>OU896715.1:6531180-7242281 GCA_918026855.4 Phaedon cochleariae | reverse complement strand
TTTTGGACGACATGGCTTTGATATTTGGGGAAAGTCCTCGGAAGAATACATAAATTTTTTTTATGTTCTGGTTCCCACGAAAAGGGATATCCTGTAATGTTCAGAGAACATCGTGAGAACCAAGGGAAATGAGGTAGGAATTGGTGTTCTTCTTGAATTTCTGGAGGTTATATGCCTCGGGGAACACCTCCCTTGGCAATGTGATCCAGAGCCTCGCTGATGTTCGTTGGATGAACGAGACTTTGGAAAAAGATGTTCTGTAGGTCTCCAAAGTGACCACTAAGGGGTGCGAAACCTCAACTCGACGGGTTAATCTCGCGGGGACTGCCAAGGGAGGAACAATTGTTGATATTTCAGAAGAGCATCGTCCATGAAAATACCTATAAAATTGAGCCAGATCGCCAACTTTTCTACGGTGTTCAGAGAAGTGAGTGAGTTTGTGAGCGAGGCATCACCCACGAGACGAATTCCCTTTTTTGGACAAAATCCAACAGTTTCAGGGTATGTTGTATGTTTGGGTGCAGCTCTCCAAATATGGGAACAGTATTCCAGGACAGGTCGAATCTGTGCCTTATAGATCATAAGCAGCTGACTGGAAGTGAAGTAGCTCCTGGCGCGAAACAAAAAAACAAGTTTTTGGGATGCACTTTCAGCAATAGATCTCACGTGATTTTCCCAAGAAAGGTTATTGCTGATAGTAGTATCAAGCATCGAAATGGATGTCTTCAAAGGTATGGTTACTCCTGACAAGCTTATGTTGGGCACAGTGAGATCGGCTTTGCTAGAGAAAAGGCATGCTTGTGTTTTGTTTACATTGAAATCTACCAAGTTATTGTATCCCGATATTACGCTTTCTGAATTACAATTAATCATTCTACATTTTCTGGATAACATCCTATACTTTCTGAATTACAATTGAAAAAGGTGTAGTATAAATGATTGACAA
The DNA here is from genome assembly GCA_918026855.4 of Phaedon cochleariae. Classification (NCBI taxonomy): domain Eukaryota; kingdom Metazoa; phylum Arthropoda; class Insecta; order Coleoptera; family Chrysomelidae; genus Phaedon; species Phaedon cochleariae. The sequence continues at coordinate 7,241,335 of OU896715.1, read as the reverse complement.
TCAGTACATCATAATGTTCTCAGAAAATGCAAGAAAGCAGAAGTTTCCACGAATATAATATGTTGGCGTCGTGGACTGAACTGTGCCATGGACCGGTACAGTTTTTTTTTGTGGTATCGCCCTGTACGCCAATGATGGCAAATTGTTATCTAGCATGAAACTTTTGGGCGTTATCCCAATAAACTGTCCGACGATGAGAATTATAGAGGCTCCCGAAATGTGATTGTGTGCTGTGTCATAATGCTACTTAATTTTTTTGCGGGACCCAAAAAATGACTACACGTGGGTACACTGCAAAAAATTTGGACGCATTGTGCAGTTTTGTAACAATCATAATTGTTCGACATTTTTCACGAAATACTGTATCTTCGACTGTATCCATATAAAATGTATGTAACAAAATCTGATCCCGAAGCAAGCCGATTGAACCAAATTTTCTTAATTGGAGAAAGTTCACAAACAATGATTTTTTTTTGATGTATGATAAATTGATATTCATCATACAGGACGTGGAAAGAAATTCTGAAATGAGAAAACCGAGGAGAAAACCTAATCACGAATCTGCGATTGAAGGTCTATTATAAAATAACAAGTTTCCATCGTTCAAGTTTGAATCCCTTGATTGGGTGAAAGTATTGAAAAGGAATATTCTCAGATATAATTATAAACATAAAAAATGGATATATATATAAAGATATGAAACCAGTATATTGGGGGTAGCAGCAGTGTAAAAGAAATACTCTTTAAAGTTTATCCAAGCTTTCGGAAATGTATATTTCCATCATCAGGAACACTACAATGATTAGAGAGTGTAAATACAATTAAAAACCACCAGGGCCATGCCTTGTACTTACATCTTTGGTGAGGTTGGTTACAACGTTGTTCGATATATAAAATTGTATAAGAGCCGGTGACATATTGTGAAAAAATTGATTACGTAGACACATAGGAGACTAACATTTCAAACTGTCTGTTACTTATTTTATTGTGAATTAAAAATTTTAAAATTTTTGGTGAAAAAAAATTGATTTCCGCAAAGTCACATTGCTCACATTCTTCAAATTCTTCGGATTGTTAAGGTTAGGAATGTCTGTTTCTTCCTGCTCACAAAATAGAGGATTTTTGTGTGTCGATTGACAGGTGTGTTATTGTGGTTTATAACTATTGTAGTTTTCAGCTAATTTGTGAAAGAGAAAAGAAGAAGAAGAGATTGTTGCTATGTCCATAAGTATAATGTCTGCTAAGATTGAGAATTTGTTGAGAAACGTCAACGTCAACATTTGGAAACTGTAAATTTAGACAAGGATGGGACTATTTTATAGTTATGTAATGGTCTATTGCGCGTTATCAATTGATAGTAGGTAAGAATAAATTTCACTCAAATGATTGATATCAGTACGGTTGTTTATATACATACCATTAGAGATCTGGGATATGTGGGCCATTTCCATAAAAGTTCTTTTAGTTTTGTTAGATTCATTTGCTAGAATCTTCACTGATCCAAATTTTTTACAGGTTCTGTCAACGCACATCTTTCAGGATGTAGTCTACTATCACTTTTGTGAGAGGAGATCCTATCTGCTAAGGACCTTTTTGATTGATCTATATATTGTTTGTCAAAATCCTGACATGGAATGGATTATTATATAAAGATATACATTGGGAATCCGCATTCTTTTTGTAATGAAAATATCAATTCTTTCTCGGTTTATTCAACAAAAAACAACTACTCTCCTGGGTATATGCCACGACGAACATTGAATTACATCTATGGAACATATACGATAAAAATTTGAGAACAACATCTTCTGAAGTAGAGAATAAAGAAAATAAAAATTATCTCAAAATCATTTTCACTGTGTAACCGTGTGAACATTTTTAGATGGAAATGAGATCTGGAATGAGGATTCTATATTTTTGTTCAGCTATAGGCAGACAGACAAATTCAGCATCGCGAATGTTTCACATCTGTGCTACTTCATTTGTTATTGCATTTGAAAGCGTTATGGAAGATATTCAGTTCTAAATCATAAGTCATCATTTCCAATATTTAAAATTGGTGGGTAGGGATTGTTTTTATGCTATTTACGTCAGTTATCTATTTCATATTATACGTTCCACGTAGTAATAGTATTTGATATAATCATTCATTATTTTAATCATCACAAATATTGTTTTTCGATAATGAAAATAATCACCTCTTAAAATCGCTAGATCTTCCGATGACGTAATTCAACCTATATTTCTCAACAACCAATGAAAATATATATATACCTACTTACATGATCTACATAAAAAAAAATCATACTAGTATTCCCAACAACATATAATCTCCAGAAGTTCAAAAAAAATTCCAATACCTACGTCCTATCCCTATCCTCCCTAGGAACGCACGGAATACGCTCTCTTCATTTAAAATATCTTCGACAATGCAGTGTTGACGCTTCTACTAGAAAGTAGAAGCAACATTGATATTTCAAATGGAACACCCTGTGTTTTATAGCATTTTTATATTCTCCCTTGAGAGCTGATTTTATCGATATATCACACTTGGAGTCTATCGAAAAAGATTTTTTTTTTATGTTCTGGTTCCTACGAAAAGGGTTATCCTGTAATGTTCAGAGAACATCGTGAGAACCAAGGAAAATGAGGTAGGAATTGGTGTTCTTCTTAAATTTCTGGAGGTATAGGGTATAGGATGTTCAAAATCGAGATATTTCAACTATAGGATTTTTTTGTGTCGAAACTAAGTATTCATTATCACATGTCTCTGTCTAAACTTTCGATTCACTATTTGCTGATATTTATTCGGAATTAACAGATACAGGGTGGTTCGAGATACAGAATTCTGATCACCCTGTATCTGTTCCGATTAAATATCAGTAAATAGTAAATCAAAAGTTGAGATACGAACATGTGAGCCGTTTCGGTAGATAAAAAATAGTTTCGACACAAACAAATCCTAAAGTTGAAAAGTCTCGATTTTGAACACCCTATATCTCTGTAATCATTTCCGATAGATCCCAAGTTTGATGTAACGATGAAATCAGCTCTTCAGGGAGAATCTAAAAATGCAATGAAATAGAGGATATTCTATTTGAAATAACAAAGTTGTTGCTACTTTTTGATAGAAGCGGCAACACTGCATTGCTGAAATTATTTCAACTGAAGATAGCATATTGTAAAATATAAGCATGCATAGTTTCATTTATTTCTCCTGATTGATTCTCGATATAGAACTTTTTAGGTTGGGTATACCTCAAAATTAGGAAATAAAATTTTTCGCTGAACAGGCCCATATTGTAACGAAAAACATAATATATATTCAAAATATTATGAAATAGCTATTCATTCTCTTATTATTTTCTCTAATCAGTATGCGCATTTTGTTCATTAGCTGAAAATTTGTGTTTTTGTGAAAAATTCATGAGTTCCAAATGTTGTCCCTGTTTCATGTATTTTCATATTTTTCACTGATAACGCACACGTGGATGCATCAATAATAATTATCACTACGATAAAAAATGACCTTGTTTATTATAAATAATTGACAAAATATGTGCCTGGTGTAATGTACAGTGTGATTGTGAAGTTTGGAAATTATTTGATATTTTGTTCCTAACGGTTTCCAAAAAAAAATCATCATGCTAATAATAGATGGATAGATTGATTTTGTTGTAAGGCATCCAAAATGAGAGCATCCAAAATGGGATACGCTGTATAAAAGTTAGTTCAATGGAAGGAAGGAATGATCTAAGTCACCTCCAGAAAAAAAATGTGGAGATGACTCAGAGCATGCCTTTCTTCCTTTGAAAAATTCACTCCACTTACCAAAGATTAATTAGTTCGATGTTTTTAATACGTCATTATTCGAATGATCAAAAACTGACAGAATAGGAAACAAAAAGTGTAAAAGCAGAATGAGTATTTGCAAAAATGAGGTCGATGATGGTGGACAAATATGAAACGTCGGGTTTCAAAAAAGTTACAACGCCCAAATAAACAGGAAAAATTGGTTCACAAGATCCCATTGATACGTCTCAAAGTTGATCCACTTCATGTACAGGGTGAATGAATATGGAGTTCAACCACCGTATATGGAATAGGGATATTTTGAATGCTTTGAGAGGTTTCGAAAGGGAACAACATCTGATTCAAGATTTTGTTTCGAAGTCGAATATCCTAATTCCTCTTCGACATATACTGAGTGTTGAAATCGTGAAATCCATATTCTATTCAATCACCCTGTACAGTGTTATCAATTCATTTCTACTTTTCTTCAACTCATCACAGATCTGGAAACATAGTATAAGGTGAATGTATTGTGTAAATACTAAAGGTAGTAAAGTAAGTACCTATTTATAAAAATGCATAAGATAGGTATTCCACTTTAATAGTTTGTTGCAATTTTTGATATTGACTCAGTGACAAATATATATGGATGATAAAGATGGTCGTTGATCATAATGTATAGTGTCTCAGCATATGACAAATATTTATTTCTCACTTGAATGAATAATGAATATAGGGTGTATCTTCTTGAGTTGTTCACAATAGGGATCTTTGAAACATTAAGAGATACAAAATAGATGATTACAAAAAAATCTGTTATTTCATGGCTACAATTAGTACCATATTTCACCTCTTCATATTCATGAATCTGTTATGTCTCACTCGAATAAATAATGTAATTGGTTCGAAAGGGAAAAATATCTGTTTATCACAAATCGCAAATATACTTACATGTTCTATCACTTCTTAGTTGTTATATATAGATATAGCTTGCAAAATAAGTATCATTTTTATACATGGTGAAATTGAAATGAATACAAATACTCAAAGCTCATGCAGCATATTCTATCGAATGACACCAATAAAAAAAGGGTCAAAATAAAATTTGGGGTGAGACCCCATTTTCCACTCATAATTCTACACTGTAGAAATTCTGACGTCACATTTATACAAATTTATTCCGTGATCCGTGTTAAAAGTAATATTATGCGGAATTCAATTATATAGATTGTCTTGAAGTGGCATAATATATACTTGATTTTTTTTTCATTTCTTGTTCAATCATAATAATTACGAAAAATCTGATATTTTGGGAATATTCGTAAGAATGTATCATATTGATGTGCTGAATATATGCACTCATTTCGAAAACACCTCGTATTATCAACTTTGACACAAAATTTATTAAGAATGACCTTACACCTCATATTTTTGAATTTGGTCACAAAACCAATATCCAACACATGTATTGACATTCTTCTTCAAATCGGATGAATAATATGTTGAATAATGATCTAGAAATATGACTTACCAATTCTCAATTTCGGAGGATTTTATTCTTTATTTTTCATATTCCCCTTTTGAATGTTCATCAGATATAATTCAATGTTCAATCAGAATTCTTCATTAAAAATATATGCGAAAAGTAGACGAAAGTGAAATCGAAGAGAATGTTCTGGTACTTGCATATCTTCAAGAAGTGTGAAAATGAAGCATCCATCTTTGAGAACAATTTATTTATTCTGCGCTAAGCATGACAATACACGTCAAACAAAGGTTACCAAGCAATGGACTGGACACATCTACAAAAAATATTACTTATACGTGTCTCGCTGGTTGCATGCAGTTGCATTTATTATGTTCTCAATTCCCATTCCTTTCGAATTATTTTGTATGTTAGCAGGAATTGCAGGTATGTTAATATAATTTTCGGAGTTCGTAGGAAAATCATAATATGTAACGCGTTTATAAACTCTTCTAGACACTCGTTTATTTATATTTATTTTTATTTATACATAATACACTATTCTCGTATTGTTCTCATCTACATGTGGGCTTCTTGATTTACAATAATTATGACATGTGCATTCACTCGAGTTTGAATTCTCCTACCACTTTGGCCGATATACTGGGCGTTACAATTCATGTCAGAACAAGACACTCTATAGACACTCTATATAGTATGCACAGTTCCTCACCCTTTATTTCAATAGTCGGTCATCATTTCTCAAGTAGATCGATGTTATCTGGGTTTCGACGTCCTAATATGGCGCTTTGTGACTTTGACATTTGAACGACATTATAGGGTCTCTCAGATGTCCTTTTAGGACGTCCACTTCTTCGTTTTATGTCTATAAAATGATGTTAATAGAATGTTACTCTGCAACCTGGGGCTCCCACTAAGTCACGAATGGGGAAGGCAAGTCGAAAGAAAGTGTGCGAAAAAAGTTGCATATCACCAAAATAACGCAGACTAAACTCCGGTAGGCTCCGGCAACGTCGCATTCACGTAACCTTGGACTAAGTTTGGTTCGCGGACGTGCACTGCGGAGCTTACGTAACAATCCTATGCGAATGTCGATGTCCCCCGCGTTCCCCCTGGCCCCCCTTTTGGTCCCCTTCCACGCGCACACACGAAAATTTCGGCAAGTTGTGCCGTCGACATTTTTTCCCGGTTAAAGCGAATAGACAGACTGCGAAATTCATCTCTAGAATTATTTTATGATAGATCGCGCGCGCTTTTTTTTTCTAGTGGTTTTTTTTCGAGGATCATGAACGCTCTGTAGTGTATCGAAGGGGTTGTTTCGTGTGAGGAGGAAAGAGGTGTGGAATTTGGAGACTTAGTGATGGAAATGCGAGGTAGGTTATCCGTTGTTCTATACATATTTGGATAAAAAACACTTCCGGTGACCGAGAAAACATCGTATGTATGACTGAAACTGAGATTAGTATACTGGGTGTCCCGAAATCCGCTTCACCAGTGGCACCTTCGACCAAAAATAGGAAGAAAAGTTTCAATGAACATCAGGAGTCGAGTAATGTCTCCTACGATAGCTACATACAAAAAACTTTTAGCAATACTCAATGTAGTCCCACCCTGTATTAAAAACTACTCAATGAAATTTTGGAATGATTTTATTTCTACTGCATTGCGCTTGTTCTTGTAGCGAATTGCATCATTTTATCACATGGAGTTTCGGAAATGTTCCAGAAATATCATCTTCAGGAGCTCTATTCAGGGGGCAGTAGCTTCCTTGAGAGGCATTTTTCGACTTATGTTCATCGAACTTTTCTTCCTATTTTTTGTAATCCGCTGGTTAAGTTTGGCAGGCTAATTTCGGGACACCCTGTATAGGTACCTATTTATTTGTGTGCAAAAATGTCACTTCATTTCAAAGATGCATAGGATGTCTACGGCTGTGCTTAGGTAGGTTCACCCACATTCGATCGATATTTTTATCTCAATTGATTTGTTTCCGTTGTTCTGAAATAGTATATATTATTTAACGAGCACGGAATGATAGTGATTTCCTACTAGAATGAAGTTTGCAGCATGATCCATAGGCGAATGCTGTAATCATTCGAGTAGGAAAGGAGCATTCGGTGCAAGTTATACACTATAATTTTTCTACGGCTGTAATAGATAACAGCGGCATTTTCGATTTCTTCGTCTTGTAGCCATCTGGTTTCCTGTCAAGTAATGCTCATCTATTGGACAGAGCTCTGTCATTGCTTCGCATTTGACATTCCATGGGCGATGAGATTTTTTTGAAATAATAACACAATGGAGTCATTGCAGTGATATCAGATACGAAAATAATATTGATGACATACAAAGTACCTCATTGATATCGAATACAGTAAAACAAGAGCAATTTTGTGTTATAGCCGTAGGAAAAATTCGGTGAATAATATGCTTTCTGTCTTGACTTACATACATACACACATACATTGGTGGAGAGGAACTGAGAAAATATGTTTGGAAACATCTCAAAAAATAAAGTTTCTGTCGAAAAATTATCAGTCCTGCAAATTACCGTCAGAACAAAAAAAAACTCCACTGTTTGTAGATGCGTCCGCAGTTAACTCGTATTATTTGATAAAATTGGCAGTCTAATATACCAGGGCGACCGTAATTTCTGCTTCAAAGAAGTGCAGGGCAAAAATATCTCACATCTGGATACAATTTATTGATAAATTCAATGGAGCTGAAGTCAAAATGAAATTGATTATATTGGTGGATGTCGCAACAAAATATATCCATTCTACAATTATTTTGTGCTCCGCATCAGTCGAGAGAATGTTCTGAACAAAACTCAGAAGGGAAAATAGATGCAGAATTAGTTTTTTCGTACAAGCACTACACTTGACTAAAATTAACGGTAACTTGGATACAGTGGTTTCATTTTTTTGATATAGAATGAATCATTAATGGTAACGCGATGTCTTAACTTTTTTCTTAATTATAACTTATCAGAGATTTTGATTCTGATCTTCGTCGATCTTGTTTTGAATTGAGAAAAATCAAGTTATTTTAATGAGTAACTTTTGGCCCTATCAGTCATTCATACTCGCATTAATGTTATTCATTATTTGGTCCCGGAAGTGCAAAAAACTGATGCGAAGTCAAATAAACGAAATGCGTATTATTCATTGAACAATGAAATGACTTTTGTATCTCCAATTATTCGATTGCTTTCTTCGTATTGACCTATTTAGTCATGATATAATTGCAAATTTTGAGATCCAATGTAATTAATTATTCAAATAATTCATGTTGCCTAATCCTTCATATACTTCAACAATGGCTACAAAAATGTCTCGCATTCCATTTGGATATGTAAACATGGTTTATTGTTGCACACAGATTTCGATTTCGCAGGTTTAGAAGTTCAGTATCAATTAAGGAATTCTGTGGAAAAACTTTAACTTCATCGTTTGTATAAACAACAAACTGGTATTTATTTCGTTTCATGGATATCTCTGCTTTGAAACTGTTCTTCAGTACCTATACCCCTTATTGAGATTTTTAGCAGCCCACAGCCAAATTGGCTGTTTTCCCAAAAGTGTCCTCAATTTTTGGTCCAGGAGATCAAAAAATATCTGCTACAAGTGCTACAACAGGTAAATTTCTAAATATTGAATATTGCTCACTATATGTATCATCCTGTAGTGTCATATTCTGAGGAGTTGATAAAAGTGATCACGAAAATAGATTCGATAACCAATGAAACGAGCATTCAGGAAAATTACAATGGTGACTAATTTGGATAATTCACTGAATATACATCTCAGAGTAACTAGTTGAAAGGAGATAGATATTTATTTCGCTTATTTCCTTTGTGAAAACAAATCACATTCTAAGGACAACTGTGGAACTGTTGCCAAGTCCACAATTTAAGTGGATAATTCAGATAAAACATCTTATATGTTTGGCATAAATAGCTCATGGCGAAAAAATGGAACAACTTTCATTATATTAATACACCCAAAGCAACATAAGTGTCAGAAACCTAAGTAATTGTGAGGTACATAACGAAATAAAAAATTGGCATCAATTCAAGATGACCGAGGAGGCACCGCAGAGTTTCCTAGTAGGCCAGCAATAATGTGGTTAGAAATATATTTTTTCTGCAACCGACACAAAAATCGTCCATTTTAATATCAAAATTAGCTCTTGAATTGACGTTTCTGTTACTGACACAAACATAAGTATGTTGCTAGGCAACACTTTCGGTTCCTAAAGTTCAACTTCAGCTCCTAGGAACTGAAAAGGATGTACTATAGGTCATCAAAAATACATTGTTATGGTTGGTTATTTGGGTTGGAACACACCTGATTTGTTCCCGATTTCGGCAGATTTGGCATTACATACCATGCTGGAGATATAAATACACCATATTATAGTTGAGTATTTTTGTTTTGATCAGGAAAGCCTTCAAGATTCACATACTTGCTTGATCTGTTTTCAATTCATTCTCGGGATCTGATTGATTCGATAACTTGTTTTTGTATAATCACGACCAGCAATCCTTTTTTGTTTCACACAACGATATTGTTCATCTCCATTTGATTACCGAGCCAAACACAGTGGAATCTGGAGAGAATTAGATAATCGCTATCATTATTGCTGATAATAATATGCTCACTAACCCAACATTTTCCACTTCTTATTTGCTATTAGACTGACACCAAGACCAATGAATTCATCGATTCATCGATCCGATAGAATTCGCAAATGGGTTACTCTGTGGTTGTATCTATATGGAAACTACGATTCAAACATCCTAGACAATTGAATGAACCTGATCTGTAAATGCAGATAGAATATTCTCACTGCACGGATGCCTGTAGTATCTATTCTGATGATGCATATCAACAAAAATTGTAACAAAGTGAAGTCATCGTCCAGCAATATTCTAATCTGTAGTCTGAGGTCTTGCTTCTATATCTACTTACCTATATTATTATTAAAAAGGTATCGTTATATTCTGTCAAGTAAGTCACATTGGTGGTTACTCCACATATTTATTTTAGTTGATTTTTTCGGTTCCAGAAAAAATAGCATGTTTCATTTCGATCAAAAGTGACTTTGTTTGACTTGCATATTTTGCTTCCGCTCGGCTACGCTGGACGCTCTTCCTCGTAGTTGCAGAATTCGCCTGTCAAACAAAGTGTCACTTTTGATCCTAATAGAACAATCTACTATTGTCGTTTTTGTTGTTTTTCAGCTATTATGTATTTGCCTCTGACTCATTCAGCATTATTAATCAAAATTATACATTTTGTGAATAGTTATGGTTTGACTGTGTCTTCTGCAAAGAATCGCACTCTGACATTTTTTAATTTTTTCATAGATATGTAAAAATTTGGTCTAGTATAAATGGTTTGAGGGCTTGCTAGATTTATCAGTTCCCCCAGATTTATTTTCACCATTCATTTCCATAATTTGGAAATTGATCAATATATATTCTGTAATAATCATTTCAAGAAAAAAAAACGCTTCATCACTGGAAGTAAAAATAAACGCTGTCAACGGTATCACATCACCGTATCATCAGAGTGAAACACGATTATTGATAACATCCTATCACTAGAAAAAACTCTAATTGCAATAATACTTACAGATATTCGGTTATATCTCAAACGATTTTGGGTCATCTTGGTTTTGTTTTTGTAAAAATTTGATACGAAATATTATTATACTATTGTTTATCTTGTTAATAGCTGCTTGATGTTGTGAATTAACTCATACTGATTTGATTTGATAATTTTACGACGTATTCTATAATTACAATAATTCAATAGAACTGTTTTCCATCAGAACATAATTTCGTAGCGACAAACTTCATTATAATGTCGATATAGACTACCATCCTGACGAAATACGGTTGCTATGAATTATGCTTCCGATAAATTACGGTTCCTATCGAATACACCTCTGATTTTTTACGGTTTTGTTAGAATACGATTATGATGTTTCGCGGTCCGACAGAATACAGTTCTGACAAAATACAATATTGACGGATCATGATCAGTTACCATCATGATGATTTACGGTTATGATATATTACCATTCCGACAAAATCGGATTCTGACAGATTATTGTCGCGACAAAATACTGTTCTGATGAATTGTCTTCCTGAAAAAATATGGTTTTGTTGAAATAGTGTTTTGTCAAAATACGATTCTGATGAAATACCATTTCCACCATGCCTACATTCGATAGATTCTCACGCAGATTCTCATCAAGAACTAAGTAGATGAAAACTACTTTATTTTCTCCTGGAGATGCTGAAAGAGATAGCGAAACATCAAAGTATTTGAAGATACTAATATATAATTTCCATCGACTCAAACGCTTATACCCTGAATACTGTCCCTACATCACCATTTCTGCATTAACCTAACATCCCATGAATACTGACATTACATCACCATTTCTGCACCAGTGGTGAACAGTAACAGTAAACTTTTTTTTTTTGATGTATGATAAATTGATATTCATCATACAGGACGTGGAAGGAAATTCTGAATTGAGGAAACCTAATCACGAATTTGCGATTGAAGGTCTATAAAAGTTTCCATCGTTCAAGTTTGAACCCTTCGATTGGGTGAAAGTATTGAAATGGAATATTCCCAGATATAATTATGAACATGAAAAAATGGACATAATATATAAAGAAATACATTGAGAATTCGCATTCTCTATATGTGATGAAAATATCAATTATTTTTCGGTTTATTCAACAGAAAACAAATACTTTCCTGGCTATATGCCACGACGAACATTGAAGTAAGTATATCTATTAAACACACACGATAAGAATTTGACAACAAAATAATCTGAAGTAGATAATTTGCATTCTCCTTCATATGAAAATATACACATAATATCATTCTGAATATTCAACAGAGAACAACGACTTTCCTGGGTATTTGCCACGTCGAACATTGAATTATATCTGTTGAACATCCAAGAGCCAGGAAAGTAGTTGTTTTCTGTTGAATATGATAGTATGTGCATATCTGTATATGAAGGAGAATGCAAATTCTCTACTTCAGAAGATTTTGTTTTCAAATTCTTATCGTGTGTGTTCAATAGATATTATTCGATGTTCGTCGTCGCATATAGCCAGGAAAGTAGTTGTTTTCTGTTGAATGAACCGAGAAAGAATTGATATTTTCATCACATAGAGAATGCGAATTCTCAATGTATCCATTATATCTGAGAATATTCCTTTTCAGTAAATATTTAGCCTCGAACAGGGTTCCTTGCGATGACCTGCAAAAACGTTGCCAGGAAGTTCCAGTTAAATCGGAACGATTACATATACTGAGCAGGACTATTCTGGAATATCGGAACATGCTCTTTACGTTGAAAAAGCCAGGAACAGACCTAAGATCTATCGTCTATGTCGATTTGTCTATGTCCAACGGACCGACGTTCGTCCGAAACCTAAATTTAGCACTGCGGGATCGCAATAACATTATGCAATCAGCAGAAAGGTTAACGTTACCGCTCAATGCCATCTCGATCGCCTCCTACGAGTTTTGCAATTTGCAAATTTCGATCGCGGATCGCAGACAGAGACGCACGTATGGGCGATGGCGTGAGACAGACGGAGACGGAGATAGCGAACGGTGGCTCTGGTGGCAGGTTCATCGAACAGTGCACGGTCGTTCGGGTACCACGACACGTGCGACCTTAGATCGAGAGGCGGAATAGATTTTCGGGTACGATTTTTTTCATGGCGGAAACGTTCTCTGAAGATCGGTTCAGGGTTCGCATTATTCCTACCTACCTGGTGAATAGTTGCGTTTCGAGTTGCTATGGAGGCTCGTGCCAGTGTTTCTCAACCTTTTCCGATTTGTGCTCTTGAGTAGTGATGATGCTCGAGTAATGGTCAACATTTTATTGAAATAATTCAGCACCATTACATCGTTCTAGATTTATTCATACACAATACTACTAGATTCTTCAGGCGTTTTAGCTAATTGCAAGATTAATCTTGCAATTAAGGCTTAATTGACAGATTTATCTGGAATTTAAGCTAATTGACAGATTTATCTTGCAATTAAGGCTCAATTTACAGATTTACGTTGCATACGAGCTAATCGACAGATTTATCTGGCATTTCAGCTAATTGCAAGATTGATCTTGCAATTAGGGCTTAGTTGACAGATTAATCTGGCATTTGAGCTAATTGCAAGATTTTTGCTATCAAGGCTTGATGACAGATTCATCTTGCATTTGAGGTAATTGAAACATTTATCTGGCATTTGAGCTTATTGCAAGATTGATATTGCAATTAAGGCTTAATTGACAGAGTTATCTGACCTTTTAGCTAATTGCAAGATTTATTTTGCAATTAAGGCTTAATTGACAGATTTAACTGGTATTTAGGCAAATCGACAGATTTATCTGGCATTTAAGCTAATTGACAGATTTATCTTGCAATTAAGGCTCAATTCACATATTTGCGTTGCATGCGAGGGGTAAGTACATGGGGCAATCCGGTGTACAACTTGGGGGTATTGCGGGGTAATGCGAGGCAGTGTGGGGCATTGCGGGGCAATGCGAGGCATTGTCGGGCACTGCAGGGTATTAATAGGCATTGCAAGGTATTGTGAGGCATTGTTAGGCAATGCGGGGTATTGAAACAGCACTGAAAGGGCAATGTGGAGCAATGTTTGGGCTTAATTTGTTGCGCGCGCATCCGTTTCTGTTCGAGGTCACTATATTCAGTTCTATGGTTCAAGGTGATGCCTCCGCCTCCATTTTGATTGCGCCATTCAAGCGTTTCGCATCGCGTCATGCTGTCATCAACTCCGGCTACAGCTAGCTTTGGATTGGATTGGAATTGGATTTAACCGACCGAGTAAAAACTACGATATAGATGAGAGAAGTCCATATGTGAAAGTCACTTTGGAAAATGATAATATGATTATAATAAAAATATTATCATTATGCTGTCTTCTGAATGAGGGGTAGGGACGGATAAGTAACGATCGCTTACAGCGTTTCAATTCTATATCCTTGATCTGTCAAAAAAAGAATCGGAAATACCTGCTGACAATTCAATAACTAAGAAAATTGTATGTATCGGAGATTCTTCAGAAGAAGAAAATGAACCAGATATTGTTTCAGACGATTCCACAGATGTGGAGTCATTCTACTCTTTGGGAGAAAATCGAGAAGAAGATAGGATGATGAAAAAACTTGACGTTTTCGATCCTGAAATAGATAATTCCTATGCAGTGGTATTTGATAAAAACTGGTATCTGGGACTGGTATTGAAAAAAAAAAACAAGACAGATTTGGAATTAGGTTTTTAGGAAACATTCCAGAATAATCTGAAATTGAAAATTCTATTCCAAAAGACTGTATTTTTTACGGACCACTTGTACCTACTTGGGGAAAATTCTCCGTTTCTCCTGAAAAGAGCGGATGACGTGAACATTTCCAATCTTCATTTGGAGTCGAGAAAAAATTTTGAATTTTAAAAACATACTCCAGTCGACTAATGTGATATCCAGTGTGATATGCTTTAACAAAATATATATTCAGGTTCAAGCTGTTTTTGGTTCAAGGAAATCTTAACTTCGTTTTAGTTTTGAAAAACTGTTCAGTTTCAAGAAAGAACTCAGAGTTTGCTTTTTTTTAATAACTATAAACTTGAGAAAATGTTTAATTTTAGTCGAGATTTTAGTAATGTTACCTATAATATCTGGACTTATATGCCTTAGTGTTCCTGTTACCAAACTATGATCTCTGAATTATTGTGATACTGTCTAAAGAAGTACCTTTAGGAATAACTATGCTTAGTCATTGAGTATAAGTATGGGAGAAAAAAATGTTCGACCTATGTTTGTTTTATGTTCGACTGCTTGTTATGTGTGGTTTCTTTCAAAAATATGTACAATTATTAATTATTCCTCGTCCCATCAGATGATTAATTCACTAAGACATTAGAATGAATTTGAACTATGTTAAAGACATAAGGCAGTTTTCACATTTCAATATAGTCTGTCTCTCTTCAACACATGGAATGAAAAGAGATAGTATTATAGTGCACTAGGGGCATTGTTGGGCATTGGGGGGCATTGTTGGGCATTGCTGGGCAATGTTGGGCATTGAAGGGCAATGTTGGGCAATGCGGGGTATTGTTGACTGAAAAATGGGCATTGCAGGGTAATTTCGGTGAATTGGGGCATTCATTACCCCCTGGTGTACAAAAAATGGCTAAGTACTTACCCCTCGGTTGCATGTGAGCTAATCGACAGATTTATCTGGCATTTAAGCTAATGGCAAGATTTATATTGCAATTAGGGCTTAATTGACAGATTTATCTGACATTTGAGCTAATTGCAAGATTTTTTGCAATTAAGGCTCAATTGACAGATTCATCTTGCATTTGAGTTTATTGACACATTTATCTGGTATTTGAGCTTATTGCAAAATCTATCTTGCCATCAGGGCTTATGGGAGAGCTTTATCTTGCATTCAATCTAATTGATAATCTTGCAATTAGGGTTCAATTGACAGATTCATCTTGAAATTAAGCTTAATTGACAAATTGATCTTGCATTCGAGCTAATTGCAAGATTTATCTTGCAATTAAGGCCTGATACATCTTTCTTGCGATTTATTATTCATTCATTATTTTACAATAAATCAAATCTCCCATGAAATGTCAAATTTCAACCAAGTTCTGTTCAATTCAGATAAATCTTGCAATTATCCTCACAATTGGCTTAAATGCCAGATAAATATGTCAATTATATAGCTTAAATACAAGATAAATCTATCAATTAGCTTAAATGCAATATAAATCTGTCAATTAAGCCCTAATTGAAGACAAATCTTGCCAATTAAGCCTCAATTGCCAGATAGGTACATCTTGCAATCAGCTTGAATGCCAGAAAAACCTTGCAATAAGATATATTCAAACGGCGAAAAAAGTTTTTTCTTGCTATGCCCGTTCAACGCCTCCGTACAATACAGATTTCAGACTTTTATACTTTCAGATTTTAGTGATGAACAAACATTTCAAAATATCTACTCAATCTAATGAAATTTTTCAAATTCATTCGGTAAAAAAATCGTTATTTTCCTGGGGTCAGGTTTTGCATACAAATTTGACAAAATAATGTTTTACCCTAAAACCGGCTGAAACTGTCAAAGGTAGGTTAGGGAATTATCAGGAAGAGATACATGGAATCTTATAAGAATTCCAAAAATGACATAATATACAAAGTGTTTTATTTGAAATAACAAGGTGACTATACTATACTTTCCTAGATACTTTTTGTTAAATGTGTTAACACTGGACGAATAAATAATTAATATAACATGTATCTTTAATTTTCAGTTTTCTTAATGTCAAATCAGTTATGCTAAAACAGTTGTTAACAATAAATTTATATATCAAAGACAATAGTAGTCGTAGTCGTGGACAAAGTATAGTATTCTACTTGCATTTATTGAGCTATTATTCACTCAGGTTGATTATGCCACTCTACGTTCGTGACATAAACTTAACCTTCGTGGATAATAGCCCTCATATGCTTGTTGATTGTTGAATAATATACTATATTGATTATCCACTCCCACAAATTTTCGAGGAGATCTGTTGTTCTGTTCATTAGATACTTCTAATGTTCCTTCCACCGAGAAACACCTTCAATATTGGAATTATACTAATATTTTTATTCATATAGAGACGAGAGCAGAAAATCCCCAAAATTTAGAGAAATAAATATTATTCCACCACCTCGATAATAGATAGACATTACTTAGGTATTTAGGTTGTTTTTTTTTATTTTGCGAGTCAATGTAATGGTGATATTTTTTCAATGTTCGTCCCCTTTCACAAAAGATATGAAATCTTTGCTTTTATCGAATGTTATAGCTTTTCTCACATATTTGCAATGTTGAGACGGTCTTCATGTCTTACAAGTGTAAGATCTTGAACCTCGTATACCTAGGAAGTTTCCTGACGTATTGGCCAATATAGCACCTATCTCCGAAACACCCAGTATGCTGCAGGAGGACAATGCACCTAGTAGATGTTCAAGGTTGAACTAGCAAATAAGTGCCAAGTTCCTCTACCAGTTTTTTTTTCGGTTGTTTGGATATGCATCGACCGCTTGACTATATAGCAAAAACTTTTATTAAGTATAAGTTCGTTTGGATAGTGAGAATTTGTTTAAAAACGTTTCGTTAGATATATTCAAGTGAAAAAGAGTCAAAATTTTCACAAGGATTTAAATACAAGGTAACAAGGTAGGATGCATAATTGTTATAAACTATTTTGAATATTGAAACCAATAAAAGTGAACAAACCCCTCCACATATCCAGAAACAGGTTTCGATTTGGGTGAGCAAGCGAGTGAGCAAGTTATAATGTTCTTCATTTTTCTTGTAATTTGAGTTTATTTTTTCATTGAAATTATGGCGGAGTCACACTTATACGGCGTTCCACGTTTGAATTTATTTGAATGGTCTGTATCTTTGAGATTCTCTGTCTTTTTCAATTATTGTAATAGATAGGTAGCCATTACGACGTTTGAATTGAGTTTTTTTTGCGATAGAGACAAAAAATAAAACTTGAAAATAACTAATAAACCTGACAATAAATTCATTAGTAGATCAAAAACCACCAAAACGAATTTTGTACTGGTCAAAGTTCAGTTTGTAGTTCATTTGAGGGTTGCATAAAATGAAAACATAATTCTGAAGTTTTATATATTTTCAACATATTTTCAACAGTAACATCATATTATGATGTTCGGAATATTCGAGATAATTCTGTCGTTTTATTGTTCACGAAATTGTGATGTTGAACAAAACTCCTGTCAGGACGAGTGGTATTCTGGTATAACATTGAGAGCCAGAATTATGGGAAGATACTCAGAATAGAGTGGTATTTTGCTAGACTATTTCACGAAGCATAAGAAGCATTCATCATAAAAGAACAAGTCATACAACCAGAGCGATGCATTCTCAGTTAATTATTATTATTTTATTGTCGCTTTATTCCTAACTCGTTGAACACACCAACGCTGATTGACCAATCAGAATTAAAAGACCTAGTATTATCGCGATAACACAAGTCTTTGACTTATTGCGATTGGGCAGATTTTGTGAGAATTTTAAAATGAGTGACATAGTCAACAAATTTCAAATTTGAGCGATACCGTTGAATAAGGCAGTTTCATTTCACAATTCACACTGACTCCCCGCTAGCGATTTTCCCTTTATAGCTTTATATATAGGAATTATTCGAATATAAACTTGACTTCGTGGGAACGTGTCAAATTATTATAGTTAGATAAGAAATGGAACCATTCGATATTTGGGAACTCACATAATTTCAGGAATGAAAATTCAAATCAGTCATCAATAATTATTCATGTGAATTCAATGAATAAATAAATATCTACCTCGATATCTACAGATACAACACTACCGAGAAAACTACTATATTTGCTAAGTCTTATCATTCTTCTATATTATAGTATACGCCGATTCGGAAAATTGAGTATATAGGTATTTATTTAAGAGTATTGCAGTCAAGTATATTTGTAATTGAAAAAACCTCATATATTTTCTAGCAAGAATTCGAGTGATGATAGATACATCATATCAGCATGAAGGAACTATATACCTGGTGTCCCAAATCTTTTTATTCAGCCAATATTTCAGTTATGTTACTATTGCTACATGAAAAAAATTTTAAAAAAATACACATTTGTCAAACCCATTTGACTTTAAAGCCGTTGTGTCAAACTCAACTACTATCAAACTACCCCTGAAAAATCACCCCCAAATTCAATTTTTCAATATACGCCCTATACATTTGTTTGTTGGAATATGAAGTGCAATCGATTCTACTTTCAACGTATCACACTTCACATTTGATATTTTGACATAAGTATGTATACCCCCAAAATTACAAAATTCGAAGGAAACAATATCAGGATCATTTCTTTAGTCATGATTATTTTTAGAGTTGATCGTGCACTTGTCTTTCAGTCTTTTTGTCAGTTCATCCACCTGAGAATCAAGTGTGATACATCGTTGAAGTTGAAAATGATTGCACCAATCTACACAAAAATTTATAGGGTGTAATTTCAAAAATTGAAGTTGTGGGTGGGTTTCCAGGAATAGTTTGACAAAAATTTACTTCGACACAACGGCTTAAGAGTCAGATGGGTTTGAAAAAAGTTTTTTTTTTTTCAAGCAGCATAACTGAGTTATTGGCTATATGAAAAGATCTGGAAGTTCTGGGACACCTGGTATACAGGCTATATAAGTAAATAAGGGCGAGAAAAAAAACAGGAGGTGATAGTTGTCATATTTAAGAAAAATAGTTGACATGAACAAGTTTTCTGACTTGCTACCATACAGAATGTTGAATTTGAATGTTTTTTCTTTCTTTATAGCCATATCATGATGGTAAAAGTCACTGTCACTTTGGCTGCACGTTTCAAATAAAATATGGCGAGGAAACAACCCATATTTTTTTTCGTATTCAGAGTAGCTTTCTCTTGAAAAATACTATCCCTCGTTCTATCCTATTTCATATACAGTGAGCACGTGAAGGTTGGGACACATTCGTGAAAAGCTTGATATTCCCAGGGGAAAAACCTCATCATAGACGTCGATTTGATTTTTCGAAAAAATAATGAAATATTGTAGATTATATTGTTATCTCTCATCTTTTCCATTTAGATAAAAAATGTCACCCAAAATTATGAGATGAGTTAAGATGATTCTACCATCTTAGATAACGAAATACCTATCTCAAGATTAAAATTTTCGATTTCTATATGCCTAAGCATTGAGCAATGAAGCATTTCCTTTGATGGAACCTTGGATATACATACTACATTATTATCAATTATCAGTGTCAATCAAATCAGAATTATGAAACAGTTAAATCACAGACAATTTACCATATTTCACTTGGAATGGGCTAGATATTTTGTGAATCGAGTGTCATGTGTCGAAAACTTCTTGGACCCTCCATTTTTCTTACTAATTTTAAATGACATTGAATGCACAATCCACAATGCATTCAACAAATGACACTCAATTTGACAGTAACTGCTGCCAGAAAATATCACAAGATGCCTTACCTATGCCATGAGAAATATGATAAATTTCGAAAATTCTTCAATACACGCGACTGAAAATAAAATAATTTTTCCTGAGTTGAAATGATGTGTAGATACGTATTCTTAATTTAGTGATTACAGAATTGTAATTACTGAAAAGTTTTCAGTTATAATTGTACGAGTGCATAAAATTGGTTCATTTTACCAGTATATTTCACCTGATGAAGCGAAACATGTCGTGTGATCAGGAATTTTGTGAAAATCTTATCGTTCGTGAAGTTTTTATATAAAAATTGCCGATACTTTTACAAGAAAGCGTGTTATCTAAAAATTGCATGAGTTTATTTTTATATTTTGGCGAAAGAGCCGAGTCGGAACGAAGATGCGGATCTTACAAAATATGAAAATGCATTTTGAATATAACACTCTACATATTTCCCCACCATTGGAAAGATATTTTGAAGAGCTTTCCAAATATTTCGTATATACTCAAAATATTTATTTTCTCTATTTCTCAATTTCTGGACATTCCGAATTAAAAAGAGGTTGAAAAGAGATTGAAGGAACGTCATCTCAATGATTGCATATGACATTCAATTTCCATTGGCGGTCATAACTGAAAATCAATATTGTAATCATTTTGACAACGCCTATACGTTCGAAAAATCATTCCAAATCGTTCAAAGCTTGTTAGTTTTGTGATCCCATATTTTGAGAAATACAGAAGATTGGGTGCGGTATTTTTGGAAAGCTTTTCGAAAGGTCTTTTCAATGGTGAGAAAATATTTTGAGTGTTCTATTGAAATCTCATGTACTTTTTCCTGCTTCCTGTATATTTCCTCATGTAGAGAAAATTAATCGGTTAATGCAGAAGAAGGAAAAGAATCCCCTAGCTCTGTATAAGGATATTTTTTATTTTTTCCTCTATCAATAATAAGAGTTATTTTTATAGGGGTGGTACTTTTATAACGTTTCACCCGGTAGATATACACAATATACAGGGTTTCTATAAATGATCGTAACATCGTAGAAGCCGTTGAAATATTTTCTCCATTTGCCGCCTTTCATTTATGGAGATTCACACATTCGAATTTGATTTCTGACATCAATCATTATACTGTCATAGCTGATAAACTCACAATTGTCACTTTTTCGTTAAAATTTTCAAACGATTCTGTTTTCTACTTCGTGATTGTCGTGTTGAAAAGAGGGATGGCTCATTCCTCGGAGCAGAATACATTTATTGTAATGTCTAATTGTCGAAATGGCACATTCATCAATGGTGGATGGAGTTACTCGGTAGTAGCCTGCAAGGATGAGTACCTGGCAAAATATCCTGATGTACAGATTCAAGAATCTTCTTTGAAAGCCCACATCAGAACAGTGATCAACAGATTCATCCAAACTGGAAATGTTAATAGAAAGAAATCAACAGGAAGGCCCCAAATATCGGTAGAAGTTGTCGAAAATCTAAGGGCAAAGATCGCATATGCACCCTTACAAGACCAGTGTACTACAGCAACTTCTGCCAATAGATATCCCACGTCGTCTGGAGTACTGCCAATGGTTCCAAAATAATCTCAACGATGACCAGCTATTGGACCTAACATTTTTCAGCGATGAGGCTTGGTTTCATTTGTCTGGATACGTGAACTCACAAAATTTCAGGTTTTGGAGATCTGAGAATCCCCACAATTTCATTGAGACTCCACTACATTCTCAAAAAATTGGGGTGTGGTTAGCAGTTTTTCGTAGGCTAATATATGGACCGATTTTCTTAGATGGCACTATCAATGGTGAAAGATACAGACAAGGGATGTTAGAACCATTGATCAATCAACTTGATGATGAAGAAATTCGATTTGGCTATTTTCAGCAAGATCGGGCCACTGCCCACATCACACGTGCATATTTAGAATATTTACAAGAATTTTATGACAACCGTGTGATAAGTCGAGGAGTTAATCCTTCTTTTCCAACACGTTCTCCAGATTTGACGCCTTTGGATTTCTGCCTTTTTGGATATTTGAAAGACGAAGTATAATAACCTTGAAGAGCTGCAATCCTCAATAACACATTGCTGCCAAAATATTGGCCCGGAAATGCTAAGGAACATTTTCGACAACAAACAGCGAAGAGTTTTGAAATGCTTGGAGAACAACGGAGAACATTTTGCACATTTGATGTAGGTTAATGAGATAAACCGTTATTTATTACTTCTTTAATAAACATTTTTGATTTGTTCCCTTATTTTTCAACTCTAATATTGGACTCTCCTTTCTTTGAGATACATTTCCATAGAGTATGCAAAACGATATAAAAAAATATTCTGTATATGATCACTTCCTCTCATTTTGGTCGTTAAATGTTGTTAACAGCATTAGTAGAAAGCTGCATATGGAAAAATATTTCAACAGCCACTACGATGTTACGATCATTTATAGAGACCCTGTACAACAAGTTGATCTTTAATTTCGGCTCCATCGATGTCGTTCCGTTGTACTTTAGAGATATTGGATAACCAAATGCTCACTAGATTTCCTTGGGTTTTATCACCGAAAATTTGGAATCGATCGTACTAAATTACATCATCCTCCGATGTTTTCTGTATACTGCTGACGACAATACAATCGAAAACAAACGCAGTTGGTGATAAATAGCATCGTGGTGCATCGATTTTTTTCGGACCTAAATTTCGATTAGATAATCGTATAGATAAGCAAATTACGCGTTTTGTGCATTTCGACGAATAATAACTTTCGGTTGGTGCAGTTGTAGTTGATAACATCTGATGAAACGTAAAGAACTTGGCATGTGATGAGTAGTTTTTTGGTAGTGCGTATTAGGATTCTGTAGTGTTTTGGTAAATCACGAACTAGAACGTATTTTCATTTTCTTTAGTGCTGCAGAAGTCTGAAATCCCTAAGGGACGACGAAAAAAAAAATTGTGGTAAATCTCACAAATAACTAACATCCTGGCAACAGTGCTTACATGTATACTCAATTCATTAATCAAGCGTATTTTTGATCCTGTTAGCCATCACTGATGGGATATTATTTGCAAACTTAGTGTTGGGAATTTTGTAAAAATGATTTTAATAGCGTGCGCGAGGATTTTTATGAACAATGAATGAAAACCATCCATACCTTGAATTGGATTCAGTTACAGGGTGTCGATTATCGATGATGGCGCTTTCCTTGAAACCAATGACAATTTTGTTCAACCACCAGTTTGATTGGATGTAGACCCAACTTTTTTCTCCCAAATGGCACCCTATATATCTCTGTAGTCTTATGCGTCTCAAAATGTTCTATTCAACTCTGTCACAATTTGATATTCGTTCATTAATTGGGTGCGTTAAATTGCATTTTATTGAAATACATGGAGTTGGCTGTGGCCTGAATACAATGACATTTCGATTCTTGATAGGCTTAGAAATCCAAAGATCATCACTCAGACGATATTATCAGAATATTTGCCATACCCTAATCCCCAATACCAATACCCCAATCCCTAGTACCCAATAATTTCATTGAGTTTAAAAAAAATCATCCGAAAACAACTCACGATATTAGGATGATACATCAATTATTACAACCATTTCAGTTTCATGTATCCAAATGGATTTTAACTGCATCCAGACGCAATTAGCCCACTCCTATCATGCTTTGCATGACAGTAGCATGAAAAAAACCATGAACAATCTAGATTGATAATGTTATACTTTTCTCTTATTATTCACAGAAACAGCAAATCCCAAAATATACCTCATCCCAAAACCTGGTGCAAACCCATGTGTAAATGCTCTGGACACACCGCAGAGCGAGAAGAGTAATAATACCTCTGTTTTACCCACATCCTACCCCATCACTATCACTATGTGTAAGATAAGATTGAGGATATTGTATTTCTGCTATGATGAATTTTTTCGAAAAAAATGTGATGAAGTGATCAATTTTTTTTATCACTTTATTCATAATATATACATTATAACTACCTACATCTGTGGCCATCCATGCATACACTTCAATGGTAGGTATTATTTAGAATTTGTCCAATTATCAGATATCGTCGTCTATTGAATCGCTTTAAGTTGCACAGACTTTCGTCTTTATAAATTTCCTCATTAAAAATGTCTAAGAGAGTCAAATCTGGTGACAATCTGGTGATTACCTCGATAAGTATCCAGAAAATCAGTCGATGTCAGGGTTGTCGCAAAATATACCTACCTTATTTGCTCCTTTGATATACAGATAACTATTTTTCTGTTTTCGAAAGCTTAGCTGTCAGTTGCAGGTCTGATAAATTGATATTGATATTGGGTAGTGACGGACTCTCGCAGGAAAATAAGGGGGCATTATATAAACTTTATATGCATTATATTTTCAACTATTGATATCTGGATTTTATTAATCGCTATATATTACTGATAAGAAAGAATGCCAAATATTGACGTTTTACCGAAATTGGGAACACACAACGACCTTGAATAAGTCAAAAATCAATAATAAAATTTCTTTCATCGCTACATTCAAGCTATACAATATACATTGATACAAGATGCGATACTTAGTGTATAGTTATATAAAATATTGACCACTCACGTGAATGAGTATTACAATTATTATCTGTTCAATGCCTGTTTTGCATTATTTTTCTATTCAGTGCCGACACTGCTGACATGACAGTCAATCATTTAGCCACAAGGCGAAAATCAAGGCTGGAAATCATAGAATAGATAGATAATTTTGGTTAGTCGTCACTCCTCAGTCGTATCACATCAGATCATAGGCGTCTCACGTATATTAAGCCTTCATTGTTCAACTATTTACGAAACATCTGACAAGGCATTTTTTGGGTTTGCCAATTAAAATTGATTTATTATTACACTAATGTGTAATGTGTTAGATCGAGAGTTCATTTTCTTGGCGCTCCTTTATTGTTTTGTGCTGTTATGTATTCTCTGTTTATAATAGGCAGACATGCGGCATATTTAAAATGCATAGCATGCTTTGAAGGAAAGTAATCTATATTTTTTTAGATTTTTGGGATGATCTCTCCTCGTCTCTTTATATGACAATGTTGATACTACTTCAGTATACCTATATGTAGTATATAAGGACAAATCAGAGGGTGTTCCATTTGAAATAATAAAGTCATGACCATTAAAAAAGTCAACATTGGCAGTTCAATATAAATCAACATGTAAGAAGAATTTCAATTATGACTTCATTGAAGTGATAGCGATAGTATCATCGAAGTTCTTGAATAATTTCAAATGGAAATTCGGAAACTGTCGAGCGGCAGGCATTTTGGAATCAACATAAGTATGTACCTGTTATAATTTTTCGAAATAATACTCATTAACTTGGCAACGTTCAAAAGAAATGCAAAAATAAGACATGATTGTGTAGACAAAATAACGACAAATATAAATATCTGAAAAAATACAGGAAGTTCCGTTTAAAAAAATCATAATTCATGAGGAAAAATATCGTGTAGAGGTCAAAGTAATTTCGATTTGTAGACATTACGATTCCCCAAAAAGATTTTTTTATCGCTTATGGACTGACTGGTAATGCAGATTTAGTGCTACGTTTTTTAAATATATGCATCTTTCAAGTTATGATTCTCATTGGTTTCCAACACTTCCTAGCTAGACAGACAATAATTATCTAATTTTGCTCGCATGCAGCGGCATCAAATAATCAAATTTGAATTTGTATTGAAAATTTATTACTACGAACGGTTATAGTATAAATGCATACAAATTTGTTCGTGTTGAAATTTGAAAATAATGATAGCGCGGAAAAAATTTGTATACGCTGCCCTCGTGTAGGAAGTCCCTAAATTTTTGACTGAACATGTGTCAAAGTGGGATTATTTTTGAACAATTCTTTAATACATACATTTTTGGTGTTATTTGTATCACGATAAACTACTTTGGATATTCAATCGTGGCATGACCATGAGCTGTGGTATTTTTAAAACATGCATTCTTATTGTACCAATAAAAAAAAGTACTCATCCCGGTACAAGTAACACCAGAATTCCCCCCTTTTTTATCACATGGTCAGTTAATAATTTCGGCACTTCCTACACGAGGACGGCGTATGCAAATTTTTTCCGCG
This sequence comes from Phaedon cochleariae, assembly GCA_918026855.4. Classification (NCBI taxonomy): domain Eukaryota; kingdom Metazoa; phylum Arthropoda; class Insecta; order Coleoptera; family Chrysomelidae; genus Phaedon; species Phaedon cochleariae. The sequence continues at coordinate 7,214,785 of OU896715.1, read as the reverse complement.
GTATAATTTTCTTCAAATCTCAACAAGAACCAATTTCCATGCATTTACCAATTTTTCGAAATCATCAATTTTTATTTCAAATGAAAATCATTACTTGAAAGATGCATACATTGAAAAAACGTTGCACAGAATCAGAATCTTTGATAATTGTTATAGAGTTCCAAAATGGAGTAATTCTTTTCGTGTAATCCTTTATCTCATATTCAATTAAATACATTTTTTTTTGATAATTATTGTTCCCTTTAAAATGAAGTAATCATTTTCAAGTACTTATTATTTTATCTCATATTCATTCAATGAAATACATATTGTGTGTACTCGGGTATTTCCAAAATGATATCTGAAATATTTCAAAAATAAGTTGAAGCAGTTTTCCATCCATACAAATAAAATACAATGCTAGTACATTTCAATTGATACATTCATTTCAGAAAGTGCAAAATAGCTTTTTTTTAAACATCCATGATAAAATTTGACACGTGTCGACTTTATTTACATCGAATACTGGATTTTTGTTACTATAAACTTGAACCCCGATATCTTTTTATCGAAAACAATAATGGAGATTAGATAAGTTTGCAGTTTTCATGTCTGGTTTCCATTCATTTTTGGGTACCTAAATATAATAAAAATGTGATATTTTTTCAACATGAGTAAATATTATTGCACGACATCCAACATTCTCATATAGATAACATAGTATAGCCCGGATGCCAGGGTTGCCACAATATTTTAATTTTGCAGATAGATTTGAACATTCAATGATTTTATATTTTGATGCATAATTTATTTTTCAATTGAATTATCTGTCAAAAACAATGCATTACATGAAAATGACACTAGATTAACTTTTCTCTGTATAGAAACTTTCGAAATTTAATATTCTGGAATCTTATGGGTGACGCCACACTCACTCACTCTTTGACATCATTGGAACACCGTAGAAAGGTCGGCGACCTTTCACTTTTCTATCGATACTTCCACGGGAAATGTTCTTCGGAAATCTCTGCTATCATCCCTTCACTAGCAATACCTGTCAGACGAACTAGACAAGCCCAGTCAGCACATCCTTTCATTGTCAACCTCGAAAGATGTCGAACAGCACAAAACTCCTTCATCCAGAGAACGGCTATAGGCTCTGGAATTCATTCCCAACAACATATTATAATCTCCAGAAGTTCGAAAAAATTCCTATACCTACCTCCTGTTCCTATCCTTCCTAGGAACGCACGATGTTCTTTGAACATTATAGGGATTTCCTTTCGTGCGCTCCAAGCGATAAAAAAATATATTATAGGAGGTGCTTTCTCGACGTATGTATTTTCCTTTAAACTTTCATTATTTTCGTTCATCGAAATCGCTGGTGAAATAAAGCTCCAAAAATGCATAATTTTCAAGATACACGTTGTCAAACTTAAAAAAAAAAGGTTTCTCGTGAATTTAGTAATGGTCTAATTGGTACCCTTTTGCGATATTCACGGAAAAGCGATTTCCGGGTCTATTCTTACATGAACTTTCCTGGCAAGGAATCACTCAAAAAAATCAACTTTTGAAGTTTGGCCACATACTTAAATAACACCCTGTATAGCACGATCATTTCTGGACACCCTGTGTACGATTCGGCAAACCTGGCAAGAATTCTAGCAGTTTCCGGTGACAATGACTCGCACACTAGTATAACAATTCCTCAAAAAAACCTGTTCTTGTAACAATTCCCTCGTATAGGGTGCACATTGTCATTGTCATGTGCGTAAGATAATTTGGGGCACCTAAAAAATCTATTCTTCGTTCCGAACTTGTTTTGTGACCCATTATAGCCACCAATATTGCAATAAACAATAATAGGCATATGTTCTTATAGACACTGTCGGCAGAACGCAATAAATATACAGAAATGATGATTATTATTGAAATTTGCCCTTTTGTCTTCATTCACAACCTATTTCCAGCCAGTCCCGCTTATTCCTTTTGAATTATGTCAATTCGCACCCTTCATTTCTTCTATCTTCTTTTGAATTCCTAAATTCTAATATTCGCTTCCTCTGAATTCGTCTAAATCTCATTGATTTCTCTCATTTCTCTCTAAATTCTCTTCCTAGAATTCCTATTGATTTTAATTTCCTTCAAATCTCAATTTTTTTTTCATTTTGATTCAGCACTTCTTCTAATTTTTATTGATTTCCTTCTGTTTCGTTCGTATCTATTTAATGCCTTCATTGATGCTCATTGTTTGAATTAGCCGACAACGTTTTTCAAGACGAAAAAAAAAAACAATTGAACGTCTCGCTTCCTACCTATAGATAGGTAAGTAGTTTGAATTTCGTTTCAAATTTATGACTTGAAGATTCATCATACTGGAATGATACCTAGGTAGTTTCTAAAGACGAATAAGAGCTAAGGTAGGATTTTCATCTCTAAAATATGAAAACCAGGAGAGGGCTATAATTAAAAATCCGGACAAAATGCAGACAGCGGGAATTTTGAAATTGACTCGAATAATTTTTTGCAATTCCAAATGTATATTTTCATATACTGCATAGACATATTGTATAAATTCAAAGGTGAATGGTGATTATCACTATAGTACGATGTTCGGGTCAAGGTACCTAGATACTTTTTTTGTTGCACAAGCTGTTAAATCCGGGCGGATGGCAACTCTTATCATTGCTCTTATCACATATCCTACTATAAGACAATATACTGCTCATTCTCAATCTCCAAATAGCAAGAATTCATTAGGATCTGATGTTCATGAAGTACCATCAACGAGTCAGAACGTAATCAGAAAATAATATGTATTTTCCTGAGTGTAGTTTGTCTATGTTTCCTACTCGGTTTTCTACTTGAAACCCTTCACAAAATTCACAAACCGAACACTGTAAATATAACAAAAGTAGGGTTATGTTGATCATGTTGATGACGTTCTTCTACATTTTGCCACACTGCCCAATGAGCACTAGCCAGGATATTCTCAAAGCTTCATAGTTTTATATGGAGGCATAATCTTATATCCTTCTTACTAACTAACTACTCACCCATATTCAGTAAACGTTTATATAGTTTATTTGTCAAACTTTTTGAAAAGGTATTAAAATTCACATCCAATTCTAACTGGTAAAAACACATTATTTCTTAGGCTCTGCTTTTTTTGAAGCATATCTTGTATGTTTTTGTCAAAAAAGTCGTCATCGTTTTCATTTTACAGCCTCAATCTTAACAAAATAGTTGTTTATGTATCAAGGGCGTGAAGTAGGCGTTTATGGCCTGTGGCGTGAATAATGGCCCGATGGCGCTAGCCGAGGGCCATTACACGCTGAAGGCCATAAACCCATTTTACGCACGTGATACATACAACATTTTATGCACTAGTAGTTTTTTTCCCGAGTCACAAGTAATAACTAGATTTCAACAAACTAGAATTCATATGTCACTCATAAATTCAGTTTTCAAGAGAAGCGCAATGTTTATGTGTATAATCTACATATTAAAATTACCGTACGAATATCGCAATTATCGTAGGAATAAAATTCTTCGTTCACTAACAGAGATTCATTCCTTAAGATGTAACAATATGTATACCCAGTATATAGCTACCTAAATTTGACGTTGTCAATCTATCTGATGGTTGCTGTCTAGCAATACATCCAAAAAATAAGCTGAAATTGTCATCTTTTCGCTGAAAACTTCAGACAGCCAGAAAGCAACTATTCAAAGAAGGAAGTTATAGCGAAGATGGAATCAGATGAACAATATAAGATGTATCATAATCATAACGATAGAATCTGCTGAGAGTTCAAATATGGTTATTCCACAAATGGATGTGTGGATATAAGGGACTTGAGAACAGCGGGCGGTAAAGTGCACTTTATGGCCCGTGGGCGATAATGGGTCCGCGGGCGGTAAAGTACTACTTTACGCTCGCAAATTTGAGCGATAAAGTGCACTTTACCGCCCGCTAGTGCATAAATGCCTATTTCGTATTACTGTGAGTACACTTACCTTCTTACTACTGTAGTAATTAAATATGAGCTGTTCCTTTGGCGATTAATTTTGTTACGCCAATGAACGATATGAATGACAAACGCAATACGCATCTATTCTATCAATCACAACGTGTCCGCGAAAAAGGCAAGAAGAAGACGGAGGAGGAAGAACAGCTGAACGGTCGAATGGTTTCCACACTTTCTATTGCGAATTTGCGTATTCACGATTTTTTCGGGGTTGCGTATTCGGGTCGAGTTTGCATTTCGTTTAGAAATGACCCATTTTCGACGTTGCGTCACCGACGCACTTTGCTTCCTTCGCTGGCCTTCTTGACTTCCCGCAACGAGAGCTAGCGGCGTTGCCATATCGCCGGAATATTCATTTGGTGTCCGAAAAGCCCAAAGTCATTTTCACAAATGCTCAATTAAATGACAATGATAACGGGAGAGGAACAACTATACTTTCCTGGCTAATGCCACGCGAAAAATTGAATTACTTCCTCCCAAAATCTATGCAACGATTCGTAGGTATGAACGAATGATCGAAAGTGTTTCTTTCCCAAATTCCAAATTGTTTTTTGAGATTTTAGTTAGTTTCGCGCTTGACACTTACAGACCGGTTTCGGGTCCTCATCATTGTAGAACGCACTTATAGCGTAGTCACCAGATAGCAGTTCAGAGACTGCTATCCAAGCAAAACTTGATCCAATGAATGGGAAAGTCCACTGAGGGAAGAAATCCGTGCAAACCTCTTTCAATCGACGAATCATGATTTACATTTTATGTACAATCATATTATGAGTTGAAGTTGAAGGGAATCGAATCTAAATCGTTTTGAAATCAGCATATTTCATTCGATATTTCAAACAGCCAAATATGATGGTGGAGTCGTGACGTATTAGTCCCGAACTGTAGCTATCTCTCTCTGATACCTCGTCATTCTGCAGTGTTGCAGTGTAATTGGCCAGTTCAAGGAGAATAGGCGTGTTGGGACTAAGACGTCGCACCAGTCACACCAATGAATTGATGAAATTTCAAATGGCGCAGGAATTGTGTGTTTTGAAATGGACATATACTAATTTATTTTATTCATCGTCTTAGCATGAATGAAAATATTCAAAATTAATTCACTGGTAGTTTTTCAGAATAGAGTTCACGATAATGTCGTTTTAAAAAATCAGTGGTCTTCCCCATTGAAGTGCATTATGATGTATCGGAAATGGAGGAAAATTTCTGCAAGAAACCTATCAAGAGTCATACCATAGGTCGCGTGCACGATGAGCGACCCTGGAGGCAAAATATTGAAACACAACCTTATACTCTTCTGTGAATTATTGAAACACAACCTCACTTTTTTATTTGTTTACAGAGGAATCAGAAGAAATAGTTTTTCACAATATTTTGGCATACGAATCATGTTTCTTGCGTTATTCATTAATTCAAAAGCATGCCTTCCCATTGTGCTGTTGTACAATGCACAAAAAATGCAGCAAGAGACTAGGGAATATGATTTTTCAGGTAAATAGTAATCTCACATAGTTATCATTATGAAATGTTGTCATTCCTTATTAAAACTCCTTCTGCCTTCTGCAATACAAGCTAATACTGCTAATAGATTGAAAATGTCTACAACACACACGATCGTCAGCATGTCAGACCAGTCCTCTCGATTGATTGCATGAATCCAATCTTCTTGCATTATTCTAGAAATTTCAGGTATATTTCTATTAGCTCCTATTGCAGAAGGAATTCCGATGAGAAATCAGAGAAATAACCAAATTTCAAAAATGAAAACTATATGTGAGTGACTATAGTAGGTACTTACTTTCAAATCATAATGTAGGTACCCTCCGGATTCCTTCATCTTCCGCTGCAGTTTTTGTGCATTTAACAACAGCACAATGTGATGGCATGAGCGAATTGGTGAATAGCGGAAAAATACGATTTATATGCCAAAATAATTGTGTAACTTGTAAACAAATAAGAGAGAAGATTGAGAATATACCGGGTGTTTTTCAGAAGTCGCTCACCCCTATAACTTTTTTGATTGTGCAGAAAAATCAATGAAATTTGGTGTGTAAGTATAGTAAATAAATATGCATTTTATGACGGATTCAATCGTTTCATGTCGCTCCAGGTTTGAATGATCCTCGGAATGACCCTCACTTTTTTATTTCGAATAGAACACCGATATATTCTTACTTATTTCAATTGAAAATCACGTTGTGATTTTCAATCTGAAGTGTCATAAGCAGTTATGTTATTAAACGTTAATGTCAAATATCGATTGTGGTATCAAGTTGTTCGTAACGAAATGCCCTTATCAGATATTTTGAACTACGAATGAACCTGTAAAAGAAATGGAGAGTAAAACTTCATCAGACTATTTTTCCCTGGTAACTTGATAAAAAATGAACAGTTCTCAGGATGATGATGTCAAAAAGTGATGGGGTTGAATAAGTAGAAAATATTCCGGGTGTTCCATTTGAAATGAGGAAGTGAGTGTTATTTCCGGTGAAACCTGGAGTGACATAACAATTCAATACGTCAGAAAATGCATTTTTATGTACTATACTCAGACTTTTCTTCCTAATTTCGGGACACTTTGTATATTTTTTGTGGGTTAGCTCGTCTCATCCATGTCTCATTCGCAACAAGGGGAGAAGCATACATTCTAACGTCTGACTCAAATGTCATTCACACTGAAAAAATTTACTGCGATACAGAAGAGAAAATATCGATCCACCGATATTTTAATAACGATGATATCGATTCCAATATGGATATTTTCCAAATGAAAACATCGATCTTCGAATATATCGGCTGACCGATAACCATATCCAGCTTCCTACAAAATCAAGGAATTACCCGCGTCCCGACAGAATCTGGCAACGCCGCGTTGCAGCAGCAGCAGCGTTCGCCGGTTACCGCTGTGGGTTCTCGCAATCGGACAATCGAACGCGAATTTCGCCGATACCACGACACGCCGCGGTGCGTATCCCCCCTCGACCCCCCCGCCCCTCTCGTCACTCTCAGCTCGCAGCCGGGGCTGTGCGTCTAGAGTGCGGTGCGTGAGTGCGCGCGTGCATTGCATTTCGGCCTTCGCTTGTTTCTCCGAATATCCTCGCAGCAGTCGCGAGTGCCGCGCCGCGAAATTCGGCTTTCGAACGAAAATTCGCTGTGTGCGTCGACATGGTGCCGTGAAACGGTGCCGCGCCACAAGGTTTGTTCTATGCGTTTCATGGTTCATCTGGTTGGCTTTGATTTTTTTCGAGCGGTTTCGGTGGTTTCAAGGCTCCTAGTTGATGCTGACGCACAATTTTAAGGCGGTCGATCGTTGCGCATGGTGCGGCCTTGCTGAAAAAGCTGAAAGGAAAGGCCGCTCTCCATCGCCGTGCGCCTAGTAAATAGTCGAGAGGACGGTCAGGGCCGTACTCTTTAATTGAGGGCGATTGCATTTCTGTTGCACCGGTGCTCATGGGCTGTAAAATTCAATATAGAATTTGGGAAAACTGCATTTATCAGGCGATGGTTTTTTATTCGAAATTTTTGTTGGTGCTTATGTATTTTTGTCTGAAAAACACGATTCTTATGATAAAGTTGTGAACAAACCACTATTTATCGAGATATTTCAAGAAAAAGTTCGATATTTTGCCTTCTTTCTCCCCTTGTGTTGGATGAATTTCCAGCTACTTGTTCTTCTTATTTTGTCATTGGACACTTTATACACTCATGATGAACTTCAATGACACATTTTTATATAAAAAATTCAACAGGAAATATGATTTTTATAGCGAGTTTTTCATATTTTTTAGTGAACAAGCATACCAGATGACGGATATTTATTCGATAATCAGTCCAAATCTCGGTCCAAATATGAGATGTCAAATGTCAACAGATTGCTTTTGAATGGCATTTCACACGTCATTATTATAAATGATATTCTTCCTTCTTTCCACTAAATATGAATAAATCACAAGAAAATCATGTTTCTAGTTGACTCATATAATTGAGAAAAATGTGTCGTACATTGTGATATATATTAATTGTCCAATGATGAAAAAAGATGGACAAATTGTTCTATATCCGACCCAGAAGACCCCGGAAAAGAAGGTGGAATTTGTAACTTTATAGTGAAATATCTTAATAAATAATGGTTTTTTCACATTTTCGTTGTCGAACTCGTGTTTTTCAGACAAAAATACGTAAGTAACAAGAAAATTTTGGGAAAAAAAAACATCTCATGATAAATGCAGTTTTACCTAGAATTTTTCATTTCTTACTAGCTTTTACCCAAGGCTTCGCCTTCACCCTAAATAGATATCAAAGATCATTACATTCCAATAGAACTGAATCAATATGATTCAGTTTTTAAAAATTACTACAAACAATGAAGTTTCAAAAACTAAAAATAATCACTTAATATGTATTCCACTACAACAACATGCTACCGCCTGGATTATTGGTTGCGTCCTGTCTCTAGATGTACCAATTCAGGTAGTATTGAATTCGGGCATTTTGGTTGCTCAGAAGACTAAAACTTCAATGTCATTCGTGGTCAAGTCACTGAATAGCAAAGAATCTGAAGGGTATCTTCCATGCAGTAATGAATTTGCGCCTTCGAAGTGCCACCTGATAATAAATATCTAAGGTACCGACGTATAGAGTTTCATGTCTGATTGTTGGATATTCTGTGTTAAACAATCATGTCAACCAAAATAATACATTGTAGCCGCCGTAAAAATATTTTTTCTTGATAAAAATATTTATTTGATATATGTATTCGAAGTTTCCTGATAATCAGTAAAGTAGTTTTGACGTGAAAGCCTTGCAAACTCACTTACATACACAGGGTGTTAACTAATTGAGTGCCGATAATATACAAGGTGTGAATCCTCGGGTGATTTTGAGGAGACAAGTTCATATAAATGTATTAGATTTTGAGCAACAGATTGTTAAAATCAGAGGCGTACAGTTTTTTTTAATCAAAACATTCAATATCAGGCCTTCTTTAACAGCACTGGTAAAAGTAAAGAATTGATTTTCGTCTAAAAACGAAATGTGTTTCCTACTAAATTTCAAGAAAATACCATAAACAACCTCAATGAACTGAAGAAGAAACATCTTCTGGTCTCTATTTTTTACGCGAAAACGGTACGTCGTATGAAAGTAAGTCTGGTAACCAAATTTGGTTTATTCAGAACTCTGATAATGTCTCCCATTTTCAAGAAAATGCGTTTAAAAATGTTGGACTCCTGTTTTTGAACTATTATACATACATTTTTCGCTTTACTTAGATTTGATTTTGTTTTCAATCAACCACATGTGAGATCGTGGGCATTGAATTTGTACATATAATTATAGCATAACATGAAATCATAACCTTACTGCAAGGCTACCACGAGTGCGTAAAGCAAACAAAGGATCAAGAAAACACGACGAAAAGCAGGTCTGTACTGGCCCAAAATTCTAGACAAAAAAGAATCATTTAGTTCCGGCATTTTTCATGTACGCATACGTTATACATATTATTCAATATTCTGAATATTAATATGCGCTTGGTATTTTGCTATATCAACGGAGGCAATCTTACCAAATATTTCTAACTTTCCATTTCGCACTACTCATTGATTGCCTGAATTCATTCAGTAAACTAGTCGGATCGCCATAGGTAATGGAATATTTAATGAATGGTTAGAGGAACGAGTTTTTGCCACATGTATAATATTTGGGTACGATGACCTGATGCTATGCTAGAATTGAAGCAGGTCTAAGAAAAATGTAATATATATATATATATATATATATATACCCATCCATTGTATTTTGGAACAAACAACTCGAGAACAAATGGATACAAAACTGCGACTTCCTCAAGTTTTATTCCTTCGATTCATCCATCACGAAAAAAAAAGAGTTGTAGCATCAACAAATTATTTATGCATGAATTATTTTTGTCGGACTGAGCAATGCTTTGTTGAATCAACCAGATACATGATTATTTCATGGAAGCAGCTTGTTGAAATCAAGAATGTAGTCCAATTGAATCAACAGTATAATATCAATTCCATCAACGAAATATATGGTTTTCTCAAAAACAAATTATGTCGATCCAAAATAATGTCGATGTTGATTCAACTATAAACATTTTGTTGATTTGATGAAATAATCATCATTTTGATGAGAATATATCTTTGAAACAACATACAAATTTTCTTATTACGATGTAGCAATTAACTCGTTTCGAACGGATCATTTGCTTGAATAGAGCAACGAAATATGTTATATCAATGAAATATTTTGTTCATTCTACGTCAGTTTAGATTGTCGCCTCTAGATGGCGATTATTTCGCCTTGTCTATGCCTGCCTCGAATTCAATATAAACGTGGAACCTGATTCTTTGTGCTTGAAATATCAGCTAGATAAATCGAACTTAGGATGACTAGCAATCCGAAATAGTTTTGCATCAGCTGAAGAGGAGTAAAGACTGGAGATCTATGCTAGAAGTCGACTATTCAATATAAACGTGAAGCCTGATTCTTTGTGCTTGAAATATCAGCTAGATAAATCGAACTTAGGATGATTAGCAATCCGAAATAGTTTTGCATCAGCTGAAGAGGAGTAAAGACTGGAGACCTATGCTAGAAGTCGACTAGTTTCCTAGTTTAGTTTGTTGATGTGAAATTTCAGAAAATTCCCGAATTAATACTGAATTTGATGGTTCAACAAATTAATTTGTCAAATAGAAAAAAATATTTCATTGAATTAACTAAATATTCCATTGAATCAACCAAATAATTCATTGAATCAACCAAATATTTCTCTGAATCAACCAAATATTTCATTGAATCAATTAAATATTTGGTTGAATTAATATCTTGTTATTTTGAATCAAACAAAATCATTGTTTCTGCCAATTCAATATTTCTTCATGAACAATTCATGGATGTGCTTGATTGAATAATATCCAGAGTTCATGCAAGAAATATTTACTTAAATCAAACTTCAAATTCGCTCTGGAACAAGATATAGATATACTCATTTCAAGATTATATTTTGTCGTGCATATATGACACTTTCATTTGCTTCATTCAATTAAATTTTGCTTGATTCAACAATTCCTTTTTTCCGTGCAGTATTACTTCACGTTATGATATCACTTCGAAACAGAAAAATGCTATTTCTGATTAATTTTCTTCGGTTATACAAGAACTGAGATGTCCATACGTCCGTCTACACATTCAAACATGCTCATTAAAACACATAATATATGAAATGCGTGTTAAAATACGAAATACCAGAGACATAGAAGATATTTATCACCTGCCTTTTCCCGCATTTCACATGTTTTTTTCATGAATAAATCGGGGTTCCTTATACTAAAATTTAAGTAACGAAATATCCGAGGAAATATCCGACCTCAAAGTACAGTGAATAATTTACAGAGATGTACCAGCTGTTGTCAACTTGGGGCTAATATGCCAGCTTATGAATACATTGAAATATTGACAGTGACATAGATATAAGTACCAATGACTGAACATCCTATATTTATGTAATCTAGGATTCATCACTTCCTAAATATTTTAGCAATTCTTGATCATCTGCAATCGAACATCAATAATAAATAGTCCATAATTATCATTTGTGCTAGAGTGATGTATAGACCAGTATGAAAATATAAAAATACGTGCCTGAGGATCTTCGAGAAATGAACCAAGCAAGCAATTGAAACAAATTGAATCCCTTTAATCACTTGTTCGAATTTTGAGCTAAATATTGATATAAATTATCTTCGAAATTATCCTAATATCGTTCTACAAATAACTTTTAAGTATAAATAAACTTGCTTTATTATGGTTGCCAAAAAATATAGTGCATAGAAGAAAAATGTTTTTGAGAAGTCACCTACGGACTTTCCTTCAACCTTATATATCTTCTCTTCCAAAAAACGGTATTTATCCATCACTAGCTATATAGATAGAGACCTCGATCTATAGAGACGATATATTTACTTCTTTTCAATGCGTGAAGTGTTTTTTTTAACAAGTTAGTTTTCGTCATTTCATGAACCAATAGTCAAATTGAAATATATTGATTGCTAGGTGTAAAAAAATGTAATATACACCTTGGTAGGGAAGAATATTATAATCACGAGACCTTATAATATTATAATATTGGTCTTTGGGTATTAATGATATTCCTCGTGATATTCTTTACTACCTTGATGTTTAAATGACTATTTCCGGACTTGATACGTAATTTACTCTTGATTCTAAGGCTATACAAAAAGCAGAATACTAAACCATCAGTAACCATTCATTTATACCACCACTATTCCCTACACTATTACCTGTAGTTGTATGATGATGTTTCACCTTGTGTCTTACTAATTTGTATCAATTTCTTTCAATACCCATTTGTGTTTTGTGTAATTTTGCCAAAAAATCCGATATATTTTTCGAGAAGTGTTGGGTAATTTTCGATGAACCTTTTCTGAGTAATTGGGGGCTCAATGCATAAACCGTTCAAGCCACAGTGAGCAATATGTTGAGGGGATTGAAAAAACGATTTTTAGGTTGAATTATACACATAATGATGGGCCCTGAATATTTTTCAATTTGCAGGTGATCTTAGTAGGTTATTTTTATAGCAGTTTGAAGATGTGCAGTAGAAAGACGAACGAGATATTTGAGAAAAATCAATGCTTTATGCAAAGTTTTTCGATATTTTCAGGGTGAAATAAAAAATTCCATGAAATTTTATAAGCAAATAGATATTCATTATACAATGGAAAAAAGTAGTAGATTTTAGCTCCAGGTTGGGAGACAACAAACCGTGAACTAAAATCTATAATATTTTTCCCGAGATTTTTCCCGTGTATAATACACTATTTTTTTCTGTGTCAGAAGAAAAGACGAATCGATATTGAGAAGATATTACATTATTTTGAAATCTGAAAATTATCGACGTGAAATTTTTGAGTTTTTAACAGTAGGGACACCGCGTTATAGGCATCTTTATCATTCATCAGAAGTAATCAAATATCTGATGTCACTTCTGTCAGTCTAATTCTGTGATTCGATTTCAAAAAATTGCGAATTCAGTGGTTGTTTAGTAATATACGTACCCGCGAAGTCGAATGGAAGATAAAAGGACTTGCAGTTCTTTCTCGGAGACGGTATTATTGACTCATTTTTCGGAACTATAGCACAACAAAAGCCATCACAGTGTGATATATATCCGGGAAAAAAATTCTCACTTTTTTCCCACGGAAAAAAAGTTATTTATGAAAAGTGACATTTTATAACCTGCCAACAGGGATGAAATGCCAAACTTTTTTCCCGTCACAGAGAAAACAAATTTTTTCATCGAATTTCTGAATGGAATGTATTCAAATTCAACATTTCATGGGAACTTGCGATATTCTCATTCATTCATCATCACTGATTTCTGATGCAGAAGATTTTTCCATTCTCTGTTGGCAGAAAACTCTGGTGGTATTCTCGAATTTCTTCTTGAAACCATTGACAACACTTTGATATGACATATTTTTTTTCATCACTCAAGATGGAGATAATAAAAAAAATCAAGAATGTTTGGCAACTACCCTTTGCAAAATACGAAACTGTGCATGAATATGACCTTAATTCATTTTACAAAAAAAACTTGACTGGTTAATGCATTGGACTCTAATCAAAAATGGAGGACATGTTAATGCAATGTTGTAGTAATTACTGACGTTACGGATACGCAATATTGCAAAGGTGAAGTTTGATAATGTAGCTTTGCAGCAATATAACATGTTACTATTACATTGCTGGAACGTAATATTCACAAATGTACTTTTGCAATAGTGCTGAACGTTCGTTTCAGTAATTGCTACAACATTGCATCGACATAGCTTCCAAATTTGCTTAGTGGGCCTCGAATGACCTTGAGAGGAACAGCGAAAAAAAATCATCCTTTATTGTTGATATAATATCGTATTGATGTCGAATGATGTCAACCAATATGGGACCACCGTGTGACCGTTACGATTTATTTTTATTTTCTATTAAATTATTTATCGCCAGGTGAAACTTCCACACGAAAATTCGACCGCCAACGAAATTTATCGGTATCGATGGTTTTGAAACCACTGAATTTTTCATGCGAACGTTTTTGGCTCGGAGAAAGGTGCAGTAAATAATTAAGTAAAACACGCTGCTGCAGATGTTTGATATTACGAAACGATTAGTTTTACGACCGATCGGCACTCGGATCGGACATTCTGTATCATTCGAGGAGTTAGGACCTCCGGTTAGGAGTAATAATTATTGGCAGGGGCGGATCGACCTGTCGAGGCTCTGCATGGGGCCCAATCGAATATAACGCGAGATAAGGAAGAGGCATCATGTAAGTTGTTCGATGATCTTACGACACACTATATTCTGATTACTTTATGCAAGTTTATTCAGTGTGTCCGTAAAGAATGTGTAGTAAAACATCGTCAGTAGTTTGATGCATAGGCAACACATATCACACCTGTGTGAAATAAAAATATCTCTTATGGAATGAACTCATTTTTCGTCGACCTTTACAAAAAATCACATTTAACGTTCTAATTTCCGAACGAAAAACCGACTATACCCGAGGGCAAGTACTTTTCGTCCTCAAACACTTTTTGTCCGCTGCAGGGTTGCTAGTTGCACTGAATTTTCAGTAGATCTCCTGATTTGCATATTGTTCTACAGAAAAAACTTTTCATAACCTACTGCAAAATATTTTAGCGCTTATTTATTATCATAATTACCTATATTATTATTGATCTTCAGTTAATCACATACACTTTTAGATTGCATGAAATTTGGCCACGCTCTGTTTGAATCAATAGCACAAAATAAGTAATAAATGTACATATGTACTTATGATAATATGTATAAACCAAAAATGAACAATACTTCATCTGATTCAGATCAAATTCAATTTATTATATACCTCTGTTATAACAGTTTGTTTCTTACGTTCAATTTTTCATTTGTTTTGTATTTTTGTTGTTCATTTTTACTATTCATTCCTGTTTTTCATATAGGTACTTACTCAAATCTTACATAAGTCCCTATGTAACTGTATTTCGTGATATTCATGAGAATTTTCAAATTGAGAATTAGGATTATGATTATTTTTTCATGAGAATGTCTGTTTCGTTCGTTTCTCTTGAATATTTGGGATTTTCTCTACTCTTTTCTATAAAATAAAAATATGAGTAGTATTTCAATATATGTGTAGTAGAACAAATCAGATGATTTGCCCCAAAATGGGGAGCCCAAAAGAAAAATCCAATACCTAGTCAGTGACAGTTTGTTTGAAAAAATGTTTGAAGAGAAGAAATATTTTTACTTTTCTTTGAACGAATTTGGAATATTCTCCGGAGATTCAATCCGTAACTGTATACATATATCTGTGCTCATAGCATGCTTCTTCAACAAACTGTATAGACGAAGATTACCAAGAAAAATCCAGATGTTTCATAAAAGCAGGAACGAACGACGTTACATGAAAAGATTCTTATAATGTCGATTGTCGAGTATATTGTGATGAAAATGACGTTTCTATCGAATAAATTGCAACATAATATCCTAATCTCGCACCTAACCTCAAGATAGGATGGTATATCGCTGTTTCCGGTGGTGTTTGTTAAGTTGATACGAATGCACCAAAACCCAGATTTGTGGAGGAATGCCGAGGAATTGACATAAATACTGTCCTAAGGATAATCGAGAAGGTGAAATATTATTTTTTCTTGATTTCCGAGATTCACTATCCTCGCGTCTTTATGAAAAAACAGAGTATTCTTTCAATACTACGTTGAGAAGCTATCATATATGTACTATTTCTATATATGGCCCATCGCCAATACGATATCTCATCAAAAATGGGAAATGGGACCAACATGAGAGGTACTGTTTGAATCTATAAGGGCAGAAAGTGAAGGATGGAAACAGCTATATTGGTTTGACAAGTTTCGTATTATTTTTTTCCCTACGTTTTCATCAACGCCTATTGGTCTATTTCGTTACCTATAGAGACAGAAGTTGGTCCCGCTTTGAGGACAGCTATGTTTCATGTATTAGTAGATATATAGAAGCTATTAAAAACCTAAGAGTGGAATTATTCAATTGAAAAATAAAAAAGGAAGCACAAAATTCCATTATTTCGTTTTGAACTGCTTCAGAATCAGAAAAAAATATTTTTCATTTGAAGTTTTCATCTCTCATTTTTGGTGGATGAACAGTGGAGCATTCGAAATTGGTGGCTTGAACCGCCACCTAGCACCTTCACCAAAATTTGAAATTGGGTCTGGTCAGTCGGGTCGAATCAATACAACAAAGGTTGAACCATGTTTCAGCAGTTTTTTCGCAGCATTCCGGATGGAATATAAGTTCAATGTATTTGGAAGAGAAATTATTGATTCAGAAACTTGAAAAAACAAAGATAAAATACCTACTGATAATATACTGCTAGCTACCCGCAGCTACCTCTTGAAAACACAACATAAGCCGAAGAGATTTTGGACTGATATGCCAAGTTTGGAATATGATTCAAGGAATGAAAGAAAAACGGATATTTATTTAGAAAAATGGTATACTTCCCTTATTTACAATTCTCGTGAATGAGGTTATATGGAACAGTACCTTTTTTTGTGTATATAAGTAGTGTCACTGGGAGATGTATAGATATTTCCCATACTTACAGACATACTAATTTTAGTTTTTTTTTTGTTTCAGCTCATAATTTTTTCCATTCTGGCGTTGAGATGGACCCCCAGCAACAGCAGTTCTGTCTAAAGTGGAACAGTTTTGGATCGAACCTCACAACCTCTTGCAGTAACCTCTTCAAATCCGAGAGCTTGGCCGACGTCACCTTATTTTGTGATGGTAAGTGAATGAAAGTGATATTCCTCTTAACGTTCGCTACCAGAAAAAAGTCAGAGAGCAGGGCGAAAGTATGTAATGATATAGCTATTAATGCTATGTTAATAACCATTACATGATCGTTGCATACACTATTTTATCTACAACCAATAAATGATTAAAACAAAAATTCTTTTCCTACTATTCATATTTCGACATATTCCAACATCATCAGTACAGTACCATCATGAATTGCCTCTACTTTTGATGCGTTGTCATTGAATGAAACAACTTAAGTGAGATAGAAACATAGACTCACTTGATTATACCCATATTTATATAATTACTGAAAAGTATATTATTTTCAGAAATGGTTCTGCTGACTTCGCCTTAAGCTAGCAAAGCCACAGGTTTCTTTTAAATTGGCAGTAAAAAATTCCAAAATGGGACAGTTATTGAGCATACAATCAGTGCTAACGCTTTGCCTCATAAAATCGTCATAAAATACGCTTTTGATTGAAATGCATAATGTATAGTGAATAATGCGTATTTCGACAAATCGTCTCGTTTTTTTTTTTGTTCGAAACGTGAAACAAAAAATTCGAAAATAGGGTAAGTAATTAATTAACATGAAATTAACCATTCAATCTCAATATATGAAATCTGTGAAAAATCCATGTTTTCAAAAAGGGCTCTGCTGATTTCGGAATATTTCGACAAATCGTTTTTTTTCTTTTCGGAACGTGTAACAAAAAATTCGTAAAAAGGGTAATTAATTAGCCTAAAATTCCATTCAAATCGGTAAAAACTTTTTCTTTTCAAAAATGGCTGTGCTGAGTTTGGCCAAAACTAGCAAAGTGTTCTATTCGTATTCAAATTAATATATAAGGTATATACCGACGTATAGAGTTTCATGTCTGATTGTTGGATACTTTGTGTCCAACAATCATGTCTACCAAAATAATTCTTTTTATCCGCCATAATTTATTTTTTATAAAGAGTAGTTATCCTATATCTTTTTTTAACAAATCTAAGAAAATATATACAAAGTTTCATGATAATTGGTTCGATAGTTCTGGTGTGAATGCTTAACAAACTATTACATTCACATTTATAATATTAATAGATATTATTATGTGTGACATCTTGAGTAGTTCAGCCCTATTTTGATTCTAGTTATTATTAATTGCGAGTAATAGTTCTAGAATGATTCGGATGAAAATGAACCACTTTATTTTTATTGGAAATGCACTGAAGATACGTCTGTCTGTCATTACTGGGCCAACAATTAATAAGCAATAATTGAAGTACTGATGTGATTGTCCATGTTGGCTGAGGACCCTGTATAGGATTATAATCACTTAATATCATCAGTATATTAATTTCTAGCCTTAATTTGTAATAAATCATCAAATACCGAAAGTAAATAATAAATGATGTTGCACAAGCCGCCTCAATATCTATTTCGGACGAAATAAACAAACTGCATAATGAGAATGAAAAAGTGTGCCAGTAGGTCAAGTGCATCATAAAAATAATCTGAAGCTGTGCCACACGCATAGTGCGTCGGGAGTGAGTGTTCGTACTATCAGACGTGAATACTCTTGGATTCATCTCATCCGCATACCAGTGTGTCATAAATTTCTTGATGAATATACGGATCGATACATTGACGCCAGTAAAAATTCCCTCAATTTCAAAGTTTGTTTGTTCTGAACCATTCATGTGGTTTTAATGTTTCTTTCCTTTGTCCAATCCACTTATTATGTTGATTCATAAATAAAGATGGTTTCCTGAACATTTTAAATCCTAATTTGAATGGATACGTTTTCCCAGTTTTTTTTGTAGTTCAGTATTTAATATAGTATATTACACACAGAGTTGGGAAGTGATTCATTCCTGTCGTGAGATTAGTTAGTTAACCGAGATGCAAAGCAAAATAATGTTATATCTTCTCAATATTGATTCGTCCTTTCTTCTGTCACAGAAAAAAATAGTGTATTATACACGGGAAAAATATTAGATTTTAGCTCACGGTTTTTTGTCACCATGACACTTTGAATTACACAAAAGGCTCTTGTTTTTATAGCTATATTCAGACGTGAAACACTTCTTTTTGCAGTTACAGCGTGTATAACTTTTTTGAATTAGCAGAAACTGCTTCTCTTACCGAAATTTCTTGAGCTAAAATCTCATCCATAGAAATTAACTTTCCTATGCAAATTGCAAATTGATGACGGGTGAAAAGCTGCTTCAAGGTGCCATTTTTGTTTACTAATTTATAAAAGTCTGAATCCTCTATTCCAACAACAATGGCTAACACATTTCGGGCATCTGTACGACCACGGTCGACGTTAGGGAATTATCAATTCAATTTCAGAAAGCATCAATTGTATTTCCGAAATACAATTGACACTTTCTGAAATTCAATTTATCATTCTGTTTTTTAACCAATACAATTTAATTTCAATGTTATTCGTAAGAAGTTAAGGATTGAAGTGTAACTTTTGTTATTCCTCGTATATAACGATCAAGCCATCAGGTTTCCTCGGGATCTAAGATTCAGGCTAACATCCCGATAGATGAATTCACGAATTGGTCAAAATTTCACCAAAATCGAATAAGAATTAGAGAAGTTACAGACAGACCAATAATTAGGCTAGATTTTTGACTGGCTGTACAGTGTACAGTGTGTCCAGTTTTCGATGCTTTTGCCTTATATCGCAGTTATCTTTGGAGATAGAACCTTGCGGTTTTCGCGGTCCTGTGCCACTTTTTGTGAAACTCAAGATGGCCTAATCAGATTTTGCAAGACTGTTTCCGTTTATAAGATACAGGGCGATTTTGAAAACTTATACTTTTTGGACCCCCTCTATATCCACGCAGTTTCTCAACAAAAATGTCAAATCAAAATCTTATCGCATAGATACACCCCGTATTTCATAAGCTCACTAAATTCCTTATTTTTTTGTCTCCAAAATGATATATAACGAATAAATATAAAATTTTCAAAATTGCTCAAAATCACTAATATATTGAATTTTGATAGTTGGTTATGGATTTTTCTTATAAAAAATGTTCCAATGGAAGAAATATTTCTTCAAATTTTTCCATGGAGAGGTCAAAACCAATATCAACACTTATTAATCAACAAAACACAAAACTTGGGTACCTGATAGCGACAAATAGATAGTAATAAAAAGTTTATAATGTAGAATAAGCACCTGATTAAATATTAACTAAAACAATTGCATTCCGGAATTATTCAGTAACTTATTCATTGACATGTTCAAATTGATAACCATTTTCCCCAACATACAGTTGACAAACTTTCTTAATACTTCTTAATACAGTGAGTGGCCCAACATACTTGAAGAACTTTGTGCAACAACAAAGGCAGTTTTCCGGGAATTACAAAGACATCTTCCAATGATTAATATGTATTGAGAGAGTTTGTGATGGAAAATGGACATCAATTTGCACAATTCAATGAATAAATCACTGAATAATTTCGAAATTCAATTGTTTTAGTAAATATTCAATCAGGTGCATATTTTACATTATAAACTTTTTATTACTATATATTTGTGGATATCAGGTATCTAAGTTTTGTGTATTGCAAGTTAATTAGTGTTGAAATTGTTATTTCCCCCTTCATGGAACAATCGAAGGAAATATTCCTTCAATTGAAAATTTCTTTATATGAAAATCCCTCGAAAAACCCATAGCCCACTATTAAAATTCAATGTTTTAGTGATTTTTGAACATTTTTGAAAATGTTATACTCATCAAAAAAATAAGGAATTCAATGAGCTTGTAAAATACAGGGTGTTCAATTTAAAAAATCATAAGTTTGAGTCGTATCTTCAAAACCACACCCCAAAAAAAAACTTGTGCGCCACTGGATTCTGCATAAAATTCTCTATGGGTTAAGATTTTAATTTGACATTTTCGCTGATAAACTTCATAGATATAGAGGGGGTCCAAAAAGTATAAATTTTCAAAAACGCCCTGTATCTGATAAACGGAAACAGTCCTGCAAAATCTGATCAGGCCATCTTCAGTTTCACGAAAAAGTAGCACAGGATCGCGAAAACCGCAAGGTTCTATCTCCAAAGATAACTGAGATATCATGCAAAAGCATCGAAAACTGAACACACTGTACAGGGTATCCCAATTTGGGCACTTTTGCGGGGTATCTCCCTTATCAGTAAAGATAGAGCATTGCGGTTTTCGCGACAGTATGCTACTTTTTTATGAAATTAATAATGGCGCTAGCAGAATTGTGATAGCTCTTCCGGTTGTCGAGATACAGGGTGGAATTGAAAAATATCACTTTTCAGGCACCCTCCGTGTCTCAGTTATCTTTGAACTTATCGAAGAAGTTAAAACTTTTTTTTATAGAGTTTTTCTCGTAGAATCCAGTGGCGTAGTTATTTTTTTGCTAGCACCTTTTGTTTTTTAGTTATGGAGCAAACATATGTTTTTTTTAAATGGAACACCCTGTATATTATTTCATATATACATTGAGCATGAAGTGGGCTTTCCAAAAATATGTAATTGTATACAATTATTTTCCATTTAAAAAAACATATGTTTGCTCCATAAGTAAAAAACAAAAGGTGCTAGCAAAAAAAATAACTACGCCACTGGATTCTACGAGAAAAACTCTATAAAAACAAGTTTTAACTTCTTCGATAAGTTCAAAGATAACTGAGACACGGGGGATGATATTTTTCAATTCCACTCTGTATCTAGACAACCGGAAGAGCTACCACAATTCTGCTTGCGCCATTATTAATTTCATAAAAAAGTAGCACACTGTCGCGAAAACCGCAATGCTCTATCTTTACTGATAAGGGAGATACCCCGCAAAAGTGCCCAAATTTGGATACCCTGTACAGTAATTTCCCGTTGCAGGAGTGACGTTCAAGGCGCACAAACTGATCCTGGCCGCCTGCAGCAAACACCTAGCTGACCTCTTCGACACCGCCCCCCTCCACCAGACGTTGTTGGTCATCCTCGACAACACCTCGGCAGCCAACATGTCCGCCCTGTTGGAGTTCATGTACAGGGGGGAGGTGCACGTGGCGCAGGACTCGCTGTCCAGCTTCCTTAAGGCGGCCGAATGCCTGCAGGTCAAAGGGCTGAGCATCGAGCACGAGAAGTTGGCCGTGGCACAAACTGTGCCAGCAGAGGCCGTGGTGGATTCACCGACGAGGAAGCATCTCAAGGTAGGTGTTTCTTTTTTAGTTGCGGCTCTTTTTCCATGTTTTGTTTCCGTTCGAACGGGGCAGATCTCCAGAAAACATTTTTTGTACACCAGCCTCCCAATGAACATAAACTTTCAATGACTACCGAATTCTCCTATTGATTACCAGACTTCCATCAACTACCAACGACTAGGTATCAGTTACTACTCGAGACTTCTATCACTGACTTCCAGAAAGTTCCAGTTACTACTAAATATTTCCAGTGACCACTCATCACTATCAATGACTTCCAAACACTCCCATTGACTACCACAGAGTATCATTGACGACCAGTTACTATCAGTAACTACTCGAGACTTTCTTCGACTACCAGACTCCCATCAACTACCAAAGACTTTCAGTGACTATCAGACTTCCAAACTAACAAATACTTCCATTGACGACCAATGGCTATTCACTCTCAATATTTTCATCAATTACCAGACTTCCATTAACTACCAGAGACTTTCACTGACTACCAAAAACTTCTAGTGAATATCAATGACTATCAGTAACTACCAAATACCTCTTTTGACTACCAGACTCACATTGACTAGCAACGACAATCAGTAACTTCTTGAGACTTTCATTACTGACTTCCAGAGAGTGTCAATGCCTACTAAAGATTTCCAGTAACTACTCAATACTATCAATGACTCCCAAAGACTTCCATTGATGACCCCCTCCCCCCGTATGTCAATTGGGGATACAATTTCTGGAGGACACCAGTCGAAAGATAAGAAGATCTGATTCAAGATTTTGACATTTTTTGAGTGATACTGACCCATGAAAGTTGGGCAGTATATTGACGAATAACTGCATTCCATATCTTGTAACGGTATTATGGCAATATATTGACGCAAGCAGAGCTGCAAAAACTGACATTCGTCACACAAATGAAGCTGGGGCAATGACGTCCTTGCCAAAGATTGACTAATGGTATCATTGTTCGAACCAGACTACTTGTGGTCAAAGACAATTCGAAGAATGTGAAGCCATCAGAAAATTGAAAAATGCTAGGTTCAAAAAAGTATTGAAGATTTTTGTTTTTTCTTTTTTGTAAGAGTCGGAGATCGCCATTATGCAATGTGTCTTCTTGGCACGCAAGTCATTGCTCTTCCTTTGGCAAGGTTCTTGGTATTTTGATTCCCTTCCATTATATTTCCTGGCACCCATTTGAGAAATCATTGTTCATGGAACTAGACTGATTAAGGAAGATTTTATGGCTTTCAGTGCAAGGTCTGAGAGCCCTAGTTTCAATCTTGATACCATTCAAGATGAACTAAAACAAATGAACAGGACTGCGTCTCTCCGTGAATTTCAATAGTTGCCTATTGAGAGTAGCAATCAATCCCCAAAGAAGCAAACAAAAGCTTGTCCAACAACTATAGGCCAATTGCCCTGTTATTAGTGATCTCCAAAGTGATGGAGAAAGCCAACAACATTGATCTCATCGAATATCTTGAAAGCTCAGGAATCATCTATCACAATGGAATGATACAATACAATTCACTACCAAATAACTTGAAGCTGATTAATCGGATTGAAAAATTTAAAAGAGAATTCAAGAAACATCTACTCCTGTAATATTGACATCTTATCTCATTTTTATAGTTTTCTTGTACAACTACTATAGTTTTCAATTGTGTACCTAACAGCTGAGTCAATTGAGGATCATATTCATTTGAACTTGAAAAAAAAAAAGATTCTTTTTGAGTGTGAGTCTTATTTTACTGTCTTCTTTATTTTATTTTGTCAAATATATTTATGTATTCACTATGTTCCCTGCTATAAACAAATGTTGTTTCTTGGGAATAATAAAGTTGATTGATTGATTGATTGATGATAGACAATATGGCTTTCGCCAACGAAGATCAACTGGAGATTTCCTCGCCTACGTCGCCCATATAAAGCAAGCTTCATTAGAATAATATGAGGAATCTCTAGCTGTGGCGTTGGGTATATCGAAGGCATTTGACCGTGTTTGGCATCAAAGACTTCTCCACAATACGGCTTACCATCAACCCAGCTATGCCAGCTCTTATCGAGTTTTCTTTCAGGTAAATCGCTCCATGTGGTGGTGGACGGAGTATCGTCTTATATCATTGCCATCAATTCCGGCGTTCCACAAGGATCAACTTTGGCACCTACATTGTTCCTACTTCATATCAATGATCTGTTGGGAGCAACTAACTGCCCTATGCACAGCTCTGTAGACGATAGCACTCTCCATACTGTGTTCTCTTCTAGAATTCCAATTCCTTTCCAGGAAACTGAAAACTATCGACGAAGACAGGTCAATGCCCTCAATGACTATATTGCTGAAATTACAGCCTGGGGAACAAACAACCTAGTTGAATTCAACTCTACCAAAACTCACCTGTAATTTCTCTAGAGAGACGAAACTTAGTATGCCTGGTATAAGAATGTCTGGTAACACCATTCCCACCAAGACCAATATTTGGATGCTCGGTATTTCCATCAGCAAAAATCTTTCATGGGAAAATCATGTTCGATCTATCGCGAAAGCTGCTTCACAAAAACTCTTATTTTTATTCCGTGCGAAAATCTACTTAACACCTCAACAGCTTCTCATGATCCACAAAGCACAAATATGGCCAGTTTCAGATTACTGTTCTCACATATGGGGTTGAGCATCCTCAGATTCCATCCAGAGAAGAGCCATCCGCCTGGTGGGTGATGCCACAATCACTAATACTTCGACTTCGTTAGAACACCGTAGAAAATCTTGCGACCTTGCACTTCTCTATAGATGCTTCCACGAGAAATGTTCCTCAAAAACCTCTGCTATAATTCTATCACTAGCAATACGTTTGCTTATAGAAGGATTCCCAAGAACTTATAACCTCCAAAATTCCTAGATCTATCTCCTCTCCCTATCCTCCCTAGATAGGCACGATGTTCCACGAACATTATAAGAATTTTCTTTCGTGCGATTCAAGACATAAAAAAACATCACTTGGTCTGTTGCTGTGTCAGTGATATTCCCAAACAACTGCACCACCTAATCGCCCATGTATTCTAGGTATTGAAAGAAGAAATGGACAGCACCCCGCTCCCCAACAGCACCCACCACCAATCCAGCCCGTCCCCCAGCTACTCCCCCTCCATGTCCCCCTACATGCACCAGCAGCACCTCTACCGCCACCAGTACCCCGACCAACAACAGCAGCAGCAGCGCTGCCCCACCTCCGGCACCGCTCATCCGTACGACAGGCGACCGCAGCGCAGCCCCACCGATTCGGCGCGAGCATCCCTGTGCAGCCCTAACGAGTCGGCGCGCAGGCGCAGTCCCAACACCGTCATGCAGGAGTCGGTGCGCGCGTCTGTGTTGCGGGACGGCAGTCGGGCGGCGGGCAGGCCGGGCTCGCCCGGACCGCTGTCGCTCGGGTACCGCCCGTCGAGCAGCTCGTCGAGTCTGCCCGGGCAGGAGGGGGCGCAGGAAGGGGCAGGGGAGGGTGGCGGGCAGACGTGCGTGGAGGGGATGGGGACCGAGGTGGCGGCGAGGGATCCGGGCTGTCCTGAGGGTGAGTATCATGGATCTTTCTTTTCAGTAGTGACAATAATAATTATAATCAATATGAATGAGTAAATAAATACGAAAAGCTCAAAGTCATTTCCACACAAAGTTCATAAAATGAACAACAATGGTAAATTTCGGAAGAAAAACAACTACCTTCCTGGCTAATACTACGCAGAACATTGAAATACATCCTCCCGAAATCTATGCATCGAATCGTATCAACGAATACTGATACAAGTGATTCTTTCCTGAATGCCTATTGATTTCGATTCAGCCAGGCCACGCTAGACACGGGGAGGTACCCGGCGCTTCCACCAAGGATAACATGTGATATAGACCGGTTTCGAGTTCTTTAACTCTCATCAGTACAGTGTAGTCTCCAGCCAGCAGTCCTAAGACCGCCGACTCAGCGAAGCCTAGCTAAACAAAAATCAAGTTGGCATTATATTAGTTAGTTAATTAGGCGTCCTGATTCAGAATCTGAAATGATTTTCAACCTATTTTGACTCCTAATATAATTTTTCGGAAATTGGGGTGGTTCCATTGCTGTAGGCGAGCAATGTATATCTCTGAAGATGACCCCACTTTGTCATGGAGTGCATTTTTGGTATATCTACCTCTCCAGCAAATTCCAGGATCCTTATCCATTACGATTACGTAAGATACAGGGGTGTTTCCATTAGAATTGGGTCACACTGTATATATATATATACAGTGTGACCCATTTAAGATGGAAGCACCCTTATAAAACTTACATTTTTCAACCGATTGGAATGATTTTTTCTTTGTTAGGTAGATATTCAAAAAGTCTATTAGTACACCAAATATCATGAATAAATCTCCATTTCCAGAGCCAACTAATCTGATTTTTCAAGGTCAAAAATCTAAAAAAATTACTAGCGATTTTTTTAGAAAAAATCTGACTACACCACTGGAATTATGACATTTTCAAATGGGTAACATGTGAATTACGTTGCAATGCGTCAATCAATAAAAAAGTTATAAAGGAATGAAATTTGAAAAATATGCCGTTTAATCAACCCATCAATTTTTATTACTGAACAGATTTCGATGAAACTGTGATCAGTAATATTTCAAGACATCCTGAATCCAGTGGAGTATACAGAATTTTCATAAAATTCCTGAACATGAATTGGTGGGTTGATTAAACGGCATATTTTTCAAATTTCATTCCTTTATAACTTTTTTATTGATTGACGCATTTCAACGTTATTTACATGTTACCCATTTGAAAATGTCACAAATCCAGTGGTGTAGTCAGATTTTTTCTAAAAAAATCGCTAGTAATTTTTTTAGATTTTTGACCTTGAAAAATCAGATTAGGTGGCCCTGGAAATGGAGATTTATTCATGATATTTGGTGTCCTAATAGACTTTTTGAATATCTACCTAACAAAAAAAAAATCATTCTAATCGGTTGAAAAATGTAAGTTTTATAAGGGTGCTTCCATCTTGAATGGGTCACACTGTATATAATTTCTTATTTTTTCAAACTGTACTTTCATTTCAATGTGTAGGTATAATACTACGTTTCAATTTGTATAAGTAGGTAATGTACTTATTTCAATGGTCTTATGTCATATCTATAAATTCTCACACCTTTGCGACTACCCTGATAGTGTATGCCTGTGTAATAATAATTATATTATTTTTGTACTCGTATACTTCTTATAGGTGAATGAAGCTATTCTATTCTATTCTATTTCAGATCTGCGGATGAAGATGGACCCAGCGGCCTCTCAGCAGGACGAGTCACCCAGCAGCACGGCGGGGGGAGGCAACGGAAGTGGGGGTGGTCTGAACAGCTCGACGGGCGGGGGGCCGAACGGCTTCATCGGCCCCCAGACGAAATACAACCACGACAGGGACAAGGACCTGATACCGGCCAGCCTGTGGAGCACGGTGGCGGGGAAGCTGAGCCACAAGACGGGCACCGTCAATACGCCCGATGGTGAGTGTCAGTTGTTCAGGATTTCCTTCGGGGGGATGACTTTTAATCCGGCTCGAAGGACCACAATGTTGAGGATTACCTCTGGGGGAATAACTATTGATTCAGCTCGCAGGACCACAATGTTGAGTGTTAACTTCAGGGAAATACTATCAATCCGGCTCGAATGACCAAAATGACGATAAATGCTCCTTCTATTTTCTACAAATAATCCACAAAATTTACTTTTTACTTAATTTCGAACTATTTATTATCTTCTCTGAATAAAAATTACACAATGACTTCACAATAATGTGTTTCTCATGGAAATATGCAGCAACAGCAGTAGACGGAGATGGTTCCCTTATCTGAAACAATAAATATTCATAATAAGAAATCGTCCAGATCCATCGGTTTTTATTGGCGAATTACTTTTGTGGCAAGTATTACAGCAAACCAATAAAAATATGTCTACGAATCTTTAGACATTGTTCACATGATTTGGAATTCCCAATCAATAAATGAACGGTAGATACAATCGTATTTTATCACATAACAAGATTTGTAAAACCTATTCTGCATATTAAGTGGAAAAAGCTACACAAGCGCCGTGTGAAACATCAATATCTATCAGAATATCAACAGAAAATCTGCTTTTGTCAGAACGATATGATTATAGATACTATTTTATGCCATGTCTCTAAATACAGTTGATATAAAGAATGAAAGTCGTCCCCGTCTTCAGAAGTTTCAATTTTTCAAAAATTTATGAATACTACAACATATTATTCGATACTAGTACCTATAGTATGAAGTATAAATAACAGGACCTCATACCTGCCAGCCTGTGAAGCACGGTGGCGGGGAAGCTGTTTCACAAGATGGGTACCGTCAATACGCCTGACGGTGAGAGGCAGTGGACGGTAATGGTCCCTTATCTGGAACAATGAAAATTCATAATTAGAAATCGTCCAGAACCATCGATCAAACAAAATATTAATTCAAATATTTCAGCATTGTTCACATGATTTGGATTAGTCACTCAAGTATTATATCACACATATTATAACGTAATTTTCAAAACGTATTCTGCGTACGAAGTTTGTAAAAGTACACAAGTAGTTGCGTTAGCGCCGATTGAAACATCTTCCAAATTCACTCTTATAATAATGAATTGGAAACACTGTATGTGTACTGCCATTTTTTACCAATTTCTATCATAATATTTACCGAAAGAAGATAATCTACTTCTGATGGAATGATCCGATGATGGATTATTTTTGATGCCAAGTCTCTAAATAACAGGCGTCTAGCGACACGATTTCCACTTTGTCTTTGATACTTCCGATTCATGAAACTTTTGAAACTTCAAACGCAAATATCTTTGTATTCGTTTGAAATAACCCTATCAAACCCGGTCTCGTTGAATTTGTCATGATAATCCCTGGCCGATTATGGAATACAATACAGGGTGTCCCATTTGAAAATCAAAAGTTCGGGTCGTTTCCGGTGAAACAAGAAGTGATAAAAGAAATATTGTTTCATGAATTAATGAGTAATTTGTTATACTTGCTACACACCAATTTTCAAAACCCCATCAAGAATAATTCGCAAGTTACAATCCTGGCCGTTTTTTTTGTGTTTTTAGATATGGTCTCTGGAACATGGTCGTCGACATGTCGTCCCTGCAACGTCATGAAACTGACGTCTTATTTTACCCTTCTAAGTAACGTTCACTTGACGTCGAGATGATGACGTGATTATCACGTCATAGTGATGTCATAAATTGGTGTGTGACGTCCCTGACGAAATATCACCAAATAGGGACTTCACAGTGACGTGATCATTCGTCATCTGGTTGCCTGGGGACCCTCCCGGGCAGTCCTGGGCGCTATCACATCCCGAGATACCGTGTACGGACAGCGGTCGGCATACTGCGAGCAGTCTGCCTGGGCAGACAAGGCAGGAGGAATGATGTTTTGAACTTCTCTCAACTACTGTGCTGCAACTCTCTAGTTCTAATGACGCTGTTCCTTTTTCCAGGTAAAAAACTAAAGTGTCCTTTCTGCGAACGCCTCTACGGCTACGAGACCAACCTGCGCGCGCACATCCGCCAGCGCCATCAGGGCATCCGAGTGCCCTGCCCTTTCTGCTCGAGAACCTTCACGCGCAACAACACCGTGCGCAGACATATTGCGCGCGAGCACAAGACCGAGCTCAGCCTGAAGGCGTACCAGCAGACGCAGCAGCAGCACCAGCAGCAGCACCAACAGCAACAGGTGCATCCCTGAGCGACCGGGTGGGAGACCGCCCGAGATCTGATGTAAATAATGCGTGGCGGGCGAGTATCGGCTCCGATGGGCGGCGGGGGTGTTTTTTTTTTGGGTGGGGTGGTTGGTTCGAGGTCGTTTGGTTTCCGGGGGCTAGGCTAGATGATGATTCGGAAGTAACTGCGAAAGTAATTCTTGCTTAATTGTGGAAAGTCAATTGAATTCATTTCACTGAAGTGTTGGTGAGTTTTCCAAGGTGATAGGTACAAGTGTTAAGGAAGGTCAGGTTCACGTTATAAAAAACTTCAAGATTCATCACCTAACATTCAAAACGTAAAAGTATCGGGCAATCCAGCGGTAGTCCTGTCAAACTATGCATTGGTTGGCACACAATGAAATTAACTAGTTGTTTATTAGTGTCGAATAGTTCTTCTTATATGAAAATTTGTGCAAGTGTCAGGAATACACTTATCACAAAAACTACAAAAGGAAACCATTTAATTGCTATGATCACATAATTCTATTGATTTTAGTTATGGTGGCAATCAGGCGTCATATTGATTCCAACCTGAGTTGGATCGCCTAATCACTTATGAAAGATGGAACGCGGAAATATCGTTGGTTATGTTACGAAACAATTACTTATAATTCTCATGACAGATTTAAGAAGATGGCCAACTTCCAACTCGCAAATTGTTTGATAAATGATCATAACTAATTGAATGAGGATTGCACATGTTTGCAAGCAACCTAAACTGACTTCAATTTTCTGCTATTTAAAATATCTTTGGTTGCGTAAATCACTTCAGGGATATAAATTGACATAATAATATTAAAACATGCATTTTTGATTTGTAACCACAGTTTCTGACTAAATACTTCTGAAACTTGGTTCTGTATTGAAAATCACATGTCATTAATGACACGAGATATTTATCCGACTAGAATCTCAATTTTATTTGATAACCGAATCCACTTATGGCTCAAGACGCTTAGTTGTATGTGTTGAAATTTAAATCTGGAAAGCTGAAAGTTTTCATGAAATCACCTTCAAATATGCTAAATTTCCTAACAAGTATTCAGATTTTTATATATTGGAGATAATATATATCAATAACACAGTGGCATTCTACTGAACTATTTCATGAATCATAAGGAGCACTATTCATTATAAACATGAACAAAGCGACTCATTCTGACGTCTACAGCTGCAATCAATCATTCTGATCAAACTGTCAAAATATGATTTGCCATCCATGAGAACATCTATAAAAATACCATATCTGATGGACCAATCAGAATTAAAGCACAGCAAGTTTTTTCTTTAGAATGCAAATTGTCTTTAATTTGTATCTGGTCAGATTATTTGAAGATAAATCATAATTTGAAATGTATTAAAAATTGACTAAATTCAATTCATTTTTGAACATTGAAGACTGTGGAAAACTTTGATGACATGGAAACTTCATTTTCCCGCATCCCCCATACAATGAACACATTGATGCTTGTATCTGAGGAAAATCTAATAGTTACTAATATTTTTCCACAATTTATTGAATAGCTTTACAATAAAGCAAGATTATTTTCAAAAACACAGAACAAACAAGGATAAGTTCAAGTAATCACATTGATTATCTCCATTAGTTCCTGGGGCCAAATAGACCTGAATGGTACCACTTCAACACAAATTCGAAAATAAAAATTGACCATTGACGTACCTGAATTTAAAAAATTAGGTAGACGTGGTCAGCTTCATTCTTGAAGAGAATACATGCAACCCTTGTATTTCTCGTTGTGTTCAGTTTGTTATAATAAGTTTTTTTTTGAATGGAATATCTGTTGCCGTTTCGAGAATATTTTTTTATTTTGTTATTTTCATTATAGGAGATATTTTTTGTTGTACTTATATAGTTTTTAAAAGTTGATAATTCTTCTTTTATCCGGATCGTCGGTAATGGACATCGGGAGGATTTTTTTTTGTCCATCCAGCGATCTGGTTTTCGTATTAGTAATAAGTATCACGTGATTCTGCAGCAACTGCAGATTCGCCTGCCCCGCGTGGCTAAAAACTACCTCATTTGTAACTACTCTGCCTCAGATTTTTTTAGTATCCACTAGTCATTAGTGCAAAACAATAAATATAAGATTGAGTTCTCCGTTCTCGTAACAAACTCAGGTTAAATGAAACACACCGTATTTACCTCGTTTATCTCCATTTCGTTGACGTTATTCGTTTCGAGTGAAGCTGTAACGGCAAATAGCTCAGTTGTGGATCTAATCCACCACAAGAATATTTTTCGGAGGTGGGCACTATTAATTATTATTGTTGAAATATTCTCTTTGAATATTGACTTTCTGGAACATCGCCAAAATGAGAGAAAAATAAGAATACTCTCAAATCTCAAATACTAGGTAAAGGTACTTGAACTATTTTTCAACAAAATTACGTTTCGCATTTCAAGATTAATTCGAACTACTCTTCAATTATCTGGGACTTTTTCATGCGGAATAACATTATTTTTAATGCAAACTGTATTTTTTCTGCAATCGACTCAAAAGTCGTCCAATTTTGTTCCAAAATTAGCTCTTGATGTTGAAGTTTATTTTTCTTACTGACACAATAAAATGATCAGTATGTACGTTGCTAGGCAACACTGTTCGTGTCTAGGAGCTAAAGTTGAAGTTTATTAACCGCCTAGGAACTAAAAACGTGTCGGGTGACAGCTGATATGATAGCTACTTTGACACTGACATGATCAAGTAAGTCAAAATAGTAGTAACTTCGCTCATAATTTATTAATTAGATATCAATTATTTCGATTGCAGAAAAAATAGCATGTTTCATTCGGATCAAAAGTGACTCTGTTTGACTCGCAAAATTTGCATGCTCGGCTTCGCGGCCGCCTCGCCTTGCAAATATTGCTTGTCAAACAAAGTGTCACATTTGATCCTTATGAAACAATGTACTATTATTGGTTTCATGAGAACCATACAAATTAAGACAATGAACATCAAGGAGGGATATGATACCCACAGATTTAATTCGTCAGAACATTAGTTTGAATATGAACCTTTAATTATTCCAAATTTTTTTGGGATTTCCTCTTCTCGTTTCTATAAAATTAAAATATGAATATTATTTCAATATACGTGTAGGACAAATCAAGCTTGTCAATGAAAACTGAAAAGCTTCAAGACAGATACGACTTTACTATTAAAATAATCTTTTATGTTGAAAACGGGAGCAGAATCGGTCCCGAAACGTCCAAAGATGAGTGCAAATTTGATATTTTTTCTATATACCTTTATTTCTCTTCTCCAAACTTTTTTCAACACTAATTGTTACTGACAAGCTGGTAATTTTATCTTTTAGGCTCTCTGATAGGAAAATTCTTCAAACGCAGTGACATTTTGGGGAAAATCATCTGATTTGTCCTTACTACACGGATATTGAAATAATATTCATATTTTTATTTTATAGAAACGCGGGGAGATAATCCCAAAAAAATTTGGAATAATGAATTTATCACCTCCTCGATTAACCTACAGACAGTATGAACCTTTAAGTTCTTTCAAATTCTTTTTTTTTTGATAATTTCAAATAAAATGCTCCTGGAAATTCCAAGTTTTTTAATGCTCCTTTCATCGATAATTTTTCAATAATTTTGAGAATATTTCGTCAACTATACAGATTCATTGAATGTCATGGAGTTGAAATTTCGTTGTTTTCATTGGTGATTTTCCAGAATGAATTAGTGCCCATTTCTATTGTTTCATTTTTTATTCTGACTATAGTGTACAATTTATTTGCTCAATAAGAGACTTTTTTTGAATATTTATCTATTGAGTTATTTTTGTGCACTATTAGACCTCCAGCTCAAATACGAATAAGATTTTGGTTTATGAAGATAGTTTGGTCGCTCAGCATCTAATGTTGAGCGATATTCCATATTTTGTTTCATTGTATATTATATTAGTAATGTCTAGAATCTAATCGCCATCAGTCATCATAATTCATGCAATGAACCAAAAAACGATATTATAAGAGAATGCTATACTAGTCAATAATACAGAAACCAGATATATTTAACAGATCTACCTCATAAAACAGTATTTCAACTTCAATATACGGGTTTATTTCTATAGTTGATACGGGTTGATGATATATACACACTATATAATAATTATACACATACAGACAGATTTATATAATATACAGTTACCACTTCTACCTCTTATATACCGAACATGACATTAACTCATTGATTTTTTCGTCAATAGTTTAAACAGATTCAATATTGTTATTTTTTATATTTAAATGAAGACATATAGATAGGTAATAGTTATTCACACACCATGATATGTTTGATAACGTTTCGTGGTGATAATATTCTTTATCATATTTTTTCCACTACTAGCAATATTTTTTATTATAAAAATCTAGTCGTGATGACCGCGCAATTATGACTTACTGCCATTCTTGTGAAAAAAAAGGGTATCGGGTGGTCACAAAAAAACCGAAAGTTTTTATTTTCCTCGTTGGTTTCATCATTTCTCAATCGAATTCGAATTTCTTGGCGTCGTTTCATAGCTGAAGGGCTATAGTATACAGTGAGATATTTGAAAATTTCATGATGAACAAAAACAAAATGGCGGATTCTACCAAAGTATTGTCATTTACAAAATCCGCTAGAGAAAAATAAAATCAGATTTTTTTCAACCTGTACCGATGTCATCTTAGGCTATTCATTTCTGGAGAGAATGAGTACTCGAACATCGAGATCGAACAAATGGTCCAGTAGATACACTCATTTTTTTGCAATTTGTTATGGAGCGAATGTGCTAATCTCGTATAAACGATTATTATTATTTTGCTTCAAGCTTCATGAAAATTCAATCGAATTTGGATTTCTCAGAGTTATTTCAAAGATGAAGAACTGTAGTACAAAATGGAACATTTGAAAATCCGATAATTGAAAGAAACAAAATGGTAGAGAATCCAGAATTTTTGTGATTTTCAAAAATCTCTGGCGAATAAAAAAATGTTCATTCTTCTAATCAGGATCGATACAATTTCAGATCATTGATTTCTAAAAAGAATGAGCACTCGAACATCTGAATCGATCAATTAGACCAGGAGAAACACGTTCTTTTTTGGCAAAGTGTTATGGAGTGAATGTGCCAATCCCGTGATAAGAATTATTTTTAGTTTGCTTCTGGCTTTATCAGAATTCAATCGAATTCGAATTTCTTAATGCCATTCCAAAGCTGAATAGCTTTAGTACACAGTGGAACATCTGAAAATTTCATAATTGAAAAAAAAAACGAAATGGTGGAGTAATCCTACACTGTAGAAATTTTCTCTGAGTGAATTTACTGATTGAAATTTTTGAGTGAATTTTCAACTCAAACTAGATATTTCATCAAGTTCTCATAACAATCAGAATGCTTATATCAAATTTGATTGAATCGGTTCATTGAGTGGAATTTCACTCAATGTT
The DNA here is from genome assembly GCA_918026855.4 of Phaedon cochleariae. Lineage (NCBI taxonomy): Eukaryota > Metazoa > Arthropoda > Insecta > Coleoptera > Chrysomelidae > Phaedon > Phaedon cochleariae. The sequence continues at coordinate 7,179,391 of OU896715.1, read as the reverse complement.
TTTTTCAGTGTAACTTCCGCGATTTACAGCCGCAAACTATTCAATAAATTTCGGCAACGTTGCTTTCTTTGATTTTTGTTTTGTTCGCTAACATAAAAAGTGTACGATCTCTTCAAAGTTTCAAGACTAAAATCTAATCTTTTCTAATAATATCCTTAACTGTTCTTCCTGTCATGCCTGTTCGGTATGAAACTTGACAGACTATTAGAAATCAATGATCGAAAATTGTATCGGTCCCGATTGGAAGAATAAACATTTTTTTTATTCGCCAGAGATTTTTGAAAATCACAAAAATTCTGGATTCTCCACCATTTTGTTTCTTTCAATTATTGGATTTTCAAATGTTCCATTGTGTACTGCAGTTCTTTATCTTTGAAATAACTCTAAGAAATCCAAATTCGATTGAATTTTCATGAAGCCTGAAGCAAAATAATAATAATCGTTTATACGAGATTAGCACATTCACTCCATAACAAATTGCAAAGAAATGAGTGTATCTACTGGACTATTTGTTCGATTTCGATGTTCGAGTACTCATTCTCTTCAGAAATGAATAGCCTAAGGTGACATCGGAACAGGATGAAAAAAATCTGTTTTTATTTTTCTCCAGCGGTTTTTGTAAATGACAATACTTAGGTAGAATTCGCCATTTTGTTTTTGTTCATCATGAAATTTTCAAATATTTCACTGTATACTATAGCCCTTTAGCTATGAAATGATGCCAAGAAATTCGAATTCGGTTGAGAAATGATGAAACCACGAGGAAAATAAAAACTTCCCGTTTTTTTGTGACCACCCGATATATGGAATTTTTCATATTTATACAGCCTGTAGGAATCCAGAACAAGCTAGCCTCATTTTTAGATTTTTTAAGAATGTTCCGAACTGTTACTAACTAACTTTGGCCGCCACCATCAGTCTGTGACTCAGCTGTTTGTGGTTTTAGGTTAAAAATCTGTTCGGAACTGTGTCTATCTACTTGCTCTAAATATTCATCAAGGAAGGTCATTGTTGTCCATTCTTAAATAGTTATTGAATTATATTTCTTTCTCCATCTTCCACATTTCAGCTGATGTTGTGTTAGTTAAATTCTCGCATAAGAATATTGTATTACACTAGTTAATGAAATTTAAAAAAAAAACCCTGGTGGTGAAATCCCCTAAGGTAATGTGTGCTAGTAGTGGAAAAACAAGATTCCCCAATGTACAAGGATGAATTGATTTTAATGTAAAATACTTCAGCAGCATTTGGCTAGATTGGAAAACACTGCCTCTGCCTTTGAACATATAGAAACCAGAGGTAGAAAAAAGTTTGTGTGTATCAATGATTCAGTTTTAGGAGAATATATTTGTTCACAGTTAATTTATTCTACAGACTTTGAAGTATATAGTTAGATGCTCCTGAAGTAATTTACGTGAAAATTGAGTCGCCCTGTAGGTAATGCAATATTTTACATAAAACTGCCAATTGATGTTGCTCTCAGGTTTGTGCATTTTCTTGGAGTCTAGCTATCTTAGGTCACTTTTTTGTATGAAACCATATTGAGAAGGCAAACTTAACTGTTTACAGGGTGTCTCACTTCAGATTTCATGCCCCTATGAATTTTGATAATTCACAAAACCATATTGATGGCGATAAAGTAAAATTCATATTATTATTTTCACTAGTTTTTCATGTGTCATGCATGGAAATTGTGAGTGAGACACTCTGTTTATTAGCCAGTTTGGCGATTTGTCGATAATTTCAGTTTTCATGTTATAATCATCATCAATATTATCTCCAATACACAACTCCATCATCACTTCATGTTTTTATTTTAAGGTTCAGTTTGCTTTCTAGAAATTCTCTACAATGTCAAAATGTTAACAATACCACAGATCAGATTTCATTTCTCAGGGTTGAAAAACTTAACATTTTGGTCTCATTCAATCTCAAGGTTGATATATTTAAACAAATTTTTGAAGAGTGCACCCTAAATGCTCGGCGTAATCTTAAAGGTGTCAAGTGATTCAGAAACATGAAAAACATACTATAATAAGGTTTGTTTTGGCACTTCTGTCGTGATTACTACAATTTGAATCACCCTCGTATATTGAAGATATTTTCGAAAATACGTTGAGTTGAAATTGAGAATCGACGTGCCAGGGAATTTTTTTCAAGAAAAGAAATGTTTGACTATGAATTTATGCAAGACATCTAAAGTTATAAGAAGAATGTTATGAAGAAAAGTAGTATACAGGGTTTTTGAAACTTGAGTCGGCACTGTTGCTAACTTGGTTATTATTGTATTTACAAAGTCAGTTGAATGTAAAAACTAGTAGTTGATCACGATGATGAAGACGAAATAGAAATCTAACATCGCGTTTATGAGTCAAAAAATTATTTTTTAACGGGACACCCAGTATACAATATTCTTGATCAATAGGAAATTCGATTCTAAACAAGAACTGTCTAATAAAATTTTATCATGAATTCAAAAATGGTAGGATAAAGCTATTATAGCACCGTGAGTAATAACTCGACCATCCCTGACTAATACCATCACGACGAATTTGAAGAATCATCTATAGCTTATTCATTTTACCACCCATTTAAAAAAAATTACCGAAAATTACCTTTTGACATAACTCGTGGATGCGATGTTCGATTTCTCATCGTAATCAGCAGAAAAAAAATACTATTAGTTTCTTCATTTGATCGACTCTGTAGCTCCAATAATAACCAAGTTAGCATGCCAACTCAAGCCTTCAAGCCCTGTATAGCAAAAAATACTCCAAATTGTTTCCACAATGCTTAATATCATTGAAATTATAGGAGGAGAACATGTTTCGGATCTGTCAAGTACCATCACCAGCCAATACAAATTATTGTGGAGCCGAAAACAAAAACCAAAAAAATGGTTCAGAGTAAAAATAATTATCACATGCAATTAATTCTCCTAATGTGACAGTTTATACTGTTAATTGAGGTACCAATGGGTTGTAGTTCTGTGGGTACAAGGGTCCTATTCAAAAGACCTATTCTTCAGCTCTGACTCATGTTTTGGCTTGTTTGCTCATTCCTTTTCCAAATTAATTTCTATTGTGTAAGCTTATTAGATTCAATCATAATCTCCTTCTTATAATTTTTATGATATCAAACGTTGTGGAGTATTTGTTGCTATAGGTGGTAAAAATCGTAATTGAAATATTCTATACCTAAAATAAAACGAAAAAGGAAGAAATGTTTAACCTATACAATGAGAGTTTGAATTAGGCCAAAAGACAACGTTTCGATTGATTCTTTCGAATTTGTACCTTCACGTTTTTTTCATTCGTGAAGATCTGTTTATTTTTGCGACATTTTGACCAGAAGAGTATAGTAAAAATGTAGATGAATTTCATGAAACTCGTTTAGTTTATAAGTGTGGGTAATTGCGGAAACTCGATCTCACAATCCATCTGAGATTTTTTGTAATTATATTTATTTCTATGGGTGATATTTTCTTTTTTGTATTGTGAGATCGACAAGTGTGAATGTGTAATTGATAGCAAATTAAGTTTTCGAAGCGGGTAATATTTTCTGTTGGTAATCTTAGGAAAATGATTATATGTATATACAATATTCTGAGGCATCAGGGTTCGATGTTGAGAAGAATTTTAGGTTATGAGTTTTTTTTAAGGCTTCTAAGTTTAAGTTCCAAAATATTTCATCGAAAGCCATTATTTGTTTAATTGGAGTCATCAAAGTCAAATATTTTTTATAATGAGCAGTGAGAAAAGTATTTTGGTGGAAAACTCCGAAATGATTCAGATTTAGGTAACGTCAAGATTGAAGTAGGAATCATATAGGGTGATTGATATATTGCCTTCGATAATTAGGTAGATATTTGATAAGTTGGGTAATGAAATCGCGAATCAGTGGAAAACATTTGAAATTTGAATTTCCATAGATTTTGGACGAAACTCTGGAATTTCTGAGTTCTTAAAGAAAAGGAATTAAGAGTGGCAATGCAATGTTTAGCTAGTTAGACAGGAATAGATAAAATACTTTGGGGGGTCGAACTTCATTACATCGTTACTTTCTAGCCGTCATGGTTTTTGAAAAATAAGTAGGTACTTCATAATGCTGTTTGACCTTCCACTGAATTGAAATTTGTTTTGAAAGAAAGGAGTAGGTACTGGTAGGAAAAAAACTGTAGCATTATTTCTATTTTTCTTGTTCAGTCATAGTTTCTGTTATCGAATAGTCAGTAATGGAAATCTTCGGATTGTCAGATCCTCAGAAATATTCTTCAAATTTTCATGTATAATTATTGGGAAAATGCATGATTACATTCATATACAGAGTGTTATTCAAGTATGTGGCTAAACTATAAATATGGGCCATTCTAAGAAAAACTCTGAGAATGCAAAATTTTACAGATACAAGGTGTAAACAATTCTTTTCTTGTATACCTATATTTTCTTCAGCCAGTTGAGTAGAATTATTTATAGTAGCGAGAAACTAGTTGAGCCATGATTAGATTTACGAGAAATCGCTTTTTTTTTAATTTGACACCCTGTATTCCGAAAAATATGCATATCCGGACGTATGTTTGAACGACCTTTTCGTCTAAGCAGAGAATTCATCATTGAAGTTGAGCCACATACTTCAATAACACCTTGTATATTGCGAATGTGTACATGAATGTAAGAAATGTTAAATGTTGAAACAATATCACAAAGTTACGCCAAGGAAACATTTGTTGGTAAATCTAAATCTGGTTTGATAGCCTCAGGTGACTGCCGAGTTTAACACATTATTTTTCTATGACTGTCGATGAAATTAGTTGAATTTCTGCCACTGTGGAGACGGTAAAGATACGCAAGCAGTAGAAATAAACTTACCATCATTGCAGGAAAAGTGCTACTTCACTGCCTCTGTAACAAACAAACTACTATAAGAAAAATTATAATTTCAAAGAAAAAAATAGGGGTTTGTGTGATAAAAAGTGGTTTGTCCAAAAGGGTTGTTTCGATGAGCAGAACAGTTGAGATAGTCTTTCCAGAAAGTTGATAGTGTTCCCTCATTTTTGAAAATGCTGCTGCAGTATTGGCCGTGAATTAGCGTTATTGCTGCTATAATATAACTAATGTACTAACAGTCTGAGGATGTATAATTTGTTCAACTCAGCATTGAAGGTATATTACCTAGTTGTTGCTCACAATAAAAATATTTAATTGTCTTGGTAATTGCTACGTCATTGATCCTCTGAAATATTGGTAGGTAAATGAGCTATTTCAATGCTTTTGCATCACTTTAGTGACTGACAAAATATATTCACTGCCGAATAGTGAAAACCCACCAATAAATTGGAAGAATGAATACGTACTTTCACTGTAGAGGTAATGAAAGATATTAATCATCAAAACTACTCCAAAATTAAAATAATGAAAACAAAATTGCTCCTGAAAACACTTTGTGTCCAGGAGCGGAAGTTGTAACTGAAAATAAGTAAGCTGACAGCTGTTTTTTCTTTCATCAAAGAATTAATGTTGATTTTGATTTACTCTACTGTTGTTTCTTTAGCGATACATCTGTAAATAGGGCACTCGAATAGTATTCATGAAACCTTGAATTAATTGTTGCCTGTTAACCTATTTGTATGATCATCACTAATTGTTGAGAAAAAATTCAGTACAAATACAAAATCTACCTCAAGTAAGTTCGTCGTAAGCAATGTGCTTCACATAAACAAATTAGTACAAAAGTATATAAATATGTATAAAATAGTTTTTGTATCCTTTGTATTGAAAGCTTACCTAGGTGTTCATGAGCTCAGGAAGTAATAAGTACAAAAAAAACCAAGTTGATACAGAAAATTCAGGGAATCTCGTCTCATATTATATTTATACGTCTAATACAATAATTATGAAATAGATATTCTGGGTAAGACTTCATTCAGTGTGTTGTAAAGACAAAATTCTAATTTTTGTAATTTTTCATCGTAACAGTCACAGACAAAAACAAAGATATCGAAAAGGAATATTGATGAGTAAAGACGCAATGGAATGTTGGGTACATTTCCATGTAGTGTAAATTTAATGAATTTTTCATAAATGTGTGTAATACATTCATTAACTTCGAGACTATCTTTGGATAGCCTATTCATTGAACCATATCAAAAATATATACTGTAGATCCGAAATGGAGCAATAATAAAAGTTTCAACCTTCTAATGTTACACCTAGTAAATTCTTTATTGAGATAGGAATTATGGAAAATATTCCTCGATCTGTATATTCTTGATATGGTGAAAGGATCAGGTCCAAGAACACTTTCTGCTGAGAAAATAATTCTATTCCTTGATATTTTATGTACTCACATAAATAGCCAATTCACTTTCAATTCCTATTTTCGGATTTATGTTTTTGTCTGAGAAAGATCTTACTGTGACACTATTCATGTACCATTTTTGCAATGCTAAGTGTTTCTAGACTTTTAACGTTACATTGTCACCCTGTTGAATTCTATTGTAAAACTAAATTACACACAATTAATGTACAGTCCACCACCAATTAATCGGAATTCACTCCTTTGTCGGGAGTATAAAGATCAGCAACTTATTGTATATATAAGTAATTTAAATGCAAGTAATTACTATGTATTCATGTTTCTGTTTTACTTATTAATTTTAATATACAATTTGTCGTTCATACGTATTTCATTTTTTTCACCCAACTCAATTTAATGTCGCACTATTATTCAATTCTGGTTGGTAATTTGTCTTCCTTGAATTTTTTAAAATTTCCCGAAATTTTCATTTTCCCATACCAATGATGGTGATGAAATATGATTGAAAGACTGAAATCTCCGCCTTGAAAATTCTCTGGTGATGTGTCTAAATTCCTAACTGTTTCCGAGATATGGAAATTTTGTTCGAGAAATAAGGGCCTTAGAGATAAACTAACAACTTTTTTTTCTTCCCCAGGTCAAATTCTATACGAATCATGATTGACATTTGTTTTGAAATAAATCATTGCATTTCCCTATGAGTTTTCACAATTTTCAAGAATTTTGAGCTTGCCTATACAAATGTTGATGAGAATGTCGGTGACCTTTCACTTCCACAAAAAATGTCTTCAGAAATCTCTGATGCTATCATTCCATCACTAGCAATACCAGTCAGACAAGCCAAGTCCACACGTCCTTTGGCCTCAAAATCATGTTGCCAAGGACAGCCCTCCTCTGATATGTCAGTGCTGGGCACTCAGTGAGGACAGGCGATGACAATCTTTGATCCCAATAAGCTCTAGGTGCCTATTGAGGTGGTTGTGCCCAGTTAGCAGTTTCCACTTCCATTTTAAGGTATCGCCTGTTGACGGATAAGACCTCTTTTGTGAGCCTCTTCGAAGTTCGAAGGTTCCTTTATGTGGAGTTTCGATTGTCTCATTGCTGGTGTGTCTTACCATATCTTGAGGAATTGCTGTTGCAGCTGTCCTTCTATGGAGGACGTTGCCAGACTGTTTGGTATTCCAAATCCAGAGACTCGCGTGTCTTGGAATCATAGGGGCTATGCGTACGTGCCCTACTGCAGCAATGGAAGCAATGCTTGGCCTACTACCCTTGCATATTTTTATCAAGAGGACTGCAGCTCTCAGTGCATACAGACTGAACTCCACTGAATTGGCCAGACCAGGTGATGTCATTGGTCACATGGTCATTCTACAAGAAGTACAAATGGAATTTGCAACCAAACCATTGGACATAATGTCAGCCAGGCTCAGTTTCGATCATACCTTTGAAGTGGTTATAAAAAGCCGCCCTAGGTACGGTTCCGCTGAGCCTCAGCTGGACAGAGGGTCCCTTGTTTGGTACACCGATGGTTCGAAAATAGAAGAAGGGGTAGGCGCGGGTGTATATGGACCCGGATGTAGGCTATTTGAAGCCTTTTAGGTCACTCCCCCACTATCTTCCAAGCTGAAATACATGCCATTAACCTTTGCGCTCAAAGGTGCCTGAGCAAAGGTGTGAGGGGTGCCAACATACATATATATCTGCTCAGACAGCGAAGCTGCACTGAAAGCACTAGAATCATATGTTTTCACATCGAAGATCACATGGGACTGCTTTGAAACACTCATGTAACTGGGAAAGGACAACAAAGTCACACTTATGTGGGTTCCAGGGCATGAAGGAATCAAAAAAATGCAGCTGATCGCCTTGCAAAAAAAGGTGCAGCATCTGCACTTTTTGGTCCTTAGCCTTTTTGTGGGATAAGCAAATGTCACCTAAAGGAAGAACTCAGGAAATGGGAAGAAATTGAAAAATCCTCCTGCTGGAGAGCAACTCCAGGTCAACGACAAGCGAATAGGTTCATCAAACATTCGCAGAACCGAGCCAAAGAGCTACTCAGCCTCAGCAAACCAGAGCTAAAGCTTAACACAGGACACGGCCCTCTGAGGTACCATCTCAAAAAGATGGGCTGGCGGAGACTGACACTTGCCGCTTTTGTAACAATGCGACCGAAACCGCGGAACTTGCTCATGTGAAGTATTAGTCCGCCAAAGGCTGAACCACCTAGAACAGGTCTATCTCACCCCTGCTGAGGTGTAAAATTCAACCGCCAGGAAAATTGTAGGCTTCATCAGAAGTCTAGGGTTAGAGGACCAGAATACTAGATGAGGGTAATCACAATAGATCTTCTAGGTCGCAGTGATCGAGAGGTCTCCCAGTCTATACGACCCATCTACAATCTACAATCTTGGTATTCCAAGATTGGTTCCGGTCCGACCGGGGTCCGTCCTGAACCAATCTTGGCCAGTCTGTTTGCCTCCTCGTTTTCGGGTATCCCCCCGAGTGTTCCGGGACCCACATGAGGCTGACTTTTCTTGGTTTTGGCAGGTTTTCCAAGACCTTTCTGCACTCGGACATCAAATTGGTTGTAATCCTATTGGATTGCAAAGCCAGACCAATTGAGCTTATGGAAACTTCGAACGTGAATATCTTTGTAATCGTTTGAAATTACCCAATCAGACCTGGTATTGTTGAATTCGTTACAATAATCTCTAACCGATTATGGAATAAAATACAGGGTGTTCCATTTGAAAATCGAAAGTCGATGTCATTTCCAGGAAAACCGGAAGATAAAAAAAAATTCCTAAAATGTGAGAAAGTGCCCTCTAGTGAGCATATTCGATGATCCAAATTTCAGACATATAGGTAGAAAATCAAAGGAAAAACGGGAGTATTTTATACCATGAGTGTGTGTCACCCGGTATTCTTGATCAGTATAAACTTCTCGCTAAAATCACTTATTACTTCATTCTCATAAGTAATATCACGATGTTCTGAATATTCTAGATAATTCTGTCGCTTCATTCTTCATGAAATTTTGTTGTTGGGCAACACAATTGAGTTAACAATGAAAGACAGAACTATGAGGCAATATTCAGAACATTGCGGTATTCTGCTAGACTATTTCACGTTCGCGAAGCATGAAAGGCATTTATTATAAATGAGTGATTCATTCTGACAGTCAAAGCCGTAATTATTTTATGCCAAACTGACAGACATTGCTTTGCTATCCATGGTTACATCCAGACTTTGCTCTATCTGTGGTAACATCGTTGAAACCATGAACGCTGATAGACCAATCAGAATTGGAAGATAAGTGATAAGCACACGTTATCTCTGGCTTGTTATTGGTCAGATTATGTGATGAGTCAAATAGTCCTTCAAATTTTCCTTCATACCTCTCTTCCCGACGGCACTCATTCTCAAAATCTTATGATAAACTGTCTCGGAATATCGAATCGAGACAACATTTCTAAAACCGAAATTCAGGACGTGTTTTTTATACTAGATGGAAACGTCACTGAAAAATTGAATGCGCGCCCTGTACATGAAAACCCCTCCTTCAAACAACTCCTTATAAAAATAGAAACATTGTATTATTTTCACGTAGTATTAGAAGATAACACTTAAATAATCACCGCAAATTACAGAGGAACCGACGCCTGTGAATAAACGACGCCACGCGTCGACACGCGTCGATATAAAGAGGATATAAGGCGGTATCGGTATCACTGGGCAACGGTCACGTGTCTAGATAAGTGGAGATAATATTTTTATTGGACCTATTATGTAAAAAAAATACAGCGGATTTAGGTGACGAAAGTGGGCCATTGCATGATATTTCTATGACATGTATGGATCAGTTCCCACGTTAATATTTCTGAGAAAAAGGTTTTGCCTACAAGAATCAAGTCATCTTTAGAATAGATTATTGGCCAGAATCCTAAATATACATGTTGTTTCATTACTAAATTGGAATTATTCGAACTGAAGGATTCTGAACTCAAAATATGAAGATTTAACCCAAATCACATAGCTACACAATGGGCGTGTACACCTTAGTAGAACTTTCAACTCAAACCATGTTTATAATGATCCTTTTATACATAAATAATGATTGACGACATAATTCGATCGAAAAATTTACTGGAATATTTTATTTTTGGATATAAATAATAGTACCTTCTGAAAACGGACCCTCTTATGACGTAGAAACCTCATCTCGCCATCCAAACGCCCGACGGAGACTGAGGCAAGTGAGGCAACTGATATATTAATTCTTTCAACTGTGATCTCGCGCTAATTCACTCTGTCAGAAATCATGTATCATTCATCTTTGTCTGGAATAGTCTTGTTTCACTATTAGGGTTTTGACGTCACATCATCGCCTCGTTTTCAGAGGTCCGAACAATGGGGGATTTCAATAATTTTTTATAAAACGTAGGGAGCTCACAGCAAGAAACGGTTTGCGGTGGTGAGCTAGTTGCGAGGTGAGTCGTTCTGACCAATAATTAATAGTTTCGACACAAACAAATCCTAAAGTTGAAAAATCTCGATTTTGAACACCCTCTGAAAATCGAGAGTTGATGCTAGTTACGCTTCAAAATTTCAACTTTGGAATATAAAAATTGCGGAAAAATGTGTCCCCCGCCAAATTGAAATTGACCTGTCCGATCGATTTCCAATTTTTCAACGACATCGGAGATTTGGGGGTGACAAGTTTCAACTGGGACACACTGTATAGATAAAGAGATATGAACGCCTCTAAATAAACGACGGCACGCGTTGAAATGGAGACGTACTGAGGCCGATATGTCGGTCACGTGCCACGTACCCGTTTAGTGGGGATAATATTTTTATTAGGCTAAAGTGTCCCTTATTAAATAATAATGAATAAAAAATACACTGGATTTAGGTGTAGTTTTCGAGATTAGCATGAGAAGTAAAATTATGTTGTGATCTTGATAACAGATGTGGTATAATGCCAATTCCCACGACAGGATATTTCCCACAAGGTTTTGTTTGTTTCCTTCAGAAAGTTATGTCATATATGTTATTGAATGGCTAATCATATTACTAGTAGAAAATGAATGTGGTTTGTGCACTATACCGTTTCCAGTCGTATGTATATCAGAAAACGTAAATTTAATTCCCCAGAAAGCGTCAATTGTATTTTTTTGTGTGCATATTAATAATAATAATAATAATGATAATAATAAACGATTTTATTAATAGATATGAAGAACAAAAAATACACTACAGTGGAGGAAAAAATAAGTATTTCTATCAAATGGCAGAGTTAGCTCTTAAACGTTCCCATAAAGAAAGGAACGAGGAAAGTGCTTTCTTCCACTCAACCTTGTCAAACTAAAACTAAAGTGTACAATACACATAAATATTCTGAATATTCCAATGAGAAATTTGGTACCAGTGAGCCTGCGCAGGTCCGGACATACGATCAGTTATCGGATTTTTTTATTAAAAAAATATATATACGTATATTATGGAGGAAAGTTGGGAAATGCTCAGGCCATACCGAGTGTCAACGAATCTATTAGACAAGTCATATCTTCTAGACCATTTGGTGTATCGAAATGAATTTTGGTAAATGTGAATGGTATGTGAAGAGGAGAGTTTTCACATATTTTTCACTTCCTAGTCACTTCCGGTTTCACCGGAAATGGCTCCGGTTCTAAATTTTTTAATGGAACACCCTGTATATTGTAACATTTTTGGATTTATGAGACAATTCTAGATCAGAATGTGACATTTTCCAAAGTTTTTATGCCTACTCAATTCTTTCGGATTCACTTTTGAAATTACATCTAGGTGGCCATGATCGGAAGTAAACTAATCTAAGGACCTCAGGTGATATCAGAAAATTACAATCGCGAAGTTTTAGTGACAAAATTACATTCTCGTGTCTAACTATTATTTTTCAAATGGCGACCATTTTTTGACAAGCATTTTCCGAAAAAAAAAAAGGATATTTTGACGAATCTAACGATAGGTACTAGTTTATTTGCGATTGGATTACAAATAAGAACATAAATCAAATATCACTGACGAGAAAACATAATAATTTATTTACTTGTAAGCACTTGCCGAAAGAAGGATATTTTGACGAAGCAAACGATACTAATTTATTTGCGATTGGATCAACAAATTTAACAAAATTAACAATAACATCAGCGATGCACTTACTTTTTTTTCAATTTCCTAATTTCTTAAGATTTTCACTATAGTAAATTTTCAAAGTGCACTCCTCCTTGTTCAAGACACATATTCAATATTTAATCTATGTTCTTATTTGTAATCCAATCGCAAATAAATTACTATCGTTAGATTCGTCAAAATATCCTTCTTTCGGAAAGTGCTTGTCAAAAAATGGTCGCCATTTGAAAAATGATAGTTAGATACGAAAATGTAATTTTGCCAACTTGTCTCATTCATATCTATCATACTTGTCACTGAAACTTCGCGATTGTAGTTTTCTGATATCACCTGAGGTCCTTAGATTAGTTTACTTCCGATCATGGCCACCTAGATGTAATTTCAAAAGTAACTCCGAAAAAATTGAGTAGGCATAAAAACTCTCGAAAACGTCACATTCTGATCTAGAATTGTCTCTGAAATCCAAAAATGTTACAATATACAGGGTGTTCTATTTAAAAATTTAGACCCGGAGCCATTTCCGGTGAAACCGGAAGGGACCAGGAAGTGAAGAATATCTGAAAACTCTCCTCTTTACATACCATTTACCTATACCAAATCTCATTTTGATACACCAAATGGTCTAGAAGTTATGACTTGTCTAATGGATTCGTTGACACCCGGTATACTGCTGATGTCCTGTTTTGAACCCCCTTAGACCGCTCGGGATTTCAGGAAATTGTTATTTGTGTTTTATTTGGATTTCAGAAGGAATCACTTATATTTCAGAAATATCATGATAAATTTGTGATCAGAGTTTCGTGAAGTGAACTCTATTTTTTCGAAGTCTGGCAAGTAGAGCAATGGTTGCCTGTCGAATTCGTTACGTTACAATAAACGTATGGTTTTTCAAAAATCTGAAACTGAATGACATTCATGTTGAACAACAACCATATACATATATCATGGCTGCAAAACTTTTTAGCGACCTCAACTTCATCTTATTGAATATGCTGCTAAAACGGTATTCCGTGGCCTAGGTATATTGAAATAACTATTTCACACACAGAATATTTTTGATATACCGGGTGGCTACGGAAGTATTGCCTACAGAATATCTCAGTTATTGTATGAAGTAGGTTTGTGAAATTTGGAGCGTCGATATAATGACATAAGAGCTAGAATTTGAGCATATTGACATGTCGAAGTTTACTTCCGGTCTGACCGGAAGTAACATCAATTTTCTTATTTTAAATGGAAACCCTATTTTTTTTTCTTTTCGCTTCATTCAGCATTCAATTCCCTTTCTAATGACATATCACAAGTTGGTATCTAACCAGAAACTAGATCAGAAAAAAATTATTATTGAAATTCACCGAGTAGGCCGTGGAAGCAAAATGAAAGCCAAAAATTGAAAAGTTGGCTATGGAAACCATACGTCACTTGATAACAGTTGCTACTACTGTGATATTTTATTTTCATTTGTCGGCGTTATAAAAAGCCGTCAAAAAAATATCGGAAAAATTGGGAAAAAAACAATACTCTGTAGGTCCATAATGGGCGTGTACACCTTGGTAGAACTTTTGACTCAAACCATGTTTATAATGATCCTCTCATACATAAATAATGATTGACGACATAATTCGATCGAAAAATTTACTGGAATGTTCAATTTTTGGACATAAATAATAGTACTATCTGAAAACGGACCCTCTTATGACGTAGAAACCTCATCTCGCCATAGTTAAAAGAAAATACCAAATGCTGGACGGAGACTGAGGCAACTGATATATTAATTCTTTCAACTGTGATCTCGCGCGAATTCACTCTGCCAGAAATCATGTATCATTCATCTCTGTCTGGAATAGTCCTGTTTCAGTATTAGGGTTTTGACGTCACATCATCGCCTCGTTTTCAGAGGTCCGAAAAATCGGGGATTTCAATAATTTTTAATAAAACGTAGGGAGCTCACAGCGATAAACGGTTTGCGGTGTTGAGCTAGATTGGGTGAGTTCTATCGAATTATGGAATAAAAATTTTTTGTGATATAAGCCCATTTAAATAGGAACATACAACTTTTTCTTGCCTGTACTATTCAGCATAACGATTCCTTTCTAATGATTTAATAGATAGTCATTTTTTGAAATGAAATACCAAAAAATCCGATTATTATTCTTCAAATAACAAAAAAACCGATTTATCAAAAAAGAAAATTCGAATTGATAGGATGAATGAAAATATAATATCACAGTAGTAGCAACTGTTATCAAGTGACGTATGGTTTCCATAGCCAACTTTTCAATTTTTGGCTTTCATTTTGCTTCCACGGCCTACTCGGTGAATTTCAATAATAATTTTTTTCTGATCTAGTTTCTGGTTAGATACCAACTTGTGATATGTCATTAGAAAGGGAATTGAATGCTGAATGAAGCGAGAAGAAAAAAAAAATAGGGTTTCCATTTAAAATAAGAAAATTGATGTTACTTCCGGTCAGACCGGAAGTAAACTTCGACATGTCAATATGCTCAAATTCTAGCTCTTATGTCATTATATCGACGCTTTAAATTTCACAAACCTACTTCATGCAATAACTGAGATATTCCGTAGGCAACACTTCCGTAGCCACCCGGTATACCTAGTATTTTAATTTCCTTCGCTTGTTTTGAGTGGTATTACTAGAAGACAACTGGAATTTCATTCCTGTATCCATTCTAATTCATAATTTTTTCAAGAGACCATGTCAGTACTAACAAAAATACTACAATCGATTTTTTTATGCTAAGTAGTCTGATGGATGGCCGCTATTAATCACGACGGGTATCTACATGAATATAATGGTTCGCAACGCCCTAAAGGGTTTCTTTTCATGCACCCCTTCAGCCCTTTCGGTACGGTGCGACCATGCAGAATTCGAACACTGCACATTATAGTTCTAGATACAGTTATGTGTATATGTTATTAATAATGTTCGGCTTTAACGCTCATTATACCGTTAAGCTTTTGATACTTTTAAAACATACAAACAGTGGAGGTTTGATGATTTGAAATTCCATGGAGTACATTGATGACTTCACAAACAATAAGATTTTCACGGAATTCTTGAAAACGTGACATATTTCGCTGCTAACACAATAGCTTCTTTAAATTGCAATAATTGAATTTCATTTCTTTTTTAATGACTCTATTGATGCTCGTGAATACAGTGTTCGAACTTTCTACCTGTCTGATCAATATATTCCTTAGGATAAGATTCACATTTCAGTTTGTATATTAGTATAATTTTTCGAATTAAGAAGTTTTACCTTTCATCTGTGATACGCCTTTCCAACATGTTATTTATTTTATATCGAATTCTCAAGCCTCAAATATGTAAATATTAAGCTGGTTGTAGTTCTTCGTTTTCAAATTTTGCTCTGAGAGAGGGGCATTCACTATACAGAGTGTCCCTGAAAGGTTTGTACAAAATGATACCATAGACTCCTGAGACCAAAGTGAGATGATTGAACCAAACTCACCTATATACAGGGTGTTGCGAAATTCGACCGACAACGTTTGACAGGTGATAGCCCTCGTGATTTCATAATCACTGAGATAGGGACATACCGGCTTCAAGTGTTCAGTTCTCGAGATACAGGGCGTTGAAGTTAAGAAATTAAAATAGTTTTTTCGCAATATCTCAAGATAAATTGAATATAATGCATTCAAATTCGATATATGGTTTCATCTTTCAATGGTTAATTCTTTGACCAGAGATACATTCCGAGAATTTTATCCAGAGGTGCGCTACAGAGGGTTGTGATAACTTTTTCTCCCATATTTTCTACGCCACTGATGAAATTTCAGTTATTTCCAATTTCTCGAATTGATTGTTCAATTATGTTGAAAAAATGCATCACCTTCAACTGAACTGAAATGAACAGTTATCGAGATATTTGTCCCAAAATAGAATGCATAGTAATTTTTCATCTTTCTCAGTAGTAGAAAATTACAAAAATTTCTGTTTTCTCTTAATGCGTGGAATAACTATTTCTGTTCAGCTACAGAATGAGATCTGAATAGTATCTAATCTACTCTACACCAGAAAAATATTTTTGCAATTTTCTACTACTGAAAATGATGAAATATTACTATGCAATCTTCTATTTTGGGTCGAATATCTTGAAAACTGTTTATTTCAGCTCAGTTGAAGGTGGTGCATTTTTTGAACAAAATTGAACAATGAATTCGAGGAATTAAAAATAATTGAAATTTAATCAGTGGCGTAAAAAATATGGGAGGAAAAGTTGCCACACCCCCCTTGAGGGCACCACTGGATAAAATTTCCGGAATGGCTTCTACGTCAAAAAATGACTCATTCAAAGATGAAACCATATACCGAAGTTGAATGCATTATATTCAATTTTTCTTGAGATATTGCGAAACAACTATTTTTATTTCTTAACTTTAACGCCCTGTATCTCGAGAACTGAACACTTGAAAACCGTATGTCCCTATCTCAGTGATTATGAAATCACGAGGGCTATCTCCTGTCAAGCGTTGTCGGTCGAATTTCGCAACACCCTGTATACCAAAACGCTCCATTTAACCGCAATAGGGCTTCGGAATTGAATATTATTTATATTTCTTCGTATATTTCAATATGTTGTCTATGAATTTCGTTCTGATATTTTTTAGACACACCAAAACGACTAACATGCATGAAAAGCATTCCATACCATTTCGATTAACACACAGGATGTTACATATATGTTATATATTTGGAGTACTGTTGATAGATCTCAATTTCCTCAATCAATACCTAACTTTCAGCTTACAGCGTTTTGGTATAGAGGTTTGGTTCAATCATCTCACTTTGGTCTCAGAGGTCTATGGTATCATTTTGTACAGACCTATCAGGGTCACCCTGTATAGCCTGTGTGTCATGATAGTGATATCAGTATGGGAAGGTTTATGAAAAATTGATGAATCATGTTTATCGTTCATTTTACTCATCGTCATATCCAAGAAATGAGTTTAAATTTTTTGTGTATTGGTTGGTGGAGTTACTCTTTCATGGGGTCTACCCAAATTTTATTTTTGTCTAGCTTCCTCAGGGCTTGAAATATTTGTATTCATTTCAATGTCACCCTGTATAGGTACTTCGCTTGACAATGTTTGATTATATTAGAAATGCAGTGAGCCCTTTAGTTGCTGAAATTTTCATAGATTACCAGGAGTGTTCTTCTTGAAAAATGAACTGAGGAAACACCCTGTACAATGTACTGTATGGACGACAATCATTCTGATCAATGATGAATGCAAAACGCACTGAGTATTAGTCAGCGGGTATGTAGACAAATAGCTGAGGTTTAAATCCGTCATAATCCCTATAGAAGTAAGGGTGGATTTGGAATTGTATGGACCTACTGAATTTCTAAATTACCCAATTACCACATTATTATATCGCGGGGAACTCGAATGACATATATTTTTTCTATTCATGTTGGATTTCCGTGAAATCGGAAATATCCGCGTGTAATGAATTCGAGATGAAATGGATTATTTTATTCGTACGCCTATCATCCAATCAATTTGGGACGTTTGGGGTAGAAAATATAATCTGATCAATCCAGAATTCGGATTTTCATATTTTTTACTTCCTAGAGCTTATATACCAAACCAAGACAACCTGCTGGATACAGAATACTATATCTTTTCTTGTATATAGGGTGTTTTAGATCACTCAAAAATATAAGAAACAAAGTTCATATAAGAACGTGTGACGGAAAATGATTGGTTTTCGTGATACAGGGTGATGAGTAATTGCCCAAAAACGCTCAAGCCGAATTCGATAAATTTCTTACGATTTATTTGAACTGGACTAATCAGAGTTGATCCAGAATTTCCACTATCGTACCCAACGAGCAGGTCGGTTATTTTTTTGCAGAAAAAATATCGCACTATAGGATATTGCAGGTTTTCTCAATTATTTTAAATGTACCTACTAGAAAGACAATGTATATGACTTGACTGTTTTCATATAGTGTCCTCCTTCGTTTACCATACTTAGGCTCCTCTCTGAACTCCATTAGGCAAAATGAAAATGTTGAGAAATAATCTTAAAATTTATCACAGTTTATGGAAACAACGAAGAAATGATATTTTCTCTGAAATCATCTTCGATGAATTGGAAAGCTTGTACATATTCAAATTGTGCTATCATTATTTTAACTTGTTTTGATGCATATTCATCTTTGCAACCAAATATACAGAGTGTCCCAAAGTTGCTGGAACACCACGTGTAATAGAGGACAAAATAAGTTGATTGGACCCAATATAAACTTAGAAATATTCTCACGGCCAAACGGAACATTTTGGTATATACATGAATTGGGTCCAATCAACTTATTTTGACCTATATTACACGTGGTCGCTCTGTGTCCCAGCAATTTTGGGGCACATTGTATATGAAGGAATTGTTGATTTCAACTCATCGGAATATATTATCATCAAATATTCAAAAAAATCAGTGGGTATCATTTCTATATTCATTAATCTTGAGTTTTGTTTTTTTTTTCAACATACCTGCAGAAAACAAATCTCAGTTTTTTGCCCCAGAATGTCATTGCGTTGAAAATAGCACAGCAATAATTTTTAACCAATCAAATTGGATTTTTTGACAAATCGCCATAGCAACGTATTTATTTTAGTGGACATTTTTTCTCTTGGGTATCCCACAGCGGATTAAATCGTAAATTTCAATGGCAGGATAACGTTTTTTCTACCATTCCGAAGCCCTGAGGGGGCAGAAGGACGATCTAGCCTTCATAGCCATCTAGTGGCTTAAGTGCAAGGTGTATAGGTAGATTCATCAATCATACCTTGCATTTGTATAGTAACCCAAAGTTGATATAAAATAGAAGAATATAAGACGTTACATTCTAAACTGGTATTTTCATGCATTTACAATTAATAGGTGAGAATAAAGAATTTGTAAGCTAGGAATTCATTAGTACCGAAACTGCAACGCAAACTAAATTTGTTCATTAACCTATATGAGAATAAAATAAATTCTAATATATTTTAATTTCCAAACACAATCTGCTGTGGAATTTTCCTACCGAATACCACACGAGGTTAAGTTATTTTCCGCAATTTTTTTCTTGCTCATGAATATTTCGAAAATTATTCCGAGTCGAGGAGAATATTCTTGAGCTCGAAAAAATGTCCGGAAATGATTTGACCAGTACTGGTATTACAAGTGAAAATTTCACAAATGAAAACTTGAGGAAAATATTCAATCGATAAACACATTGTTTCCGAAATGTTTGAAGAAGAAGAATATAGGTGTATTGAAAAATATAAAATGTCACTTATATATATCTTCGGACATTTGCGAAACGATTCTGCTTTCGTCTTCAACACGAAAATGGAAAATAATTCTTGATATGTATATTTCCGTTTCTGTCTTTTGACAGTTCTCACTGACATTAGTTGTCAGAAAAATGATTGAGTTACAGGGAGTTTTTTTCTAAGTGATCTTCATCTCGTTATCTTCTTTTCTCTCTTTTCTATAATTCTAATATAATTTCACTCCGTCAAATATTGTCTTTTCTTTACATTGAACTGATTATGTTATTTCGTACTGAAAAAAGTTCTCTTGGTTTCAACTATATCCTGTATAATACTTTCCACAAACAAAAGGTTAACTGATATATTTACAATGTTTTGATGATTACTCCGAGATTACTCTTCATTTTTTGGTTATCCTACATACATTATTATACCTATACTTGATACTCTTGACACAAAACATGTGGGATATCTATTCGGGGACATTTTTTTGTAATTCTATACTTTCAAACACTAAAGGACAGTCAAAGATTTGGACAGATGGCCAGAAAATCGAGTACAGTGGAAATTTAATTATTCAAAGGGAGCAAATAATTGCTATTGGCTGTTGGAGGGGTGCAGGAACTATTTCCATTGTGGGAAGCTGACTAGAATTTGACCCTTATTCCAATGAACCATAAGGAACGTCGAAGTGAGCCCGGGATGAAAACGGAAACCTCTATTCACAGATCAAACTAACATATACTTGACTGCATCTCCATGAATAAATAATGGCAAATTCATTGTTGGTTCCAATTAACTAGACTTGTTCAAATAGCGATATTGAATGTACGCCGCGATATAGAAGAAAAAATACACTTTTGGTATTCTGTATGAGGAAGCTCTGGAAGAAAAGTTCTAATCAATAATATCCTATTGGATATGAACAAAGTATGTCTTTTGTGGGTCCCTGGACACTCAGTGGTACCAGGTTACGAAATGGCCGATGGTCTGACCAGAAAGGGGGCGAAGGGTTCAGTGATTGGTCCAGAGCCACTCTTAGGGGTCACTCGATCCTGGAGCAACTTCAAGATGAAGGAAATCCTGACGGAAAGGTTTCAGGACAGCTGGAGAAAGGCTTCTCGAATGAGGCAGTCCAAACTCCATATAGGAAACCCGTCACGAAGACAGACCAATGCCCTCTTGGCTTTGACCAGGAAGAAGCTGAAACTGGTGGTGGGCCTTCTGACAGGGCACTGCCACCTGAACAAACATCTCAGCATGATCTAGATTGTGGAGGATCCTGAATGTAGATGGTGCCTAGAGGATGAAGAGACTTCTACTCACATCCTCACTGAATGCCAGGCAGTAGTGGCAGCACGGGATATCCATTTTGGGAGCAGAGGATGTTAAAAAGATTTGGCCTAGAAAGTTGGTCTCTTTTGCTCGCGAGATCGGCCTTCTCCATGGCTGACTTGCGATCCCAGGAATGTGGGTGCACAATGGGCCCGAAAAGGGAGGCCTAAGTGCGTCAGGTCCCGGACCGCCCACACACATACATACATACATACATACATACATACATACATACATACATACATACATGCATGCATACATACATACATACATACATACATACATACATACATACATACATACATACATACATACATACATACATACATACATACATGCATGCATACATACATACATACATACATACATACATCCTATTGAAGTTTATATCTGTTAAACGACTATTTCGGAATGATCAATCCAAAAAATTTCGGATATTTCTAAAATATCAATATCAGAATGTACTCATTATGCAATGTTCGCCCTCTAATGTGAAAAAATTTAGCTTTTTATTGGATAACAGCAAAAAAAATCATAATTTATTCAATAATTTGAAAAAACATTGGGATATTTGCTTGTTGCATGAATCTTAATGTCATTCATTATTTGCATACAACCAATACCATTTTGATAGTTCTCAGTATTGTTTGTACCACATATATTATGTTGTCCATTGAAATTTTGACTTTTTAACACGCTTTGAAAGATGTTCCAGAACAACATACCATCAATTCTAAAGGGTGAACTAGAGACCAGAATAGGTAGATTGAAATCAACTTACCTCTACAGGGTGTTCGTTTTTCGAGCTCCTCCATCTCCGTTATTGTAAGAGAGTCGAGGTCGGTTGCACATTTTCATGCTGAACATTCATCTGGAAGAAAATTTGATTTTTTAGTTTCTGAATCATTGGGAGGAAACGAAAATTTATATTTTCGTGTTAATTTTTTCAAGTGGAAACCAAAAGACCTAGACGTTTCTGACTGGGACATTCTTGAGGCACTTTTTTACAAGAAATCTGAATCTCTCATTGTATTTTCCATGACGTTCATGATGCCAAAGTAACAATCCGAAAGTAATCGATCATTTAGCGTGGTACATATCCGTACGCTAAATGCCATTTTAGTTATAAAATGTTAACTACGATAACCAAACTGAATAGAAATAGAAAATAAAATAATAAAAGTCTGTTGATGGATACACAACAGAAAATGTAGCATCCCGTTGTATTTATCAAGACACTTTTATTATTTTTATTCATGTTCTACTCTTTTTTAGTTTGGGTATCTATAAATGCGTGTTTTTTTTTTAGTTTTTCAAATTACTATATTTTGTGAGTACTTTGCGATTTTATAAGGAATATATTCACAAGAAATAGAAATTTCTACATTTGATGAAATTTTCAATTAAACTTGAGGTTAATAACTATTTATACAACAGAAAATTACATAACACTGAAAAATAATAATAAAAAATTAGATAGGTATTCGTTCATAATATTCATAGCAGAAGAACAATAATTATTATAGACATTTTGCAAATTGATTGTTTATCCGGTAATCGGTTCATTTATTGAGTGGCTTATGGTACATACTCAAAAAATATTACTCAAGAATTGTAAAGGGTGTCTCCGTATATTTTGATCCCTACCTACAGTTTCGGGGTGGAAAAAACTTCAAATATGATAGTTGTTGGGTTTTCATCTGTACTATCTTTTGACACCGCAAAAAAAAATAAATGCGAATCGTGAAATGAAAACAAACAGTCCCACTCAGTTTTCTATTGAATGAAACATGATGTATATTTCAACTGTTGTGAAAGGTCTGTTTCTTCTGTTCACAAATATAAAATAGTCTGCTAATGTTCCCTTAAATCGTTTTCGACGACTAAATTCTTGCTGCACTACTTAAATGTTTTCCTTCTCAGCATGTTGTGCGCAAATGAGTAACTTTACGCACGCCAACGCATGCGGAAAAGGATTACTTTGCGCACGCTCCTAGGAAAACGAATGGACCGTTCCTACGTTCAACGATTTCTATTATCTGAGCTTTTTATCGCTCCAATTCTGAGCTTTTTTATCGCTTTGAACCCGGCAGCTCTTACCACGTATAGTCTGCCGAAAGCTGTCTAAAAGCCCCAGGGGGCATGGGGAGAAACTCCAGTAATTCTGACCTATTGTCTAGATGCTAACAAGAGATTATGGCCTATTTTTGGGGTGGAGGGTGGTCGGTGTTCTGCGAGAGCGAGTTTGCCAAAGTAAACAACGCGGATGACGGTGAAATGCAATGAAAATATTGGTGGAAATGAGATCGATGATTGGAATTGTTGGGGAAATTCCTCATGTTAAATAATGGAACTCCTCGGGCACTCAGATGCCGATAATTGTTCATCAATAGAGATTCAAAATTTCAATTTTCCATGCTCAATTTTTTTTTAATTAGCAAAAAACCGCTTCTACCCTTTGGGTCGTTAGCGGTGGAGTTGATATATTACACTTCGTTTATGATATTCAGATTCACCAAGAATGGAATGATTTTGTCACTATTACTTTAGTCTAACATTTCTTTTGAGTTGAAGGATATTCTGATCATGTCTCTATCGATCTGGAACATGGGACATTGCACTATTATATGTTTCACTGTTAATAGAACTTCACAGATATCACACATTGATATCAAGTGTGTAAGTTTAGTATGTCCTAAGCGGAGTCGAGTCATTATCACCTATTCTTTTCAATGAATGGTAGTTCCATGGTCCGATATATGGTTTGATATCTCGAAGTTATTTTTTTTTTCTTCATTTATTCCGCATCAACCCTAAGGGGTTATTAGCGGCGTCAATATAAATTATATACATTGCAATACCTTACAATTGATTACACTTATACTTATTACTATTTAGACATTGTTGTTATATCTTTTGAAATACATTAATCAATTTCAGGAAGTTCATTAGACGGTCCACATTTCCTCGTCCCAGGGCAGTTTTCATATCATCTGGCATACTGACTATGTCTCGTTCAATTTGGAAATTTGGGCACTCGAGTATAATATGCTTGACTGAGATTTGAGTATTACAATCGTCACATTTCGGAGGGTCTTCTCGTTTTATAAGATGTTCATGTGTCAGTCGGGTATGTCCGATTCGTAGTCGAGATAGGGTGATTTGGGTTCTTCTGCTAAGCCCGGCATATTCTGGTGTTGAGTTCAAGTCTGGATTAACCTCTTTCAATTTGTTGTTGATCATCGAATGCCATTTGTCGCGCCAATGTTTTCTTGTATAGGATAGTACTACAGGTTTGATGTCCATGTACGGGCTGTCAGCAGCAATATGGAGGGATGGATCCGTCGCAGCTTGATCCGCTTTTTCGTTTCCATCTATGCCAATATGCGAGGGAATCCATAACAGTTCGATCGTTTTATTTTGGGTGTACAAGTGATACAGTTCTCTTTTGATTTGTTTCAGGATAGGATGGTTAGGGTAAAGTTGTTGTATTCCTTTCAGGGAACTCATGGAATCTGTGAAAATCACTATTCTATTCTCGTCTAAACTAGCAGATAATCCCATTGCTCTCGCTATGGCATGCAGTTCTCCACTATAAATAGTGTACGAAGCAGGGAGTCGGTAGCTATGAATGGAGGTGTTAGCTACAACCACAGCGGCACCCACATTTCCATCATCTTGGGACTTCGAGGCATCTGTATAAATTATTTTGTGACCTTCATATTTTGTCACCAATTCGCGGAATGTTTGTAAATGAATCTGGAGTTGATGCCTTTGGGAGAAGGGCTAGGTTGGTATTGCATGGTGGAATGCGTATTGTCCAAGGCGGTGGGATTTTATAGGATATAGGTGTAGTGATCGGGACGTTGAATCTGTTCTTTTTTACTCGCTGGTGAATTGTAAGAAAACGACAGAGAGTATCATCTAACCCTTCTCTAGGGTTGTTTGGAAAAATTTGGCTATATGTGGGATTCTGTTGGTTAGCCGATACTCTAGTGGCATAGGAAAGGGTGAGGTATTCTCTTAGAATTTCAAGAGGAGGTTCTTGTGCTTCTGCTTGAAGACTCACTACAGGGCTGGTACGGTATGCTCCAATAGCAAGCCTGATTGCTGTATTTTGAATAGTGTCCAGTTGTTTGAGCAGAGACTCTCGAAGTTTTGATTCCGAACTTTGACTCATAGCATTCTGAATGTGCAGTATCTTCTTCTTAATATAAGATTTCATATCAGTAGCAGGACTGTATTGTAATGGTTGCTGGTTCGGATTACTGATTGCTTCTCGTGAACTGGTGTCAGCTTTTTCATTCCCAGGTATTCCTATATGTGATGGGACCCAAGTGAACACTATTTGTTTGTTGGAATTCTGAATGTTGTGGAGTTCCCGTTTTATCAATCTGCCTATCGGATCTTTCATATATAATTGGCGTAACATTTGTAGAGAGTTAAGGGAGTCTGATATTATCATGAATTTCTCAGAATCACTATGATTTGCAAAACGTATGGCTTGTAGGATGGCGTAGATTTCACATGTGAGAATTGTGGTGGATTCCGGGAGTTCGTAGGTAAGTGTAGTAGCGGGTGCAACTACTGCTGCTCCTACTCCTAGATCTGATTTGGAGGAATATATTATATATTTTTATGGATTCGTGGTATTGGCGGAGGATTTCCTGGAAGTTTTGAATGATGATTTGGGTATTCGTTTAATTTATCTTGAACTGGGATAGGTTGGTGTTGATGGTTGGTTGATGGATGAGCCAAAGGGAGGAGTGCTCAGATTCGAAGGATAGAGAGGCGGACATTTTTGTAATTGAATTGAAGGTATCTTTGAACCCTCTCATAGAAAGGTGGGTCTGTTCTCGGTTGTTGGTATGCTGAATAGAATCGTGTTATTGTATTCCTGTATGTTGGAACATTTTTGAGCGATGCTATTCTGGCAGCATAGGACAAGCTTAATTGTTTTCTTCGATGTTGTAGAGAAGGTTTTCCGACTTCGCATTCCAGGCTTTCGATGGGTGTAGTTCTGTATGCTTCTAGTATGATTCACATTGCTGTATTGTGAAGGGTAACCAGTGTCTTCAGAGTTGATGGTTTGGTGAAGGCGTATGCTGCACAACCATAATCAAATTTGGAACGTATGAGAGTTCTATACAGAGTTAGTAGGGTCGATCTGTCTGCTCCCCATTGCTTATGTGCCAGATATTTCATTAGGTTGAGTCTTTTTTGATACGAAAGAGCGAGTTTCTTGATATGTAACTTCTAGTTAAGCTGTTGATCGAATATCATTCCCAAAAATTGTATGTCGGTGGTAAAGGATACATTTTCATTATACAATGTTAGTTCTGGTGCAGTAGCTTTTTTTTTTGGAGAATATTATGCATTTTGTTTTTTCTGGACACAATTTGAATCCTGACATTTTGGACCATGATTCGAGGGAATGTATTTGATCTTGAAGAAGTTTCGTCAGGTTATCAATGTTCTTGCCTTTTGCGAACATTATCAAATCGTCCGCATTCACTCTTGCTTGAACAGGTTTTTTCATCGATTGGGTGAAATCGTTGAGAGCTATCAAGAACAGGCTCAATTTTATTATTCTGTTTCCCTTGTTTCCATACATCAAATACTACAGGGTCTCTATAAATGATCGTAACATCGTAACAAAAAGAAAGGAAGTGATCATATACAGGATATTTTCATAGTTTTGCATAAAATAATGGAACATTTCAAAAATATTTATTGAAGTAATGAATGACGGTTTATTTCGTCGTTTGTTGTGAACAATTCTCCTTAGCATTTCCGGGCCAATATTTTGGCAACAATGTGTTATTGAGGCTTGCAGCTCTTCAAGGATGGATTATCTCCTCGACTCATTACGCGGTTGTCATGAAATTCATGTAAATATGCTGAATTTCCGCGCGTTTGGTGTGGGCAGTGCATCTTGCTGAAAATAACCAACCCAAATTTCTTCATCATCAAGTCGATTGATGAATGGTTCCAACATCCAGTCCCAATGAATTTGTGAAATCTTCAAGATCTCCAAAATTTTGTAAGTTGAAAAATGAAACATCAGTAAAAAAATGTTAGGTCCAAAAACTGGTCATCTTTGAGATTATTTTGGAACTATTGGCAGTACTCCAGACGACGTGGGATATCTACTGGCGGAAGTTGCTCTAGTACTATTATTACACTGATTTTGTAAGTTTGCATATCCAATCTCTTCTTGAGCACTTAATGGCGCATACTTAGTGGCATATACCAGATTGTAAAGAGAATCTCTTCAGAGACGTTTGAGAATTTTGATAGACACGATGCGCCCTTAGATTTCCGACAACTTCTTCAGATACTTAGGGTTTTCCGGTTGATTTATTTTTAGTGACGTTTTCAGTTGGATGAATATGTTGATCACTGTTCTGATGTAAGCTTTCAAACAAAATTCTTGAATCTGTACATTAGGATATCTTGCCAGGTACTCATCCATGCAGGCAACTACCTAGTAACTCCATCCTCCACCATTAATAACTGTCCTATTTCAAAAATGAGACGACTCGAAGGAATAAGCCATCTCTCTTTTCAACACCGCTGCGAAGTGGTACCACAGATAGAGAACGCGAAGGCACGAAAATGTATTTTTATTTACATTAAGTGGATGTTGTTAATGTTGATTGAGAATGTGAGATCTATTGTGATTCAAAATATTTGTTCATCATTTTTTCTGTCCGATAGTCTTGAATCAATTTCATTAATCCTATGTCCATTTTATTTTTCAGCCTAATTAAATTGCTGAATGAAATATTCGAACCGTGAATTTCCCATAACAAAGACCGTTTCATATAAAAAATCCCTATATTTGGAAACAGCTGTCAGACTACGATCAAATTACGAAAAAACCTAAAAAAGAAGAAATAAACAGGTAATGTGGCGTTAAAACTTTCCTCTGAGCGGCATTGTCAATAATAAAAAAAATATGCACAGTCCACCACCTCGCGTGAAAGAAGAGTCTTTCACATGGGGTGACATTGTATACCTTCACCTTTTTGGAATATGTCATTCGGAATAAGCTACAGGTAAACGTTCGCAAGGGATGAAACCGACGTTAATATGTGAGTGGAGAATAAAAAGATAGTGTGTGTTGTTTCGATTTCTCTCTTTCTGTTTGAACATTGATTATTTTGGAATCTCATGTAGTTTCTCATTATCATCTATTTCGGAACATAACAATAACATTTTGCCATTCCATATTGTTAATAATTTCTGATGATGAAACTTTGAATTAAAACGTACTTTCTATTTACAATCATTTGAGTAGTTTTTGAGCCTATTATGGATTAGAGAAACATTACTTATTGTAATTTTTTTTTCATCTCTTGGAGCGCACGCAAGGAAATTCCTATAATGTTGGAGGGACATCGTGCGTACCTAGAAAGGATAGGGAGAGGAGATAGGTGTTGGATTTTCTTGACTTTGTGAGGTTATAATAAGTTCTTGGGACTACTTCCATTGGCAAAGAATTCCAAAGCTTCGCAGTTCTATAGACGAACGAGTTTTGATAGGGTGTTGTTCGACATTTTTGAGGTTAACGAAGAAGGGATGTGCTGACTAGGCCTGTCGAGTTCGTCTCACTGGTATTGCTAGTGATACAAATGGTAAGCTAAATTGAGTCAGGAATCAAACATCTCCATTAGTTTTCTGAAAACTTTATTCCTATAAGGTTTTGTTTAATTTAAATTCAGGACCATCCATAAGTAAATCACAAATATCCTGAGAAGGCTTGAGCAATAGCCTTAGTAAAGATTACAGAGCCATCACAGGATTCTTATAATATCTTTATAATAGAGCACAAGCTTGACCTAATTTGAGATGGATTCATTGAATTTGTTTCTGAACAGATTATTGTCCTCAGTATTTCTCATCTACACTCGAAGAAGCACTTGAGTTGTCTGCAAACAATTCGTTGAGAGTTTGAAGTCAACACATGAAGACCCAAAAAGAATGGATCAGGAAAAGGTACAGACCGAAAAAGGCAATATTAATTTGAATCGGCTTCCTATTTATTCATTGTGATATTCAAGTGGTTTGCGAAGAATCAAAGTCATCACGTGAAGACCCAAAATAATTATTATTGCAATATTGTTGCAAAGGGACTACAGTGACGAAGTCAAATCATCACTTGAAATACAAGAAATCATTGCGGAGGAAATGTTATGAACAATATTAATCTGAATTGAAGGTCTTTACTATTTACTTATTTATTGTCATGTTCTAGTTGTGTGCAAAAAACACCAGTGCAAAGACACAAGTAATCAATAGAAAACCCAAATAAAAATGAGGATGAAGAGATTACATATCTTCATCTTCATGAAAGAACAAGGATTAATCTGAATTGAGATTGATGAACCTACCTATTATAAATATTGAATCATCGAGCACCTCCAGAATTTTTATTACAACTCATGCTTCAAAAGGTATCATGTAATCACCAACTCTGTACAACGTATTCGAAATCCTTACCCTCTATCTTTCTTTTTCAAAATAGAAGCAGGAAGGAGTTAAATGTGATAATAAATAGCAATATTTATAGTCCAGTGATCTGGTAAGGGCAGTGGTAAAAAGCAATTTGCAAACAATATAAATTGATAAAACAGTGTCATGTGCGTTTTTTGCATTTCATATCAAGAGCTCATCATCAAAAATATCTCAGATTGATGATTTGGTTGTCTAAAATGTGGATTTCACCTTCACTTCAAATTCTCCAAATTCATCCAATTTTGAACATGAATATTCACGATGTTCTCTGAACATTACAGGATATCCCTTTTCGTGGGAACCAGAACATAAAAAAAGGCATTATCATTGAAATATATTCTGATACCTAATGCATCCAAAAACTGTTTGTTTTCAGTCCTCTAGTCCTCTGAATAATGGCTTTCGAATGAAGTGCAAAAATCCAAACAGACCGTGATATGCGTTAAAATCTCCGCTTTAAATCTCGATTCGGCTAACAGGTGCGTACAGGGTGGTAGCTGCCAGCTCGCCCCTTCTGCCCGTAAACACCGCCATTCACCGCCATCCCCATACCTTACCACCCCTTCTGGGGTGGCTCAGTTTGACTCTCGGCCACTACAGAAAATATTACATCTGAAGTACGGGTTGTTCGCGTGTGTACACCCCCAGTCCTAGTCGGTGGCTATTGTCGAAAATGGCACATATAAATACAACTACTGTTATATGGCACAGGGCACAGGGATGGACTATTCGGTATAGGTACTGTCCATTTCCAGATGTTCTTGGGGTATCAAATTGAAATTCATAGGGCAATTGTAAATGTATGAACTTTACATACATTCATAAAACACGACAAGTTTCGATGAGGCAGCAGCTACCTCCTCTCCCTATTCTCCCTAGGTACGCAATATGTTCTTGGAATATCATAGGAATTTCATTTCGTGTGCTCTAAGAGATAAAAAAAGGTTCTTGATGAATATTCAATGAATTAACCTAACATTTACTTGCCTAGTTTATACAGGGGTGTCCCGAAATTACATAGAAATATTTCAAACACATCAGATTCTAGGAATAAAAATAGTAAAAAAAGTTTATACAAATAAACATGAGCAAAGAAATGGACCCTGGGGAGTAATAGTCCTCTAAAAGAGGACCGAAAACATGTTACTTTTCATGCCTGATTGGAACATCTTTTTTGAATTTTACAAAATTGATCAGCGGTGTAGGAAATAGGTGGGGCTAGGCATTTCTTCCTCCAACTTTTTTTTCTATTCAATTTCCGGCAGTTTTACCAGAAAATATGAAAACATCATGAATTTCACTCAAAAATAATACTAAAAGTCTGCTGCGTAACAAAAATAGTGCATTTTTCTTATAATGGGTACCAAATTTTCCCAAAAATCCTGTTTCAATGGATAATACCCTTTTTCAACATCTACTTGATGTTTGAATATGAGAGAAATAATGAAAGGAATACATTGAACAATATTATGGTAGGATTTTGGATATACGAAAAATTGATATTCATCACACAGGACGTAGAAAGATTTTTTTTTTGTTGAAAATTTAATTGACAAAATTATAATTCCTTATCACTTGTAGTATCCCGAAGTAAATATAAAATGGAAGAATATAATATGTTACATTTCGAACTAGTATCTTCATGCAAATATAATAGGTAGAAATCAGAAATCTATTATTGGTGCCGAAACTGCGACCTGAACTAAATTTATTCATGAACCTGCAAATCAAATGAACGAATAAATTGAAAAATTATTCAATCTCCAAACACAATCTTTTCTTACCGAATACCACACGAGGTCAAATTATTTCCGGAAATTTTTTCGAGCTCATGGATATTTTGGAAATTATTCCGAGCCGAAGACGTATTACAATTATGGGCATACATATTTATATCTGAAGGAGAATACAAATTCTCAACTTCAGAAGATTTTGTTCTCAAATTCTTATCGTTTATGTTCAATAGATATAATTCAATGTTCGTCGTGGCATATAGCCAGGAAAGTAGTTGTTTTCTGTGGAATAAACCGAGAAAGAATTGATATTTCTATTTTCTAATTTTGACATGTAATGTGACACTTTTCAAAACTGACGGAAGTTTTGAAACGTCTTACTTTACGTAACCAGTTGCGTAAAGTAAAATTTTGGTGATGTAATGTTCATTTCATTCATTCATTTCACACAACAAGAGTCGGCAGAACTCATGTAAAACTGGTCATTATTTTTGTTCATGCGAAATGTTTCGTCAAAATTAGAAAAAATATTGTACGTGACATGTTAGGAAACGCCATTTTGTGTAACTCTGTGATGTAGCGGGATCTCGCTTCGCTCGTCCCGCAAAATCCCATCGTTACACAAAACAACGCGTTTCCTAACTGATTACGTAAATATCTATTAGATAGAGAATGCAAACTCTCAATGTATTTCTTTATCTATACATCAATTTTTTCATGTTCATAATTCATCTGAGAATATTCCTTCTCAATATTATGGTAGGTACCCTATTGAGAGAAAAAGTACTATTTTTTATTACGCAGCAGCAACAGACAACCTGTATTTATTCGATGTTCGGAAGTGTTCCGATAGACCCGTACCAACCATATCGAATAAGCCCCCTCTAAATTATTCAAAGTCCATATTATTTACTTATTATTCAATTTCACAGTCTAAACAAATGACCACCTGTACATCCCGGGGCTATTAACCAACGAAATTTGTCCGAAACATAGCAAACAAATCAAGGCCAATCATCCCGCCGAAAGCAAACAAAATAAAAATAAATCCAGCCCTGTGGCAAGGTACCCCGTAAGACTATACAGGGGCTGTTCCGCTCCGTCGACCAAGGCAAGGCAGCTGCGATTTTGCCGTTCCGTATCGGGGTGTCCTGATTTATTTTGGCTGGTAAGCCAAAAGGCCGGCGTGAAATCAAAATGTTTCCGGTTGTTACTGGAAATTCGTGAATATGTGGAAATTGGAAATACATTGCTCGTGGGAGGAGTAGACTGGGTGTCATTCATTCTTCCATATCGGAATATACTGTTCGAAACGAATTCGACTCAACTAATATTAACATAAATAAATATGTTGTCACAACTGTGGCAAGTTCATGAATTAATTATGGAAACACATTTTCAAAAACAAGCTTTCATGTCATATACATTGAATTGATGGGTTTGTATTAATTCGAAAATGCTTTTTCACTTAAATTTATATTATATTTTTCAGTTATTTGTGGGAATTTTTCTAAGTCTGTTCATTTCATGAATAATGGGTCTACCATCTTGAATTCAAGTTTTTACTCGGCAATCGGCAAACCATTTCATTTGAAACCCATAATATCATGTTAGTATATAAGAATTCAGTGTGATGTTATATTATTTTGCATTCTTCTTAGTAAATCCCTTTAATTGATATTAATTTTGATCGAATCGGACCATAATCTTAAATCTTGTTTTGCCATCTTGAATTAAAATACATTTCGAATCCGCACTTATATTTTTCCTGAACTTGATATATGTTTAAAGTATATTACATTATATTAATTTTCGTCAATATGTATATGATGTTTGCAGAATTAGATCGACTATACTACCAGCTAATTGTTAGATTTCCAATTTCAAGAAGATGGTGAGGGGAGGATTTTAGAAATCTGCTAATTTTTTTATGACTTGAAAAAATTTATTGAAAATATATCTATATTACACTTTCATAATAAATCACCTTGTATACAATATATAATCACATTTCAAAGACTAGATTCATTACTAAATATAGACTTAAGGTTGACTAGAACGAAAATCTTCCATAAAGTGTTTCAAATATTATTAACAATGTATAAAAAATTGCCCAAAGACCTTTTGCATCCAGTCATGATAGAAATAAAATAATTAAACATTTTTTTCAGACGTTTGGTGAGAAAAATCACTCAAATATAATTCTGTGTAAGAATCTGTTCACGCTACAAATTGATCACATGAGTTATTCGCATTGAATGATGGCTAGAAAAAATATCAAGTATATTGAAATAATAAAAAAATGCAGTCACAATTTTTTATATCTTTTGGGAAAGTAATAGCTGACAAATCGAATTATTTCTGCAACTTTTGAAATTTTAATGAAATGTTTCAGAAATATCAAAGGAAAAACACATTCTCAGATGATATTTCATGAATAGTATAGCACCCAAATTGGTTCACAGATTTTATACTCAGAGCGTTTGCTATAATTCCACAGGTATATTGAAATGAAAATATGGAAAAATGAAGATGAAGTTCTCTAAATATAAAATGAACAATGTTACAGCATTTTTGGGACAGATTAGATTTCCACAGGGTGATAATTTTGAACTCCACACTCATATGATTACCAACCCTATTTTTTTCATTCCTGAAAAACTCTCCATTATGAATTCATCACTCTTCACATTCCGATTTACCCAAGAAGATTTGTCATTTCAAAATTCATTGATAAAGGGAAAGGGTGATTGTTAATATTTTACTCAATAGCTATATTAGTCAATATTGGTCTCATAGACACGTTGAAGTGGGAAGTATTGTTTATGGACATTCGTAATCTATTACGAAAAAGCATTATTGTAAACCTAAGAATGTTACAAAAACTGGTATTTTTTAAATGGAACACCCTGTATTTTATTTTTCTAATCGATTAAGCTCTTTCTTTCGTCAGTTTTCCATTATGTTGTTCGAAATCGTTGAAGAGTTATCAATGAAAAAAATGCAAATTCACGCGTTTCTTAGTCATATCAAATAAGCAATTTGGAATATCGTCTTCAGAAATAAGTGTGGAATTCAAAAACCTCATCCCGTTGATTAGGCACTGTACGTTTGAATTAGGCAAAACATTTCATCCTTTCATAAAATTGCTGTAATCAAACCCCACATTGAAATTATTATTATTACCATAATGTCCATAAGTCCCGTCACAATATTGCTCGTAACCATGTGCTTGATAGGGCACAACCTCATTACCGTAACTAATTCTCTGGAAAGAACCAGCGAAACAACTAGTATCCTGGCCAGGACTAGAAACCACACCCTCATTATAATCCTGCATGAAACTAGCATTGGTGATGCTGCCGCTCGTCACCACAGCATTCCCGAGCTTCTGCTCGAAATTCTTCGCCGTGATGCTATTACCATGCTTGCTAATAGACACAGTAACGTTGCCCACATTGACCGTTATCTCTTCCTCGGAATTCGAAAACTTTTCGATGTCATTCGCCGCTTGGGAAAGGGCATAGATGTAGTTGTGTGCGAAGCGCAAGGTCTCGATCTTGGTGAGCTTGGTGTCCTCTGGAAAAGTTGGCAAAACGCAGCGCAGTCGCTCCAGAGCCTCGTTTAGCATATGCATCCTGTTCCTTTCTCTGTCGTTCGCTTTAATCCTGCGCACTCGCTTTATCTTCTGGATCTGCGAAGGGCTTTTTGCTCTGGATACCCTGTTGCGACCTGTGGCGTACTTACGCTTGGGTTTCTCTTTTGCTGGGGTAGAAGTTTTGGATTCATCACTATCGAGGTGCTGGTAGAACTCGACCTCTTCTTGGTCGCTGAAGAGGCTTCTTCTGCACGAGCTTTCCCTCCAGTTGGGTTGGGTTCTTGGGATTCGCGATGGTTCCTCCAAGCTGGTATAGAAGGCTGTGTTGAATCTGTCGTAGAGGGCTTGGTTGAAGTTTTTGGGGTGTTTCGGCGGGGTGGTTTCGTTGTCCAGGTCGAAGTAGTCGCTGCGATCGTCTGTGAATTCCGAGGATTCTGATTTGAAGGAGACTTCGAAGCCGGAGTCGCAGCTGTCTTCGTAGGAGAGGTCGCTGAAGGTCATTCTTTCGAAGTGGGACATCCTAGGGAAAATAATGAAATTTATAGTGGGCGAGGTTCAGCATCATGTCAAAGTCGACTAGATGACTTTGACAATAGTAAGAATAGTAGTAAGGACTGGAGAGATGCCCTTATTATAATGAATATTGTTCATAATATTCAGATTGTCTCGTGAATACTTATATCAAGTTAAACTCGAGGAGAATATAGATTAAAAGGAATACCTACCTACTACGAAAAACTCATTCAAAATTCTTACTATTTTCAAGAGTTAGAATCAATTTTTTCTATGCTATTGGTCCAATTTCAGACTTTTCTAATTCAGTGTATGATCAAATGACAGTCAAGTAGTTTAATCACATTCTGTTATTGCTGCTATGGTAGGAATACAAATATGTTGAGTGTTCCATCAGATGGAATATAGTACAAAGTTATTTTTTATCCAGAAAAAAAATTGCGGAAGTTGATTGCCGCAATGAGATCTTTCCACGCCTCTTATTTAATATCACAAAAAATCTATCCTATTTTTTTAAGTTATATTTTCATATCATAATACATCATATTATTCTATTCGATTTGAGAGATAATGTCAATAATTTCAGAGGATTTTGATTTTTCGTGCTCTCTTTTTGGATATTCAACAGATATAATTCAATGTTCGACGTGGCAAATAGCCAGGAAAGTAGTTGTTTTCTGTTGAATATTCAGAATGATATTATCTTTATATGAAGGAGATTGCAAATTCTCTATTTCAGAAGATTTTGTTTTCAAATTCTTATCGTATGTGTTCAATAGATATAATTCAATGTTCGTCGTGGCATATAGCCAGGAAAGTAGTTGTTTTCTTTGAATAAACCGAGAAAGAATTAATACTTTCATCACATGGAGAATGCGATTTCTTTATATACATATCCATTTTTTTGTGTTCCTAAATATATCTGAGAATATTCCTTTTCAACTATTTGATACATTTTTTTTACACATGACACAGCCTGGTTTTTAAATTTTTTTCGAAACCTGCGATATATTGTGAAGTTGCATTGTGAAATTTGCATAATCCAAAATTATTTGTATAGGGATCACCCTGTAGAACGTCTAATAAGTGAAGTGAAGAGAGAGGCATCATTGCGGCATTCAACTTTGTGAATTATTGTGTTGTCTTAGTGATAAAATAACGTCCTGTAAAATTTCTTCACATTCTATTGTTGAGCAAATGTTCTTATAATATCACAAAATTTTTTCATTTGTTACATCATGTCACATGTAAGAACACAAGATCTCAATGTTGAGAGAAAATCAAAACGATCTGCTTCGGTACAAAATATGGTGGATTTGATGTCTCCGCCGCCAGAATTTAAAGTAATCAATTGAATTCCAATGCTGGTAAAATTGGATGAATAAAAGGATATTTCAACCGACAATTAAACTACTACCGAAATGAAGTAACTCGAATTCTGGCACATATGGCCAATATGAAAATTCATGAGATAATTCGGTATGTTGTTTATTTGGTAGGAATTTCTATGTTCAATTATGGCATCAGATAATACATTATTTTTGTTTTGTTTCTGTAATTCATAGCGAAAAACTGAATGGATTACCAAAGTTTTGATTCTCTGAATTAGCATCATGGAAATCACCAGAGTTCAATTTATATTGACTTTCAACAAAATTGCAATGTCCTGTATAATGAATTTAGAATGAACAGGCTTTATCCAATCATTTTATGTTTGCTGTCGATATGATGCAGTATTTGCTCACGTTGATACTTTCCATTGTCATCAGGATATTTTGGGAAACGAGAATCTATTCAGGATAAAAAACCGTTTCGACTGAATATTTTGATGAAAGTTTTCGAATGGATATACATGTGGATTACTTGTCGATTCTACAAAGCATTTTAATGTTTTTATAATTCGATGATTCTTTCATTATTGATGGAATATCAAACATTATATTCTCTTTGAATGCATATCTTAACATGAAACAGTGAACAGGTAATATCAGATTTCTATGAATATAGTTAATCTCTTTGAAACATATTCATGAACAATTATTTGACAAGTATTTTACAAAACAATATTGTTGGTTTAAGCGATTTAAATGGTATACATCATTAACAAAATTCTCATGGATTTCGTGATTTTAACAACTGATTTCTAGTAACACTGAGCTTGGTTAATTATTTTCCATCCAGAATTAAATATGAATACAAACATTTCCCAAAATTGAGCTAGTTTAAAGAGTTAAATTATCCATTGAGTTTAATTAATTCCAGAATTCATATTCATTGAAAATAGTCATTTTTGCATTATAAATTCGATCGCACATTTTTTCCATGATATTAGCTTCCAGAAATATACAGAGTACTGGATGTATACCTAACACTATTGGAATACGTCGATCATTTTATTGAATCTGATGATATTTGATATACTGAATAAAATCTGCTGACGCTCCATATTCGAATGATCGTGGAAAATATTTTGAATTCTTCTGATTATTTTTCATCATTAAAATAGTTATTGATGTATCAAGTGCGTAAGGTAGGCATTTATGGACCCGATATAGGTCCATAAAAGCAAGTTACGCCCGAAACACATACAGATTTTATGCACGACCCTCTCAGACATTAATTTACTGTCAATATGGAATTTATTCATGATTTTGAATTCATTTGGCCAAATTATATGTATGCCACTGGCGAAGCAAGATTGAATGGTAGTCTACTAGAAGAGAATGGAAAAAGTGAAATTACGTTACCGCCCAATCATCTACTTTACCTCCCGCCGTATTCCTTTATCGCCCTTGGGTGCTAAAGAGCCACTTCACGTCCGGTCGTGCATAAAAAAATATTTTCGCATCTTCATGATTCCAAGAATGTTTTCAAT
This sequence comes from Phaedon cochleariae, assembly GCA_918026855.4. Classification (NCBI taxonomy): domain Eukaryota; kingdom Metazoa; phylum Arthropoda; class Insecta; order Coleoptera; family Chrysomelidae; genus Phaedon; species Phaedon cochleariae. Next base: position 7,141,014 of record OU896715.1, on the reverse strand, counting down.
AATATTCTGTTCACACAAAAACAAACAAACAAAAGAGTATTTAATACTTACTTTCTACAGGTAGGTTTATCGTTTAAATCCGATCGGGATCCAAAAATCACGTGCACATGGCTGATCTCGTGGCACACATACACTCACAGACACCAACCGAGAGTTATCACAACTTTTTTGCGAACTGAATCGTTCGAGGGGTGGGCGAATTTATATGCCTGTGTGCCTCGTGGTTCGGCTACTGGGCCCCTCCAGTTATTAGACCAGCGCGTATAGGGGTCGCGACTAGCAGAGAATTCTGTCCTTCAAAACGTCAAGAAACGTTGAGACCTCTTCACAGAAACAGAAAGTTGAAGGTTACCAGTTATGGGCCATTCATGAACGATATGCACATGGTAACGAATCTAATGACAGATTCATACAACTTTAGCATTTATAGTACTACTACTAAGACCAAGCATAACTGATGGAAGTTGAAACTTGTTGAATACTGTCTGTAGGTTAATCGATGAGGTGGTGCATTCATTATTCCAGATGTGCTGGGATTTTCTCTCCTCGTTTCTATGAAATAAAAATATGAATATTATTTCAATATATTTCAAAATCAGATGATTTGCCCCAAAATGTCTCTGCATTCAAAGATTTCTCCTATCAGAGAGCCTGAAAGAATAATTTACTAGCTTGTCGGTGACAATTTGTATTGAAAAAGGTTCGGAGAAGAGAAATAAAAGTATAAAAAAAATATCAGATTTTCACTTTGCTTTGGACGTTTCGGGAACGAATCTGCTCCCATTTTAATATAGATAGAACATGGTATTCACTACTGAAATCTGAAAATGAAAATGGTGAATTCAAGAATAATTGATGAAAACATCCTGTAACTCATTTGATTGCCAACGTCACCAATTGTCACCGAGAACTGAAAAGTGTCAAGACAAATACGAATTTGCTATTCAAATCTCCATTTTTTATGTTGAAAACGGGAGCAGATTCGTTTCCGAAACGTCTCTCTCAAAGTTTTTTAGAAAATTAGGTTTTACAACACATTTAAAAAACCCATTTTCCGATTTTTATTATCCAAACTAAGCAGATTTGTGAGTAATACTGAAATATATTTGTAGGCTCATAATTAGATTGAGCATTATTATCAATGTGGCGTTATCTGATTGTTATTTATGGTAAACATCATTTTGCACCACTGTTTTTTTTCTCAAGTTCGATATTTTCATTCGTTGAAACAATTGAAGATACAACTGCCAAATGTGAAGCCATACAGAGAAGTGCACAAAAAACAGCTGAAACTGTAACTTTTGAATTATTCGAGATAGGGTTTTGAAAATTAGTAGGTAGCTAGTATATCAAATTGCTCATTAATTGACAAACGAATTTTTGTTCTATTACTTCCGGTTTTACTGGAAACGACCCCGACTTTTTATTTTTAAATGGGACACCCTGTATTGTATTCCATAATCGGTTAGGGATTGTCATAACGAATTCATCGATACCGGGTTCGATAGGGTTATTTCAAACGATTACGCAGATATTCGCGTTCTAAGTTTCCATATGCTCAATGAGTGTGACAGAGAAAGAAGTTTTGATGTTGCGAAGTCACACCTATTGCGCATATGGAAACTTCGAACGCAAATATCTTTGTAATCGTTTGAAATAACCCTATCAAACCCGGTACCGTTGAATTCGTCATGATAATACCTAACCGATTATGGAATACAATACAGGGTGTACCTTTTGAAAATCAAAAGTTGGGGTCGTTTCCGGTGAAACTGGAAGTGGTGGAGGAAAAATTGTTTCATTCATTAATGAGCAATTTGGTATACTAGTTGCCTACCAATTTTCAGAACCCTATCTAGAATAATTCAAAAGTTACAATCCTAGCCGTTTTTTGTGCACTTCTCTGTATATAAGTATAATTTTGTGATTTTGAAAAATTTTCAGTCATCAATCACAATGAGTTTCTCCTTCAAGAACAATACAGGGTGATAATTCAACAAAGTAAATTATATTTCTAACATTTCAAAAACGTAAATAATATTTCAAACATAAACAAAAACTTGCATCTCGAAAACGAACCTTCAAAACATACATGATTTTTTTTTATTATTGTCAATTCTCTCGCCAATTCTTTCAAATTTTCCCAAATATTATCTGAACCACCCTGTATATTTAAGGTTGATATGCTATTAAAGTAAAACCGTCAAGAACTGATGAAAATGATTATAAATAAATATATTATGGATAAATATGTTCCAAGATCTCGACCCAGTCAGTATGTCGAACAACTCTTTTCCAAAACTCGTTGTCCCATGGTACGGCAAAGCACAATGAAGTATTCCCCAAGAACTTAATAATAATAATCTCCACCTCCTTTCCCTTTCCTCCCTAGGTATACGCGCGATGTTTTCCGAACATTATAGGGACTCCCTTTCGTGCACTCCAAAAGATGAAAAAACATATGGAGATTCATGGTATTGCTGATTGCAGCATGATGATTGAAGAGAAGGTAACTAGGTATACCGTGTGACCCAGGGTATGAGGCCCCCCTGTTTCTGAATTCGCGAACGGATTTTTCTGAAATTTGGTACAGCCATGTAAGCAATCATTTCGGATTTGATGACATCAAATCCAATATAGTAGACTTCCGGTTTCTCTGGGAATGCCAGCAAATTCGTTTTTTCAAATGGAACACCCTGTATAATTTTCAAATTATATACATATTCAAATCCCACAGCTCAAAACAATAGTATTCTTATGATAACAGTCAGAAATGTTGTTTTCCACAGCTTACTTGGAAAATTATTTGAAGTGCAAGGAAATTCATGAAACTAGTTGTTGATTTTTGAATGTATACAATTTGTTACTGCACCGAAAAGGAGTGATATGTTATTTTTCTCCTCAATGTATGCTCTAGAGAGACATGTAGGTGGCCCATAGGGATTACATTTGTAAAAAATTATTTTTTTGCTATGCAACGTTCCAAGAAATTCTAATGAAATTAGTAATCAAAATTGACCGTGACATAGGGTGAACACAAATAACTATTTCCTGAAAAAAGTATGTTTCTCTAGTATGTGGGACTCATTGTGAATAACTTTGACCACATCTCATTTATCCAAGAGGTAAAATAAAATAACATTTTCGAAAAATTCACATTTGACATTGAGATTGCAATTGTTTCGACCTGTTGAACTAGAACATGTAAAAATACACAGAGTGTTCTATTCAAAAAAGCAAAGTTGTTGGCATTTCACGAAAAACCGGAAGTCCGCCATATTGGATTGTAATGTGATCAAATCCAAAATGGTTGCTTATATAACTGTACCAAATTTCAGAAAAATACGGTCTCAAATACAGAAGATACAAGGGTGGCCCAATACCCTGGTCACCCGGTATATGATTGTCAAAGTTGTTCACTTCTTCATCGAGTCAAGTTATTGAATACCGATACAATCTTTTTGGTCCTCAGCCACAATCATATGGAATATATTCAAATGAAACTGAATTAACCACAAAATTTGTTGAAGCTTTTTCGAAATTCATTTCAGAAATCGGTCGGTCAACATGAAATAAAACACATCACATTATGATGACGATGTGAGCATGTTCTAAAACAGCTTTCAAATCATTCACGGTGGTTACCTTTTTTCCCCTAACAACTTCGCCACCTGTGCAGAGCTGCACACTAAAAGCTCCAAAAGCTCTATCTGATGCAACAGTGAATGGTTGTAATCTTTTGATCTTGAAACATTACCGTTGGTCCATGAAATAATACTTTAATCGTTTTGTAATATTCAGCATGAGCCAAACACCCGTATTGTTAGGGAAATGATCGAGACAGATGAGATGGAAGGTTTTTTTTTGGTAATGCCCTAGTTTAGATTGACATGGTCTATTAGAAAACTTCACAAACGATAAGATTTCCACTAAAATGGCTCACCTATTCCAATTTTGAAGGAGTACTTCGTACTATTAATATTACTTCGAATATGTTTGTATTGCCAATTTATTATCCTCAGATATTGAAGTTGTAAGACATATTTCAATGTACAGGGTGTGAGCGTTACTCCATGTCTCAGATCTATAGAACAAGAGAAGGAATTATGTTAGGAGGTTTTGAGCAAGGACCAATTCAAGCAAAAATTAAATATTTTGCCATGGCTCGAAATCGAAGATATGATGTAATTCATACATGTTTTCCTAGAAATATAATAAGGTTTATTCAGATTCAGATCACAAAAAACAACTAATAGTTACACATGTGCTGAATAAACGTGGTAAAAAAAATAGAAATGAAAATAAAATATGATATGGAGTTAACATTAGTATAGGTATAGCAATAAATTATGATAAAAGGATTCGCATGTGTGAATAAACTACTGATATAAAATCACACAAATAAAAGATCAGTAAAGCAGGTGAAGGTTAAATATATAAAAACAATATACACAAATATAAAAAAGGTGGTTGAAAGTTTTAACATAGAATATGACTTAATATAAAATCTTACAACATTAAACTAAAATTGATACAGAGTGAGTATAAAATCACAATAATAAAATGTACTAATAGTGTATGAAGAAAGCAAAAGCGATATGGAGGTTATTGAAAATGGTTGTGATACATATTTAAAAAAAAAACGGTGATATAAATATATTTCAGAATTGTAAGTGGACAATATAGCAAAGGTTTTATCTCATCTACTCAAATAGTCGGAGAAGTTCGAGTCTTTTACTTTGAAAAATATGCTGTTTCAACTCTTTTTTGAAGCGATTGATATTCGTAATGGATTTTATTGTTTCAGGAATGCGGTTGTAGAGATTAGGTGCAAAGTAAATATATGATCTTTGAGCAACGACCCTGACCATTAAGGGGATCTCTTTGTCGAGTGTGGTACTGATGTGAAGGAAGCAATGCTGTATGTTTATTTGTATGATATCTAGTGCTAGAGCATGAAAAATACAACTGTCTTATGTCCAACATACGAGTTTCGATGTATAAACTATCAGAAGGATACCTACTATTTTTAGAGAAAATTAACTTGAGAAAACGCCTTTGCATAACTTCAAGTTGATGAATATGAGTATTCAAGGCTCCTCCCCACACTGCTATTCCATAGCGTATATGACTTTCCACAATCGAGTAATATAAAGTTTTGAGATATTTTTGAGGTAGGAGTTCTCTGAGTTTCCTAAATTTGAATCAAATGGTCCCCAGTTTATTGACGGTGAATTTAATATGGAGGTCTCATTTCAAATGAGTGTGTAGAATTATTCCTAAGTATTTTATTTTATTTTCGAGAAAAATGTGGAATGGTGTATCAGTTTTTAAGGGTGCTCCAGCTGTATTACAACAGAACGGTAGCGGTAGGTAATGCGTTTTATCAATATTCACCGTTAGTAACTTCTTATCCAGCCAACATTTTATGTGGGAGAATTCAGTTTCAACTTTAGTTCTCAGAGAATTCCAGTCATCTGCTTCATAAAAAATGGCAGTGTCATCTGCGAATCCGACTATGTTTTCGTTGCCTAATACAAAAAGTCCGTTATTATAAATATTGAATAATGTTGGCCCCAGTACGGAACCTTGAGGTACCCCACAGTCGATCACCCTATCACTGCTCAATATCATCAATTCTTACAGCTTGGCTCCTTCCTGTTAAATAACTTTCAAATAATTTCAATGTGCATGTTACCCCGTATTCCGATATCTTCCAAAGACTGAAGAAGAAGATGATGACTGACAGTGCCAAAGGCTTTCGAAAGGTCAAAAACACACAGACAGGTTTTGCTTTCATTCAAGGCCTCAGTCACCTTTGAAGTCAAAGTGAGTACAGCATCTTGGGTTGAAATTTGTTCTCGAAATCCGAATTGACTTTTGGAACAAAATCATAGAAAATTTCAATTGCTTTTCCTGTCGTTGAATAATTTTAGGTTGATTTTTCAAAAAAGACAACAAAACAAATGATAATTAGAAATTCGAAATCATCACGATTTAAGCAAGTTGCCATTGGAAACGAATAGCAAAGTCAGAAATACCTGTTTATTCGATATGGAAAATCCTGCAATTTATCGCTAAAATTTCAGTATCTATAGTAATTCTAGCTCATTTTGTTACATTTATGCGGAAACTCATGAATAATTCATTCCAAATTGGGCATAACGGAGTTCGATTTCTCGACAATTGGAACTATGTGCACCCCATTCTTCGCATCACCCTGTCGATAACGAGCCGTGAAATAGCCTATAAATAATCTTCGACATTACAGAAAAAGGGTTACGGGCCCAATACAAATATTTGAAAGACATTCGACACGTCGTGAAATTTAATGTTTCGAAAAAAATCAGGATCCGTTTCCTTATATTTTCAGCGGTTATATACATATATCGGCAGATGTTTGCACACCAATGGTCGATTTGGCGGAAAAGGGTGAAGATGCCTGTTATACAGGGTGTTTTCATCTGAAATAATGTGGACTAATCAATATTTATACCGAATATTCACCTATACAGGGTGTCCGAGCTGCACCATGGGGGTCTCAGTTATTATACATCAACATCTTCAACTTGCATTGATAAGATAATTACAGATTTGAATCAAAGTATTGAGGTAGGCATTCTAGAGCCCTGCTTATCTGATCATAAAGCTCAATTTTTAACTATGATATCAAGATTTGATAACAGAAATGATGAGATAGCTAGATTTTCCATAACACAAGCTGGATTGAATACATTCAAATCAATACTTTCTGAGTTAAACTGGAGTATATTAGATTCTCAAGATCGTGATATTAACTATCTATGCGAATTCTTCATTGATGCACTCCAAAATTCTATCAGAGTCTCTTTTCCTGTGAAGAAAAAACCTCGGAGTAAAATTAATTTCAAGATAAACTGGTATGATGATGATCTTAAAAATATGAAAAATAACCTAGAAGCTATCAAAATAATATCTGAGGTGTCTGGGAGTTCAGATGATATTGCAGCTTTCAAAATTATGAAGAAAAAATATAATTCCGAACTATTGAAACATAAAAAAGCATCATATGATGGATATATAGTTAGTTAACTCTCCAAATGTATCAAAGGCATGTTGGAATATAATAAATCTCGAAAGAAATAAGTATAATTGCAGAAATACCATTAGTGAATTTTCAAATAATGACTTTAACGATTTTTTCTGTACAGTAGCTGAAAAGACTATTAGATCTCTTCTCAACATGGACTCTGATACATCTTACAACTTCATAAATTTTCCTCAACCAGCCAACTCTTTTTTCTTGGAACCAGTATGTTGCCAAGATGTTTTTGCTGCCATCAATAAATTGAGCGATTCCAACTCTCGTGACATCCATGATTTGAACAGTCAATTGACTAAGGTAGCTGCTGAATTTATCGTCACGCCATTAACTCAACTTATTAATCTAATTTTTAACCAAGGAATCTTTCCCGATATTCTAAAAATTTCGAAATAATACCATTATTCAAGAAAGGGGACAAATCATCTATGGATAATTATCGTCCTATCAGTATCATATCCATCATTAGTAAAGTAATTGAAATTATCTCAAAAGAAAGACTTTACTCCTACTTTGAAACTAGACTTTATTTCAGTTGGTCACTATATGGCTTCCGCATAAACAAATCCACAACTCAGGCTGCCTTCAGAATTGTGACAGACATAGTGGAGGGCCTCGATCAAGGTAGACATACTTCATTGACACTGTGTGATTTGACGAAGGCCTTTGACTGCGTATCGCACACTCTGCTCATTGAAAAATTGGAATACTACGGTATAAGGGGCATTGCCTTACAGCTGCTTCATTCGTACCTCCACAACAGGATTCAGTGTGTGGAAATGAATGATGTTAAGTCTGATTACAAACTAATCGAATATGGGGTACCACAAGGCTCGGTCGTTGGACCATTTTTATTCATCGTTTACATCAACGATTTATGTCAGTTTATTGCGCCTACCGAATTTGCCGATGACACAACTCTTGTATTCTCAGGAAAATCATATACGGACTTAATTGTATCTGCATCAAGAGAACTAATTTCAGCCAAAAACTGGTTCAATCAGAATAAACTCAAGCTCAATAAAAACAAAACTCAGAATTTATTGATTTCCTCGAACTCAAACTTTCAAGAGGGAAAAAGTGTGAAATTTCTAGGCCTCACCATAGACGACAGACTGAGCTGGTTCAATCATGTTGATCATGTAGTACGAAATCTTGGCAGCTTAAGAATTTCATATTTTTCATTATTTCATTCTGTACTGTCATACGGTATTTTACTCTGGGGCAATTCAACAAATGCTATAGCAGTTTTCAGATGTCAGAAGAAAGCTATATATACGAATACTGACAAACTTAGGCTATAGAGATCACTGTCAGCAACATTTCATTAAGCTTGGTATCATGCCAATGCCTACCTTATACATATTCACAGTTTTGCTGGAAATACACCAAAATGTGAGTGAATTTGGTAAACAGTCTAACTTTCATAGTCAAAATACAAGATCGGCTAATTAATTGAGAACCCCACGACACAGATTAGCTGTTAGCTGCAGAAACTCTTTAAATTTCAATATTCATAATATTCTCCACAGCTCCGTCAGAATGTTGGAATTCAAAAAATTCAAATCTGTCATCAAACAGTTCCTTTTAAGCCATTGTTTTCATAATATTGATACCTATATGGAGTCAGCAAGTGCTCTGAAGCTTTATCAATCCCTTCAACAGGACATTGTTATATTTTTATGTTTTGTTCTCATTCATTTTTATCTTATTTTTTGTTTTATATATTTTACTCAGTCCATTTGATGTTTCATCTTCAACATACTTATCGTGTATTTTTAATCATGTATTCTTGTATTTTAATTCATCTATTTCTGCACTTTAGTGATTGAGGGTGAAGATTATCTTTATTTTCAAGCACTATGGCTATTGTAATTATGACTTGCCGTACATGTAATTTACATAACATGGTCGAATAAACTACACTACACTATAAGAGGTCGGTTAAATCAGGGCAATGTTGCGCATTTTCATGCTGAATATTTATCTGCAAGAAAATTCGATTAGTCATTTTTAGTTTTTGAATTATTAAAAGAAAACGAAAGTTAATAAATTTCGTTTTCATTTCTTCAAGCGGAAACCAAAAGACCTAGACGTTTCTGACTGGGACATTCTTAAGGCACTTTTTACAAGCAATCTGAATCTGTCATTGTATTTTCCATGACGTCCTTGATGCCAAAGTTACAACAAACAACTTTGTTTTTCCTCATGGGCGCCATATTGGATTTTTACATTTTTGAAAAGTCTTTTTTTTTCGGATTACAAGAATGTATCACACAATATGATCGAATCTTTCCTGTTAATCAGAATTGGGAAAAAACCATTTTTGCGAAGAGTATTTTGGAAAGGACGCCAACAGTTTTGTTTAACAAGCTGAATTTCCGACTCTATATATTAATCCTAATTGTACAAGCATCATCCGAATTTGTACTACCTATACTAATACGTTTATATTTCCAGTTTTTCACTTATCATGGAGCAGTATAATATAACCCACTTGGATGAATTCTTATTATAAGTACATTAAGTTTGTTCACAGTCACTTGATTAATCAGATTTTGTGATCAGTTGAATTTGTTGATCTTGAGCTGAGACACTGTCAACACAGAATCATTGAATCTGTGCTTGAATAACATATCTGTTCGAATGAGGCGAATCTTCTTCCTTCTTCTCGATATGAATCGAACCAATCCATTATTAAATATAGATATCTTGACATTATTGCTGCTGAATTTTAGATATAATCAGGACTGACACAGTGACGATTCACTGAGGATCAGATTTAATTAAGACCTATCTGTATTTGCTTAGGTGTATTCAGTAAACATGCAAAATGACACATCGAATGTTTCTTTCTGTTTACAGAAAACACGTGTATTCCTAAAAAAAAACGCATGAGCCAAATATTAATAATATGCTCCAATGGCAATGGTATTTGTTTTATTTGAAACAATTATTGACAAATCACTTGTAATATTCACTTGTGTCTAGATAACAAACTAGATAATCCGTTCACCCTTTGGTATTATTTAATATATTTTTCTTAATAACTTAAGCTACGTTTGTTAACTGGCTCAATAATGCCATGATATCTGGTGACGTGTTAATATCAATATCTCCAGAACATTTCGCATTTGCAATGATACTAATTCTAATCCAAAAATCAAAAATAGTCAAGCACGAATTCTAATTGACTTTATATCAGATACCCAGAAAATTATACCTACTGTCTGAAAGATTATATAGGTACCTTGGTTCTAAATTTTATCACTATAATATGAAGAACGAGATTATTACTGCGGCAAGTTTATCGGAAACATATGGGAATTAAGAAGAAGTACCTTAATTTATTTTGAATGAATTCATTAATTTCATTATTCCAGATTTTTTGGGATTTCCTCTCCTCATTTCTATAGAATAAAAATATGAGTACTATTTCATTATACGTATAGGTATTGAGGACACACCAGATGGTGCCCCAGAATGTCCCTGCGTTCAAAAATGTTTCTATCAGAGACCCTAAAAGAAAAATTCATTTGCTTGTCAATGACACTTTGTTTTGAGAACAATTTGGAGAACAGAAATGAAGGTACTTGAAAAAAACATCAAATTTTTACTTATTTTAAGATGTTTCGGGAACGAATCTGTGTAGATGTGTTCAAATTGATTCTGCAACTACATTTTAATATAATCAAGGAATTAAATTATGATAGCAGATTTATTCGAATGGAGTAGAATTTTGGGCGGAGTAGAATTTATTTCCATCAATTTACATGTGTGTCTGACTGCTCAATATCACAAGGGATTTATCATTCATATTAAATCACTAAATCGAGGTACATGTATAAGACTTCATCAAGTAAAAGCAAAGCAAGACAATGAAAACATAACATATAGAATAAAATATGAATTAGTATTTGGCGTAGAGCATAAAAATTGTTTCTAAACATATAAATCCAGTATGTATGTTCCCGGAGCGAAGAGCAGTCTGAACTGGAGTAATTTTCACAAACATGTTTCTCGAACTTTTTTCTCGTAAGTATTCTGTGATATCATATTAGATGGATCACGTGATTTATACGATGATATATAAGCTTCATATATTCTACAACATTCAGTTGAGAGTTATGCAACCCTTACTTCACACCCTCTTTTCATGCAGCATAACCATCAAGGGGAAGGATAAAGGATATGCCCAATTCAAAGGGATAACGACCGAATCTAGTATAGCAACGCCACCTTTATAATCACAATGGAAACCAACCTCTATCAGAACAGAAATTCATAATCTGTGTGGCGCTAAACTATCGATTTGTAATTCTGAAAGTAGGATAGAAAAATGTCCAAAGACAGAAACACCAAGCAAACACTATAGAATTACGTTTGTTGATTATGTCGAAAAGATATTGCTACAACTAAAAATGCCTTCATTTCCCGAAAGTGGGCTTCAGCCTAACGAAGAGAGATCCCACACTCTGTTTGTTGCCCCAATAGTCAACAGTTCCTGGCCAAATGGAGAAAAAAATATTTCCTATACCATACCATCAGGTGAGAGCGTTCAAGTATTCGTTACTAGATTTGTTGTTATCTGATATGTTGAGTACTTGTATGCTCATCTAATTGGGAAATGGGTATTGATGATTGAAATTAACAGATAGACCCCATATTCACATATATATAATATTATAATAGATTTAGCCACCAAAGCTACCAGACCATGATCCCATCGACTGCTTCAGCAACATATATATTTTAAATCATCAGTTAATACTGCAATTTTCACGAATAGTATTATATGGAATTGTCTTTGTTCATTCCAATCTCTGGAACCTATTCCAATTTGTTTTGTTTAGAATATTCAATATGATTATACCAATTTTTTCTTCTAGGAACTTGGTGGCCCTTTTGCGACTACTGGAAAGACCCTCAACATATTCTTTATCAACTTGCAAATTTTTGTTTCGTGTTAGCATACTCTTCCACATGTTCCAAAAGAGGAGTGCTGTTTATGCATTGCTGGTTGATTTTCGGTAATAATTTCTATAACCAATTTCATTACTGAAACCACGTACTATTCCTGGTGAAATTGAAAAAAATATAATGCAAAAGTGATTCTCTTTTAGAAGAGAAACTCCTGAAGCCCATGGTATCTCAAAGGGTATCCTTGGAGTTTTATCACATAATTATCCTTATATTTCTGAAACACAAGTAATATGTTTCAGCAATATGAGTTAACCAAACTTTTTCAGTGATCGAAACACTTTTTTTGAAAGGTTTGTTGCTATTTTCAACATGGGCTTGGAATGTGATTTGTGCCCCAGACGTCTTCACTTGGAACTTCGCTTTCATGTTGATGAACATGGCTCAAGTCTTCCATATCGTGTACCAGCTTAGACCTGTCAAATTCGATCCTGAGCTAGAAGAAGCCTATCACGTTCTATTCGAGCCTTTCAAGGTGAGAACATACATCAAAACATCGTCCAAGCCATGACTAAATCTTTATGAAGCTTTCTAGATTACAATTCAAGAGGATGGTGAGTGCAGATTTCGCCCAAATAATGTCTCTGCACGCTGGGGAGGCATACGCTGTTCAAAATCTGACAAGAACTGACAGGCTTGGGCTTCTTCTATCGGGAAAGGTGAGTGGTTATTAAAGTTTTCCAAGAATATTTCTCGATAGTGACTGATACGCTGTTCAAATCGATTTGAAAGTATAACAAAGGAATGTTGGGATGCATGACAAATTCATATTCATCATTCAGGGCGTGGAAAGAAAATTGTGAATTGAGAGAACCCAATTTCCAAATGAAAGTATTGAAAAGGAATATTCCCAGATATGTTATTAATATGAAACAATCGATATATGTGAAGAAATACATGGAGTATTCGCATTCTCCTCGTGATGAATATATCAACTCTTCATCGGTATTATACAAATATTATTTTCGATATAGAATAGTACAAGAAATGCAAGATTGTTTCCAAGGTGCGATTTGTAGTTCTAGTGCGAAGCCCGAGAGATACAAAGTACCGAGTAAAAAATTGCATTCTGTCCTGAGGGTATACATATTCTATTTTTTACGGTGGCGAAAACACAAAAATTTTGAAGACATGAGAGATTGGAAACTGAAGAGAGAAGAGGATACCATACAAGATGAGTTGTAAATAGATAGATATCTGGCTGGGGTCATCCTCCCTACAAATATATTAAAATAATAGTAATATTTGACACCTATCACAGATTTCTTCTTGTCATTGAAAATCAGAGAAGAATTACTAATGTTGTCTTCAACATAAGTTGAGGTTGACACACTCAGTTTACATGAGTTTTTGATGAAGTCCTAATGAATACTGTTTCGATTCGTACCCATTCACGATTATTTCATTAACAATCAAGGACGTTCATTAACAGTGATGGACACGCTCTATTTTTATGTAAATTCGGTTACTAAGATTAGCACCTTGATAAGTCATTCAATTTCCTCTGGCAGAATTATAGGTTTGTATCGGAATGCAACTGTCTCAGAATAACACGCAACATAATTGATGACCAAATCAACCTATCTGAATCACAAAACAAATCCAATGTTATAATAACATAGGTACGTTATTGAGTCATTTGAAGTATTAGGTCGTTTTTTTTTATCTGCTGAAGCGCACGAAAGAAAATCAACAAATGAGGAATGAGAAAGATGCTGTTATTACCTCTAAATATATAGGTATAGTCTGGAAGTTGAGAAGAGTATCATCTTAGGGATCTAGAAACTGATAATGACCAAAGTTTGATTTTTATCGTCAAATTATTTTTTATAGGTGAACGTACTCTCAGATAATCAGTTTCTGCATCCAATTTTGCCCTGCGAGTTTCTAGATTCGCCCGAATTCGAATCAAGCAGAAACACTGTAGATGACAAATTCAAAGTGAGTATATACAAGGTGATTTTGAAGTATGTGCACATATTCAGCATATCCATATGATACAGTCTAACTAATATTCCCACAATTTTTCAATTTCTTCTAATTGAAGAAAAATTCAAATATGTCACTTCAAGACAAAATAAAATAATTGAATTCCAGAATTTCCATAGTATAGAAATCTTGATGGAAAAAGACGTCTCACCCCAAATTTTATTATGATCCCAACATTGTTTTCCTTCGTGTCATTCGAGAGCATTCATCAAGTTTTCTTTGGGTTTGAAATATTTGTATTCATTTCAATGTTACCCTGTATAGTGTATAGTACCCCCTACCAATTCCAACCAATATGCGATTAACAATACGCTTCATGACAATCGCTGTTGAAGTTATGAAGTTATTCACCATTTACCAGTTTTCAATCATGTTTCAACACTATTTCCAGTAATATTCTAGTAGTACAATCTTTTATTTCGTCACAAATGGCCCTCCTATTGACCAGATAGAGACGTCCTTTGGAGACGTGTCAGGGATATTCCAGTGACATCCTCAAAACACTGAAAACCGGATGTCCTAACGCACGTATTGATAGTGACATATGCCAAAAACTGACTTCTTATCCCATTTCTTGGTACCTTCGTATAGTTCACACCTCAGAAGTTATGACTCAACACGAATTCTGAATTCCAAAACGTTTCTTCGGCAGATGTTGACCAACCACTTCCACCAAATGAAGAAGATAGTGGCGAACCTGACTTCTTTGTCCCATTTCTTGATACATTTGTACAGTTCACGCCACAAAAACTGTGACCCAACACAAATTCCGATTTCCAAACGTTTCCCCCACGCAAACATCGACCAACCACCCCTACTTAATGGACAACAAGATAGTGACTGAACCTGACATCATCATCCCATTTTTTGGTATCTTCTACCTACTTCCACCCCAAAATCTATGATACCACACGAATTTCGATTTCCAAACTTTTCAAACATCAAGTATCCATCGCAGAAGCCAGAACCTGCAGATACCTCTACTGACAACGTATAGCTCCTTGGAGTACCTCTTCGTTAAAGACACCTACAATCTGTTCGCGATGAACAACTAGATCGTGACAAAGCTGACTTTTTCATCCCATTTTTTGGTAGCTTTGTACAGTTCACACTCCAAAAGCTATGATTCAACACAAATCTCGATTTCAAAACGTTTCAACGACAAATACTGACCAAACACCCCAACAAATTACATCAGGTGTCCATCGTAGCAGCCAGCACCTGCAGATGCTTAAACTGGCAACGTGGCTCCTTGGGGTTCCTCTTCGTCAAAGACACCTACAAGATGTACGTGATGAACAACAAGATCAAGACGAACCTGACTTTTTCATCCCATGTTTTGGTATATTTGTACAGTTTACACTCCAAAAGCTATGATTCAACACAAATCTCGATTTCCAAACGTTTCAACGACAAATACTGACCAACCACTCCCACCAATTATATCAGATGTTCATCGTAGCAGTCAGCACCTTCAGATGCTTATACTGGCAACGTGGCTCCTTGGGGTACCTCTTCGTTAAAGACACCTACAATCTGTAGTCTGTTCGCGATGAACAACTAGATCGTGACAAAGCTGACTTTTTCATCCCATTTTTTGGTAGCTTTGTACAGTTCACACTCCAAAAGCTATGATTCAACACAAATCTCGATTTCCAAACGTTTCAACGACAAATACTGACCAACTACTCCCACCAATTTCATCAGGTGTCCATCGTAGCGGCCAGCACCTGCAGATACCTCTACTGGCAGCGCGCCTCTCTGGAGTACCTCTTCGTCAAAGACACCTACATCGCTACCGTGCTCACCACCATCATCGCCAGAGACATCGCCACCAAGCTGTACGCGATGAACAACAAGATCGTGACGGCCAAAGGGTCGCACCTGGACATCAGGCTGCCCAGCATAACATCTTCACTGGCTTCGGGGGGCGAGTACAAGTCGCCCATACGGTCCAAGAAAGCCAACGGAGGTAAAACTACCTAATTTATTCATATTATAAGAAACGTTACGAAACTCTTGATGGAAGTATTTTAATCGAAAAATAGAAGATTTGATCTAAATAAGTATTATAGAAGATACATTTTTTGATCAATTTTATTCATACGCATTGCTTAACGCCAGTAATACATGATGATCTATTCATGTTATCGCCATCTGTACGACGCTGCACGCTCTATACACGTGCAAACCCCTATGACTACAACGTTAGATACTACAAGCAAACCACTCTGCTGAGAGATGGCACTACCTGACTACTTGAGTGGAATGATCCACCAGTCCTATTCATTGAAATAGATCTCATATCCCTGTTCATCCTAGTTCTCCTAGTCATGAGATCTAGTTCAATGCAATAGTCAGGGTTGTCCCAGCAATGAAGGCTTGTCAAATAACTTTTTTAATTGCTGGAAATCGAGGAGTTTCAAACTGTGTCTATATTGACAAATTCAAAGATACTGGCTTCAACAGCAGAATGACTCCAATGCAGATTTTTATCTGAAAATCAAACGTTTCGCAGCAATTAATAGCCTCTGTGAAAGTAGAATTTGTTATCCGAGTATTTGAAGTGACTGTCAGAGAAACGTCATTCCTGAAGAGGCTAAAGACTGTTAACTACTTCGAGGATATATGGATAGAAACATTTGAAAGACTAGAGAGGAGACAGCTTAGAACGAAAGACCGAACACGTTGTATAAGGATAGAAATAAAAGACGAGCTGTAGTTGCCAGACGATTCCATGAAGAATCTGAAGATAACAATATTCTTACAATATTTTGAAGCTGTTGCTCGTAACATTGAGTTCCCTATACTTATTTCGGTGAATAGGGGTACTGTCAATCCCTATTCTCCACCCAAACTAGCAGAGGCTCTCCGCAAGGAGGAGTTGAAGTCTCACAGTCGACCAACTACTCTGGGGCTGACTCACCTCGGCTATGCCTATGACAGTGTCATACTCGTCAAGGGTAAATTTGAAAGAGCAATCAGAACATGTCCCACTGCCGCAATGGAGGTAATTCTAGACCTCACTATCCTACATTTAATTGTGGAGAATGCGGGAAAGAGAACGACATACAGAATGATCAGAGAAGGGATCAAATCTGCCCACTCAACCAGCAAATCCAGCATCTTCCACAGGATGAGATAAAGAAAAAGTGCAGCTTCGTGAAACAATTCACCACGAGGTTAAGCTGAAAAAAGAATGAAACAGTGAATTCATGGGTATTGAGCTCAAAGAAGGAACCATAAACTGGAATATAGGAGTCTACGGGCCTCGTACCAAGTACTTCGAAAGTACAGTCGCCCTTCTATGAGTTCCGGGGCATCCGGAGTAGAGCAGGGAATTGAAGTAGCGAACAAACTCGCTAGGAACAAACAATGTTTTCCGTGTAATGAGTTGATCAGATACTGCTCAGTTTTCATTCTGTTGTTGAACAGGAACATGATAAACAAAAAGTTTTCTGTCTTTGTGACTGACTTTGTCATCAGGATTGATTCATCATTCTCCTAACCTATGAGTCTGATGATCACCCCTGGGGTTGAAACATGTTGCAACAAGATTTGTATTGAATTTTATATTTAGAGTGAGTCTTTCAGTTTCTTTATTAATATTCACAGTTCACACTCATTTATTAGTATAGATGATTCAAATTTCAGGTCTTGGGTTGTGCTCAGATACATATTCAAACGAGTCGATCAGGCACAAGTCTCGAGAGAACGGAAACCCATCTCAGAACTGTTACCAGAACGAAATGGAACCACTAACAGAGCTACCATCAACAGACGACCTTACGTCCAATGACGTGGAAAGCTGGTTGGAGACCAGCTCTAAATATCACAGTTGTGAAATTGTTGACACAGATTAGCTGTCGATAACTCATATTATTAATTATTATGTTATAATTTTCATTATGTATATTATTTTATGGAACACTCTTGTTCATTGATACGAAATAAATCGATTGATATTCTAAACAGAGGTTTCTGTCAATTTCCAAGAATAATTTTTCAATTTTTCTGTTGAAAATAGAAGCAGATTCGTTATCGACACGTCAAGAGATAAGTGACATTATTTTTCTCCCAACATTTTTCAAAACAAGATACCACTGAGAATCTACCTGACAGTGGAATTTTTAAATGCCGCGCTTATTTGTCTCTACTAAACATAACTAAAATGATGGTCATTTATAAAATTGGGGAGGAAAAATCCCGAGAAATCTAGAGAAATAATCCTTCAATAATTTTACATAGAAGTATGACAGATTATTTACTTAAAAATATCTCTCTTCGGGCGGAATGGTTCCTTGATAAAATATTGCTAATGAGGAAGATAGAAGATGTCAAAGGTACATTGTATAGTTTCGCAATTACTTCGAAGTTTTTGGACATGGTTATTTTGGACATGAAAAATCATAATTCGCTTTTTCTTCAATGTATTTTCTAGAGCCACATGAGCCAATTTTGTAGCGGACATTTTTTGAGGGGCTGTAGCTACACTCCAAACTACCCCCTAACTTACTGTATATTGGCTGGGACTAGATATTGAATAGAATTGCAAATTCTGTTTTCTTTTTTGGTCTTGATCGCGTGCAAGCCAAGGATTACTGAAAAGGAAGCAGAGGCGCCCATCCTGACGATGGGTTTTGGGGAGTGGAATCAATATAAAACGTTACAATGTCACAAAGAATTAAACATTTTCGATGTTCACTCGATAAGAGAAAAAGAAAGAACTGATGACCAATTTTAAAGGCACGCATGCAAAAAATTCTCAGAAAATGGGTTGTAAGTTATATAGAGATTGAAAATTCACGAGATATTGAAAAATGTGAAGAAGATAATGAGTATATTTCAATTATTTTACGACCTTTTGAAAGATGACTGTGGTGTTGTTTTTTGGAATTAGGTTCTAGATTGTAAAAAAAACTATATTTCGTGAAAGCAAACGTTTCGTCAATTTATTTTGACATCTTCAGGGCACTGTAAGATAAAAAGGTTGTTACAATCTATAGATAGAGATATGGACAATACATAATCACCTAAATAAAGAACAATGTCATCTCTTTTTGGTTCTTATTATTACTTCTTTTCGAAACAACTACTGAACATGGTTGAGGGAACCAAAAATTGTATTTTCACTTACATGAGATAGACCATAAACGGTTTAGGTTTTGACAGATGTACATAATATACAAATAAGCCTAAAACAAGGCGACACTGGAACAAAGTTTGAGTATATTGTTTGCGAATGAGTTCAGATCACACAGTAATTGAATGGAACACCTAGGAATGTCATATCACAACATGGCGATTCATCGGATTCGTCA
The DNA here is from genome assembly GCA_918026855.4 of Phaedon cochleariae. NCBI lineage: Eukaryota > Metazoa > Arthropoda > Insecta > Coleoptera > Chrysomelidae > Phaedon > Phaedon cochleariae. Next base: position 7,121,643 of record OU896715.1, on the reverse strand, counting down.
TCAGAATGCGGTTTGGTTGAAGCACAATATACTTTTCAACTATAGTCGTTGATTGATGGATTTTGGTTGGCGCGACTCTGGAAAAAAGTGTCTATTTTTAAAAGTTGAAGGTGAAGGCTATGGAAATTGGCGAAACGGTTATTTCATCCAATGAAGGAAACATTCCCTAGTATTTAGATGAAATTACTAGGTACTGTAGGTTATACAGGGTGGTCCAACGAAAACTTTACACCGCGATTTTAGGGCTTTCAAATGATAATCCGGAAAAATGCTCGAACATGTTGATTTCTGATCCGAGGAGGAACGACTTGTCTCCGTAACTGCAACCCTCTACCAGGGGAAAGCATAACCTCCGGATTTTCATTTATTCGTCCTGGCAGTGCAAGCTTTGCTCTGCAGTGCAATTACAGTTGTGAGTTTTCAAGTGGAAGGCCGCCATCGATATCGAGGAATTAGTTAGTGTGGCATCATCAACCATTCTGAATGGAATCCAAAAGCATCGACGTTTTTTTGTGGATCATAAGAAGCTGTTATATGGCGTGAAGTAGATATTCGCTTGGAATAAAGAACCATATTATTTTGAAGCAGCTCTCGCGATGGATCTTACAAGATTTAGAGTATTTTACTGATGGAAATACCGAGCATTCATTTAGATATTTGTGTACCGCTATGTACTCTGTATGAATTTACTCATGAATGAAGTGAAGTTCACCAAACTTTCCATAAGTTATAATGGCACGTCTGGCTATTTAGTTTTCGAAACATCCTCATTTCTCATTCCATTTGGTGATTAGTAGTGCGAGAGCTAGCGTGACGGTAATATTCACAAAATTTTCGAACATATAACTCGGTAAGTACTTTTCAACTTGTTGAGTGTATTACCTACCAGTTCCAGAGTAGTTATTATCAAATTTCAAAGGAAATGCTTATCACTAAACGATACCCAAAATCATTGAGGATCTCTTTGAATTTCCAGAATTTGTTTTGTTTGATTTCTTCGATGAGCAGGATTAAATTAATCAACATTATGTCGGCTTTGAAAATTTTTCATTTCAGATAATGGTGGCGCTCGGATTTGATGTCGTATAGCGTAGAGTAAAACTTCATTTTATGGGCATTACACAAGAGTACTTTTATGCATGATATCATTCAGGAAACCTTGTTCTGTTCAAAAATATTGAAAGGTCTCGACTATTTCCAGGTTTTGGGGTGTGGACTATTGGGGGCAGTCCGTTCCTGATATTGTAGCTAAACAACTGACTCATGCATGAGAGCTCATCAAAGGAATTCATTCGTTTAGTATAACACCAAAAATTGGATGATTTTCGATATTCACTTGTTGAGCTATCGAAGAAAAATATTTTGTAACTTCAAAGTCCAATAATTTAGTATCGAAGTATTTTAGGAAAAATAATTTTATGAAATACTGGTGATATTTCGACTTCATCTATATATTCCTTAGAGGAAAAAATTAATTCCTGAGACACCCTATATAGTATGGAAAACATCAAACGAAATAAAAGGTTGAATCGAATCAAACCAATTTTATTTTCATTTGTAATATCACGATGTTCGTAATATTCGAGATAATAATTGTTGCCCAGCAACATCACAAGTCCGGCAGAACGAGTAATCTCTCTGTATTATTATTGGTAATCACTTATCTAACAAATTAATCTAGATTGCCTTCGCTAATGAATTTTTCATCACACTGAAGTTTATTTCAGTCTAGTAAATTTTTCTATTAATCCGAATGAAATAGTCCTGGTGAATATCATAATATCTACTATAATATACCTCTGTACCAGTTTATATTCTCGGATCCAGGTTTATTATTTTTCGTTCTGAAATGTGATTTTTTGTGAGAATTGCGTATCGAAGATCTGGTCGTTTCGAAGAAAATAAAATTTTATGTTTACCGCTATATTTACGATCACAATATGAGGATCTATCAGTAATTGAGCATGTTTTATTATTGAAATATTATACCCTATCCAGAAACCTGACGCCATCAGATGGATACTCGAAAACATCATAACGTATGTACCTCTCTGATCCTTTGTGCCCTATCCAAAGCTTTGCAGATGACAGTACTGTCTTTATTTCCAGCGAAATATGCCACTTTACACCTCAACAGCTTCTTATAATCACTTTTGTATGAATACTTCCACGGGAAATGTTCTTCATAAATCTTGTATATCATTCCATCACTAGCGATACCAAAAATACGAACTCGATGAGCACATAATCCTCAAGATATGTCAAACAACTCTTCATCAAAACTCGTTTGTCTATTGAACGGCAAAGCTTCGGAATTCTTTGCCAAAATAATTATTCTCAAGACCTCATAACCTTTTAAAGTTGAATGGAATCCACTACCTAACTTCTTTCCTCATTTCCTTGAACATCATAAGGAATCTATTCCGTGCTTTCCAAAAAAAAAAACAAATAAGGACAATACGAGGGGTAACTGCAAGAATATTTCATATTTTGGCGAAAGCCCAACTCCGATTGAAGTTCTTTCGCCAAAATATGAAAATAAACAAATACTTTGTTTTCAGATGCCAATGATTTTCACATTGAAACAAGATAACGAATAAACTAAACAAGGTTTGAGCATTTCTTCATATCTGGTAATTTCATCAGTTACTTATGTAAAATCATCAACGCTATATTGAAATTATTATATGTTCCTCCATCAAGATGGAAAGATGCCGAAGTATAGTAATGATTAAGAAACAGGGCCAGAGCTATGGTCCCATGAGTTTCTATCAAAGATTACTGAGCGAGTGATTACACAGAGGTTACTGGAATTTATCGACGACAACGAGCTGATACCAGATGAGCAGTTCAATTTCAGAACTATCCACTTAACTGAACTTCAAGTCCTGAGACTCATTGGAGACACAATATCGTTGTGAAATGGTGGACCAAAGTCCCATTTTGCTCTTCTTGACATAGGGAAAACATTTAACAAGGTGTGCCATGAGATATGGGCTTTCCTGATTATTTGATTCATATGATGTGTTCATTTCTGAAAAATCGTACATTCATGTGAAACTTGATGATCAACGATCTGGTATCAAGCCCATTGAAGATGGTGTTCCTCAAGGTGCAGTTTTATCACCGTTGTTGTACAGGGTGGGCCAAATTGGACACTTTTAAAGGAAAGTTTAATCATCAATTATATATGATGATTTTGAGATTGCGAAGCTATATAGAGTACTTATATCGAACCCTCGATCGAACCATATTGGAACATAAAATTATAAATTCTGTGCACAGAAGAATATTGAGTATTGCTCCTTCGAGGCTCATCTCTCGACAGCCTTCAAATAGTATCAGCTCAGAGATGTTTTGTAATGTCTTAACTCTCACTACCATGGTTCATTCCAAACACTGAGTACTAATGTTACTATATCAGAGTCGTGTTATTCAACACTGAGATGCAGACAAGAAAGCACCGCTTCTCAGCGTGCTAACACTCAATAAGTGTGTTTTCACAACAGAAAAATATCCGAAAAATATTCGCATATCATAATATTATCAGTAAAAGCAAGAGCGCAACAGATATACAGTGTCAAAATAATCACCAAATGATTGTTATATAACACGGACCGATGAAATTAGCACTAGGTACTCTAGTGTATTTCTTGACTGCATGATGGTGTTAATAAAAATCAATGTTATTAATTCTCACTAAAATAATCAGAACCTCAGGGGACACCCAAGGATGTTAGTTGGTGTGAACTGGTGTTATTCTATTTTCACTGTGTAATTTGGAATTTCAGTTTTACTTGCTGTTCCTCTTCTGATGAATAACTGCCTCATCGAAGGAAATCAATGAATCAATAGTTTTTGCTGGCGACATTACCCAAAAACTTTCCGAGTTGAAAGAACGAAATCGAAAACGACGAAACAAAAAACAACACAGTCCATGTGCAGTATATCGATTCCTAGTTTGATATAAAGGGGTAGTTGACCAAGCGAAGACGCACGGGGGTAAATCAATGGAAAGCGATCTGTAACGTTTTGGGAGGCAGTAGGATGGGGCGTGTCGTGGAGGAAACGTCACACGTTTTCCAGATTTTCCGTAAATATTGCACACGATAACGGTGTTTCCAGGGAAAGCTGCGATTTGGGAAAATGAAACGATACGATATGATACGATGGAGAATACGGGAGTGTGAAAGAGACAATCACAAAGCGTAGTGGTGTATTCATAATCAAAAATGACTTAGGTGAGTAGTAATAGTATTATTTATAATATTGTTTTGATTTTTACGATATACATTGGGCGATGTGATTGTCATCCATCAATGAAAACCAATGTCCTGCTTATTTATAATATTGTAGAATTGCAAATACTAATCTGCTTTGTTTACACTTGTCAACATATGGCAAGAGTTTTTAATTCGAATTTCAGGTATCGTAGGTGGATTCATAAAACATTGATTATCATTACATTATCAATACAATATAAATTATAAAAAATGGAGTTTAGGGAAACAATGACTCTGTTGATAATAAATGCATTGACATCACACCCCTTATCTTTTATAATTATTATAATGTAGTGATACTGTAATTATAATGAATGATTTATGAGAACACATCGTCTCTAAAGAAGTAGTTGATACGAGAACAAACAAACATTATTTTCAAACAATAATCAATTGAAACTCTATACTCAAATGGCATCTTTCATGAAATTGGATTTGAGAAATAGGTACCTCTTTTTGGATGTACATATTTTGATGAATATTCATTCATATTATTCAATATGAGAGGTGAAGTTGAATTTCCATAGATCAAATAGTAATTTACGTATAACTAATCAAAAAAAAACTGTTTCTGGACTTGCGTACGCTATTTTTTTGGCAACCATCTAGAATAACAAATCAATGAGACACATTTCCATATCAAATTTCTTTGTATAATACAATTTCTCCTTTATTAATTCCCATTCGTATCAAATATAGAAATTTGATTAGAATACCTATACCTACTAACTGTTACATGGATTTTTTGAATGTATGATGAATTGACATTCATCATATTATTCTATTCGATTTGAGAGATAATGTTGATTTTCGATTTCAGAGGATTTTGATCTTTCATGCTCCCTTTTTGGATATTCAACAGATGTAATTCAATGTTCGACGTGGCAAATAGCCAGGAAAGTAGTTGTTTTCTGTTGAATATTCAGAATTATATTGTATGCATAATATATCTTTATATGAAGGAGAATGCAAATTCTCTACTTCAGAAGATTTTGTTTTCAAATTCTCATCGTGTGTGTTCCATAGATGTAATTCAATATTCGTCGTGGCATATAGCCAGGAAAGTAGTTGTTTTCTGTTGAATAAACCGTGAAAGAATTGATATTTTCATCACATGGAGAATGCGAATTCTCAATGTATTTCTTTATATATATATCCATTTTGTTGGATTACATGGATATTTTCAAATCCACTATCGCAGCTGCTTTCGATAGTTTATTGCGATAATTGCAACCAAACTTCCAAAAATCAAAATGTCAACTAATTTCATGTCAAATAGCTGTCAGCCGATATTTTGCTGCTATGGTAACTATCATCTGCATTTATCAAAACCATATTTTTACCAAGATTTTCATAGTTACAGTGACAAGAACGATGTGATACCCGGACGGTTGCCGAAATGGGTCTTTTTCCCAGGATGATTTGAAATTTCTCCATGATTGGAAATCAGATGAAATTATTTTCAGTTGATTTCTCTATTTCCTTCGGATCATCTATCTTCGAATGATGAATTGAGTCAGAGAAGTACCATTGACGAGCTGTCCCGTATCTCTGGCAAATAATAGGCCTGTTATAGCCTTGTTTATAGTTGAAATAGTTATTTCATTATTTTGAAGTAGAAACCCAAACTAGTTCACTGTCACAAATTATGTTTTCCTCAGAGCTATGTGATTTTCTAAAATTATTATTAAAATTTCCGATATATCTCATAACATGGAAAACGCGAGACGTCAATCCAATGCCATTCATCTACCGGGTTGTCCATTTTAGACTATCCACCCTCGATATCTCTCAGAAATTTTATTTCACAAAAAAATAACGGAACACATCGATTCTTTTTTTTGGATGGGGACACAGTTTGACGCAAAATAAATAATCCATACTCCAGCACTCCACTCCCCAGAGCAACCCCCTCAATGATTCGAATAGGGAATAGGGGTTGTGCATGTTATACATCATTGCAAAGGTATTTTGATTCTCACACCAGCAGTGTAAAGTTTTTTAAGTTCCAACAAGGCGATCTCGAGATATTCGAGTTCAAATGGTATGTTTTTCAATTGTTAGTAATTGAATGTACGGAATGAATTATAATGAATGGTTATCCAAAGTAAATGTTTAAAACGGAAGTCCCCCAACTCAGTTTACGAATGCAGAAGTTACAGTGGTGGCCTGATACCCTGTATCACCCATTATTACATTTTTGGGGAAACTGGTTCATCCATGTATTTTCGATAAATGCTAACAGTATCACAGTATAACGTCTAAGATAAAAAAAATACGTTTAAAGAAAAATCAATGCTCGTTAAGTATACGTAAGTAGTCCTTTTTCCACACGTCTGAATGGTGGAAATCATTAGGCAAGTGACTATAATGGATTTTCCGATCGTGGGCATGTAAAATCACTCGGGAAACATTATTTCGACAGGAAAGCGTAATAGAAAGCCACGAAACTAATTCAATCCGATAAAGTTATTCGGTCACTATGAATAGTTAAATAGACATTTTCGAACAAATTGTCACATGAAATCATATGATCTGTTTGTAGTGATTGTATGCTTCTTAATTATGTAATTAAACTCAAACACATGGCAGATATTTCTGGTGATTCATTGTTCATTAGGAACTTGCACAAACAGTGTGATTCAATTCGCTTCACGCCATTCAGGACTATAATAGTTGACGCTTCATTCGTTTTTATTTTCCAAAATTTTTGGCGAGAAGACTCAGCAACATTTTCTGACGAATTTCTCGTTATGCACAGATATTATTGTTATTCTAGCTTAGTTCCTTCATTATATAAAATTCACATATCCCAAATTACTAGAAGGAAATAATTTGAACAAATTCATTATGTGGTGTGAACCAGTTGAGCTTTCTCCATTCCAAGACTATGAAATAAAAAAAACGGATATCAAATACGGTTCCAATTCAAATTCGGCTTCAAAATTAGCAGTTTTGAGTTTTTATTTGAACTGGAATAACCAAGTTCGTGAGCTTATTCAAAATACTGAAAGTGCCGCGAATACGAGACTTTTGTGGTGCCACATCAGAACTTCACTACAAAAATGGAGACAAACTTCAAATCCCTTCATTTGGATTCAACAATAAAAAAAACACACCATCACATCAGCTGATACCATTTTTGGTGTTCATTGTTTCGAATTCTGCATTCCCTGCACCATAGGAGGGTCTTATATATTGTATGACAAAAAAAATAATATGGCGCTATTGGTAGTACTAGTTTTCAACTATTTGTTATTTCTAATGAATTAATTTATCAGAACCTCTATAAAATGCCACCCCATAGTGTAATTTCTCACCACATGATGATAATTGACACGTACTTTGCACTATTTTATCACATTTCTAGACAAAATCGAAATAGCTTTGGTTGGTAATCAAGAAATGATTCCATAGTAGTGCTGGCTCTGAAATCTAGTCGATTGAAAGCACACCCAGACATTTTTTCCTGTGTATACCAATAATTATTTGTTTAACTAGGCAGCAAAGTAGTAGATTGACTGCCACGTAGCGACGCTAGGATTTCAGCCAACGCAGTGAACCTTTTTTCTTCAAATGTTTTAATATCAATTATGTGTAATTTTTTTATTGAAAAACTCCATCATTTTGTTTTCATCCAATGTCAGTATCAATTTCAAATACCAGTTTCATTCAAATTACTTAGATCCGTGCATAGCAACAAACTTTTCCTGCCTAAGCAGAGAATAGTAGATACATTACACATCAAGAGACAGAAATGCCTGATTTTTTCCAAGGTGCGATACAAAGCACTGCGAGAAAAATATCATTTTGTGCTGAGGTGTTTATACTATTTTTTACGCTGACGAGAACACAAAAATTAAGAAAGAATAAAAATTTGGTCAAAGTGTTTTATCATAATTTTTAGTAGTCTAGTTGACAAACCATGGTACGATGACATGGTGACAGCAAACATCAAACTGAAATTCATGAAAATAGCTTTGAAAATGGTTAACGGTCATGAAACAAGAAATTGAGGGAAAACCCCAAGAAGCTATTAATACTGCTTTTGCAGTGATTCTTAACTTGCTACCAGTGAGATTTAGAAATTTGTATGATGCAGCTTATACTCGCTTTAGAGAAGGGTGTTCCGGAGAGAAAGCGCAGAGCTATACGGAGAATGTGAAGTTGGAATAAACTCCCTAGGGAGAAAATATGTCACATTATCTCCCTAGGGAATAATACGAGACTTTTGCCCCACCTTTCGGCTTTCCTGCCTCTTTAGTGTCAGAGAAAGCCACTTCCTATGCCGCTTGGACAAAAAATGTATTAAAAAATTCTAGCCTTAAGGCTAATGAACTGTTTACTCTTTACAGTATACCATAATGGAAGCAGCTGTGATCCTATCAAGGATCCACTCGTCGAAGATCGTCCCTTACAAAACGAACTTCCTCACTACCAGAGCCAAAATTCGGTACAAGGTCAGCATGGACACCAACCTCACCCACTCCGTATCCGATTTGGGCACAGCGAAATCCAACTACAGCCTAGCAGGCGACACTAACGCCACCTTTTGGAACCGCACCGACATCTTGCGCAATCTGACCAACGTCGCTGATTTCGAATACGACTATCAGATGACCAATGGCACTGTCGAGGACGATTCTGCTTGGAGCAGCTGCAAAGAATGGACGCCAGCCCAGCACAGTCTCTTCCAGATGGCAAACTTTTTCTTCGCTGCAGCTTTCTTGGTGCCGGGAAGTTTCAAACAGAGTGTTCTTCTAGTCAGGTGGGTTGCTGACAACTCACAACCATGAAGTCATGTCTTTGAATCCCAGATTGGGCAAGGGTCGGTTTCAGTGAAAAATTGTATTTCATCATTTCGAAGTTCTAACCCTAAGTAGCTCACTGTCGCAAACCGTTTTTTGCTCAGAGCTCTGTAACTTTTTTGAATAATTATTGGAATTCCTGATATTTCATAACATGAAAAACGCGGGAAAAACAGAGCACCAATACACAACTGAAGAATCAGATAATATGAGGATTATCTTTGAATATTCGCATTTTGACTAGATGAAACGAGGATTTGACGATGAAGGTGACAGCCGATATTAACGTCAGGAAGTAAGGTTGACAATGTATAGTTTGTCTTCTTCTGTTGTCTGTCTGTTGACCGTGCTCCAAAATGATTGGGGATTAAATAAAATCTGATAACGTAATTTCAGAAGACATCATCAATGAAGACCTGAACGAAGTTAAAAAATGGTGCGACGCCAACTTATTGTCTTTCAACACCTCTAAGACAGGTATAATCAACTTTAAGAGCGTTATCAACAATGTATTTCTCGATAATGAATGTTTTAGCATCAAAGCTACACATAAATTCTTGAGATTGAATATTGACGCCAAACTAAAATTTGAAGAGCGTCTGGCTGTTATGCCGTACGAGTTACATCTAATGAATTAGGTCTAACTGCGGCAAAGAACGCTTACTACTCACTCATTGAATCGCACCTACCCTATGGTATTTGCTTCTGGGACATGTGCGCAAACTATCAATTCGTTAGAGTTTTTATTCTCCAAAAAAGAGCCCTAAGATATATGTGCGAAGCCGATTCGGGGGATTCATGTAGACCTTTATTTTTGGTTTATAGAATACTACCACTGGCCTACATTTTGGAAACCGTATTTTATAGGGGCTAGATGCAGGCTAGATATTGATCCTAAACAAGTTTTGACACATTGAACTCACTCTTCAGAAAATTATTTTTTTCAAAATTTTAATGTCTAGATAGGGGCTTACTTAACTTTCCAAACTAAAATTATAACTGAAATTAGTCTTTCATACAGCAGGGTTGATACAATCCCATTTCATGAAAATAATGAGAATTTTTAATATCAGATTATTGTTATTATTGTTGTCTGTTCTGTAACGAACTATTATGAGAAAACTCTATTCCAAATGAAACTTAAGAGTCAACCAATCTCGTAAATGTTGACGACATTGAAAGACGATGAAAAGAACACCGGTTTCTACCGGTTTGTCTGGATTGATTAAACATCATTTGAATACTTTATTAATCGAGTAGACTAGGAATGATCGATATGTGTAAAATGGCGTGGCTATGGAGGTGCGAAATTGCTGCCAGACCAACCGAGTCAATATGGGCGTTAATTAATTTTGAGCACGAGAATCGGTCTATTGTGTGTTGTGTGATATGTCTTTTGTTATGAAAATATTTACATGAAGTTCGTAACTGGTTTTTTGTATCGCGTACCTAATTCATATACCTGAAAAGTTTGTCGATATAATACGATTCATCTTCCAAATCATCAATCTTGAAAAGGTCTGTTGAAATAATGAATAATATGAAGTATCCAATCTAGTCCGCTAGATCGTTTGGTTTGGCAATGTATTATTTGGAACATGAATATACTTCGCAGGAATTTTAGGACGAGACACATTACCAATCCTTCAGTTCAACAATTATGTAGGTACAATATTCCCTATTTCTATGTAGGTCTTGGTAATTTGAATTTCTCATGGAGGGTAAAAATCACTGTTACTATTCTTCAAGTCTTTGGCTGAGGTATCTGAACATTTTCTGAAACTATTTTTTCTTCCAGGGCTCTCTTATCAATGGGATATTTCTTCCTGACGATATGGGGTGGTGTAGAAGTATGCGCTCCCGATATTTTACTGTGGAACTTGACGATAGTCGTGTTGAACGCAGGTCAAACAGCCCTTCTGACTTGGAAGTTTCTTCCGCCGACGTTAACTTTAGAGTTGACCGAGTTATATCTCAAAGTAGGTAACAATAGATATTCCGTATCATAGGTCGAATAAGTTGGCGGTCGGTTTCTGATTTTTCCATAATTTCATTAATTTTCCTCATCCCGTATGTAGATCTTTGATCAGGAATAATGTCGTTACTTTCAGTCATGTTGGTAATCAAAATGGAAAATTTTTCACTGAGAAATAAAATGTATCAATATAAAATGTTTCAGCTCTCGAGATCTCGACCTAAATTTATGGTAAATTGATGAAAATAAACGTTATATGAGGAGAGCAGCTTTGAACTTCGGCATCTTTTTACAATATTTCTGTTTTTTATAGCAAAACCACAACCATATAATATTATGACATTCATATTTTGGTTTATTTCTTTGCATTCATTGATCAATTTATCATATTGAACACTCCCTCTATGGGTTAATTTAGGAGGTTAATGTTAATTGAGAAAGATCGGTGCAACCAGTAATACCAGCTCCAATGCCAATGAATCATAAATTATTATTTAGACCACGCCTCTTATCAGATCCAAGCTTACCCCCACTCAAAGAAAGTATGTCCCAAAATAATCGACCTAGAATCTCCACAGCTCATCTACTAATGCACGTTCAACCAGATCTACTTAGTTTCGCAAATAGATCTATCATTTATTCCTATTTCAACAATTTTGTAGGTGTTCAAACCATTGAGGATAAGTAAAAAGCACTTCAAGGAACTAGTTAAGGATGCGAAAGTGATGAACCTGGAGGAAGGTGACATCTACGCCGTAGAGGAAGTTAGCCCTGCTGACGAGAGACTCTCAATTCTGCTCAGGGGCAAGTACGTATTTGAAACTCCTATAAACCTGATTCAATGTTCACATTGGCCAAACAGGTAGACAATTCAACCAACGAATTCATGAACATCAAATAATTCTTTTCAATTTAACAATTTCAACTAACGCTGACCATATATAAAAAGAATTAGAGATGACGATTCCGACAATCTTAACGTTAATTTGTCTGTGTATAGGTTGAGGGTGACTTGCGACGACACCCACTTACACTTCATCAGCACCTACCAGTTCGTGGACTCGCCCGAATGGGAGGCCAATCACGAGCAATCAGACGACGTGTTCCAAGTGACGATCGCTGCAGAAGAGGATAGCGTCTACTTGTGCTGGTCGAGGATGAAGCTAGAGCGCGTGCTGAGGCACAGGCCCATGTTGAAGACAGTTTTCGATTCCATCATAGGTGAGTTTCTGTGCCATGAGCTCTGGAAATTATGATCCTAGACAATTAGATCCACCACTGGAGGAGAGGTGAGTTTTCGTACCATAATATCTGGAACAGTTATGGTCCTTAGGCAAAGGCCGATGTTGAAAACAGTCTTCGAATCTATCATAGGTGAATTTTGTGCCACGAGCTCTGGAAAAGCTGATCCTACAAAATCAGGTCCACCACTGGAGGAGAAGTGAGTTTAGTCCCATAATCTCTGATGGAGTAATGGCCCTAGGGATGCAAACTTGATCTACTCTGAGGAAAAAAATACTTTTGAGTCGATGATCAAAAACTCTGCTAATATAAGGACTGAAAGAGCTGGACCTAAAACGTCAAGAAGATCTACCTACCTCTGAATAGATGACGTGAAGTTCGAAAATTCTGAATACTCCAGTCGGTCTCTGATTCCATCATGGGTGAGTTATATGTGCCACGAGCTCTAGAAAAGCGGATCCACAATGGATGGAAGATGAGTTTTCGTACCATAATCTCTGGAAGAGTTATGCTTTCAGGAATGCGAACAAGATCTATACACCTGAGGAAGTAATTAGTATTTTAGTTGATGATCAAATGCTCCTAAATTCTTCATAGGTGATTCTGCGTATGATAATCTCTGGAAAAACTGGGCCTAAACATGCCAACCAAATTCAACTTCTGAAAAAGAAGTAATGGTTAAGTTGAAGTTCAACAACGAAATGCTCCTATCTCTGATTCTACCAAAAGTGAGTTTTGTGGCATATATTCTCCGGAGTATTTGGTCCTGGTTATCAACCAAGAGTTGAAGCTAAAGATTAAATGACTGCAGAAACCAAAGGTTAACTTTTGAATGTTCTTGTTGATCTTTACAGTCATCATTGAATAGTTTTCGTACCATAATCTCTGAAAGAATTGGTCTTAGCAATGAGATTCTCGAATCCCGATCCACTTCTAAGGAAGAAGTGACTATTTGTATAACCGCTGGAAAACTGAAGTGATTATCCGTATCATAATATCTGGAAGAATTGGTCTCGAACATGCCAATGAGATCTTCCTTTGAAGAAGAAGTGACTGATTGAGTTGTACCAGTCTAGGCAAGTTTTTGTACCATAGTCTGGAAGAGTGGCAATCAGAACCCAAATTCACCTTTGACTGGTTACATCACGTTAGAGCTCAAAATCTCCAGACGTTGACAAACAGATTCAAGATACCAAAAAGAGTACCCGATGATTCATTAGGTGATTATGTTGAGAATCATTAACATTCCATGGAAACGGGAATGCACTAAGCAGAGATGAAAAAAATACTCTAGGAAGTCATTGATGATAATGAAGTTGATGTTTGGTTTCAGGCTCCACAATCTTTGAAAAGCCACAGAGTTTCAGTGGACTAAAAGCACATATCACAGCTCTACTTGCTGAAATGGTAACAGTCACTATATTTTTATGGTTATGGTTATGGTTATGGTTACTCTTTACACTCCCATAGATTTTGATATTTGTTGTTAGGGTGTAGTATCATTGGCTTCTGGCAAATCTGGTGAAAAATCATCACTGTGTGAAACTTCTCAAGTTAAACGTGAACACCACCGATGAGATGTTGGAGGATAGGAGGGTTGCTTTATTGATCTTGATTAAAGGGTGGTAACCAACTTTTTTTCATTTATTTCAGGCAAGGATATAACGCAAAAGCTGTACGCACTCAACGAACACCTGAGCGGACTGAGCGAAGAGAGAGAAAGAGGACAGAGAAAAATGTGGGCAAAAACCAATAGCCGCAGCATGTCGATGGACGCAGTCAATACCGGTACCACCGGGTTAGTACGCTCCCAAGCCTATAGAACGAACCACAAGAATCCAGACCGTAAGTGTTTTCTAAAATTAACTGAAAGTTTGCGTAGATTTTCTACCAGAAGAACGTTTGGGATCAACCAATTTCAAATATAAGGCGAACCTTTCTCAAAACCTCAATTCGAATTATTATTATTATCTCGTGGGTGATGCCTCGCTCATAAACGCACTCACTTCTCTGGAACATTCGATCGAGTCTGGCACCACGGACTCCTCGCCAAGCTTCCATCTTATGGCTTGCCTCCCCAGCTATGTTCTCTGCTAGCTAGTTTTCTCACAAACAGGTATCTTCATGTATTGGTCGATACTGGTGTTCAGCAAGGATCAATTATAGCACCAACACCAACACTATTTCTACTCCATATCAACGATTTGTTGGAAGCAACTTCATGTCCAGTACACAGCTTCGCGGATGATAGTACCCTCCATACCGCCTTCTCTACCAGGGCTCCAATACCAGCCAGGCATATCAGAAACGAACGAGGGAGAAATGTTGACAACATAAATATGGACTTGGCAACAATTCTAGAATGGGGATCCAATAACTTGGTAGATTTCAATGCAAACAAAACACAAGCATGCCTTTTCTTTAGGAAAGCCGATCACACTGTGCCCAACATAAGCCTGTCAGGAGTAACCATACCTTAGAAGACATCCATTTCGATGCTTGGTATCACTATCAGCAATAACCCTTCTTGGGAAAATCACGTGAGATCAATTGCTAAAAGTGCATTACAAAAACTTGGTTTTCTGTTTCGGCCAGGAGCTATTTTACTTCCAGTCAGCTGCTTATGATCTATAAGGCACAGATCCGACCTGTCCTGGAATACTGTTCCCACATTTGGAGTGCAGCACCCAAACATACCCTGAAACTGTTGGATTCTGTCCAAAAAAGGGCAATTCGTCTCGTGGGTGATGGCTCGCTCACAAACTCACTCACTTCTCTGGAACACCGTAGACAAGTTGGCGATCTGGCTCTATTTTATATATATTTCCATGGACGATGCTCTTCTGAAATAATTCAACAGTTGTTCGTCCCTTGGCAGTCCCCGCGAGATTAACCCGTCGAGTTGAGGCATCGCACCCCCTTCGTGGTCATTTTGGAGACCAGCAGATCATCTATTTCCAAAGACTCGTTCATCCAACGAACAGCGAGGCTCTGGACCACATTGCCAAGAGAGGTGTTTCCCGAGGCATATATCCAGAAATTTAAGGAGAACACCAATTCCTATTTTATTTCCCTTGGTTCTCACGATGTTCTCTGAACATTACAGGACCCTTTTCGTGGGAACCAAAACATAAAAAATGTATTATTTCAATTCGAAAGTGTTTGATCCCAATTCGAATAAGCTTATTATCAATTCGGATGTCTTCCATGTAGGAATGATAATTCTCAACTTGAAAGTGTTTAATACAAATTCAGAAGTGATCATTTTAATTTGAAATCGCTTGATCTCAATTAATGAGTGACTCCCAATTTGGAAGCGTTCAATCTTAATTCATGACTGATTATTAACTCAATTTGAATTTATGTATCCCCAATCTGGATGTTATCCATCCCAGATAGCACAATGTCATTCATAGAACGTTCATAGGATATTCTTCGAGAATATTTGAGCATCCTTAGAATATTCTCAAAATATGATACAAATATTCTAGGGATGTTTTTTGAACATTCGAAACGAGCTGTTTTGAATATTCCAAGAATATTTCTAGTATATTGAAGGAGAAGGAAAAAAATTAAAAAAGTTTGCTCTGGTGGGGATGCGAATTGCGATATGATTGAATTTTTACGTACCTGAAACCTTTACCACTTCGCCACGAACCTTATTGATGAATAAAATGGATAGCAGCGAGATTGAGGCTAGAGAATAATAGGTTATGTCAGGGTTAACATTATGAATATTGATACAAGAATATGAACATCAATATCCTTCATCTTGATACGATTCTAAATATTCTCAGAATATTCAAAAATAATATCCTCAGAATGTTCATAGAATATTCGCTGCAGAATGAGAATATTCTATGATCATTCTAAGAACATTCTATAAGAACATTCCAAAATAAGTATATTTGAACATTGTCAGAAAATTCATAGAATATTCTGTGCTACCTGGGATCATTCTCTGTCATCTTCCCCCCACAGGCGCTTCCGGAAAACCCGACCCCCAATGCTGGGTGCCCCTGGTGGCGAAGCAGTTTCCCGCCAAGTCGCCCTTCAACCCCGCCAGCGTCGCAACGCCCGGCGTCGTCCGTCTCCCGGAAGTGCACGGGGCGGGGGGCAGCGCGAGTGGCAGTGCGGTGGTGGGGGGAGCAGGAGGGGCAGGAGGGGCAGTCCTGCAGAGGACGCGTTCATCGAGACGCTCGAATCGCGAGGTTAAGTTTGAGAGCAACAAGTGAGCGTGAAGGAAAGAGAGAGAGAGAGAGAGGGGGATAAAGATAGAGAGAGAGCGAGAGAGCAAGAGAGAGAGAGAGAGAGAAAGAGAGAGAGCGAGAGAGAGGGACAGAGAGATGGACGCAGATAGAGTGGCTTTATAAATAGAGTGACGACAATAGAGGTTCACTCTTTGATTGATCGGACCTTTGATTTGGACATGCATCCACCTGTCTTGGTTTCTATCCATTCAGTTCTACGCATTTTATTTCACTTTGCCGATACTCTGTCTCTGTTTTTTGCTTTTTGGACACAAAACATTCAACAATCAGACATGAAACTCTACGTCGATATACAGGGTGTTTCGAAAAAACCTAACCCCTTGATAGGGTAGGTAGAACACTGCAAAATAAGTTGGGTTTGTTCAGTAAAAAAATGTCGTAACGGCATTCGTTTTCAAGATACAAGGTAATGAACAAATATTTTTTTTAAACATTTTTTTACTATTATGTCGAAACTACTGGCATAACATTATGATGAAATTTTGTATGGATGTGTTTCGGTACGAACCGTGTACCCATACAACACGGGATATCCTATGGACGTCCAAATCATGTCCAATTCATGTCGGGATATCCTTGGACCTTTTTGGATATCCATAGGATATCCAAAATTCACCCGCGCGGATATAATCAATGTAATAAATTGTGAATATGAATTAAATTGATGAAAATTCAAATCTATGTGTGTACATAGTTATATTACTAGGAAATATATAATATATCGAATATGGAATTTTTCAACGTCTTCTTGGATATCCAATGGATATCCATGGGATATCCTGTATTGGAGCATTGAACCACGTCGTTGAACAATAACGCCCAGAATAACATAGAGATGTCGACAAAGTCGGCAGTGTCGCACTCACCAAACATATTTTGGATTTCCATGTGGGTCCCATATATTTAATAACAACTATATGGGTAACGTCCTATCCTTTCCTTGTTCAAAACCTAACCTAACCTGTATTTTATTGCATTTCACGATTCTCCCTGAAGAGCTGATTTGATCGATGTATCACACTTGGGGTCTAGCAGAAATGATTACAGAGATATTGTAGGTGAACTTCAGGAATGTTTTGTGTCGAAACTATTCGTTATTGGTCAAAACGGCTTTTATGTCCCTATCTCAACTCTTGATTTACTATCTACTGACATTTAATTGAAACAAATACAGGGTAATTCAGAATTCTGCACAACCCTGTATCTGTTTAAATTGAATATCAATTGATAGTAAATGAAAAGTTAAGATATATGTATAGGTATATGAAATCCGTTTTGAGCAATAATGAATAGTTTCGACACAAAAAATTCCTGAATAAGTTGAGAAATCTCGATTTTTCACCTACAAGACCCCAAGTGCGTGAAACATCGATCAAATAAGCTCTTCAGGGAGAATCATGAAATGCAATAAAATACAGGTGTTTTCATTCGAAAAAACTGTCAACTCAGATTTTTCTCGAATACGTATCATCCTGTCTGAGGCTTTTTCGCAAACATTGTATCACAGAGATATAGAATTTATGCGTTATACTTCTATGGACGCACTGTATACATTATATTAAGTTATTTGTCCCTTCCCACAATAAAGGATTTAATTTTTTTTGTGATCAATATATTGCAGGTATAATGTTTAATTTCATTCTTTATTAAATATTATTATTATAATTATTGTTCATTATCATACCCAGTGAACCATTATCATAATATTTCAAACCATGAAATCAAATCATGGACATCCGAATGTCATCTGGAAATTAATTCAGGGATTATGGAAATGGACATCTAAATAGTATCCAAAGGATATCCTATGGACGACCAATGGATATCCTAGTCCGCCAACCTGGATGTCCATAGGATATCCTATATGAACACCCATGAAAACATAAGGGATATCTTATGGACGTCCATGAAGGATATCGTATGGACGTTCTTGAACGATGTTCTATGGACGTCATTGAAGGATATTTTATGGACGTCCGTGAAGGATATCCTATGGACGTACAAGTTGGTGGCCTCAGGACATCCATTGGACGTCCATGGGATATCCATTGGACGTTATTTGGATGTCCATTGGATATCCAAAATATCCTGAATGGATATCCTATGGACATCCATCGGATGTCCATGTGTTGTATGGGTAACTAGCGCCATCTATGAGAGTCAGATAGAAAAACAAATTCATGCCATGTGTCAGATTCCAAAAAACATCCATAAAAGATTTCATTACAATGTTTCCAGTAGTTTCGACATAATCTTAAAAAATGTGTAAAAAAACATTTTTTCAACACCTTGTATCTTGAAAACGGATGCCGTTACGACATTTTTTCACTGAGCAAATTCAACTTATTTTGCATTGTTCTACCTACTCAAGGGGGTCAGGTTCTATGAATATTCTCGCAAAACATTCTATGAACATTCAGAACATCCTCATCATATTCTACCAACGTTCTTCGGTCGGAATATTCTGAAGGAAGTATTTTGTGAACGTTGTGATTATACATTCATTGAATATATTCTGTGCTGTCTGGGTGAATGAATAAAGGGCTCATAGTCAATGCAAGTCTCAAGTTTCTCTCGCTTTCTTCAACTTTCTCAAAGTCAAAAGTTCATTTTTGCAGTTTTTGCTACGATAGCTGATAACTTGGCGATAAACAAAGATTGAGTCGTTTTGTATGACCGACCAAACTAGAAGTAAAGAATCAATCTAAATATGTATTTTAAGGAATTTTGTAAAATATGTTGATCGAATCACCTGAAGAAGCTACTGTGTTACTAAATGTCGTATAAGTATATAATGTGGAAATGTTTTCGTCAAATCGTCACCGGTAAAATTTAAACGGATTCCTGAAATCATCATTCCCTTCTTCTGCTGATACAGCTTATTTTTATGGACAAATGTATATATTTTGAACAAAAAATATCTAACACCACAGAGAGTTTTTTGTCCTCATATTTTTTTTTACATAGAATTGTTTCTATCTGAACTGGTGTGAGGTGTAAAATGCACTGATGACTGATGATAATATGAGTATTCATACCTCGATTCATACTTTATAAAGGTACATTATATTATTGTTCATCACTAGAATTTTGCACAAGAAAATCGCTGTAATTTTATAGTGATGTAGGTAGATGGTTTCAGTATAGGGTGGTTCATCTGTGATTAATTTTAAAGTGACTCTCAACCGTGGATCTGTTTTATCCATTTCGAATATAGCAGAGGTACTCACTAAGCTGGGTGAACCTAGATCAGTGAAGTTACAACTACACAAAAAGTTATATGAAAAAAATATCTGAGTGGTCAGAATGAGTTTATTTTACTTTCCCTAAAGTGGTTCAAATTGTCGAGGAATACTTTTAATTCGTGTCAAAGAACGTTGAGAAATCAAAAGAAAATGTATTAATCAACACCTGCCTATAAATTAGCTTGTTTGTTCATTTGCGATAGGTATATATGTAATAAAAGTAGGTATCTATATATTTTTTATTTGTGATTATATTTATATATTATATCTAGACCTCTACTTCCCATTTAATAATTCTGCTCATCACTCTTTCATTTCATATCAGAAACAAGGAAAACACAGTTATATCACATAAAATATATATTTGCTGTCATGAATATTAATAAGTTCTGTAAGCATATTTCATACATATAGAAATATATTTCCACAAAACATGACTTCCAAAACTGAAAACCCTCTGTATCGTAATAAAATTAGATTGTAAACTTACCCTCGTGCTCCACTCTTGTCTTGTATATACATATACTCATATTCAACAAATGTTATTATGGATATTGTATATTATTGTGTATTGATGTTTATGTACATATTATTATACCTATTTATATTTGTATGTTTATATTCGTCGTGTATAGTAGTTCCACATAAATTAAACAGATTTTTCGAAAATAAATGTTATATGTTTCTGTGTCCACACGACCCTGTGAAATCTATACATATACATATACATAACATATAGGTAACAATGCGATATAACAAATGTTCCATCGCTGCGATGTTCATAAGCAAACAGATTTGTGCCATGACACATCTCACTGAGATGTTGCGATGTGGCAACACTACGATTTTTCGACTGTTCCATCGCTGCGATGTACAGAAACAAACATGTCTGCAACGTGACATCCCTGAGATATCGCAATGAGGCAGCACTGCGATATCACGAATATTCCATCGCCGCGATGTACAGAAGCATACACATCTTCTGCGACATGACTTCTCTAAGATGTGATGATGAGGCAGCAATGCGATATCACGAATGTTGCATCGCTGCGATGTACAGAAACAAACTCTCAATCTTTCTAAAAATTGTTATTCAGATTAATGTTCGGTGGAAAAGAATTCATGAATATGCGTTCTCGTTTCCAGTGGAAATGAATGAATTGAAAAGTAAAATCGAGAAGAAGAAGAAGGAAACTTGCTGTGTTCCGACACCAAAAGAAATGAGAAGTAAGAAGAAATAACAAATGAAAATAACCTAAAAACTATGGTTATCGTCGTGCTTTGGTTGATCTTAGGTTGAGGCTTTTGTGATTCTTTGATCGAGTTTATTTTGGAGTTTATTTAGAGATTACAAATGAATTCACACGAAGGAACTTCCATAAATAACAGAAGGAATCGGTTTACTGATAAGAACAGGTCAAGAGGATTCAAACATGGTGGCAAAGGCAAACCTTTTAACAGAAACTACAAGAAGAAAGAATACAGACATTCTGAGCAATTGTCTGAAGAAGATGTAGGAATCAATGAGTATCTCAATGACTCAGAAGGCTTCACTGGCATTATAAAAGCAAGATATTCTGATTTCCAAGTTAATGAAATAGATTTAGATGGAAACATGGCAAAACTCACAAACACGAGAATTCCACCAGACTTTTTTCTCAAAAAAATAAAGGTTGATTTTAAGGATGTTGAAGAAAGCCCAAGTCAGCACATTCCTCAAGAAACTTGGGAAGGCATCAGAAAAGTTGTCTTGTCAGAGGTCAACATTGAACCTGTCTTGTTGGAGATGGATGGAGTGAGTAAAGAACATAGAAAAGAAATTCATGAATGTGTGAAATGCCATTTTGGGAAAAAAATTATTTCATCAACTTTGGATAGGGAGGGTAAACGATTCATGCAATTCAAAAAATATAATAAAGAAGGTGAGTAATTGTATTCAAGATTAAATTACAACTTACAATCAAAGTATTACAGCTTAGTAATGCCTACTTATTACTGCTATTCAATACCCATATTCAACTGTACTCATGATGATTTCCAGATGAACAGGATACACGTTTACAATGGCCAGAAGACAAAGGTGAATATGTGCATTTCTTGGTCTACAAAGAGAACATGAATACTGCAGATGCTTGTTTTGAGCTCAGCCAGGCCTTAAAAATGAGCCCTTCAAAATTCAACCATGCTGGCAACAAGGACAGAAGATCTATATCTACACAGTGGTTCAGTGTCAAAAAAGTGATACCATGGAAATTGGCAAAAAGAACTGAACATATAATGAAATTGAAAATTGGGAATTATGCATTCAAAGATCATCCATTGAAACTTGGGCAATTGCAAGGTAATAAATGTGAAAATGTGTGCAGTCCTGAATAACCATTTTGATATTTTCCATCATACCTATATAACAAGATACCAAACTGTACCTATATCCCTGTAGAAACAATCAAGAAAAGAATGAAAAACTATATGTAGCTAATGAAATCCCCATTACCTACTGAATCTTTGAATTTAGGCTGCTTTGCATTCAGAGATTTTTTTATTTTACATAATATTACATTTCTTTTTCTTCTGCATTTTTGTTTATTCATTTTGTTCAGACAGATTCCTTTTGATAAGTGCTTTAGTGGATTTTTTTCTGAACATCTACTTAGTCATTTCTTCATACACATCAACTATTATCCCCTATTATTGTTATTAATATTATTATAAAACTATAATTAGTACTTTATGATGAATTTGTTCCAATATTTTGATGTACTAGATTACCTTATATTCTCTGGAATTGTTTCAAAAGTGTAAATACCTGTATTTTATACTATTCACAATGAAAAAGAGGACAACTCTCTAAGTTACTATATATTCTTCAAAGGTAACAAATTCAGGATAGCATTGAGGAATGTCACTGCAGATGACTCTATCTTAGAACAAGCTGTGAACCGACTGAAAGATAATGGTTTCATCAATTATTATGGCCTGCAGAGGTTTGGTAATGACAAAGAAGTGCCTACATTCAAAATTGGGTTAAGTCTTCTGCAAGGAAAATGGAAGGAGGTGGGTATTTCAAAAACTATTATGTTTCATTAACTGCATATAAAAAAATCCAAGGCCAAACTATGATTGATTTCAGGCAATCGATCTTATCCTGAAACCCAAAGCTTCTGATGATCCATCATCAGATCAAGCAGACCTTGTGAGAGCCAAACAAATCTATGCTGAGACTGGGAATGCAGCTGAAGCTTTTGAAGTTCTAGGTAAAAACAGAACACAAGACATTGAAGCAAAACTCCTGGAAGGTCTCAAAAAAGGTCATCAGAATGAGTATGTCAATGCCTTAGAAAATGTGAGTGAAACAGAGACAAAAAACACTGCCTCAATGAAATATCATATTTCTTTCATAAGTTTGAGGAATGTTTCAAAAATTCAAATAAACTGAATGGTTCCTGCTAGACATCCAATTTTTTTTAATATGAGCACTAATTTCACAAGTTTTATTGAAAGAAAAAATGATGTCTTCAGTCCCCATTAGAGGAAGAATACATTTCAACACCTTCCAACAACTTTCTTTTTGAATGCTACAATACTTTTTCCAGTTTTAAAATGTTAGCATGAAAGAAACAATAAAAAACTTAAAGATAAATAATAATAATCATGATGTTATGATCTTACAGGTTTTTTCAACAAAATATAATTGTTTCAACCAGGATAAATGTGATTTGATTCTCCACAGTTCTTATTGATATAATAATATGAACACAATATAAAAAATGACAATGTGGATACAAGAATCATCAAAAATACTATTCAATAATGAAATTGTGCAAACATAAAAAAATACGTTGAAAATTCGTTTTTTACTAATTTTTTTACTCATGACAATTAATTCTTCACATGATAGGCTGAGAGAAAAAGCTATCTTTCCTCCCTAGTGATAAAAACAAGGTTTTAGGTACCAAGATCCATGCGACTTCTTTACTTGCATGCATTCCAAAGCCTACTATGGAATCAGATGGTTTCAAAACGCATAAAAGTATTTGGCATGAAACCTGTGGAAGGAGATCTAGTGATAACGAATGAAGTTAGCATAGCAATAGAAGAAGATGATGATGAAGAATCATCTGAAAATGAAGGTTTTAAAATGATTAGATTGTTTCCTAGTGCTTGGGCAATACCTCATTTTTTCAATGAAAAGTTTTTATTATTTTAGGACCTCATGAAATCAAATGCAAGAAAGAAGTTAGAGCACTAAGTAGGGATGACTTACCAAATTATACTTTATATGATATTGCACTACCCTTACCTGGATATGACATAGTGTATCCAGATCACATGAAGCAGTATTACAAAGAAGCTTTGGAAGAATATGGTTTGAATTTAGAAATGACTAAACAAAAAGTGAAGTATGTGAAAACACTTAGCTCTGTTTATACAACTACTTTTGAAAATTTGTTCTCTCATTTCCCATAGGAAAAAAATCGAATTTATTTACATACATCAGAAATAGTACTGGCCTAGGAACAATTTCCGGTGGAAGTCCAGTGTGAAAAAAAACTGACTAGGTTCAAAACAGACATTGTTTTAAAATTCAGAACATTCCAGAGGAGTTGTCAAGTTCAAAAATTTATACATTCTTGTGCTGTAGTGTGAAGTAGGCTTCAAAAATTCAAAATTCATATCAAAATGCTTAACAAATTCCATAGTAATTTATTAGTAGACATTTTTGAAACCCAAAAAATCATGTAAAATGATCAAGATAAAGTAAGGTCAGTTCCTCCTCCTTCTTCTCTTAGGGTTTTTTTGGAGTTCTGTCTCCTTTTGGTAACAATTTCTCCAGATGAGGTAATCATTTTTGTTTCAAGAATAAATACTTGGTTATGTAATAATATTATCACTCGACTCGCCACATAAAACACCGATTGTCTATCACAATGCGGCCCATTATCATTGAGTCATCAGTGTTCATAATATTCGATCCTATGTACTCCTCTTATCCAGCAAATCCGTTGCTGATCCGGCCTGGCTACCGGCGTAGAGATAATGGAGCACGTTTGACTTCAAGTATGGCCCCCTTATCCGTTGAATCCGTCATCATCAGGCCTCTATACCGGCGTAGAGATAAATGAGCCTGATATTTCTCACACACACCTATTAAAATTTTGGACTTGCACACACATTAACCTGACTTTTGGCCTGCAGACGTTATGTTTATCTTACCGTGGCCAAAATGTCAGTTCCATTTCTGCCAAAAAGCAACAATCGAAAAATATGAAATTCCTCTTCTTTGGTCTCCCAAGAATACAAAAAAAATAAAAGCCATCTGGAATAATGAGCTCATATAGTTTTTGAACAACTAAAAGATTAACTGAAGCTTTTTGAATATGTTCTTTTGGGACTCCTTCATGAAATATAAATTCTAGGACATATTCACTATGTGGAGACTATCGAAAAATACTGGAGAGAGTGAAAGACTTTTCCTGGAAAGTCATGAAATACAATCATCCCAATGATCCCCTCATTAGATCAGATTTTGAAGAATTGAAGGGCTACGAAGAACGTCAAAGTAAAGAAGGTAAGTAGGTACCTATTATTTTCATGGGATGATTATCTTGAAATATTTTCTTAGAAAATATTGCATTCAATTGGAGGGTTGAGAATTTTTCAAAACATGCATCCAATCTTACTTTCAGTTTGAATGACAAGTTTTATGGATGGGTCATATTACTTCTCATTTTATAGTATTTTATATGTCTTGCAAGATGTCTTGTACACCCCTGCGGTGAAAATGAATTCTCGCTCTCATTGGTTGTTGAAAAATATGTGACTTGGTCAGCTTATCAGTAGATCACCTCATGATGGGGAACAAATTCTTATGATTGAAAAAGTATTTGTTGTGATTTTGAATATAAAATGACTGCATCAAATTGCTATTTATACGTGAAAAGATGAATATTATGTGGTGTAAATTAGACCATAAGTACATTTTGAACCCCCACCCAACTTTTTCATGTACCTAGCTATCATTCCATTTTCACAAAAGGAAAGTTCTGGAGATTTTATATATTTTAACAGAAAAACAGTTGAACATCTCAAAAACTTCTTATGGGCAACATTTATCAATTTTCAAATAGGACACCCTGTATTTCATTGCATTTTTAGATTCTACCTGAAGAGCTGATTTCATCGATCTCTAGCTGAAATGATTACAGAGATATAGGGAGTAAAAAATGTTTTCACCTTTTGAAATTTTTTGTGTTGAAACTATTCATTATTGGCCAAAATTGTTTTCATGACCGTATCTTAACTTTTTGATTTACTATCTACTGATGTTTAATTGTAATAAATACAGGGTAGTGAACAGTTCAGAATTCTGATGACCCTGTAAACATTCCTAAATAGAAAAAAATATCAATTTTTCACACCCTATTATCGATACAAAATAAGCGTACGCCACCTATCGGAGTCTTTGAAAGCTGTCAAAGCGGTCTGTTTACCTTGTTTGCATTGGTCCACATTTGTGTTTTTCTTGTGTTTATCGGTCAAATCCATAAAAAAACCGCTCAAATGTAATCAAGTTGTTGCCGTCATGTGGAGCGATGCGTTATTCTATCTTGAATATCTCTGTAATCATTCAAACTACGCCCCAAGTGTGATCGATGAAATTAGCTCTCCAGGGAGAATCTGAAAATGCAATAACATACAGGGTGTCAGTGCCAGCCTGGCCCGGTGAGGTGGTGAGAAAAATCTCACGCTTTCTTCAACAGGACAGTATGCATTCAGCCATGTTGGCTGCTCAAAAAATGTTACAAAATGTAATCCACCATTTACCTAAGTTTGAGAAACGAATTTCAATATGTTTGTACAATAATTAGCATGTTTACACTACCTAACAGGACGAAAGATATTTTTATGGAGAATTTCTTGGCAACCTGAGGAGTATGCACTAATGATGGCTTTATAGCCGAAAGCGTTGTGCTTTGATATTCCGAATAAACAATTTTACAAGTAATAGGTATAGTTTATCCAAAAACATTTGCAGAATCTTGTGCCGCAGCTGCAGTCACTTCAAAGAAAACTTCAAACACGCCGACGCCGCACAGTGCGGGATATTCTGCAATTGATATTGGATATACTTTACAAGATTTCCACAATTATTATTTTCATGTTTTTCATCTATATTTTAAATGTGTTCTCTTGATATAACATAACTGATTTTTCTCCATTAATGTATATTTTACAATATTATTTAAAATGTAGGCTAGCTTGATGATGACCTTGAACACCAATAAATCTATATCTATCATTTGCACCATACTGTATGCGCTTTAACATAGGTACTATCGGTCTTTCCCGTTTTCCAAATGGTAAGCAACCGGATCACCCTGTAGATGTTTCTCTATTCTAGATGGACAGTACAAGGCACTCGTTCTCGAATTCAGTCTGTCTCCATCTGGATACGCTACTATGGCCATTCGAGACATGATGAAAACGAACACGTCCAGTTCTGCGAATACGAAACTGAACGACTACCACGAAAAGAAGGTGGAAAAGCAGAATCATGCGTCGAAAATGGACAAAATGGAAAAGGAGGTCATAGGGAATGAAGAAGAAGAGGTAGGTAGAAGTTGGAAGTATTCAGAATGATTTGTTTGGCCGTTGGGCGCCATTAGATAAAATCGGACTTTGGGTTCATTATTTTTCAATGAAGAAAAAATTTATTGGTGAATTTTCACAAAGGATAGTCACTTTCAGGGTTTATGTGACAGTTTCCTTCATTTCGGAAGGTATGAACAATATATCCACATTAAAATTCGAAAAAAAGAAGTGCTATGAAACAGACTGAAAAGCGGAGAATTTTTTAGGTCTTAAATAAAATGTTTGCGTTTTTTGATTTATGAGGATTCCAAATGATTGAGTTTCGTTTCTTCATTTTCTATTTGTACAATTTCGAAATTGTCATAAAAACTATGATTCTCTTCTAATTTATTGATAATTTTTGTTGAACGTCTTTCCTTTTTTGAAAAACTCATACGATGTTCATGAATGCGGCGGTCAAACGTTCTACCTGTCTGACCAATATATTATGCCTTAGGACAAGATCCACAGTTTAGTTTTTATACTCCTGATTTTTCGAATTCATAAGTTCTGTCTTTATTATTCTCTATAAACCTTTCAACCTGTTAGTTGTTCTAGTTTGCAAGTAATGTATATGTAGAAATGCAGGTAGGTAATAGGTCGCGTGCACGATGACCGACCCTGGAGGTAAAATATTGAAACATAACCTCACTCTTCTGTGAAACAGTGAAACACAACCTCACTTTTTTGATTATTAACAGAGGAATCAAAGGATTGAGATAGATTTTCACAATATTTTGGCATACGAATCGTGTTTTTTGCGCTATTCATTAATTCAAGCATGCCTTCTCATTGTGCTGTTGTACAATGCACAAAAAATGCATGTTAAAATTCCTTCTGCCATTTCTGCAATAGATGCTAATACTGCTATTGGATTGGAAATGGCTACAACACACACGATCATATTTCGTCAGAATGACAGACCAGTCCTCCCGTTTGATTGCATGAATCCAATCTTCTTGTATGATTTTAGAAATTTCACGAGTTTTTGTATGAGTTCCTATTGCAGAGAGAATTCCGATGAGAAATCAGAGGAATTAACAAATTTAGAAAATGAAAACTATATGTGAGTGACTATAGTAGGTACTTACTTTGAAATCATAATGTACCAACCGGATTCCTTCGTCTCCCGCTGCATTTTTTGTGCATTGTACAACATCACAATATGATGGCATATATGAATTGTGTTTTTCGGCTATAAACACGATTTATATATATGCCAAAATAATTGTGAAAAACTATTTCAATCCCTTGTAAACAAATAAGAAAAGTGAGGTTGTGTTTCGATGTTTCACCTCCAGGGTCGGTCATCTGACAGTTCTTGCACACAACCCATTCTTCTGTTGATGATCTGAAATAGGTTAAGTCTTCAATTTTGATTATTGATTTCGGAAGCAATCCAAAAGTTTATCCTACCATCAGAAGCAGTGATCAAAATCATAGGACTTGAACTTTAAACAATATCTTTATCTCTACATAAACAAGTCTTGAGAGTTGCTGATGTAAAATATTCATCAATTTAATAAATAATGTTTTTTTTTGGTGGAATGATTTAATATTGATTTATAGATTCTCAATTTTTTATATAGGTACTATAAATAACTAATAGGGCCTACACTGTATAATAAATGTTTTATTTACTGATATGTGGACTCATTTCTGATTATTTTTTTAGGTGGAAAAGGCCCCTGCTAATAGCCTGTTGGCAGACCCTCAAAAGTACGAGGAATTCAAAAACAGCTTGTTCAGCAATTTGGGCCAGCCGGAAAAACGCAGTAACGAAGAAGCTGATCCACAAGAAGTTAACAAAAAACAGAAGACTGACGAAGAAGTCTCGATCAAGTCTGCGGCGTCTTTGATTTGATGCTGAATCATTGATTATGTGATCAACTTTTGTCTTGGCAAAGATGAATTGCTCGTTTTTTTTACCTTATACTGGGCTCGTTTCTTGGAATAGAGCCCCTTCCCTCTTGACTTGTTTGTGTTTTTATATAAGTATGAATGAATGTTGAATAAAAAAGTTTGTTGAAACAATTCATATTTTTATTTCGTTATGGTGTTTGAAACAGTATGGAAAAGTTATATATTTTGATCATACTAACAAAAACAGAATCATCTTCTTTAGTTCATCAAAGTTGATGAATCTTATTCAATTATTCTTATAATATAAGAGTGGGAAAAATTTCGAAACTTCAAAATCAATTTCTAATATTTATGACATTTTTTGCTCAACTTTGATCTTTGATTAACAGAATCCAAATAATTTGGCAACCCATTTATATTTTCAAAAAGAGGCTCTATCTACCTGATACAAATATAGTAAATAATTCTGGGTTTCTTGAAAATAAAAATAAAAGATTCTGTATTTACTTTGCTTGAACATAAACGAGGGAAGTCACAGAAATGCATGAAGCATTTCAGAACTAACAAACTGTATATTATTATGCTCTTCATATTGTAAAATTATCATCAAAATCGTTATGATTTTGAGCAAAACCAACTAGATATGCCTTTTTGTCGTTATATCCTGTCTATTCATCTCATTGAAATAGTTTGAACTAGGTAGATATTTTTTTAATGGTGAAGAAAAGCGATTGGAAATACTTGAAAATTGATTAAATTGGTAACAAAATTCATTACCTGAATCTTCACAATATTTTTGAGCTTTTTATCCATACAGAAATAGATCTGGATCAGTACACAGGAATGGGCACCTATAAGAAGTTGTCTTTATATGAAAAACTATATATTAAATTTAAATTAACTGAGTTATTCGTAAAAATCGTATCTCTGTAGATAGAAGATCATTGTAATACACGAAATCACTTGAGCGTAGGAATATACAGCATGATCGAATAAAAAGTTCCATGTATTGATAAATTTTTTCATATATAATGCCTATATATATTATACCTGAGTATTAGTGAGTATCTAAACATTTTCGAAATATGAATGGAAATGTTCAAGACTTATAGACGATTGCATAGAAAATGGAAATTTCAAAACTATTTTAACTGGTCGACTATTATCTATATGATTCGAGTAATTCTACACAACAATAAAAAAAGGCAGTTTGTACAAAGATTTGCTAACCTAAACGTCGAAATCAGGACGTTCAAGTCACGACTATACATATTTTTCCTAGAAAATTCTCAGTTCAGAAAAATTAAATTTTGTCTCACTTATATTTCTCATGGAAGCACCCTATATAGTATCTCACGTAATTATTGAGGTAGGATTCTGAAATTTGCAGGAGAAAGCGAAATAAAAGGGACGTCTTGATTTTGAATCCGAAGTGATTTTCAACCTATCTTGCCTCCTCATATCATTTTTGTGGATGGTTCCATGGCTGTTTGCGAGCAGTGTATATCACTGGAGACGACTCCACTTGGTCATAGTGTGTATTTTCAGTATACCTACCGCTCTTGCAAATTTCAGAATCCTAACTCAACAATTACGAAAGATACAGGGGTACTTCCATTAGAAGTGAGACACACTGTATAATGTTCATCTTGAGTCAATTCTGATATTTATATCTCTTCATCTGAAGTACCCAGACAGCACCAGATATTCCATGAATCTCCCTATCATATTCCTTTTGGAATATTGGAATATTCTAGAAATAATCTGGAATATTCCGGAATATCTGTGGAATATTCTCTAAATATGCGAATGGGAATTCCTCAGATAATCATAGAATATACCCAAAAGAATATTCTTTGTTGAATGTTCCTGGAATATTCCAATAAACATATTCTAAAATAAAAAAAGTGACCCAAGTAGGGATCGAACTCGTGACCTCAAGACTACCAGAGCAACGCCTTGACCACTAGGCCAGTAATCGAATTGAATAATGTTATACATATCAAGTTCTTGTGAGAGCATTGTTCGAAATCGGGTCATAAACACTTTTTGTTTCAAAATCCCCTTACATCTAATTGATGTTCGATGCTCACATCTCTGAAATAATAAATGGTATTTATGTGTTGAGAAACATAGGAATATTCATGGAATATTTCATGAATATACACCACAGAATATTCAGTTGAGAATATTTCATGAATATACCGCACAGAATATTCAGTTGGGTATATTTCATGAATATACCGCACAGAATATTCAGTTGGGTATATTTCATGAATATACAACAGAGAATATTCAGTTGGGAATATTCCTGGAAGATTCATACCTGAATATTCCCTGAACATGTCCGAATATTCACTTTGGAATATTCCTTTTAGATGTTCCAGAGGCATGTATATATTCTAGGAATAATCGATGAATATTCGGAATATACTCCTCCTTTTTAGCATATTTAGAGAATATTCTATGAATATCCAGTGCTGTCTGGGGTAAGCTTCAAAATGAGCCTGAGATTTATGAATTCGGTTGACGAGGAAACAAGTTATGACTACAAAACCAATAAGTTAATTTTTTGAGATCACTCTGTAAATAAAAGAGATAAGGATACAATTCGAGAACTGTTTCAAGATAATGAGATCATCTACATGCCTCTTCTGTCAAAGTTGGAGAAAAAAGTTCTTCTTCATTTGGGATACTTTTGAAATTTCCGAAATTTTGAATAGTTTATTCAGGTAACACCCTATAGCGATTTTATTTGAAAAACCTTATGTGTGAAGTATCACGAGATTATAGCTGAAGGACTGGGCTAGCGAACAGTGTGATCCGAAATCAAATCGTTCAAAGCAGAAAAAAGTTATTCATATTTCAACAGAGGCAAAATTTTGCGGTGCGACGAAATTAGTGTTGCGTTGTTTAGATTCAGAAGAAGAATTCCCCAAAACGTTACTCCAACTTCAAAGTTACACTGACAATATGATTTGACAATATCTTTCAATCTGATGACAAATTCAGAATTTAGTGTCTAGCAGGCGATCCAAACTTGTTACGCGTTTCCTTGGAGTTGTCCAAATAGTTTTGTGTTGTCAGTGGCATAAGATTGCGAAGAGAAAAATACATCAATTTGTCCAGGAAAAACTGAAAAATTCTATACGGGTATGTATTGAACGATTTTATATATTCCGATACTTTAGCTCTAGGTCGCTTTAGCTCTCTGTGAAATTGCTAGCGAAGCGATTCTATCAATAGTTAGGAAAAACCAGGACTGCCTTCCAAAAAATTGTTAAATTCTCAAATTAGAGGTTGAATCCGGTATTTTTTTATCCATTGAGTTTATATCCAGCATTATTGGAAATGGGTTCCAAAATGTCAGTTGGACTTAGCGAGGAATTCTTCAAGAGTAAACTAAAATCGGTGTGAATATTCGCGAATACTGTGTGTGTCATGAAACACGAAACTTCCGGGGTTAGGTATGCTCTGCTCTCGATTTATTTTTTTAATTAACAATTATGATTGCTAAAATATACATATTATAATAATTTTTACTGCGCATTCCCCGTCTGTTTTAATGAATTTTTGGCGATAACCAATGTAAATAGAGGATCGAAAGGCCTTCAAAACAAGGTATCACGTGACCCCTCTTTATATTTGAGAAACGAAAGTTGACGGTGCCCACTTGATACTATAGGTCACGTGACCACAACCATTCTCATGCCAAATAGTATTGAAGGAGGTACAGGGTGATTGACTATGGATTTCTCGACTTCAACAGCTGATATCTCGAAAACGAAAAAAGATATTTGAAATTTGGAAAAAGTTACTTGAATGAGATGTCATTTCCTTCTGGAAAATGTGTTCTCTGCTTGATTTTATCATTTCATATACAGGGTATGTGAAAAAAAATTTTTTTTTCAAATGGAACCCCCTGTATATTATCGCATAATTCGAAAGAGCTATCTTTCCTGATTTCAAAGATATATACTTTTCATATATTCTATCGAGGGCTTGACGAAATATCAGCAAAATTAAATATTAATATTTGGTCCAAGTTAGCTATGGTTGAAATAGAATGAAATGATGAATAAGTGAATTGACATTTGGCCAACATTCCAGTGACATAAGTGCGCAAAATTTCGACAATTTTCTCACGATGCCATATCCACTGGAACAAAGAAGAAATATTTTGGAGTGCTATTTTTCAGTTAATAAAAATCTTGCTGAAACACACTTATACTTACTTATATTTAATCATTCAGATATGACAAGACAAAATTCAATCCGCTTCTCATTATCATCATTATTGAGTTTGTGGCATGGTCTAATTCTGAAATCCATATATTTATATTTCTTTAAGGTATGTTGAACAAAATAATAGCTGAAACCAAACTCTCTCACTGCATTTCTTATTGACCGTGAAGGATCCTCAACAAAATACTGGATTACAAGAAGTTCCTCGTCTTCGTTGTCTTGCCTTCAAACTATTCTCTTGATATTCGACAAACTGGAAGTTTTGTCAAATTTAGCAGCCAAATACTTTACATAATTCTTACTTGGGAATCTCCTGCCTGGATAACTCCTCATAAACTTATGAAGTGTTTCAGCAAGATTTTTATTAACTGAAAAATAGCACTCCAAAATATCTCTTCTTTGTTTCAGTGGATATGGCATCGTGAAAAAATTATCGAAATTTTGCGCACTTATGTCACTGAAATGTTGACCAAATGTCAATTCACTTAGTCTTCATCTCATTCTATTTCAACCATAGCTAACTTGGACCAAATATTAATATTTAAATTTGCTGATATTTCGTCAAGCACTCGATAGAATATATGAAAAGTATATATCTTTGAATTCAGGAAATATAGCTCTTTCGAAATATGCGATAATATACAGGGGGTTCCATTTGAAAAAAAAAAATTTTTTCACATACCCTGTATATGAAATGATAAAATCAAGCAGAGAACACATTTTCCAGAAGGAAATGACATCTCATTCAAGTAACTTTTTCCAAATTTCAAATGTCTTTTTTCGTTTTCGAGATATCAGCTGTTGAAGTCGAGAAATCCATAGTCAATCACCCTGTACCTTTTTGCCTGAATTTCACCCGACTTCGCTAGCTTGTTCCGTTCAAAGGTTAAAGGAGGGGGAGGACTTTTTACGTCCTCACTGTATATATATACAGTGTGTCCACCTTAAGGACTCACCACCCCTGTAAAATCGTTATTATCCGACCAATTTCAAAAAACCTATTTTTGTTGGATAGATATTTGAAATGTCCATCCAACGAGAGAGTAATCTAATTCTTGGACTGTTATCGTGGCCAACTGCGACAAATTTCAATGACCCATATTCCAGAAAGTACTATTAGGGATTTTTTTCCGCGAAAGTTGATGATGGATTCTGAATCAGTACCACTTGAAATATACCTGTACCGATTTTCATCATCATAAAACACAGGGTGTCATCATTTTCTTCAAATAGGTGATCTGCAAATGTAGTTCTGTGGTTTTTTAGGAAGAAATAATCACAAATTATCATTGAGGATTATTTCAAATATACCTGTATCAATTTTCGTCATTTGAATATACAATGTGTCTGAGAAAAAAATTAAAAAGGATAGGTAAGTAATATTTCTCATCCTGATAATTCTTCACTCAAAATAAAGAGATGAATCAGGATCACTTGGAACATACCTGTACCGATTTTCATCATCATTAAACACAGGGTGTTCGAAAAATCAAATTAATATATTTTTTTGAGTTGATGAAAAAATAATATTGTCTACTTGTTCTTTTTAATTGTTTTCTCATACACATCGTATTTTTTAATGAAGAAAATCGGTACATATATGTTCAAAGTGATCCTTAATAATAATGTGTCATCAATTCTTCTCAAAAATACCACAATACATTTTCTAATCACCTATTAAAAAAAAACATAATTCGTTTTTTTGGACACCCTGTGTTTTATGATGATAAAAATCAATAAAGGTGTTTTTCAAGCGATCGTGATTCAGAATCCATCATTGTTTTTTTGTGAAAAAAATCCCTAATAGTACTTTCTCAAATATGGGTCAATGAAGTTGGTCGCAGTTGGCCACGATTACAGTTCATGAGTAAAATCACTCGCTTGTTGGATGGACATTTCAAATACCTATCCAACAATAAAAAGTTTTTTGAAATCGGTCAGATAATAACAATTTTACAGGGGTGGTAAGTCCTTAAGGTGGACACACTGTACATCCAATTTTTTATGTTCATAATATATCTGAAATATTCCTTTCCAATACTTTCATACCCAATCAACGGGTTCAAACTTGATTCGTGATTGGGTTATCTCAATTCAGAATTTCTTTCCACGTCCTGTATGATGAATATCAATTCGTCATGCATCCAAAAACATATTTTTTTTTTTTTTCTCAGATTATGAAGGTCTTCGGAGTATCTCTTCGGGTCATCATTTTGGTGATTTTCCTGCTGATCGTCGCCGTCCAAGCACAGAATGAAACCGACGCGGGAGCTGGAGCTGGAGGTGGAGCTGGAGATGGAGCTGGAGCTGGAGCTGGAGATGCTGAGTCATCGACCAAAAAGGATGGCGCTCCTGCAGCCTCGCAGGCAGCAGGTTTCCTGGCGTTCGCCGCTTCGTCCCTGCTGCTCTTTTTGACTGGGAAAGCATGAAATGTTCATCCCGTTCCGGAAATGTGTTTTTCAATTATTTAAATCGAAATGGAGTTAGTTTATTCTGAATAAAGCATACCTTTTTATTTTTCTACGATTACTCTGCTGCTTGTCTATATTTTACCGGGTGGTAGAGAGGCCGAGAGGGTGATTGACTATGGACTTCACGACTTTGAGAGCTGATTTCTCCGAAATCCGAAATTTGGAAAAAATAACTTGAATGAGATTTCCAATTGTAGCCTAGCTTACTCGCCTTGAAATTCTCTATCCAACTATATTTATGAAAATTTGATATTCGTTCATTGATTGGCTGTTAAATTGCTTTTTAATGAAATACATGAAGTTGGCTGTGGCCAGAATACAATGACATTTAGATGCTTAAATGTTTTAATTGTACACGTCGAGCTTCCTCAGTGTTTGAAATATTTGCACTAATTTCAATGCCACCCTGTATATTCCATATATTCCATATATTATTATTCTATCGAAGAGTTGACGAAATATAGGCAAAATTAGTTTTAATATGAAATTCTATTTATTCACAATCATACTATAACAATATCAAATATAATTCTGGATTTTTTTCTCAAATGATTCAGACTGTTTAAGTCAAATACTTGAAGAATTGATCATTCAAAGATATTCAAATCAAACGTACAAAGATTATTCCGCTATTTTCACAACAATGCAAGTCTTTGGTGAATGTCAAAAAGTTCCTGATTTGCATCGAGATCCGCAATCTCAACTATTACCATACCATAACAGTCATATTCATTTTTGCTGAAATTTCGTCAACTCCTTGGGAAACAATATATTTTTGAAATCAAGAAAGAGCTCTACAGTATGTCATTGATGACAATAACCAAAATATATATTCTCATTGAATGAATGTATTAATACTATAATGAAGCTGTTATGCAAAAGGCAGTGTTCAAAATCCTGTCAATTAGTGCATAACAATTTCATACTTTCAAACATAGAGAAATGTTTAAACTGGTGTTGTACCAGCTTGTCATTTACTACCTCCTTTGTTGTTTCTGAAAGTCGGAGACCTCGCCTGTTTTTCGTTGAATTGGCAACGTCGGAAAGCTTGGTGGCGCGCACTGAAAACACGAAAGTTTTGGCGATCGAAAGCTCCGCCAGGCTCCGCGAAGCTCCGAAATCCGTCCATCTGCAAAAACCAATGAACTCAATACAAAACAGATCTTCCGCGGAGGTAAGAGCGACGTTGCCAAATGGGTAGATTAGAGTATCCCATTCTCTAATCATAGTTTCCATAATCAGCTACCTATAAAACCTACCATTATTTACTTTTTACTACAAAGGTAGTTTTCGTCATGTTATAAACTACTTGTTAATAAAGACATAGCCACCTCTGTTATGATTAAACCCGAATTCATTCATTCTTTCAATGCGTTACGTAATATTTACTACTCAATGGTTAGAAGCAAGCTGGAATATTGTAGTGTCATATGGAACCCTAACTATACAAAATATGTAGATGCATTGGAAGCTGTCCAGAAGAAATTTTTAAAATATGCTTTTTTCAAAAAACATGGTATCTATCCAGACAGAGGCTTTTTTTTTATACAAACTCATCAATAATGGCATAGACAGTAGACTTCAATGGCCCAAGAATTACGTCTATATAGAACAAATACTACCTTTCACTTGGTAGTATCTAATTCGCGACACCATTATTACTGTCTTATTTCGAATATGTGTAGAATATACAATAATTTGCGATCTGTCAATGTTGACATATTTTTTTTGTCATTACGAGCATTCAAGAACGAAGTTTTTAGTGTCATTCCGAATTAATCATTATGTATTTATGGATGATCATTAGCGTTCAGCTCATTTCTGTAAAATACTCCTGTTATTAGGCAATTAGCCTGTTGGATGTATAATAATAATAATAAAGTGCTTTATTGATCATATGTACAATACAATCAACTGGCCATCGACCTGAGTCCTTCAGCCAAACGGATGTATAATTATCAAATAAATTCAATGTTCTGATGCAGGAATGGTACATGAACCTACTAGGTAGGTATTTATAAATACCGATTTGTCATAATATGCTGTCATGTTCATGACTAGGTACTAGATTTTAATCAGAAATGAAAAAAAAAAATGCTTTCATAATGCATGACAATAGGTTTATATTTCAGTTTCACAGCACTATATGATGGTTGAAATATATTGCTACTGGTGAAAAAAATATACACCTTCATGTATCATTAACTATAACAAAGCATGTCCCAAAAATTGTGAGCTTTTAACATAACGTTTCGATATTTGAATGAAACACCTTGTGTTTTTTTTTGTACTTTTCCATTCAGAGGTCGTTTATTCAACAGAAAAAAACTACTTTCATGATTATATGCCCACGACGAATACTGAATTATATCTACACGATAACAATTTGAAAACAAAATCTTCTGAGATTTTCTTCAGATAAAAATATGAATATGCACATAATATCATTCTGAATATTCAACAGATAACAACAGATAACAACAGATATATTTCAATGTTCGACGTGGCAAATAGTCAGGAAATTAGTTGAATTAGAAAATGATAATCTCCGCTTCAAATTTCTGTTGTTTGATGCCAAAGTCAACTATAAGAATATTATCAAACTATACTTTACGTATCTAATCAAAGTTTAGGACAGTTTTGTCGAAGTTACAATTAGAAGAAATGAAAAAATATCAAGAACTAAAAGTTGCAATAGAATGTTCAAAACTAATTGGTGAACTAATTTTAACATTCCAACAAAGAATATTATTTTTAGCGATTAATTTGAAAAAAACTTTCGACATGTAGTGAGAGTCAAATGACTCCGGCCAAGTAGGCCAATTTTCATCTTTTTCGAGGGAAAACTCAACGCCCAAGTCGAATGTCAAAATAAATTATTATTAAAGGTGTTTTCGATATGATGCCAACTTTATGAATGACACTGTATACATGATATTTAGAAACACTCAGTTAAGAGAGGTGTAGATAATTTTTTTCGGCGGGAGAGGTGTGATCGAATATATCACGCTCAATTATCACCTTCATTTATTTGTCCATTTTTTATTTAGGTAGGTACCTATTGTTGAATAGCTATATACCACCCAAATGATTTATCATACAACAAATTTATACTGGGTCTCATACTAAATGGAAAGATGAACAATATGGAATATACAAGATTTTTCCTAGGTGAATATTGATGTGAAAAGAAATCAATCTGGGCAGGTATTATAGTCAGAAATGTCATGTAATCATTGGTCTGTTTCCGCTATTTTTTGTATATACCGATGGTTGATGAACATTTTTTTGGAAAATTGTTTTGGAACGCAATTCAACTGTTAAAAACTAAAAATTCATGTTTGTCTTTACTCTCTGTTCATATCAATCATATCCACCAAATTTCCTAAACTTTTCTAATGGAAATATAATAAAATATGGATTTTTAGTGAGGAAAAATTAGATTACCTGTACAATTATTCAATGATTGTTCGTCATTTCATGGCTGAATATTCCACTTCATCGATTAAATAACAATCAGTACATGAGAAACATGTTTCTAAGAAATCTTCATCTTCCTGTATACCAAAAATAAAATATTCCGAAAATATCCTCCAAATTTCAAAATCTAGACCATAATATTTCAATACTCAAACTTGTAACAACTTTATATTCAAGTTCTGGAATAATTCCAATATACTACTTATCTTTTTATTTATCAATAATAATATTCACATGTTTTTATATTATCCATGGATATCATCATCCCTAATACAGGGTGACAGACATATACTGAGGAATATTAAATTCCTGATCTTATATTCCCACAATCCCACAAAGCTAATATTGAATTCCTGGTCTGATATGCTAGAAATCATCACTCCTGTGATGAAACTTTCTCAAATTGGTAACATGGGGAGACTCTTCTTTTTCCCATTGTTGTCATAATTCACATATGCAAATGTTCCTTGAATGTATTTCAATCTTGTTATCTTGAATGGTCCATTTATAACAATCATAATCTTTTCCTTTTCGCTGTTGTCGAATGAATATTGAATCCGCTATATTCAATTTTGTTGGTTTCAATCTAAAAAATTTAGTATTCCCAGAAAGCTGATATTAAATTCCTGATCTAATATTCCCACAAAACTCAATTTTGAAACTCCCCCTTTGTCCTAGAAATAGAAATTCGCGCGAGACGATCCGCAGAACTACC
The DNA here is from genome assembly GCA_918026855.4 of Phaedon cochleariae. NCBI lineage: Eukaryota > Metazoa > Arthropoda > Insecta > Coleoptera > Chrysomelidae > Phaedon > Phaedon cochleariae. The sequence goes on along the minus strand of OU896715.1, from coordinate 7,081,413 downwards.
TACGAACCGTCCGATGTGGCAACGCCGCGCCGTTGGTAGCGCGTGAAAAGCATGTGAAAAGGAGCTTTCGCGATCGGCGGACGAGGCCGACTCGAACCGACGTCGACCAACCGAGCTTTGCCATTGGCCGGAAACCACGACAGATGCGAAGCGCGGCGCGAGACATCAAAGCTTCGAAAAATGTGAACCTTCAGTTGTTTCCAACGTGCGTGACGGTTGTGTGCGTGCGAATACTATTTTTTTTGTTTACATATGGTTAGTTGGATGTCGTTTGCTTCGATTTTTTTCGAAAAATAATGGACGCGAAAATTTTTGGTCAGTGAAAGTGAGGTTATTTCTTCACGGAGCTTGGTATATTTTGAAAAAATATTCTGTTTTCGTGCTGGTACGCAAAGAAATATGAAGGTTTGAAGTGCGACACTTGGATTTTCCGGAAAAAAGCGTTCGTTTTCATTGTTTTTTGGTGGTTGGGTTGAGGTCATGACAGAAAAACATTCCTGACGTTTCTGTGAGCTCACTATATGATGATAATATCAGATACAAAAATATACACAAAAATACTTAGAAACGCCTGAATACCTACGCATTTAGCCGAGCATTTAGCCAAATGTGAGTTGAATTTTCAGGAAAGTGATTGTCGATATTGTTGATACCCTATTCTTCCCAATTATTTTATGGTTCAGGAAAGGTTCTGCTTCAATGAACGTCATGTCAAAGTAATACAAAAAGCTGGTATGGTTCCAACTGATCCCTATTTAAATTGATGTAAATACTGTTTCCATATCAAACCGATTAGGTATATTTATTTTGAAGTGAGCAATATTATGATCTTTGAATCGTTTGCCTCTGCTTCGGCCTGTTTGTCCCATATATTTTCAGTCACAGAATGCTATGACTTGTATTTTTTGCAGCCCTTGTGATTTGGAAATATTATTCGAATTCCTTGACTTCGACATCATGAATCTTTCTTTAGCTGAAGTTACTTCTAAGTTCCTAATCCTAATTAGTTACATCTATTGTCTATCTACTTCCATATCTAATAATTCTTATATCTGATATCATGTTGACAATCACTTGACAAACTGAAAAATCTACAAAATTGAAATTTGTAAATCGGTCCGATTTTGACGTGGATTTGGATTATTAATTTAGAAAACGTACGTACCTATATATTCAATATTGTAGTCCTGATAGTCCTTATCGCACAATTATGCTTTGAATTTTTTTCTAAAATAAACGAAACGTACTCAAGCAGAAGGATCTGGGGAATATGTCATTAAATTTGAAGTGTTTCGTCTAGAAATCACCGAACTGAACTTACTGTGTCTCAATTTTGATTTTCAAAAACCCCTCGAAAAAACACGTTGGTATTATATTCACAATAGCTAGGAAAAACGATTTTTTAAAACCGAATTCAATACATACATCGACAGGTATCGAAATATCGCCAAAAATGTGAGTTTTCCGTTATGTTGAATTATCTATGTGTACTTAGACTTTTCAGGTCCTGGTCTATGTAATGAAAATGGCCACTTAGTTGCCGAAATACGTATTCATCGATATTTTGTTGAGTATAGATAATTTTTATTTTCATTTCCTATACGTAAGGCCGTCGGTAAGGCCCAAGCTTTTTTATATACAGTGTGACCCATTTAAGATGGAAGCACCCTTATAAAACTTACATTTTTCAACCGATTGGAATGATTTTTTTTTTGTTAGGTAGATATTCAAAAAGTCTATTAGGACACCAAATATCATGAATAAATCTCCATTTCCAGGGCCAACTAATCTGATTTTTCAAGGTCAAAAATCTAAAAAAATTACTAGCGATTTTTTTAGAAAAAATCTGACTACACCACTGGATTTGTGACATTTTCAAATGGGTAACATGTAAATTACGTTGAAATGCGTCAATCAATAAAAAAGTTATAAAGGAATGAAATTTGAAAAATATGCCGTTTAATCAACCCACCAATTCATGTTCAGGAATTTTATGAAAATTCTGTATACTCCACTGGATTCAGGATGTCTTGAAATATTAGTGATCACAGTTTCAACGAAATCTGTTCAGCAATAAACATTGATGGGTTGATTAAACGCGATTAAACGGCATATTTTTCAAATTTCATTCCTTTATAACTTTTTTATTGATTGACGCATTTCAACGTAATTTACATGTTACCCATTCGAAAATGTCACAAATCCAGTGGTGTAGTCAGATTTTTTCTAAAAAAATCGCTAGTAATTTTTTTAGATTTTTGACCTTGAAAAATCAGATTAGTTGGCCCTGGAAATGGAGATTTATTCATGATATTTGGTGTCCTAATAGACTTTTTGAATATCTACCTAACAAAAAAAAAATCATTCCAATCGGTTGAAAAATGTAAGTTTTATAAGGGTGCTTCCATCTTAAATGGGTCACACTGTACATGAATATTGAACCCAAAATTTCGACAACATTAATAAGATTTTGATTCGATATTGATTGATATCTGTTTGCTAAATAATGTTTATTATGATTTATCCGAGGATTTATCTCATGCTTTGTTTGCCATTATATCATTTTCTGTGCTCGATTCTGAGCGGGGGAAATCGGCCCTAGCAGGATTTTTTCCAATACTATCTACCAAAACCTAAAATTTCCATTTTGTTGCTGCTCATAAAAAATCACGACCTGCTATCGAAATCACAATAACAAACTCAATAACAAACGACGAGCACGATTGGATGTTCTCCACGTTGACAAATCCGCGCGGCGGCGTCGGCAGCCAGTGGCGTACCAAAAAAATTTTTTTTTCTATTGGAGCGCACGAAAGGAAATTCCTATAGGAAGGAATGATAGCAGAGATGTCTGAGGAACATATCACGTGGAAGTATCTTACAAAAGTGAAAGGTCGCCGACTTTCCTACAGTGAGAAAAATGAAGCCAAAGTATAAGTGAGTGTGGCATCACCCACTAGGCGGATGGCTCTTCTCTGGCCTCAATATACAAAGAATTGCTGAAAAACGTCCATTTCTGTTTAGACGGAGATAGAGAGGTTTGACGTGTACAAAGTTTTACACATACAGTGTGACCAAGATAAGGATGAACAGCATGGGGATCTACCGTATAAGAGTTAGACCTCGAGTTAGACAGAAGATCAAATGAGCAAAAGTTGCGCAATTGACGGGTCAAATAGGTGTTGAAAAGTTCCAAAAATGTTCTCTTCTTCCGGAGATATTCGAAAAAAACCGGAAGAAAAACATATTACCGTACGTCGTTGGATTACCAATAGAAAATTCTATGTCATACAGGGTGTACTTATTTTTAGTGTCATATAAAAAACGAAGTTGATGACGGTTTCTTCGAGACGAAACATTGTATACGAAGATTTTGTGAAAGAAATTTGGAAGAGGTGAAAACTCGGTGAAAAAGTGGAAATAGGAAAGTGCCACTGGTTTTTTCGAAATTCTTCTAATAACTTAAAAAAATATATGAACCGTATCGACGAATCCCGGTTTTTTTAGAATATCTCCGGAAGTAAAGAACATTTTTGGGTTTTCTCTCGGATTTTCTTATTATTCTTAACATCATTTATTGACCCTTCGCAACTTTTTGCCCGTCGGACCTTCTGTGTAACTCTTACGGTCACTGAGATCCCCATGCTGTTCATCCTTATCTTGGGCATACTGTATATATGTTTATATTTCAACCAAGACTTCAACCATTGGTTTAGATCGGACAAACTCAATACGAACGATTTTTCCTCGGATTTTTCCGAGGATTTTTCATCTTTTGCATTCGATTTTACCCATTTTATTTCTCATCTTTTGCATTCGATTTTACCCATGTTATTTCTCATTGAAGGTTAGACCTCCAGTTGGCATTCTCAATATTTGCTATTTCCTCTTTCTTCATGCCTTTACATTCAGGAAGAAAGCGTAATCCTGCAGATTAAAATGTAATAAGACATCAAATTGGAATTGGCACGGTGATATTTTTCTCATTTCCGGGGAATCCTGATTGGAAAGAGCTCAAGAAATGAGTGAAAATCTGTTTTCGTCAGATCACATTTTCCGATACTTTTTCACTACCTCGATTTGAACGGATTTTTTTTCCAAATGGTATAGAAAGTGGCTTTTCTCCGACACTTAACAGGCAGCAAATGTGTACTTTCTCTGCCTAGTCATCAGAAAAAGTTCTTTGCTATAGATAGATCTCGAGATAGATAGATGGATCGATAGAAGTTTTAATCCGCAAAATGAGCTAAATAACACACCTATTGGACAGGTCAAAGGCTAAAACTAATTGAAATAAAAAATAACAAATAATACACTAAACATTAATCAGATACACAAATTCATCACATATATACGAAACCGAGTACGAAACTATACAAGACTATTTGAAAAAGGAACATCAAACCAAACTTCTGATGAAATCATTTGAGATATTCATGAAATTCAGCTATTGTGTATGGGCTTATTTCTAAAAGCTAAAAGTAACTTACATAGCATTTGCTTGAAGCAATGAACTGAGTTGATATTTCTCAGGGCATCTGGAAGAACGTTTTATTATAATCTCAGTCCCAGAATTTTATATGATTTCATACAAGGTATTAGGGATATGAAATCATTTCTTGTTCTAGTTCACTATTCCTGTGAACATAAACTGAGATTTCCTTAATGAAAATGCCAACCAGTGGTAAAATTTCAAGTTTTTTGAAAAGGCTACGACATGAGAATATACCTAGATGATACTCCTGGAATCGATCTAATGATCCGTTTTTGGAAAATAAATACTTCTGTTGAGTCCCCCATAACATTATTCCACATGGTAATCTCTAATTTAGACTGAATCTTACCAAATAAAGTAATATATTGTTTCAGACCTCGATTCTCCAAAACATTTCTGAGAACCCTGATTTGGTAACATTATGAATTCATTGATTTGCTTAGCTTACTGCAGTGAGTACTGAACGAGATATTGTGGTTCATGTTTATACCTAAAAATTTAGTACTTTTTGAAGTCTCAACTTTGGTAAATGGTCATGAAAAAAAAAGTTTTTGATGGCAGTTCAGGACGCGTTTTAAAATTCTGATGAAAGTGGTTCACTAGAAAATTATTTTTGGATAAATTTTCTTAAATATAGTTCTGGAAGAGTTTGAATTACCGACTGAATTAATGATGAATGAAATAATTCACTTGAATTTGTGATCGACAATCACGCTGTAGATATTGGTGTGAGAATACGCATCAACCGATCAACGTAGGGTGGATAATACCCAATAAAAATTAATTGTCATCATTCAATCCTGGCATTGATTTTAAATCTTCCACTGCTGGAAGAAACAAGTTAACAGAGGTAAAATTTCCATTCTGATGAAAATCTTACTCCTCAATTTTCCAATCAAGATAAATCAAGAAAAATTCGGAGGAGTAAAAAATTTATTCGCGATAAAGTCGCGATACCGAACTGAACTCGAGAGACTAAATTCAGCCGCCTACACCGGTTTTCCTTCATAACCTTCGCCAAAATGTTTTTAAACTATTGATTTTTCTTGATTGTGAATCATTCCAGAGTAACGACGCCGCTTCGTACACTCAGAGCTGAAAATTTCGCGAGATATCAAAGTTTGGCGGAGTTGCCAGATCTCCCATTTCTTTTTCGGTAGAAAATATAGCAGGGTCTGATATGGATAGATAATTCCAATTTCGAGATTGAGATAATAGTTTGACAATTAGCTGATCGAAAAAGTTAATTGGAGTCTTCTATAGCACATTTCACAAAGGACGTCAAGTTAGCCGCATTTGCAATGTGAATTCAATACCAACTACTAATTTTCATTAAGTAGATGATTAATTCGAAAGGTTTATGAAGACAACTTTGGTCACAAATGACAAAAATTGAATGTTCACAATCACATACTTTTTATTACCATGTATACCTTTCCAATTATTTTCGTCAGTTCAATTATTGTCGTTTTCTCTTTCATTTTTTCATTTTCAAGATTTACCTACTCAGAAATTTCAGTGGAATCCGATTTTTCTCACCGATAGAATAAATTCTGTTGTTTTCATCGTCGTAATCTTTTTTATCAAATAAATCGAAACCCACCTCTATGATATATTTCTTTGAAGTTCAACAATAACTACTTGAAAGAACATATTTTCAGAAATATGTTTTTATAATTTGTAAGTGCTCAAAATATTCAACTATTTGCAGTAATTTTACCGGCACTGACATCTTTATTTTGCTAATTATATGAACTGGAGATTGCCAGTAGTCAGATTTCTTTGAATTTTTTAATTATGTATCTCTAACATTTTGCAACAAATATTTATTGACAAAATTGCACATAATAGGAATTTCTAGATTTTCAGTTCATGAAATTGGTACTTAATCTCCATATTCAACTGTTCGAATTCAATAAACAAGCGAAAATTGGCGGTCTTGAACCTTATTCCAAAGAAGTTCTGATGGATGCGAGTTCTGATGCTTCTGAATTTCATCCCTAGTTTCCCTACAATTCCTCGCGCTTGGCAACCCTGCTTACGACCGTGACCTCACCGGCAACAAGGAAATGCGTTGCGTTACGCACCAACGGCGCATGCGCTTTTCTACCGAAACGAGCAAAAGAGAGATGGAGCTAGAGAGTGCGAGAAAGGACTTTTCTATGACGTGCGGGTGCGCTTTTCCTGCGTCACCGTGAAAAAACAAAGATATTTGTTTCCTTATTTTTTCTCCCCTCTACCCCCACAACCCTGTGCGCCCATGCCCGAGAGGTGGACCTCGATATATCGGGGATTCATTCATAGAAAGTTTCTTAAATGGTAAAAGTCTCAAATCTGCGAGCAAATCGGTTTGTACTCTTAGCAGAAATAATGTCATAGTTATTACCGAGGTTATTACTAAACGAATCTTTCACATCTGGAACATTTCCAGATGTGAAGGATTCGAAATCTGTACCTGTTAGTAGGAGACCCGGCTGCAGATTTCTACCATCATCTGATAACGAATAACGAAATGATATAATAATATGTTCCAAAGGAAAGTAAAAACATTGTAGTTCATCAAACGGCACCTGTGTCAATCACCATCCTGAGGAAAATTATGAAAACATTGCACTTTCCTGCACGGAAATTGGCACTCGATACCAATTGATATTTTCTGTCTTTGTGACTTTACCTACACTATTTTAGCATTGTATTTGAAAACATTCCTTTTTCTGACTAGTCTGATAAGTTTCGTACATTATGTATGACCTGAGGTATGACCCATACCTTGTATAATCTTTGATTGACGAATAAATTTATCTTATCTTATCTTTGTGCGCGGCAAAGTTTGATGTACACCCACATGATGAACGAAACAAAATCAACTAAAGACATTTTATTCCTTGAATAAGTATTGGCAAGACCCAACCCAACCATTGCTACCTCACCAATCAAACACTTCTCTAATTCTAACCGTTAGTTTTAACTATACCAATAAAACTCCGCTGATTAACTGACCAGAAGTTTTTAAAAGTCACATCGTCATAGGTACTACGGTTCCTTCATAACTAATTTCAAATATCTCTCTTCTGTTCCAGATATTTTTATATGAGATAATGTACAAACGATAACGCTATTTTTATACGAAACATAACAGTACAAATACAACAGAGTACAAATAAAACTCTTCACCGAACTCAGCGAACTTCAGGATTACCATAATGACAATAACGCCTTCAACATACCCACTCTAAACCCCCTCGAACCCAGCGTGACATTCGGAGGCACCATGATATCCAGTTAGCCAGGCAGCCATGCTCGCACGATGAGCGACACTCTCAGCCAAGACCCAGACGGCTTGGGGGTCGCATACACGACCCTAACGCCATCTTACCCGCCCACTCCAGCCACCCCGAGCTCCACGGGCCAGGAAGGCCCACCCGGGGCGAACCTGCCACCCTTCTCCACCTTCTCATCCGACATGGACTCGAGCGGAGCCTTCAGTTCTGTCTCCGACCGACTGTTCAGCGACACCAGGCTGCTGGACATCTCCAACTGGGACTACTACACGGAGGCCCGGCTGCTGGACAGAGGCGAGAACGGGCTGTCCATCATCACCTCACAGCCGCAATACCGGCCGTGGGAGTCGAAACCTGTGGACGCGTCCACATCGTCGTACTCGGTCACCACGAACACCTTCGCGGACGCTTTCGCCCAGCAAAACGGCGCTTCCAAGCTACCCTCCTTCCAGTCGCAGTTCCAAGCGTTCAACGAGCCACCAGTCGCGACAGGCGAGCCTACCACTCTTACAACTCTCACCCCTGTGTCGCCAAACTCCTCCAGTCCGCAGGGCCACAGCCTGACGCCTCTGAACTCTAACTTCCACACCCTAAGTGCTGTTAACGTGAACCCGCGTAGTTATCCGTTGGTGCCGGCGCCAATCCAAGCCAGAGAGATACCTTCCATACAGCAGCAGTTCCTCGACGAGCGGCATATACAACTGTACTCCCACCCTCCTGGGAATATCACGTTGAACAATACGCTGCACCCGACTTTCATCAACAACCAGAACGGCGCCATCATCCAGAGCAACCAGCTCATATCGGCGCCCACGGTGGTGACCGTCTTGAAGTCGGAGCCTGAGCTCAAGCTGCTGCACCAGGAGCCCATCAAGCTGCAGAACGTGGGCCAGTTCCAGAACAGCATGGCCCAGGTGCAGACCGACAACGGGCTGTACGGCATCGAGAAGAAGATGAACGGTATAACGTCGCCCACGCGGAACGATTTCAGGAAGAAGGAGCGCAGGAAAATCCGGGCGTCGAGCTTGGAGAGCTCGATGGACAGTGACGGGGCTTCCAGCAACATGGAGATAGGCTCGGAGAATTCGGGCCAAGTGGCGGCTATCTCGAGCACTGCGGGGTTCAAGACGCATCAGATGCTCGCGAACGGGATGGACATGGACGCTGATATCAGCGGCGGCAGCGTGGACAAGCAGGTGAAGAAGAAGAGGAAAAGGTGCGGAGAGTGCGTCGGATGCCAGAGGAAGGACAATTGCGGGGACTGCGCGCCCTGCAGGAACGACAAGAGCCATCAGATCTGCAAGCAGAGGCGCTGCGAGAAACTCACGGAGAAAAAGGTTAGTGAAGTTATTTTGGTGTTTTTGCTTGGTGGAGAGCTGATCTAATCAGTTATAATTCGACTTCAACATTGGGTTAAGTTAGGTTCCAAGTGATTGGGTCTCTACAACGCTCTTATCTACTTCATATACGTTTAAAAGTAATCGCTTTATGGTCTATAATCTATATCATACCCAATAGTATCTTCAGGTGTGGGTTGAAACAGTCAAGGCAAGGACCATGGAAATAAACTTCGCATAGACTTGAAAGATTTGATAGTGGTGTTCGAAATAACTGAAAAAAACAACTCGTCCGGTCCAAAAAGAAAAGATTGAACTTCATTTTAACAAGCATGCACTTATTCGCTGGTAGGTATCATTTTTTGGTGTCTTTTCTGCCCAAGACCATATCTCAGAGACCGAGTATCATCTTTGATGCTTGTCTAATCATTGACCAAACATGTGTTTCAGAACGCCAAAGGAAAATAACCGTTGGTGGTTGCATATTGAACCTCATTGATCCAACAACCAAATCAACATGGAGTTTGTTATGATATGAACATATTTATAACATCAAAACTTTTGTTCTGCTCTCATACTCTAAATAACTTCAACTGGACTAGTGGACTCCCCTTCAGTTTACGGTCCTAACGAGGATTACTATTTTTGCAGAAAAAAAAGTTGAATAGAAATTATGGCCTATAAAAGGGATGGGGTTCTGCAAACGAGCATATTGTCGTTTGATTTAATGATAATTCTAGGGGATAATATTCCTTTTTGTGTCTAGATGGGTTATTATTTGAGACCACAATACTTTACAAATTAGCATCATATGAACAAGTTATTGGGGTTATTGTAACATGTAACACAACCAATGTGAAGTCAATCATAAAATAGTAAAAATTAAATTATTTTGTTCATAAGGTTTTCAGCATCATTGTATATGCGTTATGTTTTCTTCTCGGTTTCCTTTTAGATGAACAAAAAAGTTCCAAGAGAGATATTTGGATTAACTGAAGAATATTATTGAATTCAATAATTTCGGTTGAGAAGCAAACATGTTGCCATGTTGCGCTGACATATAGGGGTGAAATATTTTAATTTCATTAGGTACACTGAATACCGTTGCTAGGATAAATATAATTACGACGCGGGTTCTATTTTTTTTTTTCAACCAGTTCATCGAGTTTTTAGTCGTTATAGTACAAGTTTAACGGTCAAGAAGATGCAGAAAAACGTCTATCTCGATCTCCCAGCATCGCACGAGGTGAAAAAAGGCATTTGCATATGACCTATCTGGCTAGACGAGGGAAAAACTAGTTTTTTCTCTCCTGGTGTTCTCAACTAAATATCTTGGTATTATGTAATCGAATATATTATTATATATCTATCCCTACATTACTAACAAGAAACATCACCTAAGAAATGAATTTCAAATTCATCACTTTCACAGCCTCCCTTGTTTTTGAGATGCAAGACGAAATTGTTAATTCTCTCTTTTCGAGCAACTCCCGTACCTTGATCACCTTTCAACTACAAACAAAATGAAAACGGATCCTCACCTTATACAGGGTGTTTCATTACTAATTAGAAATATTTCAACTATAGAATCCAGAGCTCAGAATATGAAAATTTAACCCAAATCACCTAGTTAAAATGTGTCCCCTGTCTGAGTTACAGGGTGTTTTATTCGAAAATAAAAAAATATTCCTGCCAAGCACTATGTAACTTGAACGTTACTGGCTACTACCAGAAGTGAACGACATCAGGGGCAAGTGACTGGTTGATCTTCCCCAAATTCTACGCCACTGGCGGAATTGCCATTAAATCACAAATTTTCGGTTCTATAATTCTTCCTACGTGCATATTATATTTTTCTATTGAACTAGATCACATAACTTACAGATGTAGAATGAACAGAGCTGCCCCAATTGTCAGCAGGAGCGAGACAGTACTGTTTCGGCCCACCAGGCCTCATCAGCCGCTCTCGGTCTGCTGACAACTGGGACAACTCTATGCTTTGCACCCATTTCGAAGACGCAGGGGGTATTACATGATGGTGTGGTATAGTCATGTTATCGCTATCGCTAGCCGTGTTGACTATAGATAGCAGCGTCCTACAGTGTATGGCGTGATCTCTTGGTCCTACCTTAAAACTATGCCACGAGATGGCGATAACATGACTACACCACCCTGCGTAAATATTATACTCCTTCTTCATATCGATAAAGTCATTATTTTTCGAGATATTTCATGTTAAACATGAAGCTGCAGAATTATTTTGACATAATAAAAAAAAATGATAACAATTTTCAGATTTTCGAATAAAATAAATATAATATAAGCTAAATCTTCATATTTTGAAATCAGCCTGTTTACATTTTCACCTGGTGTTTCTCGAAAGTGGCTAACCGAAATTCGGTGTGTTAGTATAGGTATGCATTTTCTGACGTATTCAATTGTGTCCTGTCACTTCAGGCTTTACCGGTAATGACCGATATCTCATACCTATATTCCTTATACAGTGTCCTCGACAGTGTCATTCATGATGCCGACTGTAGCATCATGTGGGAAAAACTTTGGAATTGTTCATGAATTATTCATGTCAAAAGTTACATTTTTTCGAATTAATTGCTGAAAATAGGCGTTGTTCCTATTTCAATATAACATATGTCTCTCAAATTTGAAAGTTCTATAACAATTTATAGTTCCTGATTTTTTTTCAATTTCTACGAAATGTCTGTGAATCTCAGAATATCAAAACCGACGAACTACTAACTTTCAATCACTAATGATCGACAGAAATATGATTTTCTTCAGAAAATAATAATCCCCGCTTTAAATTTGTGTTATGTTTGTTGCAAAGTTGATGTATCGTCTATCATCTAGGGGCGAAATTGATTTGAATTGATGTTTTCAGTACTAAAATGATCCCAAAGTCATCTATCAAAATATCATCAAATTACTTTACTTATATCTATCCAAAGTTTAGGACAGTTTTCTCGAAGAATTAAAAAAATATGAAGATCTTAAAGTTGCAACATACTACATTTATCATCCTAAAATCTTCAGTTGGCGTATTTCTGCGTTTCCTAGATGCGTTAAGAATGGAATCACCCTGTATACCGACCATAGGTATAAAATATACATTCGAATAGGAACACGGTCGCAATGATAGAGCATTACACACGCGCCCTTATACGCACTTCGACGGGGAATAATAATTGGGATTGGGATTGGGACGGGTCCATGTGAGAGTCTGCGGATGAGGGATGTTAGCTAGGTGGTCCAAGGACACGCATAATTCGCACTCCGGACTGGATCAACTCCGGATTAAACTTTCCAACCTACGAAGGCATTTAGACCTTTTCTCTATCATAATTTCGTGACATTATCTTGAATTCGACTTTAACTCTCGAAAGGACATGTTTCAACGAAGAGTTTTAATCCATTAACTATACGCGCTACCTCGGACTAGTATTCTGTGACAAACCATTTTCTTTTTAAAAGTACATTTTGAGGAAAACGAAAAGTTAGATATCAAAATGTTTTATACTAAAAGTCAAATTGACCAAAACTTCACCCAATACAGCAACTTCTTCCATTCCCTTATCTTCTACTATCTAATTTGTTTACGCTTTTACCTCTTGACATTGTGAAACATTTAATAAAACATCTGTCATTTCATATTCTTAATCCTATAGATACAAGTTTTCTCGATTCATTTATAACAAGTATCATAAATTCTACAAATTCCTTTATTGCTTCCCAATCGACCACCATTCAGACAGGGTGAGTTTTTCGCTATAAATTGAACAAGCTCACAAACTATAGTGCCCGTCAGTGCTTCAGCTCCTTTTATAACCAAATATCCTTCCATGTACACTGTAAAATATGAGCCAGCAACTTGAGTTTCCGAAACATCGCTGTTACTACTTACCTGACGTTGATATTTCTTGTTGCGTCACGTTGGACGCCAAATTATACTTCTATCTCTCAGGTTTACAGGATTCCATGTATAAATAATACATTGATTGAATGTGGAGATTGTTAATATTTCACTCAATAGCTATCTCAGTTAATATTGGTCTTACAGAAACGTTCATATGGGCAAAAATGAAATATATTTCATGGGTATTCAGAATCTATTATACTGGAAAATGCAAAAAAAGCATCGAAAACTTGAAATTTTTATATAAACTGGTATTTTTTGAAGTCAACACTCTGAATTTTATTCTCCTAATCGATGGAGCTCTTCTTTCTGAATACAAATATATACAGTATGATGTATGATGCAAATGTATGGAATAAATTCATTTCAAAACAAGACGACTTCCGAAAAAAATCCAAAAACTAGAGTTCAGAACTTTTTTTATTGTGTATTTTTTCAACTAGACGACCCTTCGATGTTCAATTCTCAGTAGCAGACCTCTGCAAGATTCAGTTAACCAAATGATAATCCATTTTAATTGCAATATTCTTATGCAAAATTTTGGATAGACGATCAGTAGACCTTTCAAACGAGGTGTCACATGACCCCTGCTTGTATTTGAAAAAATCGTCTATTACGTCATTACTTCTACACCAGTGACGTAACATCTCTCATATGAATGTCATGAGATGAGACTTCAAAAATTAAATTTATAAAATTTATAAAATAAAAATCTTTAAGAAGAAACAATGCTTATGTTAGTTTTCAAGTATTGATTAAAAATCAAAATGGACCTACAATTATTATTGGTGGAAAAAGATTACTTAAAAAACATTAAAAAAAACTATTTTTAACCGCGCATAGTTTTGTTCATGTTTTTTAAGTAATCTTCTTCCACCAATAATGGTAGGTTGGTAGGTACCTTAAGATTTTCAATCAATACTTAAAAACTAACATAAGCATTGTTGTGTATTAAATTGTTTATGTGGTGGAGTTGTGACTGTAAGTTCTTTCACTCCTCCTGATCAAATATCAAATATATATACTTTTTCTACATTCATGCAAAAAACAGAACTTTATTGAACTATATTTAGTGGAAAAAGAAGTTCTTTATTGCACTTAGTGCAATGAAGTTTTTATTGCACTCATCTGTCATTCTACTTCAACGTGCTGTCATCATGACAAACATTTTCTATAATGCAACTGTGGTTATAGAAACGTCAGTCAAAAATTAATTCTGACAATTAACAGAATTGTACCTAGTGCCGCACCTCAATAAATCATTTTTTGCTTTTTGCATGAACGTAGAAAAAATGTTGTATGCAACTCGTGCAAAAATTGTTTATTACACTCGACGTGTTGTCCAACTCGGCCTAACGGCCTCGTCGGACAATTTCACGTCGAATGCAATAAACATTCACTTTTTGCACTTGTTGCATAAATAACTATTATTGAGGTTATCTTTGTCAGGTTTTGAAAATATAGATTCTAAGGCAGCTGTAGAACGCCAGAAATCGCAGCACTTTGATGCGATTTGAATACACAAATACCGTGTAGATTATCGGTATTTTTCATGACTATTTATTTACTACATCAATTCTTGATACTTTCGAAAATCTCCACCTGTCGCCTTTCGTATATCTGTACATTTAAGAGGACGCACATAATTGGTAAAGCTAGCCCAAATATCTCTTAGAACGGCTCTGGACTTTCATTATGATAAACTCTATACCTGAGATACTTGTAAGTATACTAAGTAGGCACGGTAATTCAAAACTTCAATATTTTAATAAGCTTCAAAATAATGAAGAAATAAACAAGCCCATCGCCGGGTTCAACGTCTGTGGGTTAATTTTTTTTCCATCCCGAATAAAGTCTACGGCATATGTCATATACACGTCGAATATGTATGTGTTCGTTCGGCAACCAAACCAGGTAGTACGGCCTACAAACCAACAGCTGCGCCATGAAGAATAAACTTGCGCCAGCTGTTTGGTCGTACAGCCGTCCAAACCAAAAGGTCGATAACTTTTCTAACTTTCCGGCCGATCTCGAAGTTGACGATTCTTCCGATCGGTTGTCGTTATGCTCGCATAATGGCGAAAACGTATTTAAAGAATATACTTACAATAGGAAGTCTGATGATACTGATTACCTATAAAATGTATTACGGTTCTAACGAACTATTTCGTGAGTGAATTTCGGCGTTCGCGTAATGGTTACCGATTTAGACGTCGGAGAGATTTTGACGGTAGATGTGAACACAAACTCAGCGTATTTTGGAAAATTTTCAACTCGAAAGCTTTGGATATAATCTGACCGTGTTTTTATATCATTGACAAATTGATTTGCGGAAAGCTCGGCGCAAAGTTATTTGTCTCACTTTTCAATTACAATTAATAGAAAATTTGGGCGATCCCCGGATGTGAATATATATATAGGATGAAAAATTGCCGAAAATTCTGCGAGAAAAAAAGTATTTCCGAAAATTTTACCGAAAATGTAATTCTGGCATATTCTGAGAAGCGCTGAGAACATATCTATAAGGTAGGTATGGACAATCTTCATCTCCTTGGTCTCATTATGCAATGATCGAGGCATTGATGAGAAGTCACTATGTTATGAATAGAGAAGGTTATACCCGGCCAAAAAGTTCATGATTTTGACAAGATATATCATATATCAAGCAGTCCCTGATGTTTTGCTCAAGTTCAAGGAACACAAAAAAGTACCCGGGTATAAACACGTTTGAAAAAATGCCTGCTATAATATATCTACCTCTAGTTGAAATCTTGGAGCTGCCAAATTCGAACTCTGTACATTCATATGTACAGTCAGATGCAGAGAAAATGTCGCGGTTGGACGGTGTTAGCGGTCTTATTGCAGGAGTGGTTAGAAGTGCCATCACCGCCCATCTGACTGTATATACTATATACCTGCAGATAGAGGACACTTTGATGGTTCCAAATCACCCCCATTGATGTGTCTATACCGTCTTTTTTAGCTGAGATACAGGACGTTATCTTGACTTTGGCAAAATCTTCATTTGAGGGTAAAAATTTTTTAACCAACTTATTTTCAAATCTATCTTGATATTTGAAAAGAACGAGAGAAAATAAATAAGTTTGCTACTTCTGACGAGCGCGCATCCAATTTGACAGATGTTTTATCACTATTTTTTGAAATATTCAGCCATACATTCGAGGCATCTGTATATTGAACGCGTAATTCAAAATCCGATTTGAATACAAAAAAATAATATTGAAAAGGAATATTCTCAGATGAATTATATTTATATACATATATAAATTAAATGGAATTCGAATTCTCTATGTGATGAAAATCTCAATTCTTCCTCGGTTTATTCGACAGAAAAACAATTACTTTCCTGGCTATATATTATATCACGACGAACATTGAATTATATATATTGAACACACACGATAACAGTTTGAAAACTAAATCTTCTGAAGTTGAGAATTTGCATTCTTCTTCAGATAAAAATATGTATTTTCACATATATAAAATATGTATTTTCACATACATAACAACTACTTTCCTGGCTATTTGTAAAGTGGAACATTGAATTATATCTGTTGAACATCCAAAAAGCAAGCATGAAAAATTCAAATCCTTTGAAATCAAGCAAAAAAATCATTCGTATCAGTGATCAACTCATCATTTCAAACCCATGCAAAAAAAATGCTTTTTCCGGCTCATCTACAAGAATTGGAAGCGAAAACGATGTCGACAAAAAGCTTCAGAGAGAATTGATATTTCTGGTTTTTCACAGTATAAAATAAAACTAATCTATTAGACAAATCATAACTTCTAGAATATCAGGTGTATCAAAATCAGATTTGGTATAATAAATGCTCGAATAAAATAAATGGTAAGTATGTGAAGAGTAGAGTTTTTCACTTTCCGGGAATGGTATACCAGTTTTGAGTTTTTGAATGGAACACCCTGTATATTTTAACATTCTCGAGACCAGATTGTGACATTTTTGAAAAGTTGTAACCCTACTTCTTTTTTCATTCTAGAAGTTATGACTTGTCTGATATTAATTTGCTGACATCTGGTATACCTACACGGTAAAAATTCCCATTGAATGAAGCTATTCGTCAAAATAGAAATGTACAATTTTTTCTTGATGAGAACTAACATTTTGTTGAAATTCTGTCAAAAATTGTGTACATGATTTCTCGAACATTTTAGATATTTCTGAGCCATTTTGTGTCAGTATGATTTAATGGGTAGCTATGTGTGTATAGCAATGTCAATACTAGAAATCAGCGATATTCAGAAATCAATAATTTTTGTATTTTTCCTCTTGCTCAATAATTATTGTCGATACTTGATTTTTAACATTAGACTATTGTTAGTTTTAAAAGTGAGTCGCACCTTTTAACACTGGTGTCATTTCTATGAAGCTATCTGATGGTGTTAAAATGCCAACTTTTAAAGTGTTTGCAGAAAAACAATATTATTATCTCGGCTGGGGGTTTCGGCCCGTTTCTAGCACCGTTCAAGTATATCTATCCTATCTCTTCCATTGAATGGAACAAAAAGTGAGCAGATGAAACAACAATTGTCCCAGATAAAGAAATCTTGTCGCGTGCCCCGAACACCGCACGCCAACGTAAATGCAGCAGCTGTCGCAGACACTGACACATTTCAAAATATACGCCGTTCGATAATACGCCATTATTCTTCGACGCGATGATTTATCTCTTTTATTTGCCGTTTTTCTTGCCGCGCTCGAAACATAATGCACAAATGCACACAAAGCTGCTATAGCTATACAGGGTGATTCAAAATTCGATGTAGATATTTTGAGGACCTAATCTTGGAATCAACACTCGGATCAACATAATTTCTAAAATGTACCCTCCTCGAGCTACTGTCACTGTTTAGTACAGTGTGTCCAGTTTTAGATGCTTTTGCATGTCAGTTATCTCTTGAGTTAGAACCTTGCGGTTTTCGCGGTTCTGTGCCACTTTTTTCTGAAACTCAAGATGGCCTTATCAGATTTTACATAACTATTTCCGTTTATGAGATACAGGGCGATTTTGAAAATTTATACTTTTTGGACCCCCTCTATATCTACGAACTTTCTCACCAAAAATGTCAAATTGGAATCTCATCCCATAGAGAATTTTACGCAGAATCCAGTGGCGCACTCAATATTTTTTGTCGGGGTATGGTTTTGGAGATACGACTCAAACTTATGATTTTTCAAATAGAAAACCCTGTATTTTATATGCTCATAAAATTCCTCATTCTTTTTATATGGATATAACATTTTCAGAAATGCTCCAATATCACTAAAACATTGAATTTTAATAGTGGGCTATGGATTTTTCTTATAAAAAAATTTCAATTGAACGAATATTCATTTCGATTTTTTCATGAAGAGGACAAAAACAATACCGACACCTCGACCGACGCTAATTAACTAAGAAAACACAAAAATTAGGTACCTGATAGCAACAAATAAATAGCAATAGAATAAGCACCAGATTGAATATTTACTAAAACAATTGAATTTCGGAATTATTTAATAACTTATTCATTGAATTGTTCGAATTGATGTGCACAACAATCTTGAAGAACTTCGTGCAACAACAGAGGCAGTTTTCCAGGAATTACAAAGACATCCTTCAATGATTTAACAATTCAATGAATAAATTACTGATTAATTTCGAAATTCAATTGTCTTAGTGAATATTTAATCAGGTGCTTATTCTATATTATGAACTTTTCATTACTATTTATGTTTTGCTATCAGGTATCTATTTTTTATGTTTTCTTAGTTAATTACTGTTGGGATTGTTTTTTGTCATTTCATGGAGAAATCAAATGAAATATTCCTCCAATTGGAACTTTTTTAAATGAAAAATTCATAGCCCTTTATTAAAATTAAATGTTTCAGTCATTTTGAGGCATTTTTGAAAATTTTATATTTAAACATCATACTTCAATTTGATGAGACAAAAATATCGAATTCAATGAGCTTATAAAATACAGGGTGTTCCATTTGAAAAATCATAAGTTTGAGTCGTCTCCAGAACCATACCCCGAAAGAAAATTTGAGTACGTCACTGGATTTTGTGCAAAATTCTCTATGGAATAAGATTTCAATTTGACCTTTTTGCTGAGAAACTTCGTAAATATAGAAGGGGTCCAAAAAGTATGAATTTTCAAAATCGCCCTGTATCTCATAAACGCAAAGAGTTATGCAAAATACGATTAGGCCATCTTGAGTTTCACAAAAAAGTGGCTCAGGACCGCGAAAACCGCAAGGTTTTATCTCAAAAGATAACTGAGATATGCATCGAAAACAGGAATACGTCACTTGAATATCTAAACGTACTTATATATGTTACACCCTGCATATTATAGGCAATATTATAGATGGAAATATTCATCATGTTGTTTTCTTGTTTGTTCATCGACAACCCATGTCATGGAGGATTCCACGCGGATTTACTAATTCCCCTCAATTATTCTAGATGATATGAGAAACTAGGCCTTTGCTCTCCGTCAGATCTATGGTCTCGCAAAACCACAATCTATTATCTTACTATAACCCCTTTATTAACCCCACTTCCTGCTTCCGTGCGGAATTTCGGAAAACAACCAAGTTTGGCTCATCTAAAGTTTCTGTAATAATTACCATTATACAGTTTCACTTTCACGCACACTGTTGAAGCCGAGGTTGAAGCATTATATTTCATTTCAGAGGACTGAAAATTGAAGGAGAATACTCGTGATGTTTTGATAATTATATTTTTCGATTCTTACCCACTTCAAAACGTCGAATTGTATCGAAACTTTGCACACTTATCAAAGACCGATGACAATATAGCATAATTTGATATTTTCGTTTCATTATCCTGATCAGGATCTTCAAGATGAGCGATTTTTTTATCGAATTGAATGGTGAATTACGTTCCGCCACCAAAAACTTTCAAATGTTCCGTCACCAAAAGTTCAAATGTACGTTTATATTCTCCGAAACATTTTTTACAATGCCTTTTGAGAAACGGCAGTGTCTTGCAGCAAGTACTCGTTTGAATAGTTACATCCAGAGAGACGGGTGACTTTGACACACTTTAAAACGTCGAATTAAATTGGTACCTATCAAGGACCGATGACAATAGTGTAATTTAATAGATAGTTTTGATAAGGATCTTCAGGAGGAGTAATTTTTACATCCAGATTTTCATCATTGATGGAAGTGACGTCACTCTCTGATGAATCGAATTGTTGGAGTCATCAGTGTTGAAAAAAAAAGTTATTTTGACATGACAATCACAACTGTTTTCCTCTTTATTTATTTTTCTTCTCGTGATTTGATGGGGACTTAGATTGTTTTCAATTAGAAGCTCAGAATTGGCGAAAACTAATGTAAAATGGATAATGAAATATTAAAAGTGTTATTGGAGTCCTTGTCTCCAGAACCAGAAGTTCTAGCAGTTCTTCTGATAGTTTCGAAGATGAAATATTGTTTATGTTGGGGAGTAGACGAGATAGGTTGAAAATTCTCACTAACCTATATACAAAACATTGCATTAAATTGTGATGATATGGATAAAGTCATTAATAAGAATAATTCTCTGTTGGTACTCAAGTTTCCTGAATATTTGCACTAATTTTTTGAAATTCACGATAGGAAAGAGAAAAGCACCTATATATACCACTTGAAATTTATACAATTTCTGTCGGTGTCACTAATGCAGCTATTCTTTTATTATATTATTTGTTAGGAAAATGGCCAACAGCTTTCAAATCCAATATTTTGTTATTAGTTTTTTGAGGTTACGCTGTCGCTGTGATTTCGGAAGCTACCAAAACTCGTCCACCAAGGGACGTTCTTTTATCCACCGGTGGCTCCATCAATATGGGTATTCATTGGTGGATTCCAGTTTGACGTAACCAGACGTTCATTTATTACTGTTGTGTCAACCAAAATGGAGCGGCTCGGTGGTCGAGAGCGTGAAGGCGCTGAGACATAGGTTCGAATCCTAGTTAGGCTATGGATGTTTGTGTTTGTATGTATACCTAACTCCGCACAAGTTTCGACTTATGGGGCGTTTGGTCCCAGTACTGGGACCAACGAGGTTCATAAGATTCTTGTATATTCCACCAAGATTCATGAGAAAAGTATCCCAATTGAAAGAAATTTCATTCAAGATAAATTTCAGGAAATATCAAGAACCAGCATGGATTTCTCAGAACAAAGAAATTGTTCTCCATGCAAGATGTTTACTCTTTGTAAAAGGAAACTTTAATCAAGATCACAGAATACCTTGTCTCAAATAGAGCTGTTTTTTCAGTGATAGGGGTCAAAATATACGGAGACACACAGTGCACAGGGCGATTCACCATAAATGTCCCCGCCTCTAACTCTAACTTGAAAATTTGAAGAATAATTTGAAATGATTTTTGATGAACATTTTTTCCGCTACATCCGAAAATACAGGGTTTTCGGAACAAACGATCTACAGGGTACTAGTTTATTTTTTCAAATGGAACACCCTGTATTCTATTGCATTTTTAGATTCTCCCTGAAGAGCTGATTTCATCAATACATCACACTTGGGGCCTAGAGGGAATGATTGAAATGATATAGGGAGTTCAAAATCGAGATTTTTCAACTTGAGGATTTTTTTGTGTCCAAACTATTCATTACTGGTCAAAAGAGCTTCCATGACCCTATCTTGGAACAGATACAGGGTGATCAGAATGTTATATACATAGGCCACACCGCTTTCTCCGAAAAATTTCATGTCAAAAGTCTACTAACTACCCTTTGTCCGGTGCCAAGTCCGATCCCAAGTCCCAACCCACCCCAACGAAACAAACGCCATCGTCCGCATCGATAAACGAAAGCGAAACCGAAAATCGAGAGTAGCCATGGACGGCGGATCGGAAACAAACAAAAAGCGCTGTCACTTTCGCGGCCTTCGCGATGATGATGTCGCCGCGCGTACGCACGAAATTTGGCAACATTTAGCATTTGCTCTCCCGATTGATTTTTTCGATGGGGTGGATCTGGGGGATCGGAGGAGCGAGGGGAAAGGGGGGGAGGGTGAACGGAGAGGTGAGAGGGACGTCGCATGAGTCATCGTTGCACTCGTATTCTTATCGATCCGACGACGGCCCCGCAGTGGTGGTGCAAGGGTATAGAGAAATAAGAAAAATAAGATATGTTCTCTGCTAGCTAGTTTTCTCTCAAACAGGTCTCTCCATGTAGTGGTCGACGGAGTTTCATCTGACTTTCTTATCTTAAATGCTGGTGTTCAATTCTAGCACCAACACTATTTCTACTCCATATCAACGATTTGTTGGAAGCAACTTCATGTCCAGTACACGGCTTCGCGGATGATAGTAACCTCCATACCGCCTTCTCTTCCAGGGCTCCAATACCAGCCAGGCAAATCAGAAACGAACGAGGGAGACATGTTGACAACATAAATATGGACTTGGCAACAATTATTCTCGAATGGGGATCCAATAACTTGGTAGATGCAAACAAAACACAAGCTTGCCTTTTATCTAGAAAAACCGTTCTCACTGTGCTCATAATAAGCTTGTCAGGAGTAACCATACCTTTGAAGACATCCATTTCGATGCTTGGTATTACTATCAGCAATAACCATTCTTGGGAAAATCACGTGAGATCAATTGCTAAAAGTGCATCCCAAAAACTTGGTTTTCTGTTTCGGACCAGGAGCTATTTCACTTCCAGTCAGCTGCTTATGATCTATAAGGCACAGATTCGACCTGTCCTGGAATACTGTTTCCATATTTGGAGTGCTGCACCCTAACATACCCTGAAACTGTTGGATTCTGATGTCTAAAAAATGACAATTCGTTTCGTGGGTGATGCCTCGCTCACAAACTCACTCACTTCTCTGGAACACCGTTGGCGATCTGGCTCTATTTTATAGATATTTTCATGGACGATGCTCTTCTGAAATATCAACAATTGTTCCTCCCTTGGTAGTCCCCGTGAGATTAACCCGTCGAGTTGAGGCTTCGCACCCCTTCGTGGTCACTTTGGAGACCTGCAGAACATCTCTTTCCAAAGACTCGTTCATCCAACGAACAGCGAGGCTCTGGAATACATTGCCAAAGGAGGTGTTCCCGAGGCATATAACCTCCAGAAATTTAAGAACACCAATTCCTACCTTATTTCTCTTGGTTCTTATACGATGTTCTCTGAACATTACAGGATATCTCTTTTCGTGGGTACCAGAACATAAAAAAACCAGTTGCGTAAAGTAAAATATCAAATGCCACAAGTGATTGAATTTTTGCGATAAATTTGTCGATTCATTTCTGAACGAAACCGAATAATTGTTTTCTCGAAGCAATTCAGTTCAGCTCAACAATGAAAGATAGACTTATGAGATGAATTCAATCGCAAAGCAAATGGTATTTCATTAGACTACTTCACAGAGTGAAAGATAAAGAATACAATAAGCAGTGCTTTTCTTTAATGCCTTCCCCCTTTTATTTTTTCAACTGAAAAAATTGAAACTTGAGATAATGAAATTGATGCATGAATATTTTGGAGTGAAATTGAGAGATGAATTTTCAAGATGGCGACTGGGCACCATCTGGAAAAACAATTAAATGTAAAGAAAAGTATTGTTGGCACATCTTTTTGATGCTGAAACAAACTTTTGAATTTCAACTTTGACACCCTGATCTCTTTAGCAATATTTTATCAAGGCTAATTTTCTCAAATCGTAATATTTTGAAGTCAGAATCCTACCCCACATACAATTACTGTGTACGATATTCATTTGAGAATATTTCACGTTTTTCATTTCCAAAAATACCGTCGATCCTGGATTATTAACGAAAGTAAAGTGCAAACGACTTCTGTTTCAGCACCTTCATTATGAATTTGAATCGTGTAGGAGTATCCCCAGCCGATGTTGAATGGGGTTGTACACACTGTGACACGTCCAACAGTGTTAAGCCTATAAGTTCCCAGAACTACAAAAAAAGAAGAAGAAGACAAACTACATCCTAACTTAACTTCCTGACGTTGATATCGGCTGTCACCTTCATCGTCAAATCCTTTTTCTATCTTTTCAAGGTGCGAATATTCAAAGATAATAGATAATCCTCATAATCTGATTCTTTAGTTGTGTGTTGTGTTTTCTGTTATCTGCAGTATAGGTATTCAATCCAGAAAATCCATTCCATATTCTGATTGACATGGATGACTATACCTATATTATATAGAATCTACAGAACTTATAATATATACCTCTTTTCTCTCTGGTGAATGACTATCAGGCTATTAAATTTTAGTGGTTTCAGGAATTGTGTGATATAAAATACCAATTTCTTATAGTATGACTCATCATCCTTTCATGTTGCAAAGTGCTTCGAATAACGATTGCTTCATGATAAATTCGTATTCCCCATTTCAGGGATGAAACCTGTCGGGAATCGATCCATGCATTTGGCTTCGTCATTGTCCAAGATTTTCTGGTTGGTTTCGTGAATGAAAGAATAAAAAATACTATGTTGACTCACCCCGATATTGATTTCATCAGAGTCGGTGAGTCTGACGAGCTTTTATATACATCACATCACGTATAGCGAGTGCTCCAAAGGGCCTATATATGTGGCTCTGAAAGAATCCATATAAAGCTAAAAATAAACAATGCATGTCAATGCAAAAGGTAGATATTCATTGATCAATCTATATATACCTAACTCTTGATTCAACCGGAAATAGAGGTCCACTCATCAAGAATATTTTGAATCATCACCTTGCATATTTTGATTTATTCAAGTGACAGTACGACGAGTTTATCGATACATAATAATAGCTCATATTTTCACTATCTCATGAGGAATATGAGTATACAAAATACACGTCAATATTGGAATGTATCCAAGTAGAAAAACAATCGAGAGATGACTCCATATATGGTTCAGAGTTTTAAGTTTGAAATTTTTGAAACCATAATTGTATAATGCTCAATAAATTCCCTTTCAAATGATGAGTCATTAATATTATAATATTACAGGTATATAATGTGATCAACGTATTCAAGCCATAGTTTCCAGAGTTTCAGGGCTATAGAGGGATAATATAAAAAATTCAGAAAAAAACCGAACGAAATACAAGTACTGTTTTGTGAAATTGAAATATTTTGGAAAGTTTCCTTGCATCAAGGTAGGTACTTTTCTGGTCAGGAGCAAAATTTTGCAGAGTTGCCTGACGTTCAATGAATGTCAAAAGATGTATAATATGGCAAGAAGAAGAAGGGACAGTCGTATTCAATAAAAAAGCATACAAGTATTAAAAAGAGAGGATTTCGGGATCCTAGTTATAGTGTGAAACTGGCTCAGTCAATGCTTTTGTGTTTTTGAGAACCTATGACAACTTTACTGTCAACATTTGGTATACAATCATTCCCGATAGCCCGTTTTACGCAGAATATAGAATGACGTTAATTTCTCTCTGCAATATACTTGTACGCTTTTTTATTGAATACGACTGTACTCACTTTAAAAAAAATCTTGGGATTTAATGCATATTGCAAAAAATCACTCAATTAAGTATCTGGTTTACTGGATTATTAGTTCAATAAATCCCTTTCTGTGAATGTTGCCTTCCCAAAGTGTCAATTTAAACTCAATTCTTGGAATCTCAACAAGAATTTCGTATTCAGAAAAAATACAAATGTGGTCTTTATACATTATTCAGCTCTTGTATTGTCGAAAAACGAACATATATCATCAAAAATTAAACCACCACCCTCGCAACTCTCAACAACGCCACAATAAATCCGTAATAAAAATATGAAAAAAACAGTCGAAAAAAGAGAACCCGCAGAGAAATAATGTACGTTCTAATTACGAAACTGTGTAATACCAAACCACGTAAATTATGGAATGGGGCCGGATGCGTGATGACGTCACACGGGGTTGCAGGGGGTAGCCTAGGTGGTGCGTGTGTTTTTCAGCGTCATACATGTGTGTAGACTGCGAATAGCGGATGTGGAACACATATGCCGAGTAGTAGGGCGATTTCCGGTGATACCTATACCTATATAGTGCCTATACCATTACCTATACATTATTATGTCCCGTGTAAAATTCTACACCTTTTTCTATTGTAATTCAGAAAGTATAAGATGCATGTAATTCAGAAACCGACAATTGTAATTCAGAAAGCATAACTTGTAATTCAGAAAGCATCACTTATGATTCAGAAACTAGGAACAACCCATATGTATCTATTCTCCTTGAGGTCCGAGTGTTGGAGAACAACGTGACAACGACTTGTTTATCTACATAGAACAGAATACAGACCAGGCCAAAGATACAATTGTTGAAGGTGATTGTGCTAGGGCTGCACAACACACCACCATTCACCATGCTGCAGCTCTGGCATTTCAAGATATAATAGAATGAAAAGATGGTCCAGAATTAACATTTTTGACCACCCTCTATATATCTATTTCAATTAAACATCAATTGATATAGTATGTGAAAAGTTAAAATAGGGACATTTTTGACCAATTATGAATAGTTTCGACACGAGTTTTGACACAAAAAATTCTTAAAGTTGAAAAATTCCGAGTTTTCACCTATACCTTTTTTATCATTCCCGCTAGACCCCAAGTGTGATAGATCGATGATCGATACACATGTGTCTCATTAAAAAAATCAAAGTTGTTGCTACTTATTTTTCAATAAAAGCGGTAACGTCGCAGCGCTGAGAATATTTCAGGTAGATCGAACACAACTAATTATCCAAGGAACCAAATTTTCAAAATAATCCTACGTTGCGTTCTACAGAAACGTTCACCGTGAATCAGCCTGTATAAGGTGCCCAATGATGGAAAAAGAAGGACAAATAGTTGTAAATGGATATCCAAGATGGGTGGCAAAACATGGTGAAATTTCGCATTTTTCGTAAAATATCTCAATAGATAGCGGTTTGTTCACATTTTCATTGTGAAATTCGTGTTTTTCAGACGGAAATACGTCAGTACCAAAGAAAATTTTCGAAAAAAAAAACCAATCGCATGATAAGTGTACTTTTATACCGTGACAAATAATGCCAGCGGAGTATGCCATGGATTTGCTGAGAGCTTTTGTCTTTCGCACCTAAAAATAGGTACGAAAATTGATTAGCAGCTGCAATTTTTTTATCTAGAGCATTATGTAATTTAACGAATGTGTGTGAAACTACTTGCACAGCGGATACATCGAGTCATTCCAGTCGGATGCAAAGTCGACTCTGTTAGATTTAACAATCTATTTCCTAAATTAAACGGGATTAAACTCTCGGCTACTTTATATGAGATTGTTGTTTGTGCCGTGACTAAATCAGATGCGATTGAGTGTGCACATTATGGTAATGGGTTTCTCTGAAAGAGCGGCATCGGATTTTGTTACGAATTTCCCGCTATCAGGTCAAAAACCATTCGTGGAATCGTATCCTATATCAACCCTGAACCCTACGTTGGTGAGGTGACCGAATTGATCCACATTGGTAATGTAGGGTGTAGGAAACAGTATAAAAAATCGTTTTGAAATTATGATATTCTTCATTTCGACTTCAAATATTATGTTTATGGTAGATACGGTATTGCCTGATAGACAAAAAAAACAATGAGACTTCAAAAATATCAGAAATAAGACAATAATGCTTCTTCGCGAATGCATATATTTGAAAATATTGAAAAAAATCCCATTCATAGTTTACAAGAGAATTCCTAATCTATCGATATTGAAAGATATATGGTTTCAATTATAACGGAGAAAAAAAATAGAAAAGATATTCCAAAAATTCACTTTTTTCGATATAACTGAAAAACTAAAAAAAATTTTGAAAATTTTCGAAGGCTGTTGGTACGAGCCTCCGAATGCGCAACTTTTTCCCCATTTAACCGACTTCGTATCTCCTACCGTTTCCGAGATCCCCATGCTGTGCAACCTTATCTTGGGCAGACTGTATATGCGACACAAAAAAATATTATTTCATGATCGATCATTTGTTTTCAGCAACTTCAACTGAAATCAATAATTCCCTTTATATAGCAGACCAAACACATAATCTAACTTGGATAAAAAAATGTGATTTACTTTTAGATAATTTAAAAGTGCAGCTTGGCAACACGGCTTATCCCGGGTTGCAGCTGTCACAAGTCTGAGCTCCAGATAAAAAAATAAAACATGTTGAAACGTTGTGGAGCGAGACCTTTTACTTCCGAATAAGGTAACGTTTTTTATTACAAGCCCATTTATCAAAGGGCTGATGTAGATTTGAGATTTAAAAACGGCATATGATGATGCTGATGATGGTTCGTTCGGATGGAGGTGAAATCCCTGATTTATTAGATGTGGTCACAAAAAACATGTTTACTTGATTGACCAACTACAAAAAAAGTACTAAAGAAACTATACAGGGTGTTTCATTACTAATTGGAAATATTTCAACCATAGAATCCCGAACTCAAAATATGAAGATTTAACCCAAATCACCTAGATAAAATATGTCTCCTGTCTGAGTTACAGGCAGAATCGAGGTTGAAAATGACACTCTGTATATATTCACCAAATGTGGAAAATACATGTAATTTCCAGATAAATGGATATTTGGTAAGAAATGAAATAAGAAATTATTCGATTTCATATCA
The DNA here is from genome assembly GCA_918026855.4 of Phaedon cochleariae. Classification (NCBI taxonomy): domain Eukaryota; kingdom Metazoa; phylum Arthropoda; class Insecta; order Coleoptera; family Chrysomelidae; genus Phaedon; species Phaedon cochleariae. The sequence goes on along the minus strand of OU896715.1, from coordinate 7,052,698 downwards.
TTGGTATCAAGACATTCAAACTATTTAAGATACAGAAATAAGAGGAATAATTTATTTATTTGAGAAATAACAACGTATAAAGATATGGCTTCATAGAATATGTTCAAATTGTCTTCCATTTTGGCCTAAGCAAACTTCACATCGTTTCCTTACAGAATTCACTGCGTTGGTGATATGAATGGGTCTCACTTTTTGGAATGCTGAAATAACGTCTTCACGTAGTTCTTCAGCGTTTTGGTGATTTCGGCGGTATGTATGGTTTATTAGAAATCCCCACAAGAAAAAATCCAAAGGACTCAAGTCTGGTGAACGGGGGGGGCATCGAATTGGTCCATTTGTACCAATCCATTTTTGTGGAAACTTTATATTCAGGATATCTGTAACTCTACGGGCATTATGGGATGGACATCCATCCTGTTGGAAATAAGTATGCGGTAATCTAGCAAGACGCTCTTCGTCCAGCAATTCTCCCAAATTCCGATTCATAATTCTGATATAGTTTTCCGCTTCCAAATTTTCTTCAAATATAACGTAGGCTAATATGTATCCTTTGATGAAACAACTTATGTTGAAACCAAACCTACCCTGTTGCCTCCTATCATAAAGAAAATTTGGACATCTTCTATAAGGCTATATTTTTCAACGCAACCTACTGATTTTCTATTTGAGTAAATTGTTGGTCTTATTTCTGTATCTCAAATGTCTTGATAACAATGATATCAAATCGAATAATTTCCCATTTTATTTCTCACCAAATATCCATTTGTCTGGAAATAACATTCCCTATGATATTCATTTTCCACCTTTGGTGAATATATACAGAGTGTCATTTCCAACCTCGATTCTGCCTGTTGATAGCATTATCCAGAAATATCGATGATTCCATAGCTACTGGCGAGCAGTGTTATCATTGGAGATGATCCCACTTGGTCCATGACTCCATGAGTGTATCATTTTGTATCTTTCTGACAGTTGCGAATTTTTTAATCCTACCTCAATTATTTTTACAGAAGATACGGGGGTGTAACCATAAGAAATGTGACACACTGAAAATATTTTTGCGAATATATCTGAAATTGTGGATGGAAAAGGTAGGGTTATATATATATTTGTAATGAGAACGCCTGGGACTATTCAACTGTGCCAAAATATACGGGGTGTTCCATTAGAAAAATCATAATTGGCTGCAAAAATCATAATTGGCTGCCGTATCTTCTCAACGTCAGCCTGTATAAAATTTCTGATGATGCCAATGGATTCCACGCATCATTCTGTATAAATATACGTTTTAAATTTTTTGATACCTCTCACCGTAAAGTAGTCAGAAAATAAAATCGAAATCGGCAAATTTTCAATTTCCCCCTGTATCTCTAAAACGAATGAAGATATCGAAATTTTGATTGTGCCATTCGAGGTTTTTCCAAAATCGAACCCGGAACATGTATATCGGTTTTTCGATAACACCTCTAGTTATTGAGATAGACGGTGAAAACGCCCAATTTTGCCCACCCTGTACATATATACATATCGGTACTCATTGTTGGCACCATCATCAGGACACAATATTCAAGAGATGGTACACCAAGAATCAGTTAAGGCCAATGATGTTAATTGCATCCCAAAACAGTTGAAAGCAGCAGAAACACCGCAAAAATTAGCAGGCGATTAAAATGTTGGTGTTGGCCCACACACATCGTCCCCTTGCCTAATTTGCAACCGATCTCAACAGGTTATGACCAAGACAAGTGCCAAACAAAATCACCCTTCGCCACTTTGCGCTATACCGCACATCTCGTGCTCCTTGGTTGGAACCCCCTTGTTCGATTACAACCCTGCCAAGAGGGGCCCGCGGAATAATGCGACACCTACTAGTCAACAGGTTGAAAATGTCCCGTCCCCGTCGAAGATATCCCCCTATATATGTGGAGGGATGCACCGTATTCCCCCAAAAACTGCTTTCGACCTACATTCACCTATATACAGCGAAGGGGGTAACCCTCTTGTTCGTTACCCTCTTTACATATCTGTGTGCACTTGATTTTCATGTAGGGAGTTATTTCGTTTCGACCATCAAGTTTATTATGTGTACTGTCTGTAGGTTAATAGGGGAGGTGGAATATTCATTTCTTTAGATTTTTGGGTAGAGGTCTCCATCTCGGTAAACGTCTGATTGATGAGTTGACTATATCAATCAGGAGTCCTATAGCCAAATTCAGATCAGGACTGTCAGGAGCAATATCATGAGTGCTCGCAAGTCGCAATACTCAGTTCTCAACACACTAAATGGACCACTCATAATTTGACTCTATTTCGAAGACCTGTATTTTTTGAAAAAACTGACCGATCTTCATGCGGTTTTCGATATCAGATGTGATATTTCATCGGCTTCAAAGAGAGCTAGAACACTCTGGAAAAGTCCGCAGAAAAAAACTTACACAGAGTGTAAAGTGGAACAATTACCCTATGGTCTACATTTCCAATGCTGCCAGAACTCGAGAAATTGTTCTCTGATCAAAAGTCAGTCATATTATGATACACTAGGACCTCATCTCGGGGCCATTGGAACAAAAATTCGATTTTTTTTCGAAAGTCTAGCATTTCTCTCTAGAACTCAACTTGAGCTGACTATTGGGAAGAACTATTCTCATGTTTTGTGGAGGACAATGAAAGACGAAAAAAGCACTTTTTGGGATGGTGACTAAAACCACGGCCCATTCGATTCAGTATATTCAGAAACGGCCTTCTCGATATCCATTATTTATATTAGACTATTAACTCGAGACGTTTTCGAAAATTCGCTTCTCATATAAATACAGGATGAAAATTTTCAATTCAAACTTATATCGATGATTCTTATCATTTTATCAACTGATTTCCAATATTTATTGCCCAAGTATGAGACACAGACTATTGTTGTTCAATATACTGAGTGTTTCACAACTTATCTGACAAATTACGAACTCTAGAAAACAATAATGTTAGAAGAATGTGGTGACCAGCATTATCTCCAGACCTGGATTTGATTGAACATATGTGGTGCCTAATGAAACTTAACCTATCGAGAAGGCGAGAGGCACCCCAGAATAATGACAACCTTATCCAAGCTGTATCACAAGAGTGGGAGGCAATATCAATAGTCTTCATCATCAACCTCGTATAGAATCTATGCCAAACCGATTTCATGAGGTTTTGTTAAATCGGGGAGGCCTACCAAGTACTGAAATTTAGGATATAGGACTTTCTAGTTGGATCTTCATAATGCTGAAGAATTCACTAATGTCATATTTCGCCAATAGAGCCCTTTTCGAATAGTTTTAGTGGATATAAAGTGTTACAAATTTTATTTTCCATCTCGTTTTACTTCTATGTAGCTATAAACTCATTTCGAACGGATCCTTTGCTTCAATAGAGCAAAGAAATATGTAATATCAATGGAATATTTCGTTCACTCTACATCAAGTAGAATTTTCGCCTCTAGATGGCGATCATTTCGCCTCGTCTATGCCTGCCTCGAATTCATAACATACGTGAAGCCTGATTCTTCGTGTTTGAAATATCAGCTAGATAAATCGAACTTAGGATGATTAGCAATCCGAAATAGTTTTCCATCAGTTAAGGAGAAGTAAAGACTTGATCTATTGTGGGAGTCGACTAGTTTACTAGTTTTGTTAATTCTATTGATGTGAAATTTCAGAGAATTTCCGAATATTAAATTTGGTTCAACAAAACAATTTGTCGAATGGATAATATATATAGTTTCTCTTGAATCAACAAAATATTTCATTGAATTAACCAAATATTTAATTGAATTAACCAAATATTTTATTGAATCAACCAAATATTTCTTTGAATCAACCAAATATTTCGTTGAATTAACTAAATATTTGATTGAATCAATATCTTGTTATTTTGAATCAAACAAAATGATTGTTGGAGCCAATTCATTATCTCTTCACAAACAATTCATGGATGTGCTTGATCGAAGAAGATCCAGAGTTCATACAAGACATATTTACTTGATTCAAACTTCAAATTCGCTCTAAAACAAGATATAGATTTACTTATTTCAAGATTATATTTTGTCGTGCATATATGACACTTGTATTCGCTCCATTCAATTAAATTTTGCTTGATTCAACAATTCCTTTTTTTCCGTGCAGTCTCGCAGAAGCTGACAATCGATTCACGGAACTTTTCTATTGAATCTCTTACACTTCGTCTTGAGATTCTATATATAAGTCTCGCAAGTGATTAATTTACGATAATCAATTACCCATTTCCAATATTTATTATATGATAAGACGTTGCTGTAATTTGAAATTCCTCGCTAACATAAAACGCGTTTTGTCGACTATAATAGCCTAAAACGAGCTCGCAGCTCCCATTCTTATGGCCCTTTCAGCGCCATGTTTATGAATGATTCGCTCACGAAATCTCTCGAAACGGTATTTATGGCAGTTTAATGGCATTCGAGGGCCTCCGGAAGCCCTCGTAAGCCCTTCGCGAAAAGGTAATCAGGTAATTAACTTTGCCCTAAGCCTCGAATTTACGAGATTCAGAGTCCGACAGAATTGCTTGCAATTCAATTCAGACATCCTACGGGATTTGATATTCTTTAACCATAACCTATAAGAACTAATGTTGGTGATGGAATAGGAAATTTAATGATTTTCTATCGTATTCACAACGATCTTTTATTTAAAAGTACACCCTGAAAATTTTTTCAATGTTTATCTTTTTGAATGATACATTTTTCTTTAGCCACAACAAAGATACCAAACTATCCATTTCTGATGAGTCTCTTGAATTTTTATTTCAATTTAACACATTTATGAGGGGACATTGAATATACAGGGTGATCGACGATCCACCTAAATATTATACCAATTGAATTTTTGGATTCTCCATAAAAAGCTGAATTCAGAGCTCTGCTATTTTAAATTTTTTCACATTCGGCAGCGGTTCAGCATCGTAATAGTTAGGCCCCGTTCAATATATGGTACAAATCAGCGTTGGGTTTTCACCAGGGATCCTTTGTTCTAAAATCTAGCACGCAATTTTAATAGATCGTAGTAGATTCGACAAGTGATGAAAAAATATAGGAATATTGGAAATGAAAATTCATTTGGGTAGTTTTGAAACAATATGAAAACTTAATATAACTAGGTACTATTACGAAAAATTGAATAAAATAACTAAGTCAATAATGAAAATGTGGAATAAAATAAAATAAATACTCTAAAAGGAGAATTCTTAAACAGTGAGCACGTAAAAGTAGGACCAAGTTCATTGAATGTTCGATATAGAACACTGTAAGAAATCCTTGTGAGTGACTGCAAATTTGGTAATGAGTTAATCTACTGAGTGAATTTTTTGAGTAAATATTCGATGAAATCTGGGTATTTTCACAATTCCTTTCAATTATGACAATGTTATAAATTTGATTGAATAGCACAAATTTTGGAATAAAACAAACAAGAAAACCATATTAGAGTGGCTTTTACTCAATCATTAGATGAAACATGTGAGAATCACTCATTATCGAGCGATTTCACCAAATAATTGGTGAAAGGGCCGGTCCATACGCTGTATATTGTTAGCGTCTCAGTCATCTCACTGTCTCAGTCCCTTTTCAACGTGCAAACAGTGAACAGTGTATTTGGGAATAACATGATGACCGTTCTAAGTCACCACAATATTATATGTTTTAATTATTCTAAATGAAGAACTTCGGAGTAAAGGAATGTCCGAATCTCAGTGGTCATCAGCGAGGAAGACTCGAGCCAGCTCGAGACTAAGCAGAGGCCGTTTTGTCCAATTGATAACGCAGCGTCAGTCTTGATGGAAGTTCAATGCATAAAAACAATCCTGTGCTTTCCATATCAGCGTAGTGAATTATAATTGAATAGGAGTACTCACTGCAAGTTTGAGCAGTAAAATACATGATGGCTTTCAACAAAATGGCTGATGATCGTGAATTGTATTAAATAATTCAAATATTCATTTGGATGGTGTGATTCTTGAAAATTGTATTGTATATATAGTGTTGATTTATATCCGATTACCTTGACGTTCAGATAAATCAATATACGTATTCTTCTGTTGAATAGTCCATATATCGCCGTTGATGTCTTTCACAGTCATGTTCGTGTGTTTGCTTTTCACTCAATAGTGACTGAAAATTAATCAAATAAGAGTATTTCGAATCAGAAATGAGTAAATTGAATCATCATTGATCACATTATTTTCTAATTAGGTATATTGAATCTTAATTGAGAAAGTGTTGATTGAATAATTCAATTGTGATCATTCATGAGATCGATAAAATATTTGTTTGAAACGTTATTCGTGAATTTGTCTCTATTTAGGTAACATACCCAGAACAATTCTGCTCTGCTTATTTGAGTGAAAATTCACTCATTTTTTTTCAGTGTAGATTATGGAGGTTTTATCAGTTGTCGTAATAGCGTACTAAGCAAGGTGTAAGAGTAATAGATTTAGTACAATTGCAATATATTGGATCTTTCTTTTATTTTATTCAGACCAGGGAAGAGTCCCTCTTATCCTGATATCTATTATGGAACAAAATAAAAACGGTATTGAAGTTTGATGCGAACAGCCCTTCTGCCCCAAATGAGTTTCAGAAATACATTCTAAGAATTGAAAGAGATCGAACGGAAAAAATAAATATCAAAAACTTGAGAATAGTAAATTTGGTCATAATGTCGATATTTTCTCTAGTTTATGGACAATCTCGGTCTTTTGAACTTTGATTGATCACCTGGGTCATAATCAACTGCATTTCGAAGAAGCTGATTCTCATGAACCTCAGCTTTTTCGAAAGTCTTGATGTTTCGTTCTTTGATGACTGACACGATTGAAGGGAGTTTCAGATCCCTGGCGATCTGGTTATTCCGAACATACCAAGGAGATCCTGTCACCATTCTCGCGACTTTGTTTTGTAATGTTTGTAATCTGGTGATATGAGATTTAGCTGTGTGGCCCCAGACAACTGAGGCATACAGTAAAATTGGCCTGATAGCCATGATATAAATATTAAATTTTTGTCTCAAACCCAATTTACTTCGCCTGTTTAGAAATGGATACAGGGCTCCAATGGCTCGTTTAGCTTTAGAAACTTGCTGTTCAATGTGCTGGGCCCAGGTGAGCTTTTAATGCACACACCTAAGTATTCAACTTGTGAAGACCACTCTAACTCCAGACCATCCAGGACTATTCTGGTTCTGGGAGGCCTCCGCTCCCTTCCGAGTGCGACCAATTGTGTTTTTGTAGGATTCAATTTGATCTTCCATCTTAGGAAGTACTCCTGAAGAGAATTCAGTGCGCTTTGGAGGTTCATAGCTGCTTGCTCGAAATTTGTCGAATATGCAAGAACTGCCGTATCATCAGCAAAAAGCGATATCTTGCATATCACTGGTCTTGGCAAATCGCTAGTATATAAACTGTACAACAGCGGAGATAAAATTGCACCCTGAGGAACACCAGCTTCAATGGGCTTGATACCAGATCGTTGATCATCAAGTTTTACTTGAAAAGTTCGATTTTTAGAAATGAACACATCAACTTTTCAATCAAATCAATCAAATTGTCAGGAAAGCCCATATCGATCATTTTGTATAAGATACCATCATGCCACACCTTGTCAAATGCTTTCGCTATGTCAAGGAGCAAGATGGGTCTTTTGTCTATCATTTCTCAACAATATTGTGTTCTCAATGAGTCTCAAGACTTGTAGTTCAGTTGAGTGGCCAGTTCTGAAACCGAACTGCTCATCTGGTATAAGCTCGTTGTCGTCGATAAATTTACAATTGCAATAACATCCATCCCCAAGGCTGGTATAAATCCGGCACTGACTTCCCCCTGCTTTCCGAACCCGAGCAAAGATTGTAACCCCTTGCAGGACCGGACACCTGCCCGCTAGATCCAAGTCGGTCGCGTGCCACGGCGCGTGGGAGGGGCCGGGAGGGGGGGCGCCCTCGCTCGGCAAAAGGGGAAGCCCCGCAATCCGTACACGGCCCGCCTGAGGCCGCGATCTTATGAATGGGAGACCATAATGGGACTGGCACGAAGCGTAGGCGATGCTCGCCGTTTAGGAGGGTGCGAGGTCGTTAATCGTACGTAAATCGTTGACCTCTGGTCATGACATTCGAGAAAGTGATTAGCGGACGGCGGACGCATTCTCTTTTCATCAGTCTTTCGTCAACCTGGCTAATTCTTGCAAGGATCAATTCTAGCACTAACACTATTTCTACTCCATAATATCAACGATTTGTTGGAAGCAACTTTATGTCCAGTACACAGCTTCGCGGATGATAGTACCCTCCATACCGCCTTCTCTTCCAGGGCTCCAATACCAGCCAGGCAAATCAGAAACGAACGAGGGAGATATGTTGACAACATGAATATGGACTTGGCAACAATTCTCGAATGGGGATCCAATAACTTGGTAGATTTCAATGCCAACAAAACACAAGCATGCTTTTTCTCTAGAAAAGCCATTCTCACTGTGCCCAACATTAGCTTGTCAGGAGTAACCATACCTTTGAGAACATCCATTTCGATTCTTGGGATTATTATCAGCAACAACTTTTCTTGGGAAAATCACGTGAGATCAATTGCTAAAAGTGCATCCCAAAAACTTGGTTTTCTGTTTCGGGCCAGGAGCAATTTCACTACCAGTCAGCTGCTTATGATGTATAAGGCACAGATCCGACCAGTCCTGGAATACTGTTCCCATATTTGGAGTGCAGCACCCAATCATACCCTGAAACTGTTGGATTCTGTCCAAAAAAGGGTAATTCGTCTCGTGGGTGATGCCTCGCTCACAAACTCACTCACTTCTCTGGAACACCGTAGAGAAGTTGGCGATCTGGCTCTATTTTATAGATATTTTCATGGACGATGCTCTTCTGAAATATCAACAATTGTTCCTCCCTTGGCAGTCCCTGCGAGATTAATCCGTCGAGTTGAGGCTTCGCACCCCTTCGTGGTCACTGTGGAGACCTGCAGAAGACCTCTTTCCAAAGACTCGTTCATCCAACAAACAGCGAGGCTCTGAAACACATTGCCAAGGGAGGTGTTTCCCGAGGCATATAACCTCAAGAAATTTAAGAAGAACACCAATTCCTACCTTAATTCCCTTGGTTCTCACGATGTTCTCTGAACATTACAGGATATCCCTTTTCGTGGAAACCAGATCATACAAAAAAAGTAAAGCAAGGTCATTGTGTTATTGTTGTAGAAAAACAATATTGTATTTCCGAGTTCAAGTCAATATCGATATCGGCATTTTGATATTTATTTAGCATCAAACCTATGGCGAACTTATTCTCTTTCATCAATCTGATGGATAATTTATGCAATTTCTCATGTGAACGATATTCGTTTTGATGTCATAATATACATTATTGTAGGTAATTGTGATGAAACCTCGGATGAAACCAATAGAGATGATCCATGATCAAAGCAAAAAAATAACTGAATCGTAAATATATAACTGTTGTCCAACCAATTAAGGGTTGGGTCCATTTGGGTCGGATGATCAATCTTCAATTATTGATATTCATCAATTCTTGTTATAAATTATCAGCATTATTTTTAAAGTGATATTTTCTTTCTCCTTTTTTCAACCTGAAGACATGCCCAAGTCAAGTAGTTTCTTATATGATTTAATATTTAAATGTCCAAATTTGACGACTTTTTGAACATCCATGCAGAGTTTTTCTTATATATTTTAGTTAATATAAGTACTAAGTTTGTCAAAATAATAAAATTCTGATGTGAAATCAAAATAAGCAAGATCAAAATTTGATTGCACTCAATTTCACAGAGTTTTAGATAAATTACCAGTTTGGCATCAGACTATTGCCTAACAAAGAAAGACGATTACCTTTAGGGTACAAAGTTCAAGGCCTTTCCTTGTGAAATTCCAGCTTGCCTGTTCGAAAGACTGGTAGCTTCTGCTGTTTTAAACTGAAAGATAGAATTTGACCTGAATTCACACCTGGACTCGTTCCATTGTGATTGTATCCATTAAAGTTCTTATTTATTGAAGGATCAAATTCTCTATGCATCCTCTTAGAATTTATACCTGACGATCTTTTCATTCCGTCCAGGCTGTATTATTTTACTACTAGTAGGTACCTATATTCTGCTCGACATAGTTTGAATAGAAGAACATTTACGTATGTACTCACCAAAGACAAATATAATTCTACATTCTTTTTGATGGACTATGGAGTATTTGGATGAATAATTCAGTCATTGTAAATAACATAAAATACATTGAATTGAAATTGAAAATTTGTCATGTGATGACTTGAACAATCAACCGATTATAAATCTGAATACAGTAGCCAAAAATAACTTTTTCCTATTTCAAGATCCATTGCTCAACAGTCAAAAATGTTTTCTAGTGAGTATACATCGAATGGTAGAAAAAAATTACCTAGGTAGTCGATCCAAATGAAGGTAACACAATTTCAATATAGCAGATGATATTTTTTTTATTTTTTGGTGAAGTTGCTGCGAGGCTAAATAATTTTTTTTCTGTGACGGGAAAAAAGTTTGGCATTTCATCTCTGTTGACAGATTATAAAATATCACTTTTCATTAATTACTTTTTTCCTGTGGGAAAAAAGTGAGTACTTTTTTCCCGGATATATATCACATATATATACAATGTTGATGGCTTTTGTTGTACTATAGTTCCGAAAAATGAGTCGATAATACCGTCTCCGAGAAAGAACTGTGAGTCCTTTTATCTTCCATTCGACTTCGCGGTTACGTATATCACTAAACAACCACTGAATTCTCAATTTTTTTAAATCAAATCACAGAATCATTAGACTGACAGAAGTGACATCAGATATTTGATTACTTCAAAAGAATGATGAAGATACCTACAACGCAGGTATCCCTACTGTTAAAAACTTAAAATTTCATGTCGATAATTTTCAGATTTCGAAATAATGTAATATCTTCTCGATATTGATTCGTCCTTTTTTCTGTCACAGAAGAAAATAGTGTATTATACACGGGATAAATATTAGATTTTAGCTCACGGTTTTTTGTCACACAACACCACCTCAAGCTAAAATCTACTACTTTTTTCCCTTGTATATTAAATAACTATTTTACACTACCTATAGGTCGCAATACAGTGGAGCCGATAATAGTTGTTGAGTAACGTTTGGTAATTTGATGATGCACAGATACAAGAAAAGCTTTTGAATTGAAACAAATTTCTAGATATTGACTTTAATGACCAGAGAAAAAAATCGGAAAAAATCCATGTTAAACGGGAGTATGTACCTAAATTTCTAACAACTTTTTGAACACTCACTGTATTCTTGAAAGAGAAAAATGCACCTTCCGGATGTCATTCAGCCAATCAGACTACCACTCGACTGATTTTTCGATGAATTATAAAAACTTGAAAAACATTTTGAGTGATTCCTGCACTTATGAGTTTTTGGCGAAAGCGCTTTCTGATTGGTTCTAACATAGAACAACTTTGTAATAATTCGCTGTTTTTGGCGGAACCGCCTTCAATTTTTTTCGTTTCAATCAGTTCAAAAAGCATCAAGTTGATTTCAAAAAGTATCAATTGAATTTCAAATCAGTCATTTCAATTTCAAAAATATCAAATGTATTTCAAAATCATCAATTCGATTTCAAAATGCGCCAATAAATGTATTTCAAATTAGTCGTTTTAATTTCAAGAAATTCCATTCTGATTTCAAAACTGTTGATTTGATTTGCAAATGATGCTTTTTGGAAACCAAAAAACTATTTGGAAATACAATTGACCATTTTTGAACTGAAATTGGAAAAGGTATAGTGGACATTTAAAGAGTTTTTGCAAAATTGCTTCAGATAGTTTTGAAACGCTGTTACCATGCCATCCATAATAACATAATGTTTCTCACAGAGGGAACACTATGAACAGGGTGAAATGAGTGGGATAGCCATTATATGGTAATGTAGATATAATGTGGAATAAACAAATTCATTCCAACTGCTCTTTCTCATATATTACGAGAACGATGACGATCGTTGTATTGATCATTGTGAGACAGCTGTTCGTTCGGAAACGAGAAATTACATTGCAAACATCGAATATCAATTATTAATTCCTATATGATTAATACGTCACGGCAAACCGATTCGTCATGGTATAGCCGATGGTGAATACAAAAGTGACGGTACTTTCCAATAAGATTTTTTTTTCGAACATCCCCTATATATCACAGAGGAAAACAAACACTTTGGACAGCCCGGTGGTGAACACGTGGTTCGTGTTACGTTGACAGCTGCCGAAACTACCCCCCTCCACTCTGCATTCCCATCACCACAGTTCTCTCAGCACCGTTATACGGGGTTTTGGCCGTTTGATAATATAATATGATATTTATCTATCTCAGATACTTTATACAGAGTGTAACAAGTTAGCTTGTCATCAGCATTGATGGGAATTAAGAAAGAGAGTTATATACGGAATGGGTTCCCTTAGGCAGCTTTTTTCATCGTGATTAAAAGTGTCACTTGAGTCCATGGGTTTAAACTAGAAATGTGATTTTTCTTCGTTTAATCTTGATAGTCCAATGCTTTTGAAGTCGCAAATTCCAATTGTTTGAGGTAGGAAATCACTAAATTGAAATCAGAAAATACAAGTATTTTCCAGGAATAGTTATCTGTTTTTTGTTCGCGCATTCATAACAAATTGCGACACTCTTTTTCAGTTTCCTACGTTACCATGATACCTTGCACAAAACAATGCGCGTTGTAAAACTGTGCGCGAAGTACCTACTTCGCGCATTGTTATGTAAAATATGAGATATTTATATTTCAACTGTATGGTCCTCAATCGAGCAAACATCCACGAAACCATTTATTCCTGAATGTTCAACAATAATAGTTATTTTTGTATCTAGAGCGCGAAATGCTACTTTGGTGATCGAGATCTTAATATGCAATTTTAATCAACACACAAATGAAGAAGAAAAATTATTGATGCAATCGATTAACTGTCAAACACATAAAACATTTTGTGTAGGTACAACGCCTACTAAGTGAAATAATTATGAAAAAATAGACTGATAGCCCTGTGGATCATCGTATAAGAGGAACATGGCGAAAATAAAAGACAGATAGTTTCTGTACGAGTAGCTGAATTCGAAAAAATATGTTCCTATCTTAGATTCCTCAATATCATGAGTTATTTTCGAAGGTATTCATCTTGACTCAAACAAGCTATTGACAACCTGCAGACATTGATCAGAATATCAAAACATTTTGAATAATATCGGTTTACTAATGATCTTTAAATTTCAAAGCCTACCAAGTGTCGATATATCATCGAATTCATGTCACAGCCAACTTATGAAAAGCAATTCAACAGCGAATTAAGAAATGAATGCCACTTTGTGATACATGGTTGGATAGAGAATTTCAAGGCGAAAAAGATAGACTGAAGAAATGTACAGGGTAACATTTAAAAAAAAAGTTGGGGTCACTTCCGGTCAAACAGGTGGTTGAAAAAAATTGTCGTTAAGTTCGTAAACTGTGCTACCATTTATTATATACCTACCACCTGTGAATTTCAAAATTTTATCTACTCAAATGAAAAAACTACAAAGAAATACATTGAGAATTCGCATTCTCCATGTGATGAAAATATTAATTCTCTCTCGGTTTATTCAACAGAAAACAACTACTTTCCTGGGTATATGCCACGACGAATATTGAATTAGATATATTGAACACACACGATAAGAATTTGAAAACAGTCTTCTGTAGTAAAGAATTTGCATTCTCCTTTATATAAAGATATGCACATAATATCATTCTGAATATTCAACAGAAAACAACTACTTTCCTGGCTATTTGCCACGTCGAACATTGAATTATATTTGTTGAATATCCAAAAAGAGAGCATGAAAAATCAAAATCCTCTGAAATTGAGACGTTGTCTCAAATAGAATAGAATAATATAATGTATTATGATATAAAAATATAACTTACCAATAATTCTCTCCTGAAACACTTAGTTCACTTTATTGCCATCTGGTTAGACCTTCACTTGAGTATGGTTCCATCATTTGGAGGCCTTTTTATCAAATACATATTGATAGTTTAGAGCGAATTCAGAAAAGGTTCCTGAGAACATATTCATATCGCAAGAGTTATCATGTTGCTCATATTATAAACTACCCAGATATCTTAATGGAGCTTAATCTACTAACTTTAGAAAATCGTAGATTAGTGTTGGATATGTGTTTCCTATATAAATTGGTCAATGGCCTTATTAATTCTCCAGATCTGCTTAGTTTGATTAGATTTAATACATTGACCAGAACAAGAAATCCTCCTTTATTTTCCTTGACTTTTCACTCAACGAATTATGGCAACAATAACCCTATTTCAAGGCTACAAAGGAATTATGTTGTTCTTCAAAATCATTGTGACCTATTCTGTGGCAGTCTAGGTAAATTCAAAACTAATGTTGTGAAAACAATTAGGAATACCTGAATAATATAATGAGTGCTACATTTCTATGAGTGTAATTTCCATTGCTCCTACTATTATTATTCATATTTTTGTTGTAATTTTTTTTTTATAAAAATGGTGTAACCGTTGAAATAAATAAATAAATAAATAAATAAATATGTTCAGTATTGAAATGAAAATTGAAATGTATAGAAGTATACTTGTATGAAAAAAAAATGAACACATTTTTTTACAGAAACGCTCGAATCGCGAATGTTACGTTGATTATCCTTGCGTAAGGTCCGTACACATCGCTACCGAGTCAAGATCGAGTCCCTGGCTAATTTTAGCCCATATCATCCGACCATCCTAACCCTTCCGATCTTCGTCCAACACGTGTCAGCTCCAAGAATAGCCATCACACGTCACGCTTTCCCTCCCACCCGGGGATCCCCCGTGGCCCTAACCCAAATAAATTCGACCTTCGGGCGATCGCGTGAATCCTTTTTCGGGGTAAAACTGGGAGATTTCCGGGCAAAACGCACCACCGCAGAGACCGGCTATCTTCGGGGGTGGAGGGTCTCGAGGGTTGGGTCCTGGCGTCTGGCCGCCCGTCTAGCCGAAAGGGCCGCAGGGATAACGACCCACCAAAGGCCGGCCGTTTGACGGATGGGGTGGGATCCCTTACCTCGGCCAACGTGCCGAGGATGTGGAAAAAATGATTTTTTCTGCAACCGACACAAATGTCGTCCATTCTCTTACCAAAATTAGCTCTTGAATCGACGTTTCTATTACTGACACAAAAATAGGTATGTTGCCAGGCAACATATTCAGTTCCTAGGAGGTAAAGTATAACTTATTGAACGTTTCTTCGAAAAAATAGTAGATTGTTTTATCAGGATCAAAAGTGACACTTTGTTTGACAAGCGAATTTTGCATTTGCGAGGCGGAGCGTTTAGCGTTTAGGTTATTTGGGTTGGGACGCATACCTGATTTGTTTCCGATTTCAGAAGATTTGGCATTTCATACCCATGCTGGAGATATAAATACACCTTATTATAGTTGAGTATAGGAATCATACACATCTCCATTTTGTATATCATTTAATCATTTTGGCCAACGTTACTATTCCTAAGAAAGATTATACCACTACTGATAAAACAGATTCCATTGATTGATCCTCTACAGAAGAACTTGTTTCACCATCTAAATACAACTCAATTGATGTAGATATAGAAGTATCTATAATGTTCAGAACATCATAATATTCATTATTCCAGATTTTTTGGAATCAGATGATTTGCCCCAAAATATTACTGCGTTTAAAGAATTTTCCTATCAGAGAGCCTGAAAGAAAAATTCACTAGCTTGTCAGTGACAATTTGTATCGAAAAAAATTTGGAGAAGAGAAATAAAGGTATATAGAAAAAATATCAAATTTGTACTTGTCTTTGGACGTTTCGGGAACGAATCTGCACCCGTTTTCCACATAGAAAATGGATATTTTTGTAACGCAAATTCGTATTTGTCCTGAAACTTTTCAGCTCTCTGATAGGAAAATTCTTTAAACGCAGTGACATTTTGGGGAAATCATCTGATTTGTCCGTAGTACACGTATATTGAAATAATATTCATATTTTTATTTAATAGAAACGAGGAGAGAAACTCCCAAAAAATCTGGAGTAATGAATGTACCACCTCCTCGACTAACCAACAGACAGTATCGTGATATTACTTATGAAAATCATCTGATCATCTTCATATTTTTATTTTATAGAAACGATGAGAAAATATAGGAAAATGAAAATAATGAGAGACAGTCCTCTGCTCGTACTCGTACCGGTACTCTATAGTTTGAAAATGTCAAACTTTGTTGCCTGATGGGTAGTTATCATATCGTTGTTGACATCGAAAAGTGATGGGCCCTGAATGCGTATATTGAATGAAAGTATTCACTTAAGTCATTCAAATAGGGTATTAAATATATCCTTTCATTTCCTGAAGTTCATGAACAGTAAGGGGGTTTATATTTCGGACCATCTCCACAGCCCAAGTTTTTGAAGTTCTATATACAAACAGATACATAGCAAATTAGAATGCGTAATGGAAATCAATGACAAAAATAAGTCTCAACTTATTAGAGGATCTTATCGAGTCTTCAATATTTTCTGCTATTTTTCAACAATAAATAATAAATATACCTGCTTTTACGTATAGTAAAAATATTCTTTAAATGAATTCATTTTTTATGATGAGTTCCCAACTCCGCATCGGGTCAAAAGGATGGAGAAAGATGTGACTAATCATATTCTTTGTGAGAAAATAATAATCAAGTGTATACAATTTTTCAAGTTTTCACCTTCAAAAATTCTCTCCGTGAACCCTGGTTTTGCTGAAGTAATGTGATTTTTAACAAATGTGGCATCAATGAAATTGTTGGAAACAAATGCTCCCTATACAATCATACCTCATTACCACTGTTCCATTCAGAAGAACAATTATTTTAAAAATTGATCAATTAAAAATCAACCATAAAGTTGGTAGACCTTTTTCATTTTGAAAATATGCCATTTTCCTAGAGAATTAAATATATTTTTTTGGACAACAAACAAATATTTCATCAACATTCTGAGAGGCCCTTGTCTCTTCGGTCATCTGACTTACTACAGTGAATAAATAATTATCTCAACTTCAAGAACTGAGTCGTAGTAGTTTGATAACAACTCAAGAGAAATTAGCACGCCTAAATAAGTTGTCTAATATACAGCTATTGGAGTTTCAAGTTTTACTCGTACATTTTAGATGTTTGCAGAAGCATCAACATCCCGGAAATGTTAGATCGAATGGACCGTCTTTTAGTCTTTTGTTCAAGAGGTTTGATATTCCTCCTGTATTTGTTCAACAGGTAGTTAGTTCATTTCCGTTTTATACTATTATGAACAGAGGCTCGCCTAGATATACAGAAAACAGACTCTGGTGCTTCACAATGAAATTGTACTCCACCAATATTTCCTCCACCAAAAATTTAAATACCGAAAAAATTATGTACGCTTAGAGAAAATGAACGTATGCTATGCATATTGAATATTGTTCCTGTCCCCCTTACTAACATGATTGTTAAATGGGAGATAAATCACAAATATATTTTTTTCCACCACTAGCTATAAAACCTACCATTATCTACTTCTCTTCCAGACATAAAGTGTGTTTTTACTACCAAGGTAGTTTTCGTAATTTTATTAACCACTAGTCAATAAAGACATAGCCACCATACTGTTGTAATTAACCCGAATTCACCGTTCTGATGTGAGATTCGCAGGAATGGCACTGGAATATAGTAGGTATTTATCAATAACGACTTTTCATATGCTGTAATGACTACTAGATTTTAACTGGAATTGAAACGAAGTGCTTTCATAGGGACAATAGGTCCAAAATTCAGTTCCACAAAACTGTAATGATTGAAATATATTGCCAGTGGTGGAAGGCTGAAGTTTCGGGATATAATCTTGGCCCCTGAGTAATAATGATATTATTCTTTGCTACTTTGGTGTTTAATTAACTATCACTATCCATAGTAATGTAGGCGCATTATGCTATGATGCTGTCACATACGTAACAAAGGCATATTATCGATATTTGAACGTGGTAGAAATGAAAAATGCAAAATTTCCACATTCTTATGACAGGAGAGGAGTTGTTTAGTTATGTATATTGGTCACACTCGCGAATATCAAATTCATCCACTTTCCCCATTGGAGAATATCAATTCATGATAATTTTATAAAGGTTTTCTTTACCATTAATTCCTTCTCCTGGTAAAATCGATTCTGAATCCACTACTCACAGTTAGCTAGTTATATTTCATGGTTTATATTTCATGGGTATTTGAACAGCCCTTGGAAAACTAGAACACCTGGTTGTCCGCTACCGGATATACCTACAGTCAGACAGACAGACAGACATATTCGTTTTCTACCGCTTGCTCACAATATGGTATCTTGTACATCAGATCCCCATTGGGAAGATTCATCATCAATTTATCAATTATTATTATATGTATAATTGAAATATTTATTTCAAGACCACAAATTGAATGAAGCAGTTGCATTTTTGCCATCAACTGAATTTCCAAATATAAATACTCCACAAAACTGTCTTTTTTATTGATGAATTTATGCAGATAGTTAGCTACCTATAGTTCTTTGAATAGAGTGGGCTGTATGCTACATGCAACATGATACTGGATAGATTGCAATTTCAAAATGGGCGAGTTTAATGACCCCTTTCAAATCCACCCCTTTGTGTAGTGATCCGGTTCTCTAGATCCTTTTATTTCCATTCATCCGCTTCGTACTATTGAATAGAAAAAATATGTGGAATACGGGCTTGATCATACATTCACCGTCAAAGATTGTCCACACATTTTTGTTTTTTATTAAATGGCTCTTTTCTTGATAAACTTTTTTTTAAGTGTGACCAAGATGAGATTGCACATCATGGGAAACGGGAGGATAAGAATTTGATTGAATGGGAAAACAGTTGCGATTCATACCAACGGCTTTCGGAAATTTCCTCGGAAATTTCCATAATAGTTTATAGTTTTTCAGTTATATCGAAAAAAGAAAATTTTTGGAAAACATATTTCATATTTTTTTCCAAGTTATTATTTGAGTTATTGAAAAACTGAAAATACTCTTCCATGGCAACTTTTGATGAAATTTAACGTGGAGAAATTGATTTCCCTACGCGACGTTTCTTATTCGTATATATAGAACCATCATAGCACCTTCATTTTTTAAATACGGTCCTGGTTATATGTTCACAGATCCTTATAGCTTTTTCATCCTGAATTCAACCATGTATTACTCAAAGTTGTTTGAATGTGTTTTGACCACATTTTGACCTAGTTTTAGCCATCTTCAATAATTTTTCGGAATTCCAAAGACGAAATACCATCAGTTCCACTTATTTCTGATCATTCAGTGTCCAAACATTGATGGAGTTGGTATTTGATACTGAAAAGTAAAAAAAATATATAGTCGCCTGATTGGATTGCTGATTGGACACCGCTGTTTTTTTTTCTTTGGAGATATCGAAGCATTCAAGTATCAGAAGCAACTGTAAGAAGAGTATATCTTTGTTCAGAACATAATGGTTATAATTTTGAACATTTTTGAACTATTGTTCGTGTTGTCAAAGTTTAGTTATCAAGGTAATTCGTGTAAGAACCCATTAACATAAGACAATAATTTGAAGCGCTGCGTTGAATAATTGAGTGAAATATTTTTTTTTAACTTCTCAGTATCAAACTACATCAAAGTTTAACACCGAATGATCAGAAATAAGTGGAACGAAAAAACATTGATAATGGCTAAGACTAGGTCGAAACACATTCAAACCACCTTGTATAATACATGATTGAATTCAAATGAAAAAAAAAAAAAACTCAGAATCTGTGAACATATAATAAGGATCGTTTCTCCTCCCGTTTAATCCCCATGCTGTGCAACCTTATCTTAGTCACGTCACACGTATAGCTATATACATTTTCGTATCTAATAAAAATATAGAAAATCAAAATTGTAACGCGTTTTCATGACCACAACACTTAGTAACTTAGTTTTGATGTTTCATTCGTAGGGAACACCATTTATTTATTTATAGTTGAAGTTGTATTCACATTCCATGCAATGATATACCCACCTGAATTTTTCGTCGAACACACCCCAATTTTATTTTTATTTTTATTTATTTTTGTTTTATTTTTTTGTTTTAGAACCTATTCCAAGATGGTTTCCTACGAGGGGAATCTCGCAGAGGGAGGGGCAAAGGACGAGGTGGAGCGGTAGGTTTTTCAATTCCTTATAGTTTTTTCCCAATTAAGTATTTTATTATTTTGTTATTTTGGTTTGAGTCGTGTAGAAATGAAGGCATGCAATATTTATTCGCACTGTATATAATTCACGAAAATAATGGTACTTTTAGGAGTATTACGGATAGAAACTGGTGTGAAAATGTCAATATACTTTTGAATGAATGTTGTCTGTATTCCATGAGCAAAATCTTAGTAGTTTTTGAAATTGTGTCTACGATGTGAAATAAAAGTTACCCCAAATTTCTAATGGAAACAAATGCCTACTGAACGATTCATTTCTTAATATCAGCAGATGATTTTTGCACGACATTTACAAGTGGAACATCTTGAAAGTTTTCAACTTCTGTTTTGAAATAAAAATATATTAACTTCCTGATGCTTCATGCATTTTGTAGACCCATGTTTATTGGAAAATGAAAATTGTTTCCATTTTAATGAATATTTACTCCTGGAATTTTTTAACGATTCAATGACTTCCTGTTTTATCATTGACGCATTTCCCAGTCATAATTTTTTTAAATAACTGAATTGTTTCAAATAGTTATCTGATTCGGCTTCACAGACGATCTTTGTTGCAAAAAGTAAGATTCGGTGATGGGAGAATATGGAAATCAGTACGAAAATTACTCAGTCATGATGAGTATTACAATTTTTATACTGGGTGTTTCATGATGCGAGAAGTTCATATAAACATAGAATGTTTCCGAAATGCACAGGGCATTATAATTGAAAATAAAAATGATACGTTCCAATGAAAATTCGTGATATTATGGTAAATCCTCGGGTAAATCAATAGTGTACTTGAGAGCGATCGAATCGATATCATTATTTAGTCGATCAGTCTTCCAGTGGTATCACCGTTAACGTGTGATTGGGTAGGAAAAACATGGGTGGCGATGAATATTTGCATGCAGTATACAGTGTTGTATAAAAAACGAGATATAAAAAACTAGGTACCTATATACAGAGTGGGCCGTTGAAAACGAAACAGAGACTCTGTAGGTCGCCAAAACCGGATTATAAAAAAAATCTGAAACATGTCAACTATATTTTCGAGGGGGACATCATTCTAAAATATTTTCAGCCCTGCGGCGTTGCCGCTTCTAGAGAAAAGAAGCAACAACTTTGTTATTTCAAATGGAACACCATGTATTTTATTGTATTTTTAGATTCTCCCCAAAGAGCTGATTTCATCAATGTATCACACTTGGGGTCCAGCTGTAATGGTTTCAGGGATATAAAGTGTTCAAAATCGAGATTTTTCAACTTTAGCGTTTTTTTGTGTTGAAACTATTTATTATTCGTCAAAACGGCTTTCATGTCCCTATCTCAACTTGTGATTTACTATCTACTAACATTTAATTGGAACAGATACAGGGTGATCAGAATTCTGAATCTTGAACCACCCTGTATTTGTTTCAAATAAATGTCAGTAGATAGTAAATCACAAGTTGAGATATTGACATGAATGCCGTTTTGACCAATAATGAATAGTTTTGACACAAGAAAATGCTAAAGTTGAAAAATCTCGATTTTGAACACTTTATATCCCTGAAACCATTACAGCTGGACCCCAAGTGTGATACATTGATGAAATCAGCTCTTCGGGGAGAATCTGAAAATACAATAAAATACATGGTGTTCCATTTGAAATAACAAAGTTGTTGCTTCTTTTCTCTAGAAGCGGCAACGCCGCAGGGCTGAAAATATTTTAGAACGATGTCCCCCTCGAAAATATAGTTGACGTGTTTCAGATTTTTTTTATAATCCGGTTTTGGCGACCTACAGAGCCTCTGTTTCGTTTTCAACGGCCCACTCTGTATAGGTACTGTTTCATCTCAATAGGATTATCCAAATTAGATTCCATTATGACTACATTTCGGTTCATGCAACATATCCGTTTAGAATAGTGTCGATAACAATGATAAATATATAATATATTTCGGAACAAATTGATTTTTTCCATCTATGATAATTCATACAGGTTGAAAATATGAAAATTGTTCTCATATTTTCAATTTTATTTCGCAATAACAGAGCGTTTTACATAGGTTTAGTGCGTCGACTATATTTTTCGAGATATTTCTCCTTTTTCATTCGCGAATTCATTATACCCATCCGAAAACTATTATCCATCACCCAGTAGCCATGAAAGTCAACATACATGGTAATATTTGACATTTGTGGAAATTATCAACATGGAATAATTATTTTTCTACGGTTATAACACAGAATTGCTCTTGTTTTACTGTGTTCGAAGAAACCGAAAATGCCGCTGTTATCTATTATAGCCGTAGAAAAATTATAGTGTATAACTTGCACAGAATGCTAATTTCCTAGTCGAATGATTGCAGCATTCGCCTATGGCTCATGCTGCAAACTTCATTCTCGTAGGAAATCACCATCATTCCGTGCTCGTTAAACAATATCCTATTGTTGTACTAGGAAGGAAAGCACAAGAATTGATGTCACGGTGGCATTTCATAGCAACGAAAAATCTTCCAATCGAATCCATATATTCTCGATTTAAATGCAGATTTCGTAAGTTCTGATCCCAATAGTGGAACGACGTTGTGTAATTGTGTATGTCTGGTTGCCTATACCACAATCGTTCGTTAATAAACATTGATCGTTTTTTGGGGTCATTAACGATCAATTTCGTGTACATTAATCAAACTTGTTATGAAGTAAACGGAAAAGATCTGAAACTTTCAGATGAAGTATTGGATATATTGCTGCACAAGTAACTTAAAAACACGGTTTGTAAGACCTCACGATTAGGTATGATGAAGAAAATAAATACGTGAACCATGATGCGATTTTCTGTGTACAAACAGAAGGCGAAAGTTGCAGCGTTAGCATCGGCATCAACAAAGAACCCCGAGATGCGCATTTTCATCCCTCAACGAGGTGGCGGGTAGGTATTGATTTTCGAACTGCGCATGCCTGCCACCGCCAGAAATTCGCAATTACGCACGGCATAGGGGTTTCTTCTAAACGAAAAATTACGAGGGAATGGTACATCGAGTATACGCCAAATCGGGCCTTATGAAAGACGCGGAGTTGCGTTGCGTCGCATTTTGTATATTCAAAATGGCCCAACTCTGGAGCAGTGTTGCCAACTCAACTTGGTTGATATTCACAAGATCAACTATGCTAAATTTGATCACAGAAAGTACGAGCGAAGCTGGCAAAATAAAATCACTGGAGAGCACCAGATTATGTTTACCTGCGAGAAAAATGGTACATATTTTCGAACTTCCTGCGAAAGAAAACGTCATCGTTGATTGCCATTTGTCAAATTCCAGACTTAATGATTTTACTCGAGAGCGTGTGTTCCCTAAAAACTGCAAACTAATTTTCACAGATTTTGGCGAACCTTATTTAAGGTTCTTTCACCAAAATTTGAAAAAAATGTATGAATGGCAAATAGGTAGAATTCATTATAATGGCAATGCATGAATGCAAAATTAACTGAATATTTTGATGGAAAGGGGAATTTAGGTAGAAAATTCAAACAATGAACAATGCGAAGATTGTCGTTTACAGAACTTCTTCAAACGTGGAAACTCATTTTTTTTGTCAGGTTTTTGTAGTGACTGTTATAGGTTTTTCATCAGATAACGACCGTGTCAATGTGAATGATCAGTCATCAAAAGTTGCACTATAAGGCTGAAAATGTACGTGAAATTATTCCACGTAAACTTGTTCAAGAAAATTCCCTGCATTTGTTGTCAGAACATGTCTTTTGTTGATTTTGAAATTAAGCTGAAGTAAGTTAGTCTCCATTCGATGCAAGCGCACAGCTTAATTTATTTTGATGCAACAAGATGATCAAGTTCAAGGGTATCTAGAACAAGAATACCAAAAAAGTGATAATACTGATGATTGTGTGGAATTTAAATGGATATAGCAACTTGAAAAACATTTTTAGAGAGGTATAATTTACTTCGACAACTCATGACTACCTATACAGGGTGATTCAGATTGTAATTCGGAAAAATTCTATAGACGATAGTTCATATGAACTTGTATGTTTTGCAGCTTCTTCAGAGATACAAGCAGGTGTTCATTGAAATCTGAAACATCCTATATATACCTACTGATATTAATTTTGTTGCGTTATCGGAAAAATACTGTAGAGAAACTTGTTGCATTGGATTCGCATGTAAAATCACCAACAAAAAAAAGTTGATATAGTATACACACTATATATTCGACCGTGTTTGACACCAAGGACTCTTCCACAAGCTACCATATGTTACTGCTTACCACCTCAGCTATGTCATCTTCTATCCAGTTTTCTATCAGGCAGATGCCATGAGTTCAAGCGTTTCACAAGGATCAATTTTGGTACCAAAATTGTTCCTTCTTCTACGGGTAATGTTCCTCGGTAATCTCTGCTATTATTCCATCACTAGCAAATCTTTGCTCCCTATAGGTACGCACGATGTTCTTCGAGCGTTATAGGAATTTTGAATTGACTCGGCCGTTATATACTTGATGGAAATCCATGACAAATGTAAAAACTTCACAAACGATAAGATTTCCACAAAATTTATTAAACACACGACATGTTTCGCTAAACCAGTAGCTTCGTCAGGTGATATACTGGTACAATGAACTAAACTAACGTTGGCTTGCTTAACTTTCATATATCTTACCTTCCCAAACTGAAGGATTAGTTACCTGTGGACAGGTTTCTTGATAAATTTTGTGAAAATCTTATCGTTTGTGAAGTTTAGGAATTTCCTTTCGTGCGCTTCAAGAGATAAATAATAACAATGATCTGAAGGTTGTGCAGATGATAATATCGTCCACACTGCGTTATGTTCAAGAATTCCCATTTCCTCTCAGGAAACTAAGAACTCACGACGAAGGAAAGTTAAGGCTGCCAATGAAGATCTTGGTGAAATTAAAACCTGGGGAACCAACAACCTGAGGAACCAACAACCTGAGGAACCAACAACCTAGTTGAATTCAACGCCACCAGAACTCAAGCCTGTATTTTCTCTATATAGAAAGGCGGAACTCAGTATGCCTGATATATCAATGTCTGTACCATCATTCTCACCAAGTCCACTATCGGTATCTCCATCAACAATACTATTATTTCATGAGAAAATCATGTCAGATCGATCGCGAAAACTACTTCACAAAAAATCGGATTCTTATTACGTGCAAAAATCTACTTCACACCTCGAAAACTTTCATATAACCTACAAAGCACAGATATTGCGCCTGTTTTAGAATACTCTTCTCACATAATTATGGGTTTCAGCGCCCAAACATACGCAGATGCTCCTTTTTTTTTTTCATCCAGCCTGGTGGGTATCTTTCTCGTATTTTGTAAAACTTCAAATTAACGGAAAATGTCATCTCGAAACTCATGGCTACTGAACTGAAGTAGTTCCTCTTCCATCTATTGAACAATGAAGTGTTTAGTGTGAAGTGAAGACTTCTGATCCTCAAGTTTTTACTCCACATTTGGCTGTGGGGTGAATTGACTTTGAAATGTTTGCATTATGGTGACTTTGATGTCCCATTTTCTTATACCTATTAGGGTTTTTTTAACCGTTTTCAACCTACTTCTTTCCATGCTTAACAATGACTATGAAATCCATTTCAATTGTTTCTTCCCCACAGATTTTCGAGTTTTTAGAATATTATAGTGATAAGATCCAGTTCAAAACTTGTTCAACGTGATTCATCTCAGATCTTGCCCCAACTCTCATTCTGATTGTAAAAACTTCACAAACGATAAGATTTCCACAAAATTTTCAAAGACACGACATGTTTCGCTAACACAGTAGCTTCCTCAGGTGATATACTGGTACAATGAACTAAACTAACCTTTTGGCTTGCTTAACTTGTATATATCCTACTTTCCCAACCTGTAGGATTTGTTAGGTAGCTGTGGGCAGGTTCGATAAACCTTCATTTTCGGAAATTAGGCACAATATCTACATTAAAATACAGTGTACCGGATTTACCTTGAAAGGGTTGATGGCAAATACATATCATTACCTACTAAGAAAACAAATTCAACAGTGGGGAACTATCTAATTGATCGTTAAGTAAAATGTCAGAATTATTGAGTTTGTTGATTTCTATGATTATTCAAAATGATTGTGTTACATTTCTTTATTTTCTACGTGTAGAATTTCGAAATTTGGCGTATGTTGAATTTGTTTTCTTTAAAAAAAAATCATATTATGTTCATGAATGAGCTGATTGAACGTACGACCTGTCTGACCGATATATACCTTAGGACAAGATCCACAGTTGAGTTTGTATACCCCAATACAGAACTCATTCTGATTGTTAATTTTTTTTCAATGGTGCCATTACCATCCAGGAGCTTCCTTAGTGGCCAGCTTCTATAACACCCTGTATAGGAGCTGGCCCAGGAGAAAGAACACACACTACAATGCGTTTTATGATGGTGGAATTTGCGATAAAGTCCGAAAATTCCAATTTCTTCTCAAGATTTCCAGGGGCCAATTTCTTCGCGGAAGTTTGGCAACGCTGCCTCGGTGCGTCATTTTCGATTTTCGAGATTCGGCACACGTACTTACATCTCGTACAGCCACGTCGAAATTATGACGTCGCAGGGATGATAAGTTTTTTAATGGCATTTCCACCGCGGGGGACCAAAGAGGAATAAAATAATTATTGAATTCAGCCTCCCCGCACCGTTAGGTGTAAATACACACGGAATGGAATTAAGCAATGTCGCGGAAAATTTGGCGGTTGGTATAGGCTTTTCCTCGCCGAAATTAATTTATTTTTAATTGGAAAGATAAATGGGAAAATTGGAAAAAACGGAAATTACGGTGCACCTCTCAAAAATGAATTCGAGAATTGGATGTTAAAGCCACGCACAGTTTATTTTGAGAAAAGTTTGTGAAACGAAATTTTCATCCATTCCGGTCTTGAAAAAACTCTTGATCCGTTATGGTTCGTGCAAAGATGTGTCCCAAGCAGTTTCATAAGTTCATACCATAACATACAATAAAAAAGGCCTAAAATTTATCCTTACTGGAAATGGACAACAATATGGCGAAATGAAATTAATTATATCAAAATCATAGGAAAAATAATAATCAAAGAATCTGCTTGCATTCTTCTGAACGGAGATGGTAACATAGCTTCTTATTCAGTTGATACCTATAGATAGAACATGGTAGAGGTACTTTATTCGAATATGAAAACGGTAAATACAATATCAATTTAAAAAACACCCTGTAACTAACAGTCATTTCTGACAACTTATGTCATTGAGAAGGGTCCACACACGAACACGAAGACTTCATTATCAAAATTCAATTTTAAAATAGTTATTTATTATACAAGGGAAAAAAGTAGTAGATTTTAGCTCCAGGTTGTGGAGTTACGAGTCGGGAGACAAAAAACCGTGAGATAAAAATCTAATATTTTTCCCGTGTATAATACACTATTTTCTTCTGTGACAGAAGAAAGGACGAATCAATATTGAGGAGATATTACATTATTTTGAGATCTGAAAATTATCGACGTGAAGTTTCAAGTTTTTAGCAGTAGGGACACCTGCGTTGTAGGCATCTTTATCATTCTTTTTGAAGTAATCAAATATCTGATGTCACTTCTGTCAGTCTAATTTTATGATTTGATTTCAAAAAATTGCGAATTTAGTGGTTGTTTAGTAATATTCGTGACCGCGAAGTCGAATGGAAGATAAAAGGACTTGCAGTTCTTTCTCGGAGACGGTATTATTGACTCATTTTTCGGAACTATAGCACAACAAAAGCCATCAACAGTGCACAAATATGTGATATATATCCGGGAAAAAAGAACTGTGACTATGAAAAGTGACATTTTATAACCTGCCAACAGAGATGAAATGCCAAACTTTTTTCCCGTCACAGAAAAAACACCTTTATTTTTCTTCTTAAAACATTTTTAGAATCATGTTTCAGTGACTATAGCGATTGAATATTCCTCTGAGGTTTCTAATAAGTAAATTTCGAGAGCAGAGACATTTTGGAGACAATTTAATTTTAATGTATAGAGACGAGGACAGAAAACCTCAAAAAACCTATAGAGCCATAAAGGACCCCGCACAAAACCATAGGGAATTGGCCCACAGTGGGATTTGCCTGAAATTCACATATGTTATTGATATGGAGTTTCTGATAAAATGTTTTCATGTGACCAATCCTCTAAGACCAAAGATTCAGCTCTTAGGGTCGTATTTAGTATAGGTGCCGAATAGACAATGACACTTTTTTTTTCAAGCCCATGATTTCTTAAATATTAAGATGGTGACCACTTTTGTTATGTATACAAAGAAATCTACATTCATCTATCAAACGACCACTGAAATAGGACAAGAAATAACAAAGTAATAACAAAATCAATTCGATTCGGCACTTTGGCAAATACAGTTTTACTAAATACGGCCCTGTAGGACAAGGCATGTTTTACAGAGGACTTGTGCTAAAAGACAAATGCCAAGATTTCGCAACATTTCACATTCAATTAAATTATAATGGGAGATACAAAAATCATGGGCTTGAAAAAAAAAGTGTCATTGTTTATTTGGCACCTATACTAGATACGACCCTGAGAGCTGAATCTTTGGTCTTAGAGGATTGGTCACATGAAAACATTTGATCAGATACTCCATATCAATAACATATGTGAATTTCAGGTAAATCCCACTGTGGGCCAATTCCCTATGGTTTTGTGCGGGGTCCATTATGGATTTATGGAAATTTTGGGAAACGTCAATGATTCTGCATCAACATTCTTGAATTGATAGGAGAATAATGAAGAAAATTTTTCAAAGTAAAAATCTTTGTGGATTGTAAAGAATTCACCTAACTCAACCTCACATTACAACCAGAATTTTGTCGGAATTTGAAACTAATTCGCATTATTTTATTTCTCATTGTTGAAAAATTCAAATTTTGCAATATAATTTGTAAATGAAGAATATATGATTATAAACAAAATTTAAATGAATCCTTCATCTCGTGATTTCCTTATTTAATACATATACGATAGAAGAATACAGTCTAAAAAACCAACTAAGTTTTATACCTGTACCTGATGAAACCTTCATCAACTAAAGAATCTCATAATTTTCAAAAAATATCACACATTAGGTATATGTACATCCTTTATCGATGGTGTGTCTCAACTCTCAATTGCCTACTTACATGTTATTACAAACATTGGTAAGTTGGTTGGATCGAAAGATTCAGTAAAATCATTTCAATTTTTAACAGTGTCTTCAGTAGAAAGAGGATCAAGAGTATGTCAGAAAAAATCGCTAGTAACATTTAACAATTGGTCTCGACATGCCACTGTAGATTTTTATTTGAAAACAAGATATATCGATTATTTTTCTAGTTTGCCCTTCATATACCAATTACATCGACGTTTATCAGAAAACGTTAAACCGTAAACCTAGATTTAATTCCGATTTCAAATTAAGGCGCTCCTCGAAGTATCCAAAATGTGTTCAGTTTTCGCGCCATCGCGCCCGAATGACGGCAACCAACATTTCACCCCACTGATATAACAATCATGACCCTGTGACGTAACGACACTGCTCGATATCGATGACATTCTTCTCTCTAGAAACCATTATTCTAGTCAATGAATGCTATACTCTTCAAAATAATCATAAGATAACGAGCAAAATATCTTTGATAACAAAAATCGATCTGGGATACCGCATCAACAATTAAGGCCACCTAAACTTCGTCAATAACCGCAAAGTTCCGTCAGGGTTCGTAGAATACGGATGCATCAAAGACATACGTTTTGGTTGGGCGAAACAAAATAGATGCTCGATTTTATGAAATGAAAGGAAATGCATATTTTTTTATTTAGCAGTGTAGCATTCACTTTCACGCAGTGTTGCCAATGTCAGTGATTTATCACCTGATTTGGCGATTTCTTTGCTAATTTGGTGGTATGGTGATTATTTTCAAATAAACTGTGAAATCTGATGATTTTCCACATAGAATATCATAGGCCCTTAGGATAGAAGAAGAAAAAGAAGAGTGGAGAAGAAAATCTTACCACCCAATTCACATTTCCTATAACAATCATCGGCATTGGGATAAGGAACGGGTAGAGTATGTTTCTGTATTATTGAAGTGTGTATTTATCTCCGTTCAATCCATTCGAGTAGGGAGGATAGATAGACATTGACTTCAGAAACACTGTGACACAACAGTTCCGCCTAATCGTTGATTGATATACAGGGTGTTTCCTAATTGAATGTCAATATTTGAAGAGGCGATTCTCGGGCCCCTTCTAAGAAGAAAATTTCATATGAACGTATGACCTAAACGTCCTAACGTTTGAGATACAGGATGGTAAAGTTCTCAAAAATTAATATAGCCTACTACAATGAAAAGAAATAATTCCAAAATACCAAATACGAATAGGAAGTTCATAAACGATGAATTGTATCTCTGGAAATTGATCTAAAAAATCAAATCTATTCCTCTGCATTGTGATATTGTCATATTAACGATATTGTTATAATCATGTAGTGAAAAGCTTTTTATTTTTTTAAGCGAAAACCGTGCATCAGATCGAAAGAATTGTAGTGATCAAGTTTGCTAAGAAACGATTGGGAATTTCATTAAAGATTTCAATTTCGAGATTAATCAGTGGCGTACCATCAATGTCTGCCAAAATAGGTATGTGAAATTCCATACGAACGCCACTGGTGGCAACCAACAAAAATGTGGTACACTTACTGATGCCTCTTGATACATAGTACATGTATGCCAAATTTCATTAGAATATCTGAAGTAGTATTACAGATATTGATAAAAAACTATTAATTTTTGAGAACTTTACCACCCTGTATCTCAAAAGTTAGGACGTTTAGGTCATACGTTCATATGAAACTTCATTCTTAGAATTGGCCCGAGAATCGCCTCCTCAAATATTGACATTCAATTATGAAACACCCTGTATATAACGCTGGGCGTAAAATATCAATCAACGGTAAAGACATAAGACTAAAACATAACGTTCAAAATAATAAAAAATCCAACAAGATCCAAAGCAAAAAAACACTAAGAGATTTATATCGAACAGTGGAGAGAACATTGTTTCAATTATGAAATTAGTGATAATTTGATTAATAAAAACGCAAATCACAAAAGTACTAATGAAGTGGAATGAGCAGGCTTCATGCAAGTACCTTTATTATTATTATTCTGATTGGTAATACATTTTACTTAGGTGCGGTTGATTTCTATTGAAAATGTTATTTTTTAAATTTTCGAAAATGAGAAGATTTTTTTCAAATAATTATACTGCTTAATTTTATACTTTTCCATGTCTCTTATACGCAATTGCACAAAAATACTCTAGTTTTTCTGATATACTTATTACAGATTTTGTGAAATCTGGTGATAATTTTTCAAATCTTGTGATTTTTACTTCACTGGTGATTTAAAATTTCAACTGTTGGCATTGTGTTGTTCCATGCTGTACAATTGTACAGAAGATTGATGTGTACATTTACTACAACATTCGTTCAAATCAATGAGTGAAATGTTGAACAATTTCTGAAAAATTCCAAGAATGTAAAAAAAAGAAGAAGGAATAGAGTTCACATAACGTTGAAGGATTATGACAAACTTTATAACGACAAGAAGAAGGTTCGATATTTGACATTAATAATTATAATTTTTTGATTGAAACAATTATGGAATTTATTCATCAACTAGGCAGAAATCATTTGTATTTTCTTTCATTCAGATTTTTGATGAAATTCGGATCACCTTTGGGAAATGATCCAGAACCAGCTCATGTTCCAAAGAAAAGGACAAAATTATTCCAAGTTTTTTCCATTATTAATTTTTATTTCCTTCGAATTTATGAAGGTATAACTATTTTGAATAAGTTGCACAATTCCCGCCAAAGTTGTACAATTTGACAACGGACATTAGTACAAGTCGAATTTTGGAACAACACTTTGGCAACACTGCTTTCACGTTTGTTCTGGTGGAAGAAGGATCGCTTTTCTGTTTCTAGTTTCTGTTTATAGTTACAAATGTGTTCATGTACTACTGCCATAGATATTTAAGAACAAATAATTTAGTGTATCTGTCTATTACTAGGTATAGATAATACTGTAATTACTGTAAAGTAGGAATACCCAGAAATCTTCATGCAGGTATGAATATTTTATCTACCTTATCTTTGTGAAATTTGAATACAGTTATTAAAATCAATGTTTATACCTCGGTTTATACCACGATGTGTTTATCTCGGTGTTTATATCTAGGTAAACGATGTTTACTTTTACCTCATATATGACCTAGATAGATATATAGGTACATTAATTATTAGTATCTATACAGAGAAAAAGGACAGATAATGATGTAATTCAATGTTTTCACTAGTTTGGCACACGGAACATTTTGTTGAACGCGTGTGGTATCAGGAATATTATTAAGATTAAAAATAGATATCTTACGAGGGGTAAATCACGGGCCAATTTCGGGTACACTAGACATCCCTTGCTGAATGACCACCCAAAGAATTCTCGGACTTCTTGATGAATACCTGGAATTCCCAAAGACTATCTGGACTACCCAAGGAATTCCCGGACTTCCCAAAGAATTCCCAGACTTCCCAAGGAAATCCCAGACTTCCCTACTACTATGTTCCAGGAACATTATCATGAATACATATAAATTCTTCAACAGCTTGAGTCATCCAAATGCAACAAGAGTATCATTTTTTAATCAAATAAAACGCATTTCTCATGAGAATTTTCAGAAATATTCAAACAATAAAAAAGTTTTCTGCACACACACACACACGTATTCCTGATTGCCTGCACGCCACTATGGTGGAAGTGAATTCTGCACATTATCCCTGGCAACTGTCTGTCGTCCTTGGTCCAAGTAGGACTATATTCAAGGTCGCATGATCGCGAGATACCGACGCCATCTTGCCCATATCTTGCTATCTTGCCTACCTGTTGCATGTGAATGCCTACATGTTTTATATTTTGAGAATGTTATTTTTCCAGCATTCGGAGATCTTGTATACGAATTAACCTCAGAATATACGGTCCGATAGATACATTTTGAAAACATCCCACACTCAATATCTTCCTTCCAGTGAATAATATGAGAAATCGAAAAAACAGGTCGATTTTATTTTCAAGGGCTACTAATTTGTGGTCAAGATGTTCCTCTGTATTGTTTTAATTTTTATTGTGTTCATCAAATTGGTGTACTGTGTGATATTTCATTTATCGGGAGAGAAAATATCAATCTTCATCACAAATAACACTAATCGTCAATCAACTTGGTAATGATTTCCATATTTCGTTGGTCAATACGTTGATCTTTCGTGCGCTCCAAGCGATAAAAAAAAAGTGTAATATATTTTTGAATTCAGAGATTTCCATGGAGATTCCAAAAATTGAATAATACATAGAGGGTGTTCCATTTGAAGAAATAGTCGCGGACGTGATAACTCAATTTTTCCTCATGAATGTGGCAAATTGAGAATTAAAATCGCCCTGTCTCAGGAGATTGCTCAGAAATAGAGCTTGTCTAATAATGAATTTATTCGGTACTGTAAATATTACGGCTTCTCTCGTGTCATATCTCTGGTCATCCCAGTGGATATTGTATAAATAAACCAATCAAAGAGTGATAGTTTATGTACTGGTTTGCCCTTTAACCATATTGTAGTTATTCTTAGAACATTCTGTATCATTTGATATTTTAGTTTGTCAGATGCAAGATGCAACTTGATTTAGTTCCCCCTTGTAAAATAAATGAATCATTATAAAAACAGCACATCACAATGATGGCCCTATAAATTCCCATAATAGCCCAAAAAGAAAATAATACAGTATTAGGCAACCACCCCTATATACCTCTCTTACATCTCAGAAGTACCTACTCATCAATCCCTCCTATTCATACGTCAATCATAATTCATAACAAGATCATTTGTTAATGTTTGCAGAGCTACCGAGGTCGAAAGCCAAGCGGTTCGGCAGCCACCGGTACCATATTGCCACAAGAGAGCGGTAGTACTCCGGTAGCAGTACCTCCCGGTGCCGCGCAGCCTTCCGCATCTAGGCCCAGTTCGCAGCCTACGTCCGTACCGATGCCAGTGCAGCAACAACCTATGGTGAGTCCTTTAATTTATTATCCATATTTTTGCTTCGCCGACCCTGTATATAATTACGCGATTAATTACTTTTGGTTGGTTATAAACCAATGTCGATATCACTAGAGTTCCTAAATGTACTTGACACTGTTGTTCAAGTCCATTTGGGAACTCTAGATATCACCATAGATCGAACAATCTATGATATCACTATCTGAGTAGCTGCCTATTTTTTGGAATCCGAATTCAACCCTTATTTAATTTAAAAAAAAATCGATTTGATGCTTGATGGGTTGCTTCCGATTATTGAAATCAATATCGATTTGAGTTTACTTCCGGTAAAAACGAGTGCCTTCATTAGCCTGAATGTTATAAGAATTTGTAATTTTGAATAGTATCATTCAAGATAATTTTTTGGATGTATGATAAATTGACATTCATCATACAGGACGTGAAAAGAAATTCTGAAGTTCAAAGCTCATCAAGATCAGAGTTTATACAAGTATACTTCTTCTATACATTACAATTTTCATTTCAATACTGAACATATAGGTAAGTTATATTTTTATATCATAATACATCATGTTATTTCATCCGATTTGAGAAATAATGTCAATTCTCAATTTCAGAGGATTTTCATTTTTC
This sequence comes from Phaedon cochleariae, assembly GCA_918026855.4. Taxonomy (NCBI): domain Eukaryota; kingdom Metazoa; phylum Arthropoda; class Insecta; order Coleoptera; family Chrysomelidae; genus Phaedon; species Phaedon cochleariae. The sequence continues at coordinate 7,017,504 of OU896715.1, read as the reverse complement.
ATGCTCCCTTTTTGGATGCTCAACAGATGTAATTCAATGTTCGACGTGGCACATTGCCAGGAAAGTAGTTGTTTTCTGTTGAATATTCAGGATGATATTATGTACATATCTTCATATGGGGGAGAATGCAAATTCTCTACTTCAGAAGATTTTGTTCTCAAATTGTTATCCTGTGTGCAATAGATATAAATCAATGTTTGTCGTGGCATATAGCCAGGAAAGTAGTTGTTATCTGTTGAATAGACCAAGGAAGAATTGATATTTTCATCACATGGAGAATGCGAATTCTCAATGTATTTTTTATAAATATATCAATTTTTTTTTATGTTCTGAGAATATCCCTTTTCAATATTGAAGGTGATCTTTTCCACTAGCATTCACTATATTAGTGATATTCATACCCCCATTAAGCTAGTAGAACCACTTAACATTGTTCAATTTTAATTTAATTTAAGACTAAATTAATGCTAATTTATTACCCTATTACAGAATTTATTGCTTTTCGATTTAAGCGGGGTTCACAACCAAACTTTTTACGTTTTGTATTCTGATAAGTGAAGCGGAATCTGAAATTGAACGTGAATTGAACTGAAGCAAATGTCATTCTCAACAAAAAAACGTTAACGTGAGTTTTTACGGTTTTTCTCAGTTGCCTCGGCTTTGTCACTTGTGCTTCATCATGAAATGAAGTGAAATAATCACAACAATAATATTAATTAAATAACGATTAATATTCATTAGTACTGGCATAGACGTAAATTGCTCCTTGAAGGGGAAAAATCAATCCTAAAAAGGCAAATATTGGGTGAGACTATCATTGAGGTATGGTGTCGAAATAGGTTGAGTATTGAGTATTTGTCTATTTTTCCATTTTCCTACATCGTGCCATTTTCACACATAGTGGCATCTTGCAACGCAAAAAGCTGAAAATATTCACCTTTTTGCGTCATGTCCATTCCAGATTTTGCTTCACCAATCAGAATGCGAAACGTAAAAAGCAAAACGTAAAAAGTTTGGTTGTGAACGCCACTTTTTGCATAAGCATAAGCTAGCAGAACCACTTTGTAAATGAAAGTTCAATCACAAACCTATACCATAATTTAAGGCTAATTTAAAGCTCTAGTCCTAGCCTACTGCCGATTTTTTCGCACATTGTTTGTTTTTAAATCACGGGTTTTGCTACCTTAACCGTTAAGCTAGCAGAACCAAATCTCAAATAGAAGGAATATGAGAATATTGTATTCACCTTAATCCTTAATTTAAGTCTACTTTAAGGCTCTTCATCAAACCTATTATCGATTTTTTTGTTGATCATTTTCTGCAAAAATTTCTACATCCAACATGAACATAACAAACCCATGGCAATTTTATAGGGAAAAAAGTATTATTTTGATTCGAAGAATAAGCCCCTGAAATTTTGATACTGACTTTTGAATCACTGTATATTAGGCTAGGATTCTTAAAAAAAGTATTTTCCTCATGCAGAAATGATATTTTCATTCTTTCCGTATATTCGATATTCTCAAGGGAATTTTAAAAATACCGCCACGGCAATGCAACAACACTGAGCGAGAGGTCATAATATGTCCTCTCTCCCGCAACGAACCGGTGGGATATTAAATACTGAAGCAACGCTGGCGCTGCACCGGCAACAGCGTATTATGCTTCGGTGATTCCCCGTCTTTTCGAAACCTTGAAGGCGAACCACCAACCAGAGTTGCCGTTTTTAGTACCATTGTACTGTTCTAGTACATTTTATACACATTTAGTACGTCAAGACACAGTGTCAAGATAATTAACACTGATCTAGTACAAAAACAAGAGCCGAAGCTCCATGGGCACCTGTGCCCAATGAACTCAATACAACTGCCTGTGCCATGGGATAGCCCAAGCTATTATTGCATACAAAACAATTATTTGGAGAAGATATGTTATAATTGGAATCCTAATGAAGCCCTCATTGATTAAAAGTCCATAATTTCCAATTCAACGGAGAAACTATGAGCTGATATTATTGATAGTATGATAGTATTTGATCTCAATCTGTAATCTGATCTGTTCCTTTTCATCTCTCATTTTCGGCTTTTATTAGTTTACGTTTTTCAGAGGTGTTTTAATGTGCTGTATATTATTATTCAAAATTTTCATGAATGAATATGAAGTTTTTCATCAAATGTGTAAATCGTAAATTTTGAAGTGTTATTTTCTCAATTTAGTACAATATACTTGAATTTAGTATAATTTCTGAAGGACTTCTAGTACAAATTGAAATTCTGAAACGGCAACACTGCCACCAACCACCCTTCCACTTTCATGTGACATTTCTATTTTTTATTTAGTTTCGATTTCTGATTGAACTGAGAAATTTTGCCGTTTCTTTCATCAAAAACAGTGTGGGTTCATTTGGATTTTACAGTAAGCCTTTTTTATTTGTTTCATTGTTTTATAATAGAAATACGATTTAAAGTTGTTCTCTTTTGGCAGTAAGTTGCTGTGTTCTCAACTTTTGTTTTTTGGTGAACAACAGTTGAAGGCAGAAATATAATTCATATTCACAAGCTTGTAGTTTTTACAAAAAAATTACATACCTTTACATAAGATCAATGAAATTTGTTATTGTGATAGCAACTTTCATTGAATTGAATAGAATTTAAATAAAAATGTACCTACATTCAGTTTCATCACGTTTAGTTTCACTTTAATGATCAGTCACAAGATTCAGAACAAAAGAATATTACTATTATTAGTAGGAGTAGGCGGAAAGCTGTTGACATTTCAAAACTCGAAAATGTTGGCCATAAGAACACAAACTTGCAACTGAAATCTGACACTACGCATTTTCCAGGTGAATTATTTCAGAATGTATTCCAGAATAGTCTATTGAATTTTAAAAAGCGTCAATTGTATTTCAGAATATTCCAATGCATTTCAGAAAGTGTATGTATTTCAGAAAATATTATTTGAAATACAAATTACGCTTTCTGAAAATCTATCGACTATTTGATACTTTCTAATAAAATACAAATGACTATTCTGATATACAACTGACGGTTCCTGAAATTGAATTGACGCTTTTTAAAATACCCATACCAGAAATAAAAAGTCACCATATGGAAAGAAAATCACTGTATCATTGTATTATTTCCCTGTTTATTGATGGTGATGAACTTGGGAGGCCTCCATACAGTAGGCTCGCCTTCATCCAGTTACGCCTATCCCTAAAAATATGCACTGCATTGTAACCTTGATAATGAAAATTCCCCGTTATCGTGGGCTTCTGAGGATTGGGGAGATCACCGTCTGATAGCGTAGCTGAAGGGTCTCCCCTACCGTTGGGACAGGTCGGGGACGCGTTGCTCCCCCTTGGGGTAGCTAAATCGCTTCCAGCGTCGGATCCATTAAAGGGAAGGGCACGTTAAACGGGCAAAAAATCGATTTATTTGGAATGTGAACAGGAACAGACATCAGATATTTCATTAATAAAATCGGTTATTCAAGTGACATGTCCACCACGAAAAGGTACTTACCTGATTAAACTACTTAGTTGTTTCAAATATAAAGGACTCTTGATTTACTTATCTCTTTGCGAGAATGCATATAATACCTATACTACATTCCAAATGAGAATATAGTAGGTGGCGCTGCCTCTGAATGTATGTTCACGCCGACATGCGCTGTAGAAACGAAAATAATATGATGGCGCCTCATGGCCGTTCCAATGACTGAATTTCACTTTGAGTTTAAGGGTTAAATCTGAAGATTGTGATTTCATTACAGTAGCTGTTAAAAGTTCTGACCATTCTGCAAATGGGAGAGTTTAATCCTGAGTTTGTTTTTCTGAAAGGTGTGTTGAAGGTTTCATGGCTTCTTAAATCTCTGCTAGGTGTACTCAAGGATATTTTGGACGATAGTCCGGGGACAATCAATGCGTTTGTTGAATATTTTATAAATCATCAGAAGGTCTGACATGCTTCTTCTATCGGTGAGAGACAACATGGAATTCTTTCTGAGAATTGGACTGTAATTACTGTTTACTATTGGGATATCTGATTCACGAGCTAGTTGTTCAACAAATTTGCTCTGGATGCTTTCGATTCTCTGCTGATAAGTGGCATATTGGGGACTCCAAACAATTGAAGCAAAATTCAATTTACTATATTATTATATGAATGCATAATAAAGGTTCAAGAGAGTTTTAGCATTCGTGAAGTGTTTAGTGTTTCTTATTATGAATCCCAATAAGCGATTACAATTATTAACCATTTTTTCGATATAAGTTTTAAAAATCATTTTAGAATCCATAATGACTCCAAGATCACGAATTTCGTTGGTTTTCATTATATGACCATTTATTCTGTACTGATATTTAATTTTGTGAGGCATTTATCATAGTTCAAAAACAAACTAGAATTTCTGCATATTTCAACAAATGAATCATGATCCTCTTGTAGTTTGTTACAATCATCGAAATGTTTTATAGCACGATATACTTTCAGATCATCGGCATATAATAAAAAATTTGAATTTTTGAAACTTTCCCCAATATGGTTAATATAAATTATAAAGAGTAACGGTCCCAAATGACTTCCCTGTGGTACCCCTGAAGTTACCAGAAAGGAGTCAGATTTGTAACCGTTAATCTCTGTTATTTGGGATCTTTGAGAGATATAAGACCATACCCACTTGCGAAGATACGAATCTACACCAACTTCAGCGAGTCTTTTAATGAGCAATGCGTGATTGATTTTATCAAAGGCTTTACTGAAGTCGGTTTATATACTACGTCCACTTGCGTTTGATCATCCATTTGTTCTATGATGTAATCTGTAAATTCTATTAAATTTGTGTCTATGGATCTACCGGGGTAAAAGGCATGTTGTTGAGGAATAATCTTATTCTTCGTGATGTTTAAAATTCTTTCATGAACAATTTTCTCGAACATCTAAAGATACAGAGTTTGCTAATGGGTCTATAATTCTTGATATTGCTCCTGTTGCCCCCTTTAAGGAGAGGCATAATAGTTGAAGTTTTCCATTTAGATGGGAATACCCCTGTGTGAAGTGACAAATTGAAAATATTAAGAAGGGGTGATGTTAGATTAACTTCACAATTTTTAATGAACATACTGGGTATATTATCAGGACGGGGACCTTTTTGAACGTTTAAATTGTCGATGGCATCAGAAACTTGTTGCACTGAAATGTCCATGTCCAATAATCTCTTCTTAGTTTGCTTATCACATCTAATGTGATTCCCAATTCTTAAGGCGTCCACGAAAATTTTATATCACTATAAAATGAAAATTCTCTGGGAGAAACCATAATATTGTCGTTTGGTGTCACCCCTGCAACCATTCTGGCCCCAATTTATCGAATAACTCAAGTGAAGGATAATTCCCTCTCTGCGGGAAATGTCCTCTAACTTTGTCAGACATGTGAAAATGATGTGAAAAGCTATATCGGTCGTGAAAATTGACACTGTTTTCAGGGGGTGCAGAGTGTGCACTGATATAATGCGGATCAGACCTACGGTAATATTCCCTACCCGCATTTTGTATACAAAACTGAATGATCATTCGTTACTTTCGTTTTTTTTTTAGTTTTCTGCTAATTTTTCTTTAAAGTAAGGTTTTCGAGTTTTGAATTCTGAAGTATGAGGTATTTATTATTTTTATTTTTTTCGTACTCACATCAAATCATTAAGTAAGTATAACTCAACGAAAAGTTCGATTCTTCTCACGATTTTTTTCATTGGCTTGATCAAAATTTCAAATTTTCACTATGGGATTTTTACTTTGGTATCTCAAAATGGCACCTTGTATATTTTCTTCAGTTTTCGAATACTTACTCGGAATCATGTTTCCATTAATGTACCTATAATACCTTGTATTTCCCAACAACTATTGGAACAGGTAAACTGGGACACCCAGTAAAGTACATCTCTAACTTTATAATACAAAAGTAAACTTTTTTTTGTTATCACTATTCTCATTAGTATTCTTTCAGATATCAATTGTTAAATTATCAGTGTCTGACTATAAACTTTTCTTCTTCATTGTGATAATGTAATCATCACTGATAAGAATAAGAAGACTGAACGATAGTTGAAACAACAATAATGTTTCCATAATATCTTGTCGTCGATGAAACTCACTCACAGCATCATTGGCAAAAAATAAAAACTGACTGTTCCCTATCACTATTATTATTGGAATATTAATACTGGTGGAGTAATTAACAATTTTTTTTATTTTATTCTTCCAGGCCCCAATGCCTTTCTACGCTGACCCAAACAGATTTCCCACACCAGTATGGCAGGCAGACCCAACGCAAGGTAAGAACCTAGTACCTACCTTCAGCTATCGTTGAAACATACATACATATTGTAATCCAAAATGTCAATATTCAGAGTAGTATTTATTGATTTCTTATCACTTATACAAGCATACTTTTCATCCAGGGTGGCCGCAAAGCCAGTTTATCCAACAAATCCCTCCAACCGGACAACCTATAGAGACCTACCAGCAATACCCGAACGGTATCTACCAAGCCACCTACCAACCCGCATTCGAAGCTAATACCTTCTACTCGGGGGCTGTGCAAGTTTTGGCCAACCCCAGACCATCTAGTACTCCTATCCAGCAAGTACAGCTGGCACCACCGCGACCGAATTCCAATTACTCACACACTCCCAGCCCTAGTCCAGTGCAGCAGCAACAACAGCAGCAGCAACCTAACAGTAGGCAGTACCAGGAGTACAATATTGCTCAACAAGGGAACCAGTCCCAACAGAACTTCATCCCTCCTGCTACCACCCCTACCGCTAACGAATCATCACAAAACGGCAATACCTCGAGACCTGGGTCCGTCAACAACATTGGCAACCCTCCTACTCCCAATCAGAATTTCGCTCAACAAATACCTCAAACTGCCCAACAGCAACAAGTCAACCACCAGCAGCAGCAACAACAACAGCAGCAGCAGCAACAGCAGCAGCAGCAGCAAGCATTCACCACAATAAGCAATTTCAGCCCGAATTCCGCCACGAATTACGTGAACGCAAGTTCGGGAAACGGTCAGCCTGGGTACCCGCAAGTGAACGCCAGCAGTCCGCAGGTAGTTTCACACAACTCTAGTGGTTACCCAGGCCAGGACCAGTACGGCGGACAGGAGCATCAGGAGTGGCAGAACGAAGGGCAAATCATGTGGGAACAGCAGCACATGAAAGTCGAACCGGACTACGAACACCAGGAGCACTACATGCAACAAGTGTCGCACTCGCCGAACAAGATGGAGGAGACGCAGCCGGCTAAGACGTTCTCGCAAGCCGACAAGGTGAATCTCAATACGCGAATCAAAACGATGATACTCAACAAGCAGCAGCAAGACAACAAGTTGGAGGAGAACAAAGCAGCTGAACAAAACACTACCGGTCATTTTTTATGGTTTAGCCACCATCAACACTTAGCAAAGCAATTAGGTGCTGATGGTGGCTCCCACAAAAATCCCGATTTTTACAGTACAAAGAACGAAGACTCGAGCGCTGCCTTCAATAAACATAGTCAGATCAACTCTTTGAAACAATACAGGCATAGAGTTGGCCAGAAAATGCACAATGAAAGTCAACCTCACAACCATTTATATCAATCACAGCAGCCAATTCCAAACCGATATCAAGATAATTCGGGTGACGTACAAAGTCCGTCTCCAAAGTCTGAAGTTGGCTCAACGCAGCACTGCAATTATCTAGAACCACGTGTGAACAAACAATACATTGAACTCAAGTCTCGACATGAATCCGCACAAACAAGACAATATCAAGTTAGAGATCAGAAGGCTACTGTACTCAACAGCGACTTCATCAAATTCGAAACCGAACACTACCAGCGCTTGGTGGACGAGGAAAATAAGAAACACGAAAGCTCCCAAAAGAAACCACCGGGTACCATCCTCGACAGCGACTTCATAAAATTCGAAACGGCGAATTACCAGCGCCTGCTAGAGGAACAAGCGAAGAACGCCGAGACCGTCCGACCGCGAATATCGAAACACATCCAGCCACCATCCATGGACTGCGCATGCGTGCTGCCGCCAGATTCGTCCTCGGATTCGGGGGTGTTCTACACTCATCTGGGGTGCGCCGCTAGTGCGGGTAGTCTGAGGAGGGACTTGGAGGACAGGACTGGCGTTAAAGGAGGCGCGATACGGATTATGAGGGTGCGGCATACCCGCAAAGAGGGCAGGACTGTGCAGGGCTGCCCTGTTGCCAAATGGGTGAGTAGTGCTCTTTGTATTAAAGGATGACAACTAGGGTTATATGAGATAGGACTTGGACATGGCATTGTTGAAGTTTTTCCTACCACAATGACCATTGGAAAGTGTTTTCTCCCCTTCACATGGAGAATTATTTTTAGATTTTGCCAAATAAATGTCATAATTTGCCGACAACCGCTACTTAGACTTCTTTGTCTCTTCAATCAATAAATCAACGGACGTTTATGGGATTGAAAAAATCTAAGAAATCAAAGGTCTTGCAAAATGGTTTTGAGCTGACTGCAAACAGGCACAAATAGGCAACACGAGTGACATTGTTTCAAAGTTCCTCATACATAGAAGTTTGACAAGTAGTGAAGAAGTAACAACTTGTTAAATTTTAGTGATTTTCAATTGCCAATCTCCTATTGCCTGCCTTTCTCATTTGTGTAACCATATTTTCAAGGATGGGTCACTTCATATTGAGATGCTGATTCGAAGTTTCTCATAGGTACAAAGTTTTTTATATCAAATGAGAAATGGTAAATTCCCTTGGGAAGTCTGGCAAGTATGGAAATATATTGAATTGATCAAGTGATTTCTACAATTTCAAGTAAATTTCTGTATCTTTTCATTTGTATGACCATATTTTCAAAGATTAGATATTTTATATTGTAAGGTTGACTACAAAAGTAATGAATGTCGAATGTAATTGAGCGTCTTTTGTTGCAAATTATTCTATTTCTGTTCAAAAACTGCGCATGATGATGACAGAAAATGCACATCAGCTTTGTCTGGTAAAATATAGCCAATTCGTCTTGAGAGCAGGAACTTCTAGGAAAATGAAACAATGAACAATAAAAAGAACTTAAATTCATTAATGATGACCTAGGAGCAACATAGACTGAATTATGTAAGGTGACCATTCTTGAAAACAACCTAGCTACCCTATAATTTGGCTACACATAATGAATCATACATTCAGTACACAATACATACCTTTTTTTTCCTATTTGGGTTGAGTTGTTGATATTGTATTCCACTGACTATTTGATATTTGACTATGAAAGGAAACGTGACACTGATATTGGGCTATGATATTCAACTTGCTTGCTAGGTGTTAGCATTGCAGAATAGAGATTGAACCATCCTCAATGTGCTCAGTCTTCAAACAAACCGTCCTTACCATTCTTGATACTTAACAATATCGACATTTTTCAGATTGTCCGTCGACAAAACACCGAGGAAAAGTACCTGGTCTTAGTCAAACATCGTAAAGGCCACTCTTGCCATGCCGCATTCATAGTGATATGCCTTGTAGCCTGGGACGGAGTAGCAAGAAACAGCGCCGATGACCTCTACTCATTTCTTGCAGAAAAGCTCAACAAGTTTGGTCTCCCGACAGAGCGCAGGTACGTGACAAAGTTGAAATGCTTGAATGACTTTTCCACTCGTTTTTTCAAAATCTCATTTTTATGTAAGTTTTCGGTTTTTTTTTTCGCCTCTTCTCTATCAATAAAACTATTCAATACAAAAGACTATAGGTATTGAAAAATAGAAAATTTCACTGATCTTTGGACGCTTCTGGAACGAATCTGCTCCCGGTTCCGATAGAAAGATGGATAAAACTCGTGCTTTGCAAATTGTCTTAGGTGACACATCTCAGTGACAAAATTTGACAGGAACCCACTTCTTACATGATATATAAACTGAACAGGAAATAATGCAAGAAGATTCTTTTTCTACAAACGTCAAAAAATGACAAGGTTCGCGCATTGATAAAAAATTGCGAAGTGACACTTTTTTTCAGTTTCAAACAAATGATACATATTTCTCAATTTAAAGTACTGATCTGTTTTGGTTTGTGTCATTTTTACAGGGAGATTTATTGTCCCTGCCCCCCTAAATGAAGTCCATGAAATAAATGAATACGTTGACACGCGGTATATGTTTTCATTCATATTATATTTCGCGAAAATTTCAAATTGAATCCCGAATTTGCACGGATAAAAGATGATGTTTTCTCTACCAGGTGTGGCAGAAACGAAACCCGGACCTGCGCTTGCCAGGGCGTCGAAGAGGCCAATTCAGGCGCCAGCTTCACCTTCGGCTGCTCCTGGTCCATGTTCTACAACGGCTGCAAGTTCGCCAAGTCGAAAGTGCCGCGCAAGTTCCGGCTCAAGGAGCAGAACGAAGAGTTGGCGGTTAGTGACTTTATAAATAGAGTGACAGCAATAGTTGTTCACTTTTTCATTGGTCAGTACTTAATATGGAGCTGCATCCACTTGTCTTCTTTTCTCCATTCAGTTCTACGAATTCTATTTGACATTATCAATGCTTTGTCTCTGTTTTTTGGGACTCGTAAGTCTCAGATTATTTAGATCATGGAATGAAAATATCAAATATCTAAACCTTACATCAGGTGGGCACTTCGAAGGCACAAATTCATTACTGCATGGGAGATATCCTTCAGATTTCTAGCTATTCAGTGACTTGACATTCCGGAAACGGCAGCCATTCGATTAACCATATGTAACCTATGACATGCTATATACAGTGGTCTATTTTACACCTGCTAGGTGGAAGAAAAACTTCAAGACCTCGCCGACCACCTCAGTCCCATCTACGCATGTCTAGCGCCCCAGTCCTTCGCCAATCAAACGCGCCACGAGCACGTGGCCACCGCCTGCCGCTTGGGCAGCAAACCGGGCCGCCCCTTCTCCGGCGTCACCGCCTGCCTGGACTTCTGCGCGCACGCGCACAAGGACCAGCACAACATGGTCGACGGGTGCACGGCGGTGGTGACACTGACCAGGCACAGAGGGCAGGCGAGGGCGGTAGATGAGCAGCTGCACGTGCTGCCCATGTACGTGGCGGAGGGGGAAGAAGAGGACGATGGTGGGGAGGGTGGGCGACAAGGTGGTGTAGAGGTGTTGGACAGGTGAGATAATATGCCTTTGCAATCATTAGTTTCTCGTTTTTTTTTTAAATTTATTCGAATACTCTAAGAGATAACAAGATCCATAATGAGTAATAAACATCTACTATTATTTATTATATGTGTGACTTGCATGTCAATAAACTTCTATAATTATTAATTATACTTATTAAATAATAATGTTTGTAGCATAAACAACTAAAATTACAAGTAGTGCATGTAGGCAGAGATACTTTTTTATACATCACATATTTTCTTAAAGAACTTTTTTCATGTGTCTATTGAAAGTGTTGATGGACGTAGGTACTGTTTTTGATATGTTCAGGAATTTGGTTAAACCATTGTAGAGCCTGAAATGTAGTTCTTTTTTTTTCAACATCAGTTGCACTAGGTAGTATGTGGAAGCCCGGCATTTTCATTGAATGCAGTAAACTCTCTTTCTACAGGGTGATGCATTAATAATAGGAAATCTCTGAACTCATAATGTTGCTGGTTCAGGAGATACAGGGTGTTCTAGGGGGAGATTTTATTTCAAAGTTTCACAATAACTTTGTTAGTTTTGACAGCATGAACATGAAATCTTGTATTTCTAGGTTTTTTGACATGGGTAATATGAGTTTGCAGCTTATTTCGTTATTGCTCATAGAGGGCGCTAGTGGCACTCTGTTATTTCGATAATTTACATTATATCTTCTATGTCAATTCATTGATGATCAAAATAAGTGGAACATCTGAAAGCTCGTCCAATTTCACATGAAAATGTACTCTTTATCAAATTGTCTAACTTCAACGGTTTTTGTGTTATTCGCTCTTGAAGAGATTTATATTCCAATTATATCATCTCAATAATTTCATTTATTAAATCAAGAATAGGAAATTCCTGAACTACAGATAGTTAACACCCAAATATAAAGATTTAGCCCAACAGGCCTCATAAAAATATTGCTGGTTTTAGAGATACAGGGTGGTTAAGGAGAAGCTATTTTGAAATAAAACCAGCAATAATTTTATAAGGCATGTTTCCTTATTAAAGTAACGTAAAAAAGTCACAAAATGTCGATATTTTTGTTGTTAATTATAAACAAGATTCCAAGTACGTGCTATCGGTGTATTCCAAATAAAGTGACACTTGATTTCCAGTGACATTATAAAGGAAAGCTATTATAAAACGAAAAGTAAGGGGTAGCAACAACATGTAATACATTTTATTTCTGACAGTGACATTATAAGCTTATATCGTCATAGTTACGATATCTATAATGAGGGTCATAACTCCCTTGGGATGTTATAGATGCTATAATTCCCTCTAGCTAAAATTAAATAAGAAATGCATAGCAACAACCACGCAATAACATAGCAATAAGGAATCTCCTATTCGCGGTAGTCAAGATCATCATCTGACGTTCTGATGACATTGAAACTATACGGAAAAACATGTCTAACTTCCAATCGGGAAGGTATCTAATGAATGAAATCAGTCAGAAATAAAATTATCTATGTATCACGGGAATTATAGAGCCTTAATAACCTCTGGCAATTGCTGTCCCTCGGGCCAGAGGCCCTCGGGACGCAAACTTTGCCATCGGTAATTAAGGCCCTCATAATTCCCTTAATACATAAATAACTATTTTGTACATCATTAGAACGACTTTTGCACCAAAGTTAGCTGGGCCTGGGCACATTGTTGATATAGGCTATTAGTTCATTCGAGCGAGGCAAGATCCTGAATAGTCTTGAAGTTTTTCCGCTCGGAATATGCCTCGAGATTTTCCCTTGAGCTCGAAATATTTCTTTCGTGACCCAAATACTCTCGCTTCAGTTCCCTCTGGGTATTCATTCTCTCTAGCTACTCTGTTTTGAGTTCCAGTTTTTTTTCCAGGTTTTATAGCGAGGTCAGAACGTGTTCAGTCGCCGGCGAGTCGCCAAGTCGAAGAAAAGCCACGAAAACATCAGGAGGCAAAAGAGGCAGACCTCGCAAGGACCTCACAAGCGACACCGTGCCCAGACCACCGAGAGCCCCATCTGGAGGCAAGAGGGGCCGCCCGAGAAAAGTGCCCACCCCCCAACCAGCTTCACCTTCCACCACCTCCCCTAGGCCGGAGATACAGAGCGGCCAAGTGTCCAGCACCGTCTCTGGCTATCCGAAGAAGCCATGGGGCTACGATTATTCCTCAGACAGCAGCAACTCCTCCTCCATGTTGAACGATAGCTATCCGTCTAGTCCGTCCCCCAGTCTGCCGCAATTCTCTGTTTTCAAAACGCCGATGACACCCATGAGCAACCATTACTCGCAAACCGGCTACCTCAGGAACGAGAGCGATTCCCCGGATAATTACGATCCCAGCTACTACTATTTCCTGCCAAGCACTTCTTCCACTCCCCATCCGCAGGCTTACAAAGTGAGCAATCCCTTCGACGATTCGTATTCCCCGGCCTATGGAGATTGCACGCCTCGGCCGAAAGAGCAGACTGTGAACATCAGCTATTCAGACAATGAGGAATGTTTCCGGGATAGCGAGATAGGTGGCGTGGCTATTTCCTTGCCGCACGGCAGCGTTTTGTTCGAGTGCGCTAAGCACGAGGTGCACGCGACAACTGCCTTGAAAACACCCGATAGAACGTCTCCAACAAGGATTTCTCTTGTGTTTTATCAGCACAAGAGCATGAACAAGGCCCAGCACGGTTTCTATGAGAACCAGGAAAAGGCCAGGCTCAAGTCCGAGATGAATAGTTCGTTGAAGTTGGAGAGATCCGATACGGATTCCGGTGGTTTCGGAAGTTGTTTGGATGATGTTCGTTTGCGGGCGCCTACGTTGCCTACCCATTCATGGACTACTACGATTCCGATGTTTCCGTGTGTTGTATCAGGTCCGTTTCAGGAACAATCGTCTGAGATAGATTTGGAAGACTAGGATATTTTTCTGAAAATTTGATGATATGCCTTATAGATCTTGACATCTTCATTATTTAGGGTGGTTAAATTTTTGTTTCAAACTGAACTTTCCTTACTAAAGGTCGTATAGGTAACATGTTTAGGAATACTTTTTTTTTGGTGCTAAGATCTCACAGGTAGCTATTGAATTTTCAGAAGATGTTGCCGAAATCTTTATCCAATTACAAGTTCACAGCGATTTCAAACCTAGAAGATAATCAGTGTTCTATAGTCAAGGTAAAAACCATGGTTACCCAACAGTACTATCAATTGCCATAAATTCGAAAAAAAAACGTTTTAGTCCCCTACTAGTCCAAGAGACGGAAGAATGTGGTAAAAATGAAACAGGTGAAGATAAAATACTGTACCAATAGATTTATGTGATCCTCTTTGATGGATAGCCCTCTACATAATGCTTCAATATCTCTTTTAAACTGGGCAGAAAAAATTAGTGATATCAATTTAACTTCCAATGAAAGTGCTCAAAAAACTGAATAACTCGAATTTTGGATCAAGTTGTCATGGATTTTTATAAAAATATATCTGATCTTCAATCTGAAAGCAGCATCCAAAGGTTGTTTTTTCTTCATCAAAATCCGTTGCTCAATACTTATCATAGTTTTCCAGTTATATCATACAGAGTGTTGAAGAATAAGGCTCACAAGAACACATTTTGGTTCTTCCATATTCCACAGAAATTGTAAATTTTTCTGAAAATTATTTTCTTCAAATCCTCCAATTTTCGACTTCTTATGAAATAGTCACAGTCGATATTCTAACAATGATTATTCATGCAAAAAAAGGTGAAATAAGAAAGGTAAAATCGTCTGTTACAATCATTTATACAGAGTTATCCTTTGAGAAGGCCCACCCTTATTTTTTTATCAAAAAAAAAAACAATATGCGGAAGTTGAATGCCGCAAAGATATCTTTCCACAGTCTTATCAAAAGTTTTACAGGGTGATTCCTGAAAGCGTGACAAACCACAAATTATTTTTCAAATGGACCCTTTTTTATATATTTTTTTTCAGAATCTATGATTTTTTGTGATGTGTTGTGGAAAAGGCCTCATTGTCGTATTCAACTTCCGCATAATCGTTCCTTCTTATCGATGAAAAAATAACGTTAATATATGGGTGGACCTTTTTGATGAATAACCCTGTACACCGGTGTGCTACGATAAAAGTTTTGGAATATAATCTCAAATTATGTAAAAACTTGACGCCAACTTAATAAAATCTCGAAATTTCTAGAAAAAATACCTCGAAATTTTTTCTTGCCCTATGTCAAATATCTAGTAGTAGAAGACAGAAAAACACATTATTAAAAACCGACAATTTCAAGGATGTTGGGTCACCTGGTATGCCATAGTCTGGACCTTCTTTTGCTGTCTAGAAAGACTGAGAAGGGACTTTGAACAGTTACTTTAGATTACTCTCTGGGAACCGATATTACCGTCATTTACCATAACTTACAAATGATTACGTTCGTTAAAAAATCCCAAAGTGTGAATTCGCATGCAATCATCTTTATCATAACCAGAACGAAGATATTTTCATCAGTGCCTCTTGATCTCTAAATAAATGATAGTTTAACCAGTTGAATCCAAAGTACAAATAGAATTAAACTTGTCAGATACCAGTAAGTACCAATGATATGGACATTTACGAAATAAATAGTAAGATTTTTCGAATTGTTCATTCACAATCAACCCTTTTCCACATCCGAAAATAAATCCACATATTTATATTGTTGCATGATATATATAGAGTATTTGTAGTGAAAATATTCTAATATGGTATGTTTGTGTAAGAATAAACTTTATTTTTTTAATTCGTCAAAAGTTTGGAATGTTTCATAAGTATATTGTATATTTTGAACCATATATGAATGGTTGAAATATTTAAAACGTTAATCATTCGTATTATCTCGATATTCCAATTTTCTGTGTAAAAACTGAAAAACTAGATAACTAGTCCACGATTTTTGCCTTCGGAAATAATTCTCTTTGAATGGAAATAAGATATTTTTCAGAGCCCTAAGTATATATACATAGATTTAAATTTGGTTCACGTTGTCCATGCTGGATTACGACATTCGGTATTGTGTTCTTCATTAAGAGGCCATACTATGTTGTAAATGATATTAATGTATGCATTTAACTTTTCTAGTTTTGAAAGTATATTTTTGACACGAGGAAAAAGAAAGTATTTATAATGTTCTTAGAATGCCTACAAAATTAAATTATTGTATAGTGTTTTAGTATACCCAGTCACTTCTTCGAGAATATAAATATGTTATGGAAGTAAATGATGCCAAATATTTAAAATAGATTTTTAGAATGTATTCCTTATTTATACGGTAAATCTTCCAAGCCAACTATGTGGCAGCCACATTTTTAATGATGTAATATAAGTTACATGTTTTTATAGCACCTTATTTATTTATTTATTTATTTGCCATATTCTATACTTTATAGTTTGTATTTTCTAAGCAAGGTCATAATTTCATTTTGATTTTCACAAAATTTCAAAATTCTATAGTTTTACATGTCAATGTCTGTGCAATACACCTTCAACAGTATTATGGTAGTCATGGTAGAAAATACAAACTATGAAGATCCTTGAAACCCAGTTAGTGAGTATTGAAACATGTAAATATTTTTTTACACAATTCTAGTGAACGTATTTTAGAAAACCGAAACCAAAAAAGCAATCATTGGAATACTTGTGTATATAGTTCAGTTCTTGAGTAGATACTTTCATCAATTTTTCCACATCATCATATACTTAAATGTTGAAAACGCACTTTTCTAAATCCAACAAAAATAAGCAATATTAATTAATTAAATCCATATCAAACGATGAAAGTATCCACCTGATGAAAAATGTGTTTTATTAAAAATGAAATACCTAACCATTTGTATTTTCAGTAAGTAGTAGTAGACTTTTTTAGTTTAGATTTAAGAGAAAACCAATTAGTGTCTGGTCTTGTGAATACATTTATATAACATAAAACAATGTTTCTTTTTTCTTTTATATTCAGAAATATATACATTTTATTCCTACCATCTCAGAAAGTTGAAACAAATTTCATGGGAGTATCTCAGTCCAGGTTTCCAACTAAAATATAATATTCAACAATTAAGGCGGATTTATGCAAATCGCTTTTTCATTAATCTGTAATTTCACAACTTGATATTCCCGTTCATTCATTTATGCACCTAAATTGAATTTTATCTTTCATTAACTATTCCCAAAGAGATGACCAACTTTTCAAATAAAACTGACTTGGGCAGGCGCGATTTTGTCAGAAGTCAGACAAACAATTTCTTCCTCTTTTTTTCCAAAATGTTGGAAATTCTGAAAATTCTAGTCGTATGTTCAAATTAGACTTCGAAAACAATATGAAGGAATGATTCTTATTGTACTTATGGGATCACTGAATGTTATAATACACATATTTATATCAGGCTAAGTACGCTGAGGACTATGCTTTGATCAAGAAGAAGAGTTTAAAATTGAAAGAAGGTGTGCATAAAGGCATAAAGCATCAATAAAGCACTGAACTCAATATAAACACCTGGGAGGGATCCTCTGTGAAGGACGAGTGAGGCAAAAATATTGTTCAGGCAACCCGCAGTGGTTACGTATACCTATCTCTTTCTATCTCATGTTGGCTAATGGAAAGCGCTCCCATTATTCGAAATATTCACTTGTTTTTTGCTTTTATTTAAGAGTACGACACGTGATTAAATATAAATATTCATTTAGAAACATGTTAAAAACGAATCAGGAATCAGATTTGGTCCAAGACTTTTCGTTAAAATTTTCAAAAATAGCAATTCATGATAATATGGGTTTAGTTTCAGGTCGAAAAATATTTTTTCTTCCCCAGCGACCTATACACATCTGAAAAACTCCAAAGACACCAATTTTGACATGTTAAAAACGAATCAGGAATCAGATTTGGTCCAAGACTTTTCGTTAAAATTTTCAAAAATAGCGATCCATGATAATATAGGTTTTAGTTCACGTCGAAAAATATTTTTTCTCCCCGAGCGTCCTGCACATATGAAAAACTCTAAAGACACTGATTTTGACATGTTAAAAACGAATCAGGAATCAGATTTGGTCCAAGACTTTTCGTTAAAATTTTCAAAAATAGCAATTCATGATAATATAGGTTATTAGTTCCGGTCGAAAAATATTTTTTCTCCCCGAGCGTCCTACACATCTGAAAAACTCCAAAGACCCTAATTTTGACATGTTGAAAACGAATCAGGAATCAGATTTGTTCCAAGACTTTTCGTTAAAATTTTCAAAAATAGCAATTCATGATATAGCTAGGTCAGTTCAGCTCGAAAAATATTTTTTTCCTTAAGCGTCCTACACATGTGAAAAACTCCGAAGACACTATAATTTTGACATGTTTAAAACGAATCAGGAATCAGATTTGGTCCAAGACTTTTCGTTAAAATTTTCAAAAATAGCAATCCATGATAATATAGGTATAAGTTCAGGTCGAAAAATATTTTTTCTCCCCGAGCGTCCTACACATATGAAAAACTCCAAGGACACTAATTTTGACATGTTAAAAACGAATCAGGAATCAGATTTGGTCCAAGACTTTTCGTTAAAATTTTCAAAAATAGCAATTCATGATAATATAGGTACATATAAGTTCAGGTCGAAAAATATTTTTTTTCCCCAGCGTCCTACACATCTGAAAAACTCCAAAGACACTAATTTTGACATGTTAAAAACGAATCAGGAATCAGATTTGGTCCAAGACTTTTCGTTAAAATTTTCAAAAATAGCAATTCATGATATAGCTAGGTCAGTTCAGCTCGAAAAATATTTTTTTCCTTAAGCGTCCTACACATGTGAAAAACTCCGAAGACACTATAATTTTGACATGTTTAAAACGAATCAGGAATCAGATTTGGTCCAAGACTTTTCGTTAAAATTTTCAAAAATAGCGATCCATGATAATATAGGTTATTAGTTCACGTCGAAAAATATTTTTTCTCCCCGAGCGTCCTACGCATCTGAAAAACTTCAAAGACACTAATTTTGACGTGTTAAAAACGAATCAGGAATGAGATTTGGTCCAAGACTTTTCGTTATAATTTTCAAAAATAGCAATTCATGATGAAATAGGTTAGTTCAGGTCGAAAAATATTTTTTCTCTCCCAGCGTCCTACACATATGAAAAACTCTAAAGACACTGATTTTGACATGTTAAAAACGAATCAGGAATCAGACTTGGTCCAAGACTTTTCGTTAGAATTTTCAAAAATAGCAATTCATGATAATATAGGTTTATTTCCCGTCGAAAAATATTTTTTTCTGTGACGGGAAAAAAGTTTGGCATTTCATCTCTGTTGGCAGGTTATAAAATGTCACTTTTCATAAATTACTTTTTTCCCGTGGGAAAAAAGTGAGTACTTTTTTCCCGGATATATATCACATATATATACTCTGTTAATGGCTTTTGTTGTGCTATAGTTCCGAAAAATGAGTCAATAATACCGTCTCCGAGAAAGAACTGCAAGTCCTTTTATCTTCCATTCGACTTCGCAGTTTCGTATATTACTAAACAACTACTGAATTCGCAATTTTTTAAAATCAAATCACAGAATCGAACTGACAGAAGTGACATCAGATATTTGATAACTTCAAAAGAATGATAAAGATGTCTATAAAACGCAGGTGACCCTACTGTTAAAAACTTGAAATTTCACGTCGATAATTTTCACATTTCGAAATAATGTAATATCTTCTCAATATTGATTCGTCCTTCCTTCTGCCACAGAAAAAAATAGTGTATTATACACGGGAAAAATATTAGATTTTAGCTCACGGTTTTTTGTCTCCCTCCGCTACGCGTCGGGAGACAACACAACCTGGAGCTAAAATCTACTACTTTTTTCCCTTGTATAATAAATAACTATTTTCTCCCCGAGCGTCCTACACATCTGAAAAACTCCAAAGACACTTATTTTGACATGTTAAAAACGAATCAGGAATCAGATTTGGTCCAAAACTTTTCGTTAAGATTTTCAAAAATAGCATTCATGATAATATGGGTTTAGTTCAGGTCGAAAAATATGTTTTCTTCCCCAGCGACCTACACATCTGAAAAACTCCAAAGACACCAATATTGACATGTTAAAAACGAATCAGGAATCAGATTTGGTCCTAGACTTTGCGTTAAAATCTTCAAAAATAGCGATCCATGATAATATAGGTTAGTTCACGTCGAAACATATTTTTTCTCCCCGAGCGTCCTACACATATGAAAAATTCTAAAGACACTGATTTTGACATGTTAAAAACGAATCAGGAATCAGATTTGGTCCAAGAATTTTCGTTAAAATTTTCAAAAATAGCAATTCATGATATAATATAGGTTATTAGTTCCCGTCGAAAAATATTTTTTCTCCCCGAGCGTCCTACACATCTGAAAAACTCCAAAGACCCTAATTTTAACATGGTGAAAACGAATCAGGAATCAGATTTGTTCCAAGACTTTTCGTTAAAATTTTCAAAATAGCAATTCATGATATAATATAGGTTAGTTCAGCTCGAAAAATATTTTTTTCCTTAAGCGTCCTACACATGTGAAAAACTCCAAAGACACTAATTTTGACATGTTTAAAACGAATCAGGAATCAGATTTGGTCCAAGACTTTTCGTTAAAATTTTCAAAAATAGCAATTCATGATAATATAGGTTAGTTCAGCTCGAAAAATATTTTTTTCCTTAAGCGTCCTACACATGTGAAAAACTCCAAAGACACTAATTTTGACATGTTTAAAACGAATCAGGAATCAGACTTGGTCCAAGACTTTTCGTTAAAATTCTCAAAAATAGCAATTCATGATAATAAGTATATAGGTCAGTTCCCGTCGAAAAATATTTTTTCTCCCCGAGCGTCCTACACATCTGAAAAACTCCAAAGACACTAATTTTGACATGTTAAAAACGAATCAGGAATCAGATTTGGTCCAAGACTTTTCGTTAAAATTTTTAAAGATAGCAATTCATGATAATATAGGTTAGTTCACGTCGAAAAATATTTTTTCTCCCCGAGCGTCCTACACATATGAAAAACTCTAAAGACACTAATTTTGACATGTTAAAAACGAATCAGGAATCAGATTTGGTCCAAGACTTTTCGTTAAAATTTTCAAAAATAGCAATTCATGATAATATAGGTTAGTTCACGTCGAAAAATATTTTTTCTCCCCGAGCGTCCTACACATCTGAAAAACTCCAAAGACACTAATTTTGACATGTTAAATACGAATCAGGAATCAGATTTGGTCCAAGACTTTTCGTTAAAATTTTCAAAAATAGCAATTCATGATAATAAGTATATAGGTCAGTTCCCGTCGAAAAATATTTTTTCTCCCCGAGCGTCCTACACATCTGAAAAACTCCAAAGACACTAATTTTGACATGTTAAAAACGAATCAGGAATCAGATTTGGTCCAAGACTTTTCGTTAAAATTTTTAAAGATAGCAATTCATGATAATATAGGTTAGTTCACGTCGAAAAATATTTTTTCTCCCCGAGCGTCCTACACATATGAAAAACTCTAAAGACACTAATTTTGACATGTTAAAAACGAATCAGGAATCAGATTTGGTCCAAGACTTTTCGTTAAAATTTTCAAAAATAGCAATTCATGATAATATAGGTTAGTTCACGTCGAAAAATATTTTTTCTCCCCGAGCGTCCTACACATCTGAAAAACTCCAAAGACACTAATTTTGACATGTTAAATACGAATCAGGAATCAGATTTGGTCCAAGAATTTTCGTTAAGATTTTCAAAAATAGCAATTCATGATATAATATAGGTTAGTTCAGTTCGAAAAATATTTCTTTCCTTAAGCGTCCTACACATGTGAAAAGCTCCAAAGACACTAATTTTGACATGTTTAAAACGAATCAGGAATCAGATTTGGTCCAAGACTTTTCGTTAAAATTTTCAAAAATAGCAATTCATGATAATATAGGTTAGTTCAGTTCGAAAAATATTTTTCCCCGACCGTCCTACACATCTGAAATACTCCAAAGACACTATTTTTGACAAGTTAAAAACGAATCAGAAATCAGATTTGGTCCAAGGCTTTTCGTTAAAATTTTCAAAAATAGCAATCCATGATAATATAGGTTAGTTCACGTCGAAAAATATTTTTTCTCCCCGAGCGTCGTACACATATGAAAAACTCTAAAGACACTTATTTTGACATGTTAAAAACGAATCAGGAATCAGATTTGGTCCAGGACTTTTCGTTAACATTTTCGAAAATAGCAATTCATGATAATATAGGTTAGACAAAAGGTAATTTTTCAGAACTGAAGATTTTTTAGGAAAAATATGAATGGTTAGTAAATTGGGCGTGCTGATTCAGAATCTGTAGTGATTTTCAACTATTTCGCCTCCTAATATCATATTCCAGCTGGTTTTCTCTCAAACAGGTCTCTCCATGTAGTGGTCGACGGAGTTACATCTGACTCTCTTATCATAAATGCTGGTGTCCCACAAGGATCAATTCTAGCACCAACACTATTTCTACTCCATATCAACGATTTGTTGGAAGCGACTTCATGTCCAGTACACAGCTTCGCGGATGATAGTACCCTCCATACCGCCTTCTTTTCCAGGGCTCCAATACCAGCCAGACAACATAAATATGGACTTGGCAACAATTCTCGAATGGGGATCCAATATCTTGGTAGATTTCAATGCAAACAAAACACAAGCATGCCTTTTCTCTAGAAAAGCCGATGTCCCTATGCCCAACATAAGCTTGTCAGGAGTAACCATACCTTTGAAAACATCCATTTCGATGCTTGGTATTACTATCAGCAATAACCTTTCTTGGGAAAATCACGTGAGATCGTGCATCCCAAAAACTTGGTTTTCTGTTTCGGGCCAGGAGCTATTTCACTTCCAGTCAGCTGCTTATGATCTGTAAGGCACTGATCCGACCTGTCCTGGAATACTGTTTCCATATTTGGAGTGCAGCACCCAAACATACCCTGAAACTGTTGGATTCTGTCCAAAAAAAAAGGCAATTATCGTCTCGTGGGTGATGCCTCGCTCACAAACTCATTCACTTCTCGGGACCGCAGTAGAACAGTTGACGATCTGGCTCTATTTTATAGATATTTTCATGGATGATGCTCTTCTGAAATATCTACAATTGTTCCTTCCTTGGCCAGTTCCTGCTAGATTAACCTGTCGTGTTGAGGCTTCGCATCTCTTCGTGGTCACTTTGGAGACCTGCAGAACATCTCTTTCCAAAGACTCGTTCATCCAACGAACAGCGAGGCTTTGGAACACATTGCCAAGAGAGGTGTTCCCCGAGGCATATAACTTTCCAGAAATTGAAGAAGAACACCGATTCCTGCCTTATTTCCATTGGTTCTCACGATGTTTTCTGAACATTACAGGATATCCCTTTTCGTGGGAACCAGGACATAAAAGAAATGGCTTTTGGCGAGCAGTGTAAATCACTGAAGATGACCCCACTTGGTATGTCTCTCGCTTCAGCAAATTTCAGGATCCTTACCCAACGATTACGTAAGATACAGGAGTGTTTTAGTTAGAAGTGAGACACACTGTATGTGTCTACGTGAAATACCCTGTATGTAGGAGACTTGCCGTCTTGACTGTTGTCCATACGTTGCCGCCTCACACGAACTTGGACTTTTGTCCGAACCGTGTAGAGTGGAACCGGTTACCAGCGCTCACAGCCTTCGAGTCCTGAGCTTGTTCCGAGTCTTCTCTCAAAAATTATACACAAATTCCATCGGGCAGCTCACTATATACCATTACACCAATACGTCGTAGTACGGTCAATTTGGAAGCGTCAAAGAATCGATCGGATTGGTAGTTGACTAACTATAGTTCACTGTCGCAAACCATTTTTTCCTCAGACCTCTGTATATTTTATAAATAATTATTGAATTTCACGATATTTCATTATCGTCATGCTCACCCTGCTATAGAAAGTGATGTGAGCAATATTTGATGTTCTTATAGTTCCGAGCAATTGATGCTTGAGTGTTCATCGTTTGACAGGAGCAAGTTGCCATAGATCACTTGAAGCAGGTTATATTTGCTCCGCGAGCTCGGACATCATTCTCGAATAATGCCAACGGTTTTATCATCTTGATCACTTATTCTTTCCTCTCAATCAACATCAACGATCATAACCTCCAATCAAAACCAAATCGAAACAAATTCGAGACTCAGATTAGGCTATGTTCAGAAATGTTTTGTGCCACTGCTTTGTGTTCGTTTGTGTGGTATTGAGCAGTAAATCAAGCGTTCTGTTTGTTTGAGTTGAGCAAGAGATTAATGCTTCTTCCTACTGGATCATAAAAATCGAATCAGTGAAGCCAGATTACGTGATCTGCATGATTTTTTGAGCATGTTGAGCCTTTCAAACGACTGACTTCTCCACTCTCAATTACTGTAAGACAAGTGCAAGAATATTTCTGATAGTCGTTTCAATCAAAATATGAAATTAATTTTCTGGACTGAATACTTACTGCAAAACAAGAACAATTTTAACAGACACGAGTCATTAACATTCTTGCAAATCATTTTAACTTTGGATTTTCAAATGAAACATCCAGTGGTTTTTCAGATTCTCGGGTGAGGGCGGTTTTTTTATCAAGGTGATGCTTGTGCAATTTAATTTTGAAAATTATCCTTGAAATATCTTATAGGGGTCTTTGAAATTCCATAAAAAATAGCGGAAAGGCTTATTCATGAATAAGTCTCATCGCATTTGTTATTGCCATTTTGTTCGTTGGGTAAACATTCTGTAACACACAGTATTTTCCCTCTTTCACGGATGAGAAAGAATAACCTTCCATCATAGATTATTGCGCTATTTTGTTTTTAAGATTCCCTCTGAATAATTTTCAGTCTCTGAAATTTCTTCGAAAATAGCGATATGGTTGATATTGATGAATCTTCTAAAGTATTGAAGTCTTTATTGGTTCTTGTACCCAACTATTGGATGAACAAATTTGTTTCAAATCTAATAGATTGTACAGAAGGGAATCCCCTATTTTATATTCGTGGAACATTGTACGTACAGGGTGGGCAAAATTGGGCGTTTTCACCGTCTATCTCAATAACTAGAGGATTTATCGAAAAACCGATATACATGTTCCGGGTTCGATTTTGGAGAAACCTCGAATGGTACAATCAAAATTTCGATATCTTCATTCGTTTTAGAGATACAGGGGGGAATTGAAAATTTGCCGATTTCGATTTTATTTTCTGACTACTTTACGGTGAGAGGTATCAAAAAATTTCAAACGTATATTTATACAGTATTATGCGCGGAATCCATTGGCATCATCAGAAATTTTATACAGGGTGACGTTGAGAAAATACGGCAGCCAATTATGTTTTTTCTAATGGAACACCCCGTATATTTTGGCACAGTTGAATAGTCCCAGGCGTTCTCATTACAAATATATATATATAACCCTACCTTTTCCTTCCACAATTTCAGATATATTCGCAAAAATATATTCAGTGTGTCACATTTCTTATGGTTACACCCCCGTATCTTCTGTAAGAATAATTGATGGAAACATAACCAATCATAATATTTTGTGGCAGAATGCCTGAATATGATACTTTACCCATTATTTCTAGTATGCCTTAATATTTTCGCGGTCAAAGAGATAATAAATAAGATATATATTTGAAATTGAAACGGGAACTTTCCAGCTTTGCCAAAATATACGGAGTGTTCCATAAAAAAAATTGTTCTGTATCTGGAATTTGGACATCTTCTATAAGGCTATATTTTTCGACGCAACCTACTGATTTCCTAATTGAGTAAATTATTGGTCTTATTTCTGTATCTCATATGTCTTGATAACAATGATATCAAATCGAATAATTTCCCATTTTATTTCTCACCAAATATTCATTTATCTGGAAATTACATTCCCTATGATATTTATTTTCCACATTTGGTGAATATATACAGAGTGTCATTTTCAACCTCGATTCTGCCTGTTGATAGCATTATCCAGAAATATCGATGATTCCATAGCTGCTGGCGAGCAGTGTTATCAATGGAGATGATCCCACTTGGTCCATGACTCCATGAGTGTATCATTTGTATCTTTCTGACAGTTGCGAATTTTTGAATACTACCTCAATTATTTTTACAGAAGATACGGGGGTGTAACCATAAGAAATGTGACACACTGAATATATTTTTGCGAATATATCTGAAATTGTGGAAGAAAAAGGTGGGGTTATATATATATTTGTAATGAAAACGCCTGGGACTATTCAACTGTGCCAAAATATACGGGGTGTTCCATTAGAAAAAACA
This sequence comes from Phaedon cochleariae, assembly GCA_918026855.4. Lineage (NCBI taxonomy): Eukaryota > Metazoa > Arthropoda > Insecta > Coleoptera > Chrysomelidae > Phaedon > Phaedon cochleariae. Next base: position 6,990,985 of record OU896715.1, on the reverse strand, counting down.
TAATTGGCTGCCGTATCTTTTCAACGTCACCCTGTATAAAATTTCTGATGATGCCAATGGATTCCACGCATCATACTGTTTAAATATACGTTCGGAATTTTTTGATACCTGTCACCGTAAAGTAGTCAGAAAATAAAATCGAAATCGGCAAATTTCCAATTTCCCCCTGTATCTCTAAAACGAATGAAGATATCGAAATTTGGATTGTGCCATTCGAGGTTTCTCCAAAATCAAACCCGGAACATGTATATCGGTTTTTCGATAACTTCTCTAGTTATTGAGATAGACGGTGAAAACGCCCAATTTTGCCCACCCTGTACCTGGGTTTTATATTGCAATTTACTCTTATTTATTGGTTGTTGGAATTCATAAAATGAGGAAAAGTTAAGGCCAGTTATTGAAATTAAGAAATGCTTTGGTTCCTTAAAGTAAATTGGTATCCACAAAGAACCTTCAAGCCTTCAAGCTTCAGTCACAGTTTCAGTTTCAGAATTGTATAGGGTTTCTCTTCTCAGCGGTCATTGAGGTCTCCCATTTAGATATAATTTGGCGAAGGTGCTTTGTTGTTTACTCAACAAATGCCCGAAAAATAGATATGCCTTAAAATTCAGGGATTTGTTTGAAAGTATTTGGAGATGAATAAAAGTCACTATATCTACAAGGTGAGGCAACTCTAGGACATTGCGATATATACCGAGTGGTTCAACAAAAAGTATACACCTAGCTTTTCACCTTTTTTTTTGGAATTCAATGCAAAAAATACTTGCAAACTTGGTTTTGCCCTTGAGGGGGACACTTTTCAGACATATTTCTCAACCTGTGCCTTTGAACCCCTAGCGAGAGAGGACACAACCCTAAAATTTCAATTGGAAAATGGGGATATATCATTTGAACGAGCACAAAATTATCTTTCTAAGAATATCCTGTATTTGTTTTAATTTACTTGATCAGTTGATGCGGAAACGACTTTTCCTCCTACGCACGATTTCAAACATTGTAAGGATTCTCTTTTGCGTGCTTCAAGAGATGAAGAGAAAATATATTTCTACCGACTCTAGCTAAATGTATTTGCAAAAAACTGAGGGAACTAAATATACTATCGACTTATTTGTTATTATTCCATATTCAACTGAAGTCGTATTGGGACACTACTATTGGGACATAGGCTAAGAGTGGATTTTTTGGACCAAAATATGGCGATAACACTAAATATACCCTAAATAAAATATTCCTGCGAAAAAAAAAATCAGAATTGGTGTTCTTAATGTGTTCCAGAGCCTCGGTGTTCGTTGGATGAACGAGTCTTTGAAAAGAGATTTTCTGCAGGTCTCCAATGGCCGAATATTCCGACAAAATAGTATCACATAGGGTATTACATTTGAAAATTCCACATCAGTTAAATTGAGTTCTTATGAAAAATTACCATAACAACGTATGTATTTTAGTGGAAATTTTTTTCTAGTGGGTACCCACCAGCGTATGAAATCGGATTATTTTATGACGTTTTAATGACAGAATAATATTTTGACGTCCTTAGAATCCATTGATGCCCTATCTGTATCTATTATATAGGTATAGGATGTCATATACCACTACCTGGGCCAGTGTAAGGCGTTATGGAAGGGTAAAATTCGAAATCTCTGGTACTGATACGCTTCAACAGGAAGATCGAATTACTGAGGTGGACGGACATACTGACCTTCATCAGAAATCCACGGAGGTTCGAAAAGGAGAACTAGGAGAAGGAATAGTAGATATTATGTGCACATGGCGTGTGCAGCAGGGGTCGGCGAAAAAGGCTCAATGGGGCCTACTTGCTAGGCGACCGCCTCCCCTTTCTCTACTACTACAAGTATGTACCTATACCTATATATGAAAAATTAATTGACAAAATTAAAATTTCTGATCACTTGTAGTATCCCGAAGTTATTATGAAATGGAATAATATAATATGTTACATTTTGAACTAGTCGACGGTCATCTCACGTAGTGACGTATCTCAGTTTTCTTAATTTTACAGCAGAGCAGTTCAAAGATTTTCAACATCTTAATTCGCTTATAATTCAGAGGTTTGTTCATGAAAGATCATTATTTTTTCATTTATCAGTGGATGAACTAGAACTAGTTGTTATGCTATGATGAGATTTCGAAAAAGCATCGCCAAAAGCAAGAAAAAAAAATGTTTGTAAGATACGTCACTACGTGAGTTCATGTTTGTTAATGTGGCCTTAGATACGCCCATAAATATTAGGTGAATTCAAATGGATAACACATCCAAACATTCATTTTTATTGATAAACACACAGAAATTCATTCGAATTGTATAATACCTTACAATACCCCTTTAAGTACCTTGAGACGTCACACGAGATATTTCAATTTCCGCGGCAAACCGGATTATGAGATACGTCACTGTTGAAATTTTCAACAAATAATAAAAATATATCTCACGTATTGACGTAACTCCCATAGTTAGGTCACTTCGTGAGATTTAGTAGTCCAATAATTTTAGATAGGCTGAGTATTCGATATTTGATTACACGAAAACCATTGAATATTGAGCTACGCCACTTCGTGAGATCATAGAGTGCAAGAATATGAGTCTTTTGACGTAGTATCTCAAATTCCGATTTTCATGAGATACGTCATTACGTGAGATGACCGACGTAATATTTTCATGCAAATATGATAGCTAGAAATCAGGAATCTATTATTGGTGCCGAAACTGCGACACAAACAAAATTTATTCATCAACCTGTATGCAAATCAAATGAACAAATGAATTCTAAAATTATTTGACTTCCAAACACAATCTGGTGTGAGCTTTTCTTACCGAATACCACTCGAGATCAAATTACTTTCCGGAAATTCTTTCGAGCCCATGGGGATAATTTTCGAAATAATTTGACCTCTAGTGGTATTACCAGTGGAAATCTTCTGCTCGTTGTACTATGCATCGAAACACCCCTCGTCTAATTCTAAGACCGGATTGACCGTACCAAATCCCACCATGCACGATGCAGCAGGTCCTCGCAGAGAGCACCGCGATACTTCTTGCCTGTTTAGTATTTCGTTTACTTCTACCCGCCGAACAGGTATACGAAAGGTATCGCGACAGCCACATTGGTACGGACTTGGTGGACTCGATTTTCGTACGGCCATCTCAGTGCGGTTTCGGATCGTTTTGTGCCACAACTTGGAATACCTGCGATGTACCGCTGAACCGACCATTTGACTAGGTGAGATTTTCAACTTCAACAACTGTATGTTTGATACGGTAGTTAGTTATTTTTATAATCAGCACGTGATACTGAAAGGAAGAATGAGGGTATTGATATCGACCACTCTTCGTCCGTGTGGTGGTTTCATGGAGAGCAATAGCTGTTCGTTTGTATTGTAATGAGCAGTTCATCACTGTGATTTGAACAGGGATGGAGTTATAACTCTCATAAGTTGATCAGGGTATTATACAGTGTCATTCATGGAGATGGCATCGTATGGGAAATACTTTTAGTTATACTTTATTTCGAAATTCGACTTGGGTGTTGAGATTTGCTTCGAAAAAAATGAAACATTGGCTATTCGCTCGGAGTCAAGTGAGTTTCTCTACATGTCAAAAGTAACATTTCTTCAAATTAATTGCTGAAAATAGGCTTATTTGTTCGAATTTCAAGAATTTTCACAAAAAAAGGTGTTCCTATTCCAATTATACATTTGTGTCTAGTATTTGAACCAGTTTCTGTTGCGAAGAAATCGAGAAATGCTATCTCGGTAATAAATATTACATGTCTGTGGAGATGCGACTTCGCCACTTTCCAGTATTTGTGTAAAAGTACATGGTGGTGTCATTTCCATAATCATTTTATATACTTCAGTTCACTACCACAATATTCCTACCTCTCTGGCATCATTGCTGATCCGGCGATTTTGACTAGGTTATTTTCACCTCCAAATAGTGGTTGGTTATTTTTATAATCAGCACTTGATACTGAAATAATGAATGAGGGTATTAATATCGACCAGTAAACCAATTCAAAACAGTTTCTGTTTGCGAAGAAATCAAGAAATTGTACCTCTGTAATTTATATTACATTATACTGAGGAGATACGACTTCAACAATTCGTTATTACAAGTATTTGCGTGAAATTACATGGTGGTGTCATTTCTATAATTTTTCTATATACTTCAGGTCACTACCACAATGTTGAATGTTGATCCGGCGATTTTGACTAGGTTATATTTTCAACTTCAACAACTGTATGTTTGATACGGTAGTCAGTTATTTTTATATTCAGCACGTGATACTGGAAGAAAGAATGAGGGTATTGATATCGACCACTCTTCGTCCGTGTGGTGGTTTCATGGAGAGCAATAGCTGTTCGTTTGATGGTATCCCATATTGTAATGAGCAGTTTATCACTGTAATTTGAACAGGTATGGAGTTATAACTCTCATAAGTTGATCAGGGTATTATACAGTGTCATTCATTGGGTTGGCATCGTATGGGAAACACTTTTAATTATAGTTTATTTCGAAATTCGATTCGGGTGTTGTTTTTCTTCAAAAAATATGAAGAATTGGCTACTTGGTCGGAGTCAAGTGATGTTCTCTACATGTCAAAAGTTACATTTCTTCAAATTAATTGTTGAAAATAGTTTCTGTTGTGAAGAAATCGAGAAATTCTATCTCGGTAATTAATATTACATGTCTGTGGAGATGCGACTTCGCTATTTTTAATACGAGTTTTTGCGTAAAAGAACATGGTGGTGTCATTTCCACAATTTTTTTATATACTTCAGTTCACTACCACAATATTCCTACCTCTCTGGCATCATTGCTGATCCGGCGATTTTGACTAGGTGAGATTTTCAACTCCAAGTAGTAGTTGGTTATTTTCATAATCAGCACGTGATACTGGAAGAAATAATGAGGGTATTGATATCGACCACTCTTCGTCCGAGTGGTGGTTTTATGGAGAGCAATCGCTGTTCGTTTGATGGTATCCCATATTGTAATGAGCAGTTTATCACTGTGATTTGAACAGGAATAGAGTAATAACCCTCATAAGTTGATCAGGGTATTATACAGTATCATTCATGGGGTTGGCATCGTATGGGAAAAACTTTTAGTTATAGTTTATTTCTAAATTCGACTTGGGTGTTGAGTTTTGCTTCAAAAAATATGAAAAATTGGCTACTTGGTCGTATTAAAATGACGTTCTCCACATTTCAAAAGCTACTTTTCTTCAAATAAATTGCTGAAAATAGTTTCTGTTGTGAAGAAATCGAGAAATTCTATCTCGGTAATTAATATTACATGTCTGTGGAGATGCGACTTCGCCATTTTTAATACGAGTTTTTGCGTAAAAGAACATGGTGGTGTCATTTCCATAATTTTTTTTATATATACTTCAGTTCACTACCATAATATTCCTAGCTCTCTGACATCATTGATGATCCGGCGATTTTGACTAGGTGAGATTTTCAACTCCAAGTAGTAGTTGGTTATTTTTATAATCAGCACGTGATACTGGAAGAAAGAATGAGGGTATTGATATCGACCACTCTTCGTCCGTGTGGTGGTTTCATGGAGAGCAATAGCTGTTCGTTTGATGGTATCCCATATTGTAATGAGCAGTTTATCACTGTAATTTGAGCAGGGATGGAATTATAACTCTCATAAGTTGATCAGGGTATACAGTGTCATTCATTGGGTTGGCATCGTATGGGAACATTTTCAGTTATAGTTACATGTCTTCAAATTGATTGCTGAAAATAGTTTCTGTTGTGAAGAAATCGAGAAATTCTATCTCGGTAATTAATATTACATGTCTGTAGAGATGCGACTTCGCCATTTTTAATACGAGTTTATGCGTAAAAGAACATGGTGGTGTCATTTCCACAATTTTTTTATATACTTCAGTTCACTACCACAATATTCCTACCTCTCTGGCATCATTGGTGATCCAGCGATTTTGACTAGGTGGGATTTTCAACTCCAAGTAGTAGTTGGTTATTTTTATAATCAGCACGTGATACTGGAAGAAAGAATGAGGGTATTGATATCGACCACTCTTCGTCCGTGTGGTGGTTTCATGGAGAGCAATAGCTGTTCGTTTGATGGTATTCCATATTGTAATGAGCAGTTTATCACTGTGATTTGAACAGGGATGGAGTCATAACTCTCATAAGTTGATCAGGGTATACAGTGTCATTCATTGGGTTGGCATCGTATGAGAAAAACTTTTAGTTATAGTTTATTTCGAAATTCGACTTGGGTGTTGAGTTTTGCTTCAAAAAATATGAAAACTTGGCTACTTGGTCGTAGTCAAATGACGTTCTCCACATGTCAAAAGCTACTTTTCTTCAAATTAATTGCTGAAAATAGTTTATGTTGTGAAGAAATCTAGAAATTCTATCTCGGTAATTAATATTACATGTCTGTGGAGATGCGACTTCGCCATTTTTAATACGAGTTTTTGCGTAAGAGAACATGGTGGTGTCATTTCCATAATTTTTTTTATATACTTCAGTTCACTACCATAATATTCCTACCTCTCTGACATCATTGCTGATCCGGCGATTTTGACTAGGTGAGATTTTCAACTCCAAGTAGTAGTTGGTTATTTTTATAATCAGCACGTGATACTGGAAGAAAGAATGAGGGTATTGATATCGACCACTCTTCGTCCGTGTGGTGGTTTCATGGAGAGCAATAGCTGTTCGTTTGATGGTATCCCATATTGTAATGAGCAGTTTATCACTGTGATTTGAACAGGGATGGAGTTATTACTCTCATAAGTTGATCAGGGTATTATACAGTGTCATTCATTGGGTTGGCATCGTATGGGAAAAACATTTAGTTATAGTTTATTTCGAAATTCGACTTGGGTGTTGAGTTTTGCTTGAAAAAAGATGAACAATTGGCTAATCGGTCGGAGTCAAGTGATGTTTTCTACATGTCAAAAGTTATATTTCTTCAAATTGATTGTTGAAAATAGTTTCTGTTGTGAAGAAATCGAGCAATTCTATCTCGGTAATTAATATTACATGTCTGTGGAGATACGACTTCGTCATTTTTAATACGAGTTTTTGCGTGAAAGAACATGGTGGTGTCATTTCCATGATTTTTTTATATACTTCAGTTCACTACCACAATATTCCTACCTCTCTGGCATCATTGCTGATCCGGCGATTTTGACTAGGTGAGATTTTCAACCCCAAATAGTGGTTGGTTATTTTTATAATCAAAACGTGATACTGAAATAATGAATGAGAGTATTTGTATCGACCAGTAAACCAATACAAAACAATTTCTGTTTGCGAAGAAATCAATGTACCTCTGTAATTGATATTACATTATACTGTGGAGATACGGCTTCACCAATTTGTTATTACGAGTATTTGCGTTAAATTACATGGTGGTGTCATTTCCATAATTTTTCTATATATACTTCAGTTCCCTACCACAATGTTGATCCAGCGATTTTGACTAGGTTAGACTTTCAACTTCAACAAGTGTATGATTAATACGGTGATAAATTATTTTTATAATCAGCACTTGATACTGGAAGAAAGAATGAGGGTATTGATATCGACCACTCTTCGTCCGTGTGGTGGTTTCATGGAGAGCAATAGCTGTTCGTTTGATGGTATCCCATATTGTAATAAGCAGTTTATCACTGTGATTTGAACAGGGATGGTGTTATAACTCTCATGAGTTGATCAGGGTATTATACAGTGTCATTCATTGGGTTGGCATCGTATGGGAAAAACATTTAGTTATACTTTATTTCGAAATTCGACTTGGGTGTTGAGATTTGCTTCGAAAAAAATGAAACATTGGCTATTCGCTCGGAGTCAAGTGAGTTTCTCTACATGTCAAAAGTAACATTTCTTCAAATTAATTGCTGAAAATAGGCTTATTTGTTCGAATTTCAAAAATGTTCACAAAAAAGGTGTTCCTATTCCAATTATACATTTGTGTCTAGTATTTGAACCAGTTTCTGTTGCGAAGAAATCGAGAAATTCTATCTCGGTAATTAATATTACATGTCTGTGGAGATGCGACTTCGCCACTTCCCAGTATTTGTGTAAAAGTACATGGTGGTGTCATTTCCATAATCATTTTATATACTTCAGTTCACTACCACAATATTCCTACCTCTCTGGCATTATTGCTGATTCGCCGATTTTGACTAGGTGATATTTTCACCTCCGAATAGTGGTTGGTTATTTTTATAATCAGCACTTGATACTGAAATAATGAATGAGGGTATTGATGTCGACCAGTAAACCAATATAAAACAGTTTCTGTTTGCGAAGAAATCAAAAAATTGTACCTCTGTAATTGATATTACATTATACTGTGGAGATACGGATTCACCAATTTATTATTACGCGTATTTGCGTAAAATTACATGGTGGTGTCATTTCTATAATTTTTCTATATACTTCAATTCACTACCACAATGTCGATCCGGCGATTTTGACTAGGTGAGATTTTCAACTTCAACAACTGTATGTTTGATACGGTAGTTAGTTATTTTTATAATCAGCACGTGATACTGGAAGAAAGAATGAGGGTATTGATATCGACCACTCTTCGTCCGTGTGGTGGTTTCATGGAGAGCAATAGCTGTTCGTTTATATTGTAATGAGCAGTTTATCACTGTGATTTGAACAGGGATGGAGTTATAACTCTCATAAGTCGATCAGGGTATTATACAGTGTCATTCATGGAGATGGCATCGTATGGGAAATACTTTTAGTTATACTTTATTTCGAAATTCGACTTGGGTGTTGAGATTTGCTTCGAAAAAAATGAAACATTGGCTATTCTCTCGGAGTCAAGTGAGTTTCTCTACATGTCAAAAGTAACATTTCTTCAAATTAATTGCTGAAAATAGGCTTATTTGTTCGAATTTCAAAAATTTTCACAAAAAAAGGTGTTCCTATTCCAATTATACATTTGTGTCTAGTATTTGAACCAGTTTCTGTTGCGAAGAAATCGAGAAATTCTATCTCGGTAATTAATATTACATGTCTGTGGAGATGCGACTTCGCCACTTCCCAGTACCTATTTGTGTAAAAGTACATGGTGGTGTCATTTCCATAATCATTTTATATACTTCATTTCACTACCACAATATTCCTACCTCTCTGGTATTATTGCTGATCTGGCGATTTTGACTAGGTGAGATTTTCGACTCCAAGTAGTAGTTGGTTATTTTTATAATCAGCACGTGATACTGGAAAAATGAATGAGGGTATTTTAAAACAGTTTCTTTTGCGAAGAAATCAAGAAATTGTACCTCTGTAATTGACATTACATTATACTGTGGAGATACGACTTCACCAATTTGTTATCACGAGTATTTGCGTAAAATTACATGGTAGTGTAATTTCTATAATTTTTCTATATACTTCAGTTCACTACCACAATGTTGATCCGGCGATTTTGACTAGGTTAGATTTCCAAATTCAACAAGTGTATGTTCGATACGGAGTTAGTTATTTTTATAATCAGCACGTGATACTGGAAGAAAGAATGAGGGTATTGATATCGACCACTCTTCGTCCGTGTGGTGGTTTCATGGAGAGCAATAGCTGTTCGTTTGATGGTATTCCATATTGTAATGAGCAGTTTATCACTGTGATTTGAACAGGGATGGAGTCATAACTCTCATAAGTTGACCAGGGTATACAGTGTCATTCATTGGGTTGGCATCGTATGGGAAAAACTTTTAGTTATAGTTTATTTCGAAATTCGACTTGGGTGTTGAGTTTTGCTTCAAAAAAGATGAAAAATTGGCTACTCGATTGGAGTCAAGTGACGTTCTCTACATGTCAAAAGTTACATTTCTTCAAATTAATTGCTGAAAATAGTTTCTGTTGTGAAGAAATCGAGAAATTCTATCTCGGTAATTAATATTACATGTCTGTGGAGATGCGACTTCGCCATTTTTTAATACGAGTATTTGCCTAAAAGTATATGGTGGTATCATTTCCATAACTTTTTTATAAACTTCAGTTTATTACCACAACATACCTCTCTGGCATTGCTGATCCAGCGATTTTGACTAAGTGAGATTTTCAACTCCAAGTAGTTGTCGATTATTTTTACAATCAGCACGTGATACTGAAAGAATGAATGAGAGTATTGGTATCGACTAGTAAATCAATATGAACCAGTTTCTGTTTGTGAAGAAATCAAGAAATTGTACCTCTGTAATTAATATTACCATAGATCATAGATTCGAGATGCGACTTCACCAATTTTTTAATACGAGTATTTGCGTAAAATTACATGGTGGTTTCATTCCCATAATTTTTCTATATACTTCAGTTCACTACCACAATATTGATCCGGCGATTTTGACTAGGTGAAATTTTCAACTCCAAGTAGTGGTTGGTTATTCTTATAATCATCACATGATACTGAAAGAATGAATCAGGGTATTGATATCGACCAGTAAACCAATATAAACCGGTTTCTCTTCGCGAAGAAGTCAAGAAATGATTATCTTAGACTATTCTGTGAAGATGAGACTTCACCAATTTTTGTTGCGGTGAGATTTTCAACTCCAAGTAGTCTCAACTGATATATTCATTTTGTACGGTAGTTGGTTATTTTTATGATGAGCACGTGATACTGAAAGCATGAATGAGGGTATTAGTATCGACCAGTTAACCGATATAAACCAGTTTCTATTTGCGAAGGAATCAAGAAATTGTACCTCTGTAGTTGATATTACAATGTACTATGGAGATGCGACTTCACCAATTTTTGTTGCGGTGAGATTTTTAACTCCAAGTAGTCTCAACTGATGTATATGTTTTGTACGGTAGTTGGTCATTTTTATAATCATCACCAGGAGAAGGAATCAAGGCACTGTACCTCGGGAAAGATGCAACTTCGCCAATATTCAATATTTGCGCAAAATTAATTACATGGTGGTGTGGATTCCATAATTTGTCTATACTTCAGTTCTCTACCACACTGTATCTCTTTAGCATTGGTTCCCCTCGAGGGGAAAAACTTCATAGATTAATTATTATTACTATAAAATGAAGCCAGAGTAGATACATATTATCAGACCTTCAGTAATCTTTAGAGACACTCACGAGCAATTTGAGTTTTATCCGGATATGAAGCAGATTCGTTTTCAAAATATTCCTTGCTTAACAGCAACATATTGTGAAAAATCAAGCTACAAGAAGTTTTTTCAAAATGATTTTCGATAATGAAGAAATTCCAAGAAATATTTTGGTGTCGATATAATAATTGGTAAATCACAAGAGATGTGAGTTTTATCAGATATGTTAAAAAATAAATCCTGCTTGAAAGCAACATATTATAAGTTTTCCATTCATATATTTCTGAAAGCGGTTCTGTACTATTCCTGATATTTCATACTGTTCATAAGTTTTGAACGGTCATCGTATGAATGTCTTATGCTAATAACAGGTTCAGTTGTTTTTAGTCTTATTGTGAAATAGTGTTTATAGTTTCGTTTGATGGTCGTTCTGTTTGTTACATTTTATAAAATACATGTACACCCCTGATATGCCGTAATTTTGAAAATTCCTTCATTTCATGAAAAGCTAAGCATCACATAAAATGTTTAATCGAGATTCATATTTTGTCTAGCTTCTACATAAAGACATAAAGCGAAAAAAAAAAACCAGGGCAGAATGGGCTAATCGAACATTTTAACGATATCTAATACATGGTTTCGTTGATTGAGCCAATAATTAATTTGAACATTCCATCTCATAGCAGACATAAAAAACTGGGACTAGGCTAAGAAATCGCTCGTCTGCTGGCACGTTTATTCTCGATCTGTTGGTGAATCATATAAAAGGAAATGTCTATTATGAAGGAATCCAGCTCTTGTTAGACCAGGTAACTGTAATCGTTTAGTGAATAGCCGCTGAAATGATGGCAATATTATTGTTATGATAAGTATTTTTCGCAATATTCTTTGCCATTTCATTTACCTATTCTTGTCTTGCTGATTAAACATATATATTTAGATTATTGTGTGGTGAAAAAATGTTGAATCATATCTTATATAATGTAACAAACACAATAATGGAATATATAAGGAACACATTGAATTACTAATAATATTGACCTTTGATGAGATTACATAAGCAATAAGATCTTCTAGGTTATTTGGAGATTTATTGCTTCCCCTATACAAGCTGGGAAATAACTTTTCAGAGAAAATCCAAAAACACGTAATATGAGATGGGAAATTTGTGAAACGAGGCCGAAGACCGCGTTAACCTATCGATTATCGTAATATGAGTCTTTACGATTCAAATATAATACAATCGTTTACCTATACCATCAAAAAATAGCAAATTATTCAATCTAATAGTTTTCTAGGAGAACATAACTTGTAATACATTGTTAGATAGAGAAAAGACCAGTCTTTCTGAATGTGCAAAAATATACAGGGTGATTCAATGAAATAAAAAAGTTGCCCTATACATTGGAACGGAACGTCTCAGGGGTTGAGTGGGGTTGGAAAAATAATTCGGAATTATAGGCGGATATTTGGTTTTTATTATTCAATGGCAGTTTTGGAGGAAATTCTCCAGTATCATCTTCGTCTGAAATAACATAACACTGTAGTACCCTATCGTACAGAATAAAATGATTTTCGGTGTTCATAGCAAAAAGGTAGTGGGCCAAAAATCACACTCTCAACAATAACATTTAAAAATTTCACAGTTATCAAAAGCATTGAATATACAAAATACAACGATCACTCACATTTCCTTACCTGAAATAACATAACACCAGGGTAAAATCACAATAAATTGTATGAACAAGAATTGGCGATTTCAAATACCAACAGGGTTGCTACTTAATCAAATACCGAAAATAAACTGCCTGTATTCGAAAAGAATGAGTACCGCAGTGGTTTTTCTGAAACATAAAAACTAGACCCTAAATATCGCGAGATATCGTGCATACATACTAGAAACTAGACTGATATTTATATACAGAGCTATAGGCAACTTACGTTACATTAAAGTGTGTCGTTGATGATGAAACTATTCTGCTTCAATACTATCGCAAAATATCATAATTCATCTTTATTAGTAATCGACTTTAGTCAGCCAATGAGAGATTCATGGAAATTATTCATAATACTTGACAAAGTAGGATTGAAGAACCTATTATATCTCATTGCTGTTATGCTATAGTTATTATGCATTCAAAGAACAATTTCCGGAAATCTAGACATATTGATGATGTCGGCAACGTCGTACTGGCACAGGGAATCGTATTTCAACCCTGTGTGAATGTAGATTTTCAGAAAAGTACGTCATCGGAATGGTGAAGGAGCCAAGTTCCTCTTTTATAGAAAAAATACGTATACAGGGTGTCTGTAAAAGGTCTTCACAAAAACATACCACATAAGCCTTAGACCAAAATAAGTCGATTTAGGTAAAATTACCTCAGTAAAAAATTACATCGTTTGGGCTCCAGAGGGCCTTGAAGTTACAATTTTTAAATCGCTTTTCCCATATAAATTCAAAACGGCATATGCGTTTTGGCTGAAATTTGGTATATTGATAGAGCTTTATGTGGCAAGAAAAATGGTATTAAAATTTTGTCCGATAATAATACATAGGCGTAGAACTAGATTTTTTTAAATAATTGCATCTTTAAAAATTCTACGCCAATGGAAGAGAAGGAGTTTGAGTATGAAATTTGGATTGCGCAACTCATTGACTTTAAAAAAGGTACACTTGATAAGACTCGATTGCTCTCATGGTTTTGACGAAATTTGCATTTTAGTAATTTTAGAACATAAACAATAATTATTAAAATACAAACTTTGTCAAAACCATGAGAGTGAATCGAGTGTTATCAAGGGTACTTTCTTGTAGTAAATGAGTACCCAATCCAAATTTCATACTCAAACCCCTTTTCTGCCATTGGCGTAGAATTTTTAAAGGTGCAATTATTTAAAAAATCAAGTTGTACGCCTATGTATTATTATTCATTCATCAATCTTTGTATGTGTGAAAATGGTGAACATTTTGAACAATTTTTGTAAAATCTCTATTTATTTTGATTATGTTGTAAATGAATATTTTTGTGAAACCAATACACTCTAAATTATTGAAACAGAAATTTAGCGAAAACCATGAGAGTAATCGAGTCTTATCAAGAGTACCTTTTTAAAAGTGAATGAGTTGCGCAATCTAAATTTCATACTCAAACTCCTTTTATTCCATTGGCGTAGAATTGTTAAAGGTGCAATTATTAACAAAAATCAAGTTCTACGCCTATGGATTAATATCGGACAAAAATTTAACACCATTTTTTTGATACATAAAATATCAATTTACCAAATTTCAGCAAAATCGCATATGCCATTTTAAATTTATATAGGAACAACCGAGAACAACGATTTAAAAATTGTAACATCAAGGCCCTCTGGAGACCAAACGATGCAACTTTGTACTAAGGTAATTTTACTTAAATCGACTTATTTTGGTCTGAGGAATATGTGGTATGTTTTACAGATATTATATATATTAATTTTCTCCAAACTACACAGTGAGATGAGATCTTCGATATAAGGAACTTCCCCATTATGATCAATGAGCTATTATTCCTTTTTTTTTGAGTAAAAACCTGAAATTTGAAAATATGTATTTACTCTACCGCACTAGTATTAACAAAGAAGTGCGCTTTTTTGTTGTTGTGTATGAATAGAGAATGACTACGATGAGTACTTTATTCCAATAGAACAGACATTTCCCACATCAGCGAGCTCCAGCCAGAACGCCAGCAAGAAACAGTTATTTACCATATCCTCTATCAGCTATCTCATTGCGGTCATCTTCATAAACTCCAGACAAACGATCTAGCTTTTTCGCATCGGCCTCGGTAATCAAACGAAAAAAGGACAACAAAGACGAAAGAAAAAGTGTACAGACATTGGCTGAATCGTGAGAGATTTCGAACGCCCCTTTAGGAAAATGTGTCGGCGATTGTGAACGTGTGAAATCCGGCTGATATTTGAATTAGAATATTATATCCGCTCCGATTAGTTCCGAACAATACGTCTTTTCTTGATAAACCCATAACCATCCATAAGGAGTATGCTTTCTCGTTCTTCATTAGCTCATTGTTTTTCCAAATGTGTCGATCTCGATGTGTGTAGAGTTTTTCTGAATTTTAAAATGTTCTCATAGGTGCTTAGTATTCACTCGTGACCTTCTTTTGTTCTTTGAGATGATGAACTGAGTGGGTGTCCCCCTGTAATTTTTCGATCATCATCTTTTACATTCACTGATATGATTATGCTTTTCGAGTTACTTACGTTGTGCACATTTTTGGATGCAGGAGATCATTTTACATACATTGAAAAGGAATTATCTCTGATAAATCATGAACATGAAAAAATGGATATAGTTCAGAATTTTTTCCACGTCCTGTATGATGAATATAAATTTTTCGTGCATAAGAAAAAATGTACATACAGTTGTATAATTTTTGGATGGAAATTTTCTTAGCGTCAATTTTTTATTTTATTTTTGGAATCTTATCTAGGGGGCTCTTACTGTCATAAACTTGTTTTCGTTTCGATTTCTTTTCCACAATTATCTTGCCTATAATGGGCTCTCCGAGTGATCATTAATAATTTTTCTAGAATAACTTTGGTTTTTCAAATGGAATGGTATTTTTTTTCAACTAATTAATTGCTACCACATTTTTGTCAATATATACGATTGATAATCTAAAAACAAAATGGATCAAATCAAAATTAATTCTTGAAGAGATTATGATGAGTCTAGTTGGCTATGATGTCTTTCTGTAAAAATTATACTAATGTTTTTTTTTCATCGCTTGGAGCGCACGAAAGGGAACCCCTATAATGTTCAAAGAATGTCGTGCGTTCCTAGGGTGGATAGGGATAGGAGGTAGGTATTGGAATTTTTACCGAACTTCTGGAGAATATATGTTGTTGGGAATACTTCCTCAGGCAATGAATTCCAGAGCCTAGCCGTTCTGTGGATGAAGGAGTTTTGATAAAGTGCTGTTCGACATCTTTCGAGGTTGACAACGAAAGGATGTGCTGACTGGGCTTGTCTAGTTCGTCTGACTGGTATTGCCAGTGAAGGGATGATAGCAGAGATTTCCGAAGAACATTTCCCGTGGAAGTATCGATAGAAAAGTGAAAGGTCGCCGACCTTTCTTCGGTGTTCCAATGATGTCAAAGAGTGAGTGAGTGTGGCGTCACCCACCAGGCGGATGGCTCTTCTCTGGATGAAATGATCTCCTAAATCCAAAAATGTGAAGATATATAGTGTGTTCCATTTAAAAATAGAAATTTGAGGTCATTTCTGCTGAAATCTGAATTAATTCAAGATGTGTAATTGTATCAGTGAATGCAAATTATATGTTATTTGAACCCTCAAAATTTCATGATTCTATCTCAAGCTGAAAACTGATTGAGCTCTATCCCCTTTGCAAATAATTCAACATACTTCAGTTATATAGAAACGTTTTACCAATATCTATCGAAAATATTGCTAATTCTTTATTCGGAGCTTCTCCCGAGATTTTGACGTTCATTATTGTAGTCACGGACATACCAGTGTATTTTTTCAAAGGTACAATCGCACTTTCAATGGTTTTTATATGCATTTAAATCATGCTAATTCCACCTTCATTTGACTTTGCTTTTTTCATCCAATGAATTTATTCAAAAATACGCTTGTTCTCAATGGACTTCATACATATTGCATCCATGCTAATTTTACCTTCATTTGACTTTACCATTTTTCATCCTGGCTAACCACACCACATACTAATGATAATTGATTGTGTGCCTCGAACGTGCAAGAACTTTCAATAATTTCAATAACGATTCAAGCTCAATGATCACCATCCATTAAGGTACGATCTATAAGGAAGACAACCGTTTTAATGAGAATCAGTGTGCTTTCAATAAATGAATTATCCTAATGATATGCATCTCACACACCTTATGAACATTGAACACTAAAATTTATACATTCATATTTCATATGAGCAACTCCAGCGTTATTAATCGATCAGAATAACGACTAATTGGGAGTCAGCAAATGAAAGTTGCAAGCCAAAGAAAGACAAGCATTCCATTTCATTTGTTTGAAAAATCACTTTCATTTTCAAGATACCAATGGAGTTGTACACACTATATAGTCGAATTTACGCCAAAAACCTATTCCATATGGATCATTTCGTGCATAAATAGTATTGGATGCAAGCATTAGTTATTTGAAATGAAATTCAGCACCCTCGAAAAAGCCAGTTTCGATGACGTCATGAACCGAACCGAATAACCGAAAGTCATCGTTATCTGAATTCTGGTTTCGCATAAAATGTAGGACCACATATTTCGATGCTGTCAGATTTGTAACTAGTAATTACCTCATGAAATTCAATATGAAAGCACTATTAATATTCACAGAAGACAATAGTTCGACCTGGTCCCTAATAATCATTTATTGAATACTTATATACTCGCAAGATGCTTTAGTACCAATAAAAAAAAACTAGTATTCCTAATAATGATCGAGATTTTATTCAAACCCAAATTATTTTGTGGCATTGGCAACATCGTAATGCCAAGAGTTCTCAGAAATACAAGAAGAGAAGAAAAAGACGAACTACATTGTCAACCTAACTTTCTAACATCACCTTCATCTTCAAATCATTGTTCATCTAGTCAAGATGCGAATATTCGAAGATATTCCTCCTAATTATCTGATTCTTCAATTATGTGCTGTATTCTCTGTTATCTGCAGTAAGTATTTAGTCCAGAAAATTCACTAGAGTCTAGGGCGATAACCTTCTGAGGAGGAGAGGAGAGGTCGAATGTTTCCGGGTAATTACGTCAGGCGTTTCCCGCGTTTTTCATCTATCGAAATATCGTGAATTTCAATAATTATTTCAAAAATGTACAGAGCTCTGGCGACAAACAATTTGCGACAGTTAACTATATAGTTAGGGTTAGTACTTCTAAATAATGAAATACAATTTTTCACTGATACAGGTCCATCGTAAATGTGAAGTAATGTCTATAATGATCACTATTGAGGAAATTATAATTATTTAAATAACAAAATAATAATAACAAAAAATTACTGTGGCGAACAATCAATTTTGATGAGAAATCCCATAGCTCGAATAGGAATTACTTATATAAAAAGCTTTGAATCGTTCCAATTCGATTAATATCCCACTTTGTGTCGTGATATAAGAAACACTATCGGATGATTCGTTAATAAAACTGATTAACCATTGTTTGATTATCAATAAACAGATTCCATTAGTTGTTGATATAAAAAAGTAAGAAATAATAACTGCGAGATTATTATTCGAAAGTTGTTTCTGAAGAAAACCGAATTTACGACAAAAACATCAGTATAACTACTTGACTTGTCCCAGTTTTAAGCATGAAATATTATTTGATGGTTATACGCCAAAAACCATTAGAGAGCACACTTTTCCCAAAATGCTGATCGATAAAGATTTCTGACTTTGACTTAACATCACCCCAACATTTCGAACATTTTTTCTTTCATTTTTGTTCCATTGCTCAAATCATATTTATTTTAATTTACTTTGATCCTATCAATTTTCTTCAATTTCAAATATTTTTTTTCGATTTTGTCTCGATTTCTTTCATTTCTGTTCCTGTTATGAAATGAAGACAAAGTTGATGTTGCAATTCGGAAGTCAAGAAAACGGCTAAACTTGGCCTACCTTGTATTCTTTTGTGGTCTCTCCAACTTGTAGCAGGTCTTCTGGGGTTGCAACCACCGCCCTCCAAGGGGGTTGAGTGGACCATAGTAAACTAGGGGTTAGTTGCACACGAGAGAGAGTGAGATTACGAGTCCCCAAAAAATGAGTTTGTCACGTCGAACAATGTATATTTAAAATACATGCGCGTAAACCAAAGAGTCAATTGGTACTGTCGGATATGTATTCGGTCTGAATCGCCGAGTCTTGACTTCCACAAAAAAAGGTTCAAGTCCAGCATAAACAAATAATAATTTTATCAACTTGAAATCAACTGAAGGGATTCCCAATGAAGGAAAAAAATTAAACTCAGACATTCTTGATATCTTTTAAATACACTATAACTATATATTTACAAACTGATGTACAGGGTGATAATTTCCGCGTGACGTGAACAGTTCCTCTCTATACTTAATTATTTTTCTTCTATTGTACTCATAAATATCCGTATTCGAAAAGAATATCTTTCCGAAATCCCGATGAAGAATCACGCCATTGTTCTTTTATGATTCATCTACAACAGTTTCAATTGAAGTAATTACCCTGAAAATTACATACGCCGTTACAGTAATATGATATAACAGAATTTTTCGGTTCCACCTAAAAAAAAATCATGAAGTAAATAGGTACTGGCTGGTATGTGAATGATATTTAATGTTGATTCACGGCGGAATGAAATAATTAAGCATATTTCATGACCAGTATCATCTGAAATGTCTATTATTATTCTGGATTTCCCACAATGAAGAAGTTGAGAATGACGAAGAAACGCGTGTAATTATACTGAATTTAACATTCATTGGCTATGCGACTTATATTATATGTATGTATAGCCATTAGCCATGATTCTGGATGAATTTGAAAAATTTTACATTTTGGAAATCCAAAATTATCAAGAGGTACTTACTTTTGGTTTCACCCTATGTTTTTGAGTCCAGGTCCGGATTTGAAAACATTCAATAAATTTTTATGCTGTGATCAAAACCACACTATTTATCATCAGAATGTCAAAATCTATAATAATATAATAATAATAATAATATGTCTTTATTCATATTGCCCAAATTACAAAATAATCAAAACCTCGATGGTACACAATTTATCAGACAATATGTAAGGGCGGAATTCAGTCACTCCTATCCGAAGATAATAGTGACTGCTCTTCCATTCAACCCATAACATCATGGTATGTTCCTAAGTTCTACATAAATAATCCTGATTTATTGAAAATAAATTGATAATGAGTTCGTACTAGTGAATATACAAAATTATATTTGAGATACAGAAATTGAATGCTATTTATTCATAATTATCAAGTAAATACTGAAGTTCTAAGTTCGTGGAATTGACTACATATGTTTTAAAGATACATATTTTTAACAAATATATTGACTTGGTTCAACTAGACAAAAAGAGAAGAAGAAAATAAAATGGAAATAAAGATGGCAACAAAGAGTTTAATTGGAATACATATAATATGATCATATCGATGATGATATTGTAGGGAACTAGAGGCGATCAGTTTTATGGATAACATGTTCAAACCTCCATTTGGTACCTATATATACATTGGAAATCATACTATATCAAACCTACCCTCAAACAACATTTTTTTTAGTGTAGTTCTGAATTTGCATTTATTCATCATTTTCAGGGAGTCAGGGATGGCGTTATAAATTTTGGATGCATTGTATGAGAATGATCGTTGGTATAGTGACGTATGGTGCTTAGGACGGTTAAGGTGATACCTATATCTGGTGTTGATTGTGTGAACATCTTGCCTGAACTCAAGTTTTTCATATAAATATACTGGGGATTGATATTGAATTAAATTATGAGTAAAACAACACAAATGTAAAATCCATCTTTGTTTCATCGTCAACCATCTGGATTCTTTTATTTTATGAGAAATGGAATTTCGTTTCCTTACACCGTAAATCAGTCGGGCACAAGCATTCTGTACAACTTGAATTCTGTTTTTATCATGATTAGTAAGGCACGAATAATACACTATGTCAGCAAAATTGAAATGGCTCAGGACTAGCGTATCGCATAGGACCTGTTTCGTCTTTAAGTCAAGAACTCTTGAAATGTTATAAATTAGTTTTAGATTGCAGTAGGCCGTTCTTATAGTTTTTGTTACATGATCACTGAATCTCAGCCCGGAGTCCATTAGTAAACCCAAATTTTTTGCAGAATCAACGATTTTAAGTGCTTCCGAGTCAATTGTAATGTTTATTCGTTGTTGTAGTTGAACTCGACGGTTTTTGTTCCCAAATATCAACAGTTTGGATTTTGCAGGATTGATGATTAAACAATGCTTTTTTGATGCATCTGATAACTTATTCAGATCCTCATTGATAAGAGTACAAGCTTCTTCTATATTATTATGACTAAAAGAATAATAAATTTGCGTATCATCCGCATAATAATGAGATTTACAATGTGATAAATAATTTGATAAATTAGTTGTATATATCATAAAGAGCAACGGGCCCAGGATCGAACCTTGAGGGACTCTGCTTAGAAAACCCAAATTTCCAACTTGACTGATCTTTTTTTCATTCGGATGGCAACACTAAAAATAGAAAAAATGCTATGCAATATTTTTCATCTTTTGTTCTTCAGTGTTACCAGTATAAAATTTTCATCATTTCACGTTGAAATCCTGAAGACATAAACATAGGGGAGAAATATTCATTTGTTCTCTCTCAGCGCTTGTCATAAAACAGTTGATGAATAAAACAGTGCTTTTAATTATATCTTCCCACAAATAGATTGAGTATCAACATTTTTCATTGAATTTCAACACCTTGAAGAAAATCTCAGATCAAAAAACAACCCAAGAAAATATCTTCAGCAGATACCTCTTCCAGAATGCTCGCCATGCTTGTGTTGTGAAGTCTATGCAAAATAGGCACACCCTTCTGTAACATTCCTGATTAATTCTGCATTAATGAAATGTCGTATAACATAAATATCTGATAAAATGGTACAGTGCTATTATTCAATCGAGAACTATTTTGATATCAGAAGTGCAAGTTGGCATGCAAACGAT
This sequence comes from Phaedon cochleariae, assembly GCA_918026855.4. NCBI lineage: Eukaryota > Metazoa > Arthropoda > Insecta > Coleoptera > Chrysomelidae > Phaedon > Phaedon cochleariae. The sequence goes on along the minus strand of OU896715.1, from coordinate 6,969,098 downwards.
CTCATTCTGTTCTAATAATAAAGTTTATTAAAAGCCAGAGGCGTGCGTCGAAAGAATACTGTGTTGATAGAGGTAAAATAACATAAATTGAGGCATTGAAAAACCTCACGATCATTTTCACGCTGCTTGCTATTTTCCTACTATATGTATATACACCTATAATAGGCAAGAACAAATTCTAATATCTAGCGTTAGATGTTTTATCAAAACAATTTCTCATTCAATATTAATTGATTTCAAAGGTGTTCTTCTTCATTAAGATGTAGAACTATAGCAAAATGAGTGTTCTTCCCTCCCGCAGGGCAATTTGAGACGTTTTGTCAAAATGTTCATATCTTTTATTGATTATAAATACAGTATATGAATATTGATGTTTGGTCTTGATTCAACTAAGTCCCATCTATATAGGCTTCAAATTCTTCTTCCCATTTTAGTGCATGTAATGCATTTGTTGCAATGTTTCCTCCCAGTAGAATACTAAACCAATATCTGGCATTCCAATAAAATTTCGGAAATATCAGTGTATATTACTGAGTACCTATTCCATTCTTGGTCTCTGGAAACAATCAGAATCGGCCATTTTAACGGTTCCTTCTGTTACAGCGATATTTTTTTCTGGCGTTACTTGTTGCAAATTTACATTTTTTCCCATTTGCCATGACATTTTCAGATTCACCATGCTATTATTATATCAATGAGAATCCAATATGGCGCTCATAAGAAGAAATAAAGTTGATGATGGTAACTTAAAGACGAAACGTCCGATAGTGAATCTGAAAATGACATCGTATAGCATGAAAAAAGTGGCGAGTAACCCCTCAATTTTTATATTCTTCAACAAATAACGCATACAAATTGAAATGATTTACCAAAATTACTGTTTTCTTTTCGGTCCTCGAATTTGAATTACCCAGTATGTAACTCCATAACCAAATTAACACATCATAATAATTTTTCGCTGATGCAACAGCATTCTCAAAATGATATTCATGATTGTGTCTTTACATTTTACGTTTAAGTGTAAACAAATAAAAAAATATCTTTTTCTGCAACCGACTCAGAAGTCGACGATTTTAATTCCAAAATTAGCTCTTGCAATTGACGTTTCTATTACTGGCACAAAAATAGGTATGATGCTAGGCAACACTTTTAGTTCCTAGGAGCTGAAACAGGTGTATATACTAGGTCATCAAGAATAAACAACATAGGTTAGTATTTATTATATTCAACAAGAAACTCTAACTTAATTACATACCTAGTCAATTTGTAATATTTATATCGAAACTAAAATTCCAACATCCTCGAAAATTGAGAAAACCTGATCTGTAAATGCCTCCACCGTATTTTTTTGAATTTTTAACTCCGAAAAGAGGAAAAAAAAACAAGTTGGTGTGGTATGATAATCTGTGAGTCACTGGTGGTCACTTCGCTTATATTTATTTCAGTTAGGTGTTAATATTTCTTTCGATTGTAGAAAAAATGGCATGTTCCTTTGGGATCAAAAGTGACACTTTGTTTGACAAGCGAAGTATACGTTTGCGAGGCGGAGCGTTAACGAAGCTGAGCGAAAGCAAAATTCGCTTGTCAAACAGAGTGTCACTTCTGATGAAAGCAATCTGCCATTTTTTTAAGCATAATATTCCATGAAAAACAATGCTCTGAAAAGAGAATGTCGATTACATTGATGAATTTTGGTTGTAAAATCAAAAGGAATCGATAAAATCGCGAAAACCAATTCGGAGCAAGATTTTTGACATTTAAATTCCTGCCGAACGTCTGGCGAACCTCAGGAACTTTTGATACTTCATTGACACCAATATTCACCGGATAACACACTAATACACCTTGGGATGTAATTCTTTCATATAAAGGCACAATTTTTCATCAATATCAGTTGACTATAAGTGCTATTCTTCGCTCCAATCTCACTGGATGGAGTTTCTTGGATTTATTCACCTCCATGAATATGTGGTAGGTATTGGGTCCTTCCTTATTCCAAAGTTGATACACGTTGCGCCAATGCAAAACTGGCAAACACGAACGACTGAGAGCAATGAATATTTATGGACATGTGGGTGTTTATCACACTGTCTTGGCTTCGCACCTAATTGGATTTGAATGCGAAAAAAATCCATTAGTGAATTATTAGTGTCATTTGCATAATCCATACACTACCGCCACCTATAGTGCCGGAGCTACCGACCAATACAATGAGACTTTCACCTATGGAAATATTTGATTTGTTGCTTGGAAACAAACACACTGAGAACTGCATTCCGATCTAGCTACAGAAACTCACATAATGTTGTGGAGATATCAGAGTTCAACATTTCCATGTAATTTTCTGCACTATCGAACATACATTGTACAAGATTTTACTTTGGTCTGGGGAAATCCTACTAGGATTGTTGCTTTTGAATAAACAATACTTTATTCATACACTGAGTAATGAGGGGATTTTTCACTAGTGGTAACAAGCTGAGTATAATAATAGAAAACAATCATTTCGTTGAGCACTTAAAAGGAAAACCATTAGGTGAAATCATGGACAACTGTGTTCAACAATAGTTGACATTTTCAGCATTGCATGTATAAATATAAAGCTAACAGTTTCAACACAGGGTATCCCAAAAGTTGAGGCATCAAGAATACATTTATATTGTACCATTGAAAAATTCTTCCTTTCTATTACCCTCAAAATAATCACCCACTATTTTAATTTTTGAAAGTGTACCCTCTGATTTATTAAATGAGAATTGGATCTCCACTTATTCTCCCCGCATTATATTAAATCAATTATTTCAGTCACATTTTTTGCGATGAAAACACAAAAAATATCTTCACAAATATTATCTGCATTCTTATACTTATACAACTTCTTTTTCGAATGAACATACTGAAATTGAGATGGGCGTTAAAATAAAATCAGATCAAATATGATCATTAGGATAACTAAATTTGAAATGATGAAGATTATAAACGTTATACAGCTTTCAACATTGAGTTTTGTTTTTCAGTTCTTTTTTGAGAAAACCCTCTGTTCATACATGAACTCCAGAGTATGAGAAATCCTTGTTCGAATAAAAAAACTGTCAAATCAGATGGAAAATTTTCGCGAGGATGTATCAGTAGATCTGTACTTGTTATTTCTTTCTTCAATCTGATAGCAACATCAGAGGGGACTGTAAAATTAGAGGAATTCGGAGCAAATATATTTTCACATACTCCTAGGTATGCAAAGAAATCCTGTTGATGAATATTCAAATTTTCCAATGTATCTTCAGCAGAATTTTCCGATGCTCTAAAATGTGAATAAATTCCTCTATCAACCAGTTCTATTTCTGACTTTGCATAGGCTTCACATATATCACAAGTATATTGCTGCAACGGCATATAAATCAAAGGAGTGTAAACGAAACACCTGAGCTGCTAGCTGAGCTACTGCGCATACCAGCCACGAGTGGACATTGGCACTACGAATTTTAGGACACGAAAAGTGCTGACTGAAACTACTGTTTTCCGTAAGGGTCTATACTGTGTCTATAATGTACAAAAAAATTTCTGAAAATTTAGGAATATATGGGAGCAACAGATCTCTAAGACAATTAAATCGAATCTTCCTCATATGTCGAAAGATCTATACTAGAAACCATCCCTAACTCTTGTTTTACAAATTGCACCTCCATGTTTTTTTTTTTCGGTTCATTGTGAAGAACTTTTCATTCTCAAATCAGTGATATATCGCATTAGATATTCAGCAAGAAATTCATCCTCAGAATTTTCGAATGATTTCAATAACTTTTATGAAAAAATATCGATTTTTCCTTGAATGAGTCATCGAAATGACTGTTATCACTTGCATGTGTAGCTCCGATTCAGATTTTACGAGGTATTACTGGGAATAACAGTATAACAGTACACTTCCTCAGAGTTTTGAATATCGATCATGATGTATATTTATCAGTTGAACATTTGGAGTGTGGAATTTGAATATTATATTTTCAAAAATAGTGGTCTAAGTGGTCTGTGTACACTTATTATCAATTATTGGCATACTCTTAAGGTTCTTTCTGTTCTTTGTAGAATGTTCACATTTATTTCGCTTAACAAGAATGAAATGGGGTGTGAAATCGCGATTTTCGAATCGATTGGTTCCACACTAAGCGAACCAATAGTCGTAACGGTTGTCGAGGTTGAGGAAAATGCAGTGTTTGTGCAATGCTGCCTACTTCAGAAATTGACTGTGTACGTGTGTACACATTATGTACAGGGAGAGCAAAATCGTGCCTTTGCAATCTAAAAAGCGATTAGTTCATATGTACAGGGTGCGCCAAATTGGACACTTTTAAAGGGAAAGTCCTATTCTCGAACAGATGGAAGAACACTGATGTTGGTGCCTGAGGATCGATTCTCATGAGAAACTCAACGGTGAAATCCGTATATCGATATCTGTCTTCGTTTAGGGGTAAAAAGGTGTTTTTCGAAAATGGTCATTCTTGGAAAGTGGCTACAGATATTTTTTGGCAAAAATTGTCCGTTCTTATGAAAATAACTGTTAAGCATTGAGTTCGTGATAAAGATTGTTCTCGAGGCACTGAAATCCGTCTTCCTATATCTAGTTCAAGAATATATAGCTTGTTCTTCTTAAAAGAAAAGTTTTATTTTGCAACTAGGTATTCGGTGACTGAATTCAGTGCCTGAGGATCATTTTTCGTGACAAACACAATGCTTTGAAAATGTTTCCATGAAAATGGAGAATTTTTGACAAAAAAAGAGTTTTAGCCACTTTTCAAAAATTCATACATTATTGAAAAATACCTTGTAACTCTAGAATAAAGATAGATATCGATATGCGGTTTCCACCTTTGAGTTTTTCATGTGAATTGATCTACAGGCACCGACATCAGTTTTTTTCTATCTTGTACGGGAATAGGAGTTTCCCTTTAAAAGTGCCCAATTTGGCACACCCTGTACATTGTCTCTTCGATGCTTTTTCGCGATATCTCAGTTATATTTGGAGATAGAGTGTTGCGGTTTTCACGTTTCTGACCTAATTTTTTGTGAAACGAATAATGCCGCAAACAAAATTTTCACAGTCCTTCATGTTTTTGAGATATGCGTTCTCATTTTATTTCTTCAATCGCAGAAAATTGATGAGCTATAGGAAATCTGATAACAACTGCATAGAGATATACAGCGTGTCCCATTTGAAAATTGTCTAACGTAGAAAAAAACAAGTATTCCCAACAACATATAATCTCCAAAAGTTCAAAAAAAATTCCAATACCTACCTCCTGTCCCTATCCTCCCTATGAACGCACGATGTTCTTTGAACATTATAGGGATTCCCTTTCGTGCGCTCCAAGCGATAAAAAAAAAAAAATCTTGCTACTCATTCAGGAATTCGATTTCTATATTTTATCTGAGGCTCAGATGATGCACAAATAATGGAATCTGAAAAATTCTAGAACTCGAAATTTGATTTATAAGTGTTAAGTGTGTATATTGTTCGTAAACTTTTGTGAACACTCGTTCTCCAGGGTTTGTTTCATATTATTTCTTAATCTGACTACAGTCCTACACAATGCACAATATAAGGGTCTTATATAGGGGATAATGAATGTGTTTATATCTTTGCTATGCATGAGGGCTTCACTGAAGAAAATTGAGCAATAATCTTCGATATAGGATAAGGAAGGAGTTCAATCAGAGTCAATAGTCTACTACTCCATTGTTAATAAGGAAGGAAATCAGTATACTCAACAAATTGGTGCTCAATCAATGAACAATCAAATCTCTCGCATTTCTTGTGTGTGATATATTAGGGGCCATAATTATGTTAATCATAGTTTCAAAGTTACAGTGAACGGGAGCAGTTTTGAGTTTCTCCAACATATTTTGAGAATGTTTCCTTCTCCAATTTCTACAGAGATCAAAATTCATTATCAGAAACAAAATCATTTTTCTAATTCATGTATTTCGATACATCGTTAATTTTTTCAAAATCGAGCCCACAGCATATAACATTTTTTATTTTCAATAGCCCTGTATTTGCTGCCTTCCTATCAGTTAGGATAATTTAGCATGGCGAGACAAACATATTATTGCTGAAATTGAAACGAGCGACGTTGAGAAATATCTATATCAATGTTATTGATGCTAATGATGCTATTGATGCTGCAAGTTGACTATAGAGCAAAATTACAGTTACATAGGTCGATTCTAAAGTTGGAGGAATACAGAAAAAAATAGAATGAACTTAGTGATTTGATCGCCCGAGTGGAGAATAATTCGATATTTTTTTCATGAATACCAACCGACTACCCAATCAAATCGTCAACCTCAAAAGTCCATTATCTTAACGAAATCTTCTTCACCTCGAGAGATAAGACTTTCCCTCTTCATTGTATTCTTTTGTGTTGCCTCGAAGAACGGAAATGTCAATACGTCACCTCTGCTCTGCTGATGCAATTATTATGTCAACAATAATTTATGAACTCGATCACAAAAACAGCGGTTAATTAGAATAATCCTAGCCTTTCTACTAATTTGTAATGTGAAGAAGCGTATACGAAACAATCAAAACGTTCCCACCACTTGATTTATTTACATCTGAGTTTTACTTTCTAATTGCGAAAAAATGTTTGAAAACTCAGCAGGATGACACTTGTTTTGCGGTGTTGTTCAAGAAACAACAATCCGTCCTTTGATCCGTCTCAAAGAAATTAAATTTCATGATGTGACGTGGCGTTTGTTGATAGGTAATTAGTGGTTATTGGAATATTATTGCACTCAAGGTGCCACTTCATATTTCAAATGCTGAACATTATGAAAATCCAAATGCTTTAATACCATAGAAGAATTCCAGACCCAAGAGAACGCAGTAAAACCTTCACGAGGGTGAACATTATATAAGAATATTGAAGAAATTGCAAATGCATTCTTATATCACTTGCAGAAGTGTTTAAAGAACAATTGAAGCTCAGTTCCGACGTGATGACATAACTTTTATCAGTTGGTACCTATAGCTATCAGTTCGGAATAGTTCGGATTATCAACGTACGTCATATCACGTCACACAATGAAAAACAGGGCGAACTAGATATTTCGTTTTTCTTTCAATTAAAATCCATAATACAAAGTCACGAAAGTAATCATATCGATCTATGTATAATATTTTCGATCATAAAATAAGATATGTTGTTTTTCTCAAACTACTCTTTCATGTCGATTTCTATCCAACAGAAATGTACAAACAATCGATTCACATGCGGACTCAGTAGAAAGTTGAGAGTTATCAGCCAGGTAGAAATTCAAAATTCATTCGAACGATTTTGTTTCATATTTCTTCATTGAACCGGTCAAACTGTGCCCTGTGAATTGAAGAGCAGTCCCTATGGCATTTTTCCTGATCTTTCTGAATCTGATGAGATTTTTCGAGAAAGGTGAAAGTCAACTTTTTTGACATAACAATAAAACATGAATTTTTCCCAAGGCCGGATCTGGATTTTTATTCAATAAGGGTCAAAAACATTGCTCTGATTCATCAACTCGTTTTGATTTCCCCTATTCACCACTTGACTAAGTAAGTCTCTTCATGAATCACCTTGTATAAGTACGTATTTCATGTTTTGTCGATCCTTTCTGCAAGTTCGTCCACAAATCAGAGGCGGATCCAGGAGGAACCAAAGGGATCCCTCACGAACTTCTCATAAATATGTGAAAATGTAGGTATTCTGAATACCACCTCAGAAGGAACCAATGAAAATCCTTCTCTCCTGTTAATCTCAATGAGCCGGGACTTTTCACATTTCCCCCACCCCTCTCGAACATGGATCCGCCCCTGCCACAAATATTATGAAATAAATCTCGTTTCTATAAGGATTACTACCGATTATTTGTATCTTTCGTCTATCTTGATGTCATTATTCTTGTAATCGCATTAGCCTTTGAATGCCAACAGGATGTGTCGGAAACGATGAATTGCATTTTTGTTTATTCAAATTTCTTTTGACTTTGCGCTGTACCTTCGTGGGCACACGGTATTATGACATGGCACAATGAGAGGCCGAAAGATCCATTCAAATAACCTTCGATGGGTAAAAATCCAAAGTAATGTACCTCGTAGATGGAATATTTCGTGAGCGTTAACGATACCTGTTGATGCAGTGGGTAGAACGGATATGCAGTTGGGACTCGATTTCAATATCATGTCGCAAATACATCATTGATTTATTGATATATTCGACAAAATCACAATACTATAGCCATTTTGGCGATGATGGTTATACTCAATTGAATACTGAATTGGTCCTTTACTCAAGCAGAGATTATCTGACTCAAGTTAGCTATCAGAAAAACTCATCGATATTTTTACTATTTGATTTCAAAATTGAAACAATATGGTGGATGTCAAATTCACACTATTAGGTGTAAAATGTTCAGACCACGAGCCGGTGTAAAGCATGGTTATTTTTTTTATTTTTTCCTCCCATGCGTGGGAATACATTGGCAGATTTGTTCCAGTAATAAGGGAGAAAACTCTAACTTCAGTGGGTAAATGGATTCATTCGATTTCTAGATCAAATCGAAGGTATGTCGAAAATCTGGAATCCGAAATAACATAATATATAAACAATGGTATATTCTTCACTTGTTGTGTATTATGTATAACTTACACAGGGTGTCCCATGACTTGATGCTCATAGCTTAAGGGCATATTCCTTGAACAATTACAAGTGTCTTATACACTTCTGTCTGAAACTCGATAGTTATATAAGGAGTTATGAGCAATTGAATAACAACATTGCTTACCGATTGCAAGAGATGGTCCAGTTCTTTGGCCATAGAGGTCACCTGACCTAAAGCGTCTCGACTATTATCTTTGAGGATCCATTTTTTTCCATCTCTTGAAGTGCACGAATGGAAATTTTTATGATGTTCATACAATGTCTAGTGAATTCAAATAAACCACGAACCAGAGAGGAGCTAATTCAAAAAACTATAACTGCAGCTGCATCCTTACGAGACGATCCAGATACTCTTCGGAAAGAAACATTTTCGATAATTAGAAGAGCAAGAATGTTCTGTGAAGCAGCAGAGGGACATTTTGAACAAAAGCTTCAATTGAATTTGTTTAAGTAAACAAATATTCTTAGATGATAAAATATTACATTACTTTATTCAACATTCTCTTCACTTCCTCTACACACTCTGTCAAATTTAATATTGCCTATTGCTCCTCGACTATAGAGAGTTGGACGAAAATGTATAAGGCTCTTTCGAGTTGAAATTTTTCAAGGAATATGCCCTCAAGCTATGGACATCGAGTTACGGGACACCCTGTATAATTCATGAACTCAACAAGGGAGCACATAATAATATGAAGGTTGATACCAACGGCAGGGTCCCATCAGGAAAGGGATCACTTTGAGGAAGCGACTGAATTAATGGCACTTTAATGTGTATATCCGTTCTTCGAAATTTCAGAGCTCATTTCAAACGAACCGTCATGGTCGCCATTTGGCGATTCGTCGAATAAATAGTGACGTCAGTTTTCATGCTGTTTAGTTATTGGTCAGATAATCTTTCATTCAAGTCACCAATTATAATCAAGTCATCAAAGATATGTTGGAGTCCTGTCGTTGCATAAACCATGATATAAGTAGTTCATTCTTGACTTTTACGAGAGAGCAACATGTCGAAATATTTCTTATTCCCCATAATAAAATATCATTTGATTGTTGGGGACTTGGCAACATTGTGCTGTATACTGAGAACTGACAAGACCACGCCCACCATTCGCGCGCTGTTGTCAAGTTCACCGATTCAAATGTCCTCTATGGTGGATTAATATAATTATTATTTACATAAATTTATTATGAGCAGTAAACCACAAAACATAAGGGGACATTTTGAGAAATAAATTTTTATAATCTTAACAAATAATCTTACAATATCTCTTAACTATTCTTATCACTACCTAAAGTTCAAATAATCGACAAGGGACCGTTGCATCATCCTTTGGACGACCCCAGCGTTGATTTCTCTGAATTTTCCCGATATACGACGTCGGAGTTGTTCTTGATTTTGTGCTTCCCATCCGTTATTGTAGACTTTCCGGCTCAATATTGCACAGAAGTCTTCAATTGGGCGTGCCTGAGGTAGGTTGGGGGGATTGTCCACTTTTGGTACAAAGTTGATGTTGTTGGCCCCATACCAAAGGTATCCCTTGTGATTCTCGCAAAATGGCATGAAGCAAGATCTGGCCAAAACATGATTTCGTCATTCGCATGATTTGTATTCAAAAACTGAAGCAATTTAGAAAGACATCTGTCAATATATCGCTCTGTATTCAAGGCCTCACCACGAACAACGCCAATGTAGGGCTGTGAAATGAAACCAGCCTCAGAAATGGCACACCATACCAAAATTTTTTCCTCAAACTTCTTTTTGCTCTTGAATCTCACATCATCAGGAACATTTGCGTGATCGTCCATGTAGAAACCATCATTGCCCTTCATCTCAGAGTTGGCCAAAGTGAAATATTTTTCGTCGTCCATCACGATCAATTTGTTAGCAAAATGCACTCGCCTCAACGCGCGGCAACATCTTGGAATTCTTTCTAACTGAGCCTCTGTGTATTTTGGAGCTTTTCTCCTTTTCCGGAACAGAACATCGTGTCTTGATAAGGTCTTAAACACCGTAGTCTTTCCAACATGAAATCTTCTGGCCAGTTTTCGCTGTGAGATCCCAATTCTGTGTTTAACTGCTTGAATAAGTCTCTGCCCTCTTGATTGGTTCAAAACCTGCGGCCGACCGTTTTTTGGCAAGTTCATACATAATATTCCTTCTCAACAATCGTTAATTGTACGAATTATTGTCGATTTACTTATGTTCTGATCTTGAAAAATATCGACAATCTCTCGTTTCGTCATTCGCCCAACGAGATTATAAATACCTCGACGAAGATCAATTTTATAAGACATTTTGGTAAGCGCAAACCAACAACTTTTGCATTGCTTATTTAGATGACAAGACGGGTGACATTTAATTACCACGCCTGCTTGATTAAATGCATTTTGTCACTCAATCAAACCAGGTGAATTTTTTCCCAAAACTTTCGGACCATACGTTACCAATACTTAATTGTGAATTTATGAATTATTTCGAAATTTGAAATATTTCAGGTGAATTTCTATCCGTTTGAAAATGACCGTGGCACTATTGATGATTTTAGCACCTGAAAATCGACCAAGAAATTCTTAAAAAATATGAAATTGAAAGGTACTCGCCCATTATCCAAAGTCAATAACCATGAGATTGTTCGATGGTTTATTGCCATTGCCAACATTATGCAAAATTTCTAAATGCATAATATATCAAAATGTAAATAGTGTTTATTAGCAATTCAAGATAAATATCAGCATTTGAATGTATAAGTGGCGTGTCTCGGTGCATGGTTAGAGAAAATTGCACGTTCCAGAGTGACTATTACATCGATATTATTTGAAGAATGCTGTTATGAAGAATTATCGTTCCGAGATGAATCTAATAAGGAAGTCAATCTATACGAAAGTGGGGTGAGAAACAACCGAACGCTAAAGTTGAACTTTATGCATATTCGGTTATAGCACTGCCTTCAGCAAAGTTCGTATAGATAAGAAAACTCTACTCATACAGATGCATTTCATGATTTCCGCATTTATAACGGCTCCCCCTCTATAAATCAGCTATCAGTCGTGCGATATTTACCAAATTTGTATCGGTATGAATAATCATCAATATGACCAGTTCTCCAAAGTCAAACATCATTTTAGACAGTGCCGTGCATTTTTATTGAAATGAATAGGGGTCAGTTTTTTATTAAATTATATTAGGCATTTTTTCACAGGAAAACTGACCTCATAATATTGTTTTTCATGGTTTAAAACCCACATAGGTGGATTTTCATAAGATGCCTATGAAGGGTTTCAGAAAAACAGGCACATCTAAACAGCATTTTTTCGAACGTAATAATTATTTACTCGGAAACGGTGAGTTCAACATAAAAAAGTATAACTCGTTTTTCCTTCCAAATCATGATTTTCCACCTACCGGAGCCATTGAACGTTCCAAAATTCGTAATTGATTTGAAGTCACTATTTATTCGAGACTGAAAATGAAAAAAATTGAGCCAATCCTGTTAATTCGGAATTAGGTGATTTTTTGCATATGGAGGTTCATAAGCATGAGGAACAATAATATGAGGTTGGATTTCCTGTAAAAGAATGCCTAATATGATTTTATGAAAAATCGACCCGTTTTTAGTACAATAAAAACGCACGGCACTGTCCAAAATAATGTGCATCTCTGTAAAACTGATCATATTGATGGTTATTCAAACCACACAAAATTTGATTGGAATCGCATGACTAATGACTGAGATATAGAGGGAGGGCCGTGTAAAGTGAGACACACTGTATCTAAATAACACAGAAAAAATTCAAGGGATGTTTCCTTGTGACATTCTAGCAAATAAAGTTCATATACACATGTGTCCTAACTTGCTCCGTTTTTGAGATACAGGATGTTGAAATTGGAAGTATTAATTGTTTTTATCCATAACCTCCCTGTATAAGCATTCATGGTGCCAAAATTCAGTATGGATGGAGACTGAGAAAACCCCAAAATTTCAAAATGATTTCAATGGTAGTCTTGAAAACACTTACATTAACATTTGGAGTCACATCGAATTTTTTTTGTTTCCTCAAAAACTAAGCTAGATACAAAAATCACACATCAGATGGAAAAGCTAATATTTCAATAGTTCAATCTAATAAAAATATGAAACTCAGAAAAACCGATGGCGTACAATGTCAATCACCATGAATATCGATAAATTTACCTACTGTGACACCACTGGAAATATTATTTCGAATCTAATTCCACTAGAAGAAGCTCCATATTACTATTAACAAAACCACAAGGTTTTATTGAAATTGATGAAAAGACAATTGAGAAATAAATAGAAAAAAGATTTTCCATGGAAATATTAATACGTACCCTGTATTTCGAAAATGGAGCATGTTAGGGCACATATTTATATGAACTTAATTTCCTGTAGATTGAGTTCGAAAGATTTCCTCATACAAACTGAAAATAAAAATCGTCTCTGAAGATTTTGTGGGTTTTCACACCTGATGGTTTCCTGAAATAAACAAATTTGCTTTTTTTACTCACTTCAAGAAGTTGACATTTGGCAGGTGTACTCAATTCTGGTGACAATGCATCATGAAATTTTTGCTAGTCAAAAAACTAAATGGCGGCTCTAAAATGGAGTGGTAATTATGACTCCATACTATATTCAAAATTGGTATCTGGTGATTTCAGGGTCGCAGATTATCAATCTTTCGTCAAAATCGGGAAATTCAAGATAGGGAATCCAATATGGCGGATGAGTTTTGTTATTATGATCCGATTATATTCAAAATTGGTATCTGGGGTTTCTCGTGGTCGGAGAATATAATTCTGTCGTCGCCATTTAGAAATTCAAGATGGAGGATCCAATGTGGCGGAAGAGTTTTGTAATTTTAATCCTGCGATTGTATTCAGAATGGGTATCTAGGGGGGTTTTCGGGATTGGAGGTTATGATTCTGCCGTGACAATGGGCGTGTACACCTTAGTAGAACTTTTAAGTCAAACCATGTTTATAATGATCATTTTATACATAAATGATGATAGACGACATAATTCGATCGAAAAACTGACTGGAATGTTTTATTTTTCGACATAAATAATAGTACCTTCTGAAAACGGACTCTCTTATGACGTAGAAACCTTATCTCGCCATAGTTAAAAGAAAATACCAAACGCCCGACGGAGACTGAGGAAATTGATATATTAATTCTTTCAACTGTGATCTCGCGCTAATTCACTCTGTCAGAAATCATGTATCATTCATCTCTGTCTGGAATACTCTTGTTTCAGTATTAGGGTTTTGACGTCACATCATCGCCTCGTTTTCAAAGGTCCAAAAAATCGGGGATTTCAATAATTATTTATAAAACGTAGAGAGCTCACAGCAAGAAACGGTTTGCGGTGGTGAGCTAGTTTGGGTGAGTTCTATCGAATTATGAAATAATTTTTTTTTGTGATATGAGCCCATTGGGCAGATACTCACAATAAATATAAGAAAAAACTGAAAAGCACGCTTTTCTAGTTAGCCGAACTGAAAAAAGAATGGAGAATTATCAGTAGTTTGAGGAACAAAAGAAACATGCTTTTATAGGTAGCTGAATTGAAAAGAAATTAAAATGAAATAATAAAAGTGTGTTAATCACACCCAACGCATAGCATATATTGATTACGAAGGTCCGCTGATATTTTGGTTTGGCAATCTATAAAAGCGTGTTTCTTTATTTTTTTGAACTACCATTTATTATTACTTCAAATTACAGACGCCAACCGCACTTTCGATATCGTCGATTTCATTAACGAGCCACAAATAAAAGAATAAGACAAACTTTTACTCTCGATAATTGTTACTTCATTGTTAATGTTCGGCGCGTTGAAGAGTAAATCGTAGTTGGTTGTTGAATTGTAGATCAAAAAGGAAATCAATTCGGGATACTGTATGATTATCGAGAGTTATTTCAAGGTTATATCTTCGAACTGCTACCAATATAATCACAACAAAGGTGGCGAAATGTGAACATTAAACTAGAAAGTTTGTTCTATACTAAGTATACAGAAGAGAACTGTCAATTAATTAATCAATTATTAGACAATAACGTCTGATGATTTGTAGACATATATAAGTAATTCATTCTTTGATTATCTTGGCTGTTTCAACTTTACGAATTATTACCTCCCGAGGCTGAAAGTGATGAAATCTACTTCACATTTATTTACTTAGTAACAATAAGGATAAACATGATTTTTCAATTTTCCATAAACCTTCCCACACTGATATCACTATTCATGATAATTCAACACACCCTCATCAACATAAAATTGCACCATATAATAGTATGATTGGTACACAGGCTAGTGAATGTCCCTCTTTCAGAAGTAAATTTCAATAAAGAACTCAATATCATATAAAACAGATTGCAGTCAACAACCCATACAACATCAATAAAAAACTCCATAATGAAGCTATTCAAGAAATAATGATCAAAATTATAGAACTTTAACCTATCCCGAATCAATTTCTACAATCAATCAATCAATATAGGGACACATTCCCCCGATGCATGCAATAAAGTCACAACGGTTGGGGGCATACAAATGGTTAGCTTACCTATTCATGGAAAGGTGAGATGGTGAAGCTAGCGTGAAAAGCGAGTTTTTATATACATGATTTTTTCCGAGGTTTTGTCATAAAAAAAAACGTCATTTCGGGTTTCAGTAAAAATAGCTCATTAGCCCAACAAGTAACCCAATATACAATATTTCAATTTGAAAAATAGATCATTAGCCCATGCAACAAGTACCCCAATGCACAATATTTCGAATTGAAATATTATTTGACGAGTATATAATTCAGTATTCAATCTCTAATTTTCTTTTTCAGTTTTATCCTGGTAACGAATGGCCACAATTATAAGCATCACGTATCAGACTAATAGGTAAGCTATAGCTATTGATAATATAAATCTATTCGGTATAGTAACAGCTCAGAATATGGCCACTCCTATGAAGTGCTCTACGAACATGCATGTAAATACTGCCATATGGGATTTTCAAATCTTAGCAGGACTAAAAGATGTTGAAAAGACAGTCACCTGTTGGTTCCTATCATTTTCTTTCAAAATATCGTTTCATTACATTCAATCTATCATTTGCTCCTCAAATTTCCTTCTTCAATTTCACTGGCAGTGGTAGAAGAACAGGGGTGGATTAGTCCACAACTGAACCTTTTATAGCCATTTATCCACTTGAATTCTGCTGTATTTCGTACCCTGTACTATTTATATATTTTGTGGATAATAAATTTATCATTTTTATTATTATTATTGAAATGAATCCAAAAACTGTCGAAAAAGTATCAAAATATGTTGAAACAATTATAAATACTATGCTGACAATGCCAAAGTGGTTTGTTGATCACCTTTGAAAAGGTTCTAAATTTCGACATCAGAGGCCCCACATTCCGTAATTTCCGCAAATATTTGGTTGAAATAACTCGGAGACAATGTAATATACATCCAGTTCCAAAAAAACTGACGCACTTGAAATTTGGCCTATCTTCTTAAAAAAAATAGTAGGCCGGTTTCATTTTTTTCTATTCGTTGGTAGGTAATGCATTTGTCTTTGAAAAAAATGTAGAGGTGAAAATTTTTTCAAAGCCTCCTTGATGGTGGTGGAACAACTCGAACCATGATTTATTCTTAATTTTTGACTCACCCTGTGTGTTAATTGAGTAATGGTATACAAAGTGCTTACACCCTATACGGAAGAGGCTTCTTTTGCGAGCATTTTGTTTTTTTATTCATTGATTTATCTCTAAAATTTTCCGAATAACAGCTTTTTTGCTGATTCCTTATGCTTATCCCACAAATTAAATTTATTGAAGGATCAAAGTACTCAAAATTGATTGAGTTGTACTCTGGTAGGATCACATTGTCTTCAAAAAAACAAATGCCGTTGCCATAGCAGAGAGGTCTCCGGAAAGGCTCGCAGGAATGGCCTAGGGAATGGCAGATACATTAGTGGAAGAATGGGATAGTATACCAATGGAAACGATAAGCAACTTAATTTCCAGTATGCCTCGTAGATTAGAAGTTCTTAGAGTTGCTAAAGGAGGCAATACACGGTATTAAGCAGTCATCCCAATTTATAATGTTGTGTTTTTAGAATTATTGGTATCAGTTTATTTCATTAGAAAATTGTTTCTCGAAAATTCATAAAGTTGGTAATCTGCAAGGATTCAGCAAAAAAAGCTGTAATTCGGAAAATTTCATAGAAAAATCGATGAATAAAAAAACAAAATGCTCGCAAAAGAAGCCTCTCTCGTATAGGGTGTGAGCACTTTCTATGCCATTACTCAATTAACACAGAGGGTGAGTCAAAAATTAAGGATAAATCATGGTTCGAGTTATTCCACCACCATCAAGGAGGCTTTGAAACAATTTTCATCTCTTCATTTTGTTTTTAAAGACAGATGCATTACCTACCAACAAATAAAAAAAAATCGGCTACTATTTTTTTTCCAAGAAGATAGGTCAAATATCAAGTGCGTCACTTTTTTTGGAACTGAGTGTAGATATCGAAGGACCAACATTCACGCACAGCACAACATCTTCCTCTGAAAATCTCTTTGATGTGACAACCAAACAGGTCGAAAAATACGAATCGATTCATCACGGCCGAATCTACATGTGTAACACATTAAGAGTTTGTTAAAATTATATCTTGTGGTTTTGCTTCGAACTAGTTCCAACTGATCATTAGTTCACCTTGTCGCCCATTCAAATGAATTAGTACACTCAGTACGTGGCGCCTTTGCCATAATATTTTTACATGTCATGTCGACGATATGTCGCGACTTGGTGAAGACGTGCTCCTTTCCTAGCTTCAGCATTAGTTTATGGGCAAGTGAATCACTTAGTGAATAAACCATCAACAAGTTCCATGATTCATTATTCCAGATTTTTTTTGAGATTTTCTCTCCTCGTCTCAATAAAATGAAAATATGAATACTATTTCAATATACGTGTAGTTAAGACGAATCAGATGATTTGCCCCAAAATGTCACTGCGTTTAAGGAATTCTCCTATCAGAGAGCCTAAAAGAAAATTCACGAGCTTGTCAGTGACAATTTGTATTGAAAAAGTTGCGGAGAAGAGAAATAAAAGTATTTCACTTATCTTTGGACGTTTCGGGAACGAATCTGCTCCCGATTTCAACATAAAAAATGTATTTTTCCTGTGACGGGAAAAGAGTTTGGCATTTCATCTCTGTTGGCCGATTATAAAATGTCACTTTTCATAAATTACTTTTTTCCCGTGGGAAAATAGTGAGAACTTTTTTCCCGGATATATATATATATATATATACACTGTTGATGGCTTTTGTTGTGCTATAGTTCCGAAAAATGAGTCAATAATACCGTCTCCGAGAAAGAACCTTTTACAATTCACAATTTTTTGAAATCAAATCATAGAATTAGACTGACAGAAGTGACATCAAATATTTGATTACTTTTGAAGAATGATAAAGATGCCTTTTTTTCAGATTTTTCAGGGTTTTCTCTTTTCGTTCCTATATAAAAAAGAGAGTATTATTCCAAAATACGTGTGGTAAGGACATCTTGAAGCAAATCATCTGGGGAAAAGTCCCAAAACAAATCTGGAAGAATGAATGTTTCACCTCCTCGATGAACCTAAAGACCGGTTTTATATTTTTTTTTATTCAAAAGACAGCTGAACAATTTTCTCAAGATTATGCACACTTTTGGATAAATATTTTTGACCATATACCAATAATTTCAGTCAACAAAAATGCATTCATTGTAGGGCAGATATTGTATAGGAGCAAAATGTTTTCTTTCGATTCAACCAATTTTCGCTGATGAATTGAATCAATAGAGTGGAATGAAATAAAATATTTTTTGAAAAATAATAATGAATAATTTGTTGCGTTAACACATTATTTGAAGATATTTACGGTTTGAGCAGAAGAGCAATTAGCAATTTAATCGTGAAATTGAATTATGTCGTTTGAGGAACATATCTGTATAATATAATAGGTACTCTTGTTTTTTTTTATCTCTCGGAACTTCCGATAATGAATGGAATAGGTAACACGATTTTACAATATTTTCTATATTGAATAACAACACCATCGAACATAGAAGCCAGTACAATAAATACATTTTCAATGAGAGACAGATATCTATTTTTTCCTGCGAAAATCTAAAATCTGAAATTGTCAAATCTATCGAACCAATAATATCATTTTTCTCCATTCAAAATTGGAAAATCAAGTTGTCTTTCAAATATAATCCAGAACAAGAGAAAATGTAGGTATCACATGGATAAGCAAGTGATGACTGTATATCACCCTGTACAGCATGGTACGCGAGTTATGCGTACTATACTGTCCCATCTCGTGTTCTGAGAACGACCAATAACAATAAACCATAATAGAATAATGTGAGGTGTATGCGTTAGAGCATACATCAGAATAGATTTTTATATTAGGAATTATTTAACAAAAGCTCTCGCAAAAGCTATATTAGTTGTCAAAATGCGTCACTCAATTCAATTGTTAGTATAGTTAGCGGCATATCTTTCATATAAATAAACGAACAATTGTTCGTTCTGGTGCCGTCAGTAATATGGCAAATTCTGATTTTGTCACGTATTCATATTTAGACTCAGTAATAGCTTGGAGTATACTAGTGTATATAATCAAGGGTAATAGTGATTTTCAGGACAGGAGTGATAGGACCATAGCCCAGCGTGAGGACGCGTGAGAACTATTTTCGAAAAATTTTCAAGAGTTTTATGGAAGCTCTCTACTTGTTCATTGGAACTAGTCTAATTTTGTGAATATTTTAATTACTTTCGACTATGTGATATTGTTCTACTTACGGTTACAAAATATTTGTTTGATGTGCGTAACTGTATGATGACCTTCCAAAACACTTTCGTTTTCAACCTCACGGAACTTCAATAAAAATATCATTATTTTTATAGCTCTTCACAATAATATAACATTGTTGAAACGCCAGATTGAAAACAAAAATATTCTTTGAAATCCTCTCAAACCTAATCCGAGAAAAAAACATCATCAAGTATGTTTTTTTCCAGAGACATTTTTCAAAATCAGCTTTCAGGCATTTTTTTTACAAAAAAACCAACCACAGTATTGTTCTGCAGCGTTTGCACGATTGTGATTATGATAAAGGTGCGTTTAAAATGAGATATGCTGTATACAGGCATATGATGATCCATGGACAGCGAATACTCGGATTTTGCTTCAATTCTGATCATTTTTGTTGGGAAAATCTCAGTAGCACTGAAAATCTGAGAGCAAGAGATTCTTTCAGGGTATATTCTAAAAACCTGGGTATCTTCAGAATGATTTCCCTTTATATTTATGAAGTGACCTGTTTTGTATATAATCATAAACGTAAGGAACTACAATGGATGTAAATTATACAATTGCCTGCCAAAATCTATACAAGAGTCGAAAAATAAATTCCAATTCAAGAATAAAATGAAAGAATTGCTTCTGAAGAAATCTTATTTCACCTTGGATGAATTCTTCTGTGATTTCCAATCATCGCTAACTGATGAATAATGTTCGAGTAAACGTGTATATACTTTTTATGTTCATGTATGTACCTGTGAAATCTTGTATATTATTATGTTTGTTTTATACCTACAATATTTACTTATGTACTTTAGCCTAATTTTGACGTTTTTTTCTTAAACTGTATATGTTTTTGAAACAAATAAATCTATCTATCTATTTATGATGTCTGACTAGTCTCCTATCAATCCATTGAAACGATGAACGTGCATTTGAAAGTGTTACAGAAGATTAAAAAACAATACGAAGCTTGTTTTGTTGTCTTGCATTACAATACTTACAATAGTTGTTCCGAGTCGTAACAAGAGTTTTTCACATATCAATTACCGTATGAAAGTTAAACTTTACATCTCGTTGGACACTTACCTTACATTGGTATTTGATGACTGATGCGGAATCTGATTAAACCAGGATATTAAATTCGTCCGATGATAAAAAATGACTCCAAGAACGTACATGACTACATGTTCTTCGATGTAAAAAATCGCATCGTGGTTATACGCAGAGAAAGTTTGTAAAATGTGAGCTCGCCGACAAAAGGACAAGATTAAATTTCATTGTGGTGGGAATACGGTTTCGGAGATAATCTGGCATATATTATTATGACATTGAGAACGGCCTTTACTACCTCTGATATAGTTACAAGTGTGAATACATTCAAATGTGTCCCTAGGGATAAAATGGGCCACGTTTTCCCTGTTTGGATGGACTAAAGTATACATTCAAGTCCCAAATGTGAAAACAATCAAAAATACAATTATTTCGAAAATTTGTCTAGAGTAAACGATTTAAAAATGAACACAGTCTAATAATAATATCGATATTAATAATAATATAGTGTCTTTTGGGTGTATGATAAATTGACATTCATCATACAGGGCGTGGAAAGAAATTCTGAATTGAGACTCTATCACGAATCTGCGATTAGAGGTCTATAAAAATCACAAGTTTCCATCGTTCAAGTTTGAACTCCCGGATTGGGTATGAAAGTGTTGAAAAGGAATATTCTCAGATAAATTATGGACATACAAAAATGGATATATATACATATATATATTTCATGTTCTCCTTTTGAATGTTTATCAGATATAATTCAATGTTCGACGTGGCAAATAGCCAGGAAAGTAGTTGTTTTCTGTTGAATATTCAGAATGATGTGTGCATATACATATTTTTGTCTGAAGGAGAATGCAAATTCTCAATTTCAGAAGTTTTTATATTTTATTTTCAAACTCTTATCGTGTGTGTTCAATAGATATAATTCAATGTTCGTCGTGGCATATAGCCAGGAAAGTAGTTGTTTTCTATTGAATAAACTGAAAAAGAGTAGATATTCTCATCACATAGAGAATGCGAATTCTCAATGTATTGCTTCATATAAATATAGTGTCGTTCAATCAAGATTTCTATAAATTATCAGAGGAGTATCGATGTTAACTTAACCACCCCAATTTGAACGAAAATTCAGCCAGAAATTTAAAAACATCTGTATAGATACTCAAATGCATAGATGCTAGATGAGAGTGACAAACTAATAACAGCTGAATAGTACATTTTGAGACACAATAATCTCCCCACATCTTACCAGACTAAACATAACCTTATTACCGCCTTGGGGGAAGAAATCCTAATAATCCAGAAATAAGATTTTTTTCCGTTCGTATACGAGGGCAACAACCTCATATTTTCAGTATAGCAGAAATATTTCGCATTCGCAGGAATTTAATTTTGCAACTTTTATGTATACGTTCGATGTTTTGCCAACCGAAGCCAAACGTACAAAATACAAACGTGCATATTGCTGTAAATAGATGTTTAAATCAACCTGAATATCAAAGCATGTTGTGAATGCAGCATGCACAGTCATTATTATGAATGTTCTTGACGGAGTTACTAATGTATTAAACGTACGCGGCAACTATTGAAAGATTATCCAAGATATGTTTCATGTATGTTTAGCATTGTTGAAGCAATACTATCGATTATAATGATTGAACTCTATGTAGTATAATCCATGTAGTATGTTTTCATATTGTGGCGATTTACGTCCTGATATCGAAGCTGACTCAGGCAGGTGGATAATGTTCATAAAATAATCAATGAATGGGGAATAGTTAACACAATATTCCAAATTGGCTATAGTGATGGAGATCTGAAAAATCGGAGCGATGAAAAACCAAATAATCCATTTATTCCCAAAAACTTGGTTTTTTGTTTCGGGCCAGGAGCTATATATTTCACTTTCAGTCAGCTGCTTATGATCAATAAGGCACAGATCCGACCTGTCCTGGAATACTGTTGCCATATTTGGAATGCAGCACCCAAACATACCCTGAAACTGTTGGATTCTGTCCACGAACTCACTCACTTCTCTGGAACACCGTAGACAAGTTGAAGATCTGGCTCTATTTTATAGATATTTTCATGGACGATGCAAATCTGAAATATCAACAATTATTCCTCCCTTGGCAGTCCTCGCGAGATTAACCCGTCGAGTTGAGGCTTCGCACCCCTTCGTGGTCACTTCGAAGACCTGCAGAACATGTCTTTCCAAAGACTCGTTCATTCAACGAACAGCGAGGGTCTGGAACACATTGGCAAGGGAGGTGTTCCCCGAGGCATATAACCTCCAGAAATTTAAGAAGAACACCAATTCCTACCTTATTTCTCTTGGTTCTCACGATGTTCTCTGAACATTTCAGGGATATCCCTTTTCGTGGGAACCAGAACATAAGAAAAAAGAAATCACTGATATCCTTCCGCAGATCCGTTAAATTAAGTACATTAGGTGCAAAAAGAAATATTATCAAAATATCTTCGGACTATTATCAAAAAATTATTGAAATATTATCGAAATATCGAGATAATATCGAGCTATTATCGAAATATTATCGAAAAATTATCAAAATATCGAAATATTATCGAAATATTATCGAAATATAATCGAAATATAATCGAAATATAATCGAAATATAATCGAAATATAATCGAAATATAATCGAAATATTATCGAAATATTATCGAAATATTATCGAAATATAATCGAAAGAATATCGAATTATTATCGAACTATTATCGAACTATTATCGAACTATTATCGAACTATTATCGAACTATTATCGAACTATTATCGAACTATTATCGAACTATTATCGAAATATTGTCGAAACATCGAAATGATATCCAAATATTATCTAGATAGTTTCTGAATATTATCCAAATATTATCGAAATATCGAAATATTTGCGAAAACCTAGTCTTGCCCCCTGGATGCTACCCTTTGCACGAATAACTCTACAGTGCTGACCTATAGGCCCCTAAATTGGCCCTGTTACCTTCCCCCTAACTACGCCCTCACCATAACACTCATACGAACCACCCTTCGAAAAAAACCCCAGCAGACCTATTGTCATCCCCATCTTCGCCGGTCCGATGCATCCCCCCCAGTCAGTCAGTCGGACTCCACAACCTTCAGTTTCTCTCACTCTCATCTCTTTTCAGCGTTTCAGCTGCACAGCTCTCGGCGTTTCGCTCTTTCAGATGCAGATTCAGACAGTCATTCAGTATTCGGTTCTCGGTCAGCGAGAGTGCATATATAGAAAGTGTGCCTTGGATATCGAACTGAACTCTCGTGTGTTTTTGTTTCGTCCCGGTAACTCGATTTTCTTAGAGATGGTTTCGTTTCGATGGAAGATTGATGTGGATTGGGCGGAGTTGTGTTGATGCTGAGATGATTTCGATGGGCGATTGAAGTGGAAGCTGTGAACTCGATATTATAGTTTGTTTCGTCAATTTTGTAGCCATGTATCACCGATAAATAAGTAACTCAGCTAAATAATAGGTAGGTGCCAAAATCAAGCTTACTGAAGTTTTGAAAATGAATATTCTCAGATAAATTATGAATATGAAAAAATTGATATATATATACCTATGAAGAAATACATTGAGAATCACTCTATGTGATGAGAATTTCAACACTTTATCGGATTATTCAACAGAAAACAACCACTTTCCTGGCTATATGCCACGACGAACATTGAATTATATCTATTGAACATCCAAAAGGAGAACATGAAAAATAAAAATCCTCTGAAATTGAGAATTGACATTCTCTCTCAAATCTTGAAAATTGAAATGAAATTGAAATGTATAGGAGAAGTATAATTGTATAAACTCTGATTTTGATGAGCTTCCAAGAAAATCATTCGTATCAGTGACATGGGAATTATATCTTCCACAAACAGTTATATGACTTTATTCCTTTATTCAAATCAAGTCATTTCATATATCCAACCCTCCTCAATAACCTGAAGTTCAGTTATTCTTTCAGCTATTCTTCAGTATTTATACAATTGTCATCTCTTTATAATATAACTGAACCTAAAACAAGAATTATTGTTGACATTCAATCCCTGTCATCTGGTTTTTGTTTTTTGTGATGTATGACAAATTGATATTCATCATACAGGACGTGGAAAGAAATTCTGAATTGAGAATTCCTTCTTCCAATGGAAAAGTATTGACATGGATCATGGATTCATAAAACGATAAAATGTGAATGACTATGCTGTGTATATGCAGCTGAGAAGAATGACTGTAACAATTTTATCGGCCTTAACAAAAAAAATTACTATATATAAATTTTATTTGACATCAATTACTAATGGATTGTTGATACCTACAATATCAGGAATATTTTGGAAAGATGTCTTCAACGGTGGGTACAACTCATCAAGGTGGTTCTGATTATACCATACTTGTAGGGTCTCACAAGTTTTATATCTGCATAGATAGTTTTTTTAATCTATGATATCTGAAATATAGGGTGTTTCATCAATTTTGCTCAATTCTTTCTGAGGACATAACTCACGAACCACCCAATATATTCTTTTGGAATTTTGTATACAACTCCTTCTTCTTTTACCCAAGCTACTCACCTATCAGTCCCGTGAAAAATCCAGGCCCGTATTAACAAAATATTTCTGGACCCCAAATCATTTTGGTTCTTACTGTATTTTCTAATTCCCAAAATCCGCTCACATATTTGGAAAGTGCACAAGAAGCTGAGTCGAATTGTGTTCTTTGTATTTTCCCTCACCGTTAAAAATTTTCCATTTCCATGTATATATAGGATTTTAGTGAATTCTTCTTAAACAATATGATCCTGATGTATTTACATACATACAATCAATTTCGAAGAAACACTCACAAATTTTACAAATTCATTGAAGACGGATTTTATATAAGATAGTCAACAATTAACAAGATCGAAATATACATGGTGTCCCGAAATTACACAGTAAGATCTTAACTACAGATTGTAAGAACAAAAATAGTGAAAAAACTTCAGAAAAAATGGAGATCCAGAAGTGGCTCTCTGGAAGGTTAAAGCCATTCTGAAGGAGAGCCTGATAATGATGTTCTCATGTGAATATTTCTAAACCCACTGTGATGAAATAACCAAATTTTCTACATAGCATACCTAACTTTTTTCCTCCCAATTTTTTGTTTTATACAATTTTTGTCATTTTGACCATCAGGAAATATGGCAATCTCAACACTTTTACTTGGAGATGGAAGGTACTCTGGTTAAGTTTTGATATAGCATTCACCATTTTCGAGGGAAATTGATAAAAATAGTGCTTTTTCCTCAATAGAGAACCAAATTTTCCAAAAAATAATATGGATTTGATGGAAAATACCTCTTTTCTTCTTCTGAGCAAAGGTACAGGGTAATCGAAACAAAACATGAGTACCAACTTGAGTGAAAAATATTATATTTTCATATTTCTTGGTCAAACTGCCGAAAATTGATAAACAAAGAAGTTGGGGGATGAAGTCCTTCTAGCCCGAGTTCTAGCCCCACCTATTCCCTACGAGCCTGATCAAAATTTCGGCAAATTCTTATCATTTACAAAGTAGGCATAAACAGTTAGGCACACGTACAAAGTTTGGATATTTCATCACGAAAATAGTTACAATAAACCATCATCTCGGGGCTCTCGGGCTGTTCTCTAGATGGCAATAGCTCCCCAGAGGGTCATTTCTAAACCTATGTTTTATATAAACTTTTTTGAAATTTCGTTCGTTCCTAGAATGTGTGGTGGAAATATTTTTATGTACTTTCGTGAAGACTTCTATAATAGATTGATTATTAACATATCGGAGATCTGGCTAGACACTGCTAATGGCTCATATCATAACATATCTTACCATGGCATTTTGGGATTTCCAATTAGAGCCAAGATACAGAGGCTCATCCTATTTATATCATTTTGATATGGTGCATTATAACATAATTGATATTTAAACGAATACTTGAAAGACGTACACAGAAAGCATTTTATGATAATAGATGTTTCAAGAAGTCATTAAAATCTTTTAATTAACTATAATTAATTTTTTATAATGGAGATACACGAACACTATGAAAAAAATAACATGTGTAGATAATGGAATAACATGTTGTTGATCGACAATCAATGTCTGCTTCAGAGTGGTTTAGTCAATGACTCAATATAGGAGATAGGTAGATATTGAAATAAAATGTGCTATATATAACATAGTTTCAGATGAAAATAATTATTCAATGTCTGACTGACTGTCATCAAACTTGTTTTCCTGCAGTGTGTTCCATGAAATAACTTGCTTTTATGGTTCTATTTTGTGTTTCTGCACAAAATTAGTAAAATATTTTCATCACTTCAACGTTCGAGCAAACACATTGATGAAAAATGCATTTTCTATTTTTTTTCTGAAGTGCTCAATATCCCGTTGAGATTCGTCCATCATATTAGGGAACATCCTGTACTATTCATCACATCGATCGAATTCACAATACAAAGAATACATCTATCCATGATCAATTTATTTTGATACTTTTCCTATACGGTGGCATTATCAATTTTCTTTGTGAAAAAAATAAACAGGAATGGAACATCTTTCGTATAATGAAGATTGACAGGCAGTGACTGATTGTAGATAGTAAATACACATCACATATGCTTGCTATAATTAAATTCTTAATTGGATTTCTTTCAAGTAGGTACAGTAGAAATGTTTCAATTATCAATCAAATAGCACCCCAACAGTAACTAATTAATCAAATTCTCATCATTGTCACATCAGTGAGAGTTTTGTATTTTCTGCACTTACTCAAATAAACATACCAAATGCTAGTTTATGGGATATCAAACACATGGTGTCTCTGCTACTAAATCGTTCTACTCTCTCAATGCCTAATGTGAGCTATTCTGTAGCATGATTGATTGTGATGATCAACAAATTGCTCGGATGGATGATTATTGCCATGTAAACTGCAGGTGAAATCTGCTCGTAATAGTCTCTTGGGAATTACATTACTGTTATCTTTCGTAATATTCCGCCTGTCGCCCCCACAAGAGAAACCGTGTTCGAAAATCACCGGATAAAAGAGAAAATGAGGATCGATGGGAAGATTGAAGAAAGAGAATACACAAATATGGGTGAATGATATTTTGGAAAATTCGGGGCATTTTGAATTATTCAAAATTGCTGGAATGTATAAGTTACGATAATACACTCAGATCCAAAAAAAGTGACGCACTTGATATTTGACGTATCTTCTTAAAAAAAAAAATATTTTTTTTATTTGTTGGTAGGTAATGCATTTGTCTTTGAAAAAAAATAAAGAGGAGACAATTTTTTCAAAGCCTCCTTGATGGTGGTGGAATAACTTGAAACATGATTTATTCTTAATTTTTGACTCACCCTGTGTGTTAATTGAGTAATGGTATACAAAGTGCTTACACCTCGGCTTACACCCTATACGAAAGAGGTTTCTTTTGCGAGCATCTTGTTTTTTTATTCATTGATTTGTCTCTAAAATTTTCCGAATTACAGCTTTTTGCTGATACCTTACTTATCCCACAAATTAAATTTATTGAAGTATCAGAGTACTTAAAACTGATTGGGTTGTACTCTGGTAGGATCACATTGTCTTCAAAACAACATATGCCGTTGCCATAGCAACTAATTTGTTGTATGCCTCCATATTTGACCATTTGTCGTTGTGTCATTAATTAAGTGTCTTGTTTTATTGACTAAAATTACATAAAAGTAGCAAGATTAGTTGCGTTAGTAAACGATGGGCGTAGTAAAAGTTACGCCGCTCGTGCAGTGGGAGTTCATGAAGCAACTGCTCGTAGAGCAATCCGCAAGTACGAACAAACAGGAAGCACCGCTCGGAGGGTCGGTTCTGGTCGCCCCCGAAAAACTTCTCCAAGAGATGATCGCTTCTTGAGATTGCGGATTTTACGGAATCGATCAAATACTGCGGTAAATGTTCAGCCAAAATCTTGATGTTGCAGTAAGTAAGCAGACGGTATGTAGCCGTTTAAAAGAAGTTAATTTAAGAGCTAGGAGACCTGCACTTGTTGAAAATTATGGACAGTGGAATATTCCTGAATGGTCGAATGTCTTGTTTACGGATGAGTCAAAGTTTTGCCTCAACATGGTGGATGAAATAAAAGGGTGTGGAGAAGAACTGGTGAACGGTTTAATCAAAATTTAATAACAGAATGCGAAAGTTTCAATGGTGGGTCCGTTATGGTGTGGGGAGGGATTTCAATGAATGGAAAGACACCCCTTCATGTTCTTCCGGTGACGCAGTCGATGAATGTCCAAATTTACATTGACATTTTAGAGCAGTATGTCTTACCTTATGCAGAGTTAGTGGGCAATAATCGAGGCAATAATTTCATATTGATGCAGGATAATGCCCGGCCACACACCGCAGCAATAGTGCGAAAATTCTTAGAAGCTACTGGAATTACCACATTACAATGGCCTGCGAGAAGCCCCGATATGAATCCTATAGAACATTTGTGGGATGAATTAGGGAGAAGGTTACGTTCTCGCGAGAGGTCTCCGGAAAGTCTCCAAGAAATGGCAGATGCATTAGTGGAAGAATGGGATCGTATACCAATGGAAACGATAAGCAACTCAATTTCCAGTATGCCTCGTAGATTAGAAGTTCTTAGAGTTACTAGAGGAGGCAATACACGGTATTGAGCAGTCATCCCTATTTATAATTTTGTGTTTAATGAAAATGTTTTTTAAAATTGTTGGTATCAGTTTATTTAATTAGAAAATTGTTTCTCGATATATTCAGAAAGTTGGTAATCTCCAAGGATTCAGCAAAAAAAGCTGTAATTCGGAGAATTTTAGAGATAAATCAATAAAAAACAAAATGCTCGCAAAAGAAGCCTCTTTCGTATTGGGTGTAAGCACTTTCTATGCCATTACTCAATTAACACACAGGGTGAGTCAAATATTAAGAATAAATCATGGTTCGAGTTATTCCAACACCATCAAGGAGGCTTTGAAAAAAATTTCACCTGTTTATTTTTTCAAAGACAAATACATTAAGAAATAAAAATCGGCCTTCTATTTTTTTTTAAGAAGATAGGTTAAATATCAAGTGTACTTGTTGTCTGTCAGATATTCGAACAATAATTAGGTATTGTACATTTTATTTTTCTTATGTAATAATTCTACCAATCTTTAATAGAAATCTAATACAAATGTTATTTATTATTACTTGTTCCTTTATGTCCTAAATTTTGATTCACTTTCGATATCTGCTATAGGCATGAGATATTGAATATCCTCATCATCTCTGAGCATTATCTTCAATCTACATCTATATATAATCACAGCCTGATGAGTGTATTTTTCTAGTTCACATTCCGATCCAATTACAATGTAGAAATCGATCATCTCGTGGTATAAAATTCCACTGAATCTACGGTATACATATACCTACTCGTATAATATTACCAGAAGCAACTGAAAAACCGCTGTATTGAAAAACGTTATACATTTGCGGGAATATGTTCATCTGAAGTTTCATCCCTATTTTCTGCCCTGATATAAGTCGCTATAGAGTATTTTTCGGAACACCCTGTATACGAGACCGTTCTCAAAAAAATCGGCTTCGCATCAGCAGAGTCAGTTGAATGAACAGGTGTTTAGCGGCCTTGGAGGAGAAAATCTACTCTAGTGGTGCCCGCGAGAGTATCGTTTTCGAGAGTCTCGCATGGTCTCGTCTCGTTTTCGAGACAAGACTCGAGACGAGACTCGGACAAGACGAGACGAGACTTTTATTGGTCTCGTCTCGAGTCTCGTGCAAGACTTCTCGTGTCTCGTGCGAGAGTCTCGCAGGTAAATATTTCTGCGTGCCGACTGCAGGTTTGAGAATTTCATTCATAATACAACATATTTAAAAAGAATTCTCACTATTTAGCACAGAAAGACAAAACATTTCATTCATAAATACTCAAGCATACCGGCTACTTCGGAATGGCCTCAATATTGAATCAGCACAATGTTTCTTATGCGAAAAACAAAAACATTTGCGATCGTGAAGGCTGATCTGACTGTCACTGATAAAGGTTTTTTCCTTAGATACTCACTCATTTCTCAAATTAGTAAAATGATAGGGGCACAGGGCTCCTTTAAAATTAACCTAAGCCTTTTACCGGTGCTTATTTGCACAATAATTTTATTCAATGTTTTTTTCATAATGTGTGTTTTTTTATTCCCACGTGAGTAAATTCCCTATTCCATACATTTTTCATGATCAACTTGTATCATATTATAGGAACTTTGGTTTGTGAGGATTGAGGCTGATGATGGACACATGACTGTCCGAAACATGTTCCCCTATATAAATAATCTTTCGAATATTAAACGTTGTGGAGCTGATTTTGTGTTTCCTAACCCTCTCAAGTAAAATAATGTTGGATTAAAGTTTTTGATTTGTTTATTTGTTTAGAATATACGTGTTACTTCTTATTTTAAACTTATAACTTTCGAATATATAATGTTATGTTTTTTTTTTTCTTGTTCAGATGTATATGATGTAAGTATGTACCTATTAGGTACTTACATTTCGATAAATAATGTTATTTTTGTTGTAATTCTCTCGTCCTACTTCTACATTATACCTAAAAAGTAGGTAAAGATAAATAGCCCGTACTAGAGACTGGAACAAGATTATGCATGACGAAATTGCGATACCTTTGCGAGACTCTCGTACGAGACGCGAGACAAGACGAGACTCAAGGCTGCGAGACGAGACTCGAGACAAGACTTCATATTTCATCGGCGAGACGAGACGAGACTTCATGAAAGTCTCGTCTCGTTGGTCTCGTGTGAATCACTAATCTACTCATTGAAAGCCATTCGCAGACCAAAGTATGAAGTTTTAATTGCCAGATTTGAGGACACTATATGGTTGCAATACCAATAATAATGATTTGTTTTCGTTGTTGTGTAATTTAATTAGTAGAACTGGTATTTCATGGCATTTATTGAACGAAATAGTGACCCATTTGATGTTTACTATTCCTAATTGAAAGAGAAACCTATCGGTTATCCTTTTTCAATTTAATTGTAAGTAAACAGCTTTTTACTCTTCAATTGCGTTTACCGTAGGAAATCGCAATGTTTGATGAGTAACTTTTATGTCATTTATATGATTTCCTTTTTCAGCAGAATGTATATACAGTGTGTGCATTTCAACTCGCAACACCATCCTAATTTGAAACCAGTGAGTCCCGTGACTAGATCCCCATAGCTTAAGGGCATAGTCCTTGAACAATTCGAGTCGAAATACTTCATAATACTCAACAAGCTCTCTTCCAAAATGTGGACAAATCTGAAATATGCAGATTCTCTAGAGTCTAGAGTCTAGACCGAGGTCTAGACCTACTATTGTTGACTTTCTGCATTATTCCAGATTTTTTGGGATTTTCTCTCCTCGTCTGTATACAATAAAAATATGAATATTATATCAATATACGTGTAGTAAGGATAAATCAGATGATTTGCTTCTGAATGTCACTGCGTTGAAAGAATTTTCCCATCAGAGATCCTAAAAGAAAAATTCTATCGTTCACTAATCGATCTGTTTGTGAATAGGTGCCAACCTCATAGAATGCCTCAAGTTGAAAATTCTAGTAATGATAATACATTGGGTGGTATATAATTGATGGTTAAAATATTGGATATGGTTCCTTAGCTCATTGCAAGAAGGAAAGATCATTAACCTCTTAACTTTTGAGTTAGGGTATAAGAATTTGAAGAAAGAACTTATTCTCTTATCATAACTTCAATACTGTTCTTGTAGTGTGGTTGTTTGTAGGTAAGATGTGTTTTCGTCAATTGATTGAATTAGCCAAATTGGTTTTTATTTTTTTACGGGAATTCGGTGCCTCGGTCGGCAAAAATTCAGGGGGTCAAATTGTAGCAAAAGAAATGATGAATTCAGGATTTTTTTTTATCTTCTCAAAAGGCAAGGCCATACCATATTTTTTTAGAAACATCTCCAGTATACATGTCCTACGGACGCCACTGGTAGAACTATTGAAAAATATCCTGCATCAAAAAATGCCTATATATATGGTGTTCAGTAAGTGCATGTAAAATTTCATGTAAATATCTAGAACAGTATATTGAAGTTATGATGAGAAAACAAGTTTTTTCTTGAAATGTCAACATCCCATTAATCCGAGCATTAATCGAAAGTTTTAGGGCATATCTTCATGAACATTACTTCTCAATATTTTCAGCCACCGATTAAATTTCACACGTATGAAGACATCAAACCTGAAATAATGACACAGGAAGAAAAATAATAACAATGATCTGAATATACCTATATAATTTCGTTATAGAAATACAGAGTAGATTGCGGATAATGAAACTCTGTTGACCTAGTAAAAATGTTCATTACATTGCGAATCTATTATTATAGACTTATATTGCCGCTAGATATCATTCAGATGTAGGCACACATTAAATTCGTACTTGTCATGCTTTGTTTGACCATCTAAAGCAGTGTGTTCGTCTATCTGACAGAAATAGGCCAAAGATAATTCCGCGTTGTTACGAATGCCCGTATTCGGATTAGAGCAGAACAGATTTCCATGTTGAAGAAAAATTCAATTGAATTCAGTCCATAATGGTAATAGTGTAATGGGTAAATGGGAATTTCGGGCAAGTTGTCATTCTTGTTAATGTTGTGAAAAAAAATCTGTTTATGTTTTGGTTCCCACGAAAAGGGATATAATGTAATGTTCAGAGAACATCGTGAGAGCCAAGGTAAATATGGCAGGAATAGGTGTTCTTCTTGAATTTCTGGAGGTTATATGCCTCGGGGAACACCTCCCTTGGCAATGTGTTCCAGAGCCTCGCTGTTCGTTGGATGAACGAGCCTTTGGAAAGAGATGTTCTGCAGGTCTTTAAAGTGACCACGTAGGGGTGCGAAGCCTCAACTCAACGGGATAATCTCGTGGGGACTGCCAATAGAGGAACAATTGTTGATATTTCAGAAGAGCATCTTCCATGAAAATATCTATAAAATAGAGCCAGATCTCCAACTTTTCTACGGTGTTCCAGAGGAGTGAGTGAGTTTGTGAGCGAGGCATCACCCACGATACGAATTGCCCATTTTTGGACAGAATCCAACAGTTTCAGGATAAGTTTGGGTGCTGCACTCCAAATATGGGAACAGTATTCCAGGACAGGTCGGATCAGTGCCTTTCAGATCATTAGCAGATGACTGGAAGTGAAATAGCTCCTGGTCCGAAACAGAAAACCAAGTTTTTGGGATGTACTTTAGCAATTGATCTCAGGTGATTTTCCCAAGAAAGGTTATTGCTGATAGTAATACCAAGCATCGAAATGGATGGTTACTCCTGACAAGCTCATGTTGGGCACAGTGAGATCGGCTTTTCTAGAGAAAAGACATTGAATTTGATAACCCAACGCGGAATACATTACTTTTCAGTTGTTAGGTTTCACTGACCAATTGTGGAAGAGAGTATTTCATAAGTAATATCACAATGTTATGAATATTCGGGATAATTCTGTCGGTTCATTGTTCACGAGTCCGTCAGGACGATTTGTATTGCTGTACGGCAATGTTAGCTTCATTTTATCCGATTTTATCCAAATCATCAAGTTGAACTGTTTAGTAATTATACGTAACAAGTCCGGAAAAAACAGTTTTTGGACGTGTTGATTACACTATTTTTTCGGCAACCATGTAGAATAACAAATCAATGATACACATTTCCATATTATATTTCTTTGTTGAATAACATTCCGAATATTTCAATTCTTATTTGTATCAAATACTGAAATTTGAACAAA
Organism: Phaedon cochleariae; assembly: GCA_918026855.4. Taxonomy (NCBI): domain Eukaryota; kingdom Metazoa; phylum Arthropoda; class Insecta; order Coleoptera; family Chrysomelidae; genus Phaedon; species Phaedon cochleariae. Next base: position 6,934,594 of record OU896715.1, on the reverse strand, counting down.
ATACCTATACCAAACCAACAGCTTCATTGGAGATTTCGTATGGACATTTTCAAACTCACTATCGCTGCTGCTTTCGATAGTTTATTGCGATAATTGCAACCAAACTTTCAAGAATCAAAATGTCAACTAATTTCATGTCAAATAGCTGTCAGCCGATATTTCGCTGCAATGGTAATTATCATCTGCATTAATCAAAACCATATCTACCAAGATTTTCATATAGTTATACAGTGACAACAACAATGTGATACTTCCTGGCCTAGTTCGGGAAGGACGTACTTTCCGGACTACGCCAAAAAATGCCACTTTCTCAAAGAAAAAGCGTCCGGGAAGTAAGCATTTTCCGGGCGGTTGCCGAAAAAACCATCACAATGGATAAACTTATGTTATGTCAGATGCTGGAGCAAATGGGATCTATGGCATGTTGTGAACATAACAATGTATTTCCAGTTCGAAGCGTACTTATGTATCTCAATTTTTTATAGAGTGATGTGGTTTCAAAGTCAACCTTTCGAAGTTCTAGTCGCTGCTTACCCCATTCGAACTTATACGTATACCTGGATACGGAGTGTCAACTTCCTCCTGGTTCAAACAGTAGGACTTCCAATCGATATAAGACCTCAATTAGAAATGATTTTGTGTTAGGTTGTATATAGGACGTTGAAGTTGAACATATTTTCTCTTATGTTTCCACTCACTGACCTATATTTATAGTGATTCCACAGCTCTCTCCGAAGGATTGGAACCCCTGCAGAGCTTTGTATACATTGACCAATTCCCGTTTTATTCTTTCACGTTGTGAACGACTTCTCTATTATATGTATGCGACTAGAGCGTGAAACTTGTTTATAATCGAATAAATAATTGAAATACATTGGACATGGCACTATTAACGAAGTCATACTTATTTCCGGTCGTCGCAAAAAGTGTTGGCAAAAACTCACATTGGAACTCATTTGAAACTGATATCTTCTCTGAATCGAAGAAATGGATCCGGGTGTTGTTGATACTGTCGTATCTATTTTGACACCGTTATTGAAGGAGATATCAATGATAATTGATGGATTGACGGATATGGGTCAATCAATAGTTTGTGTATTTTTTATTTTCCAGTCAGTAATTCATGATCCGACCTTGATAAATAGGAAAATCAATATTAATGAGAACCTTGCTGTTGAAGTTGCCCTTTCACGAAATATCTGTTGTTGAATGACTACTCAATTTCCTTGTTGATGATAAATATCATAAATTATTTTGAACAATCATCACAGGCCACTTGTCTATACGATCACATTTTTCTATAAGTATATTGAATTGGAATAAACATATGTTTTCAAAGAATATCCATAGACTAGATAATATTGACACAGGTATTCATGGTTATACTTTATCAAATGACAAATAGAATGAATATTTGAAAAATATCAACAAAGGGAAATACGTCCATCTTGTTGATAATAAAGAACAAATGCTTCCCTACTGACAAGAGATTTTGATGATACTGAAGATACACGAAAATCGTTATATTCGAGTTTAACATTCGAATATGTGTGGGGGGTCCCTACATAGAGACTGTTCGCATTGATGGTAAAAATGAATAAACTATTTGGAACTCATAACGGTTTTTCATTCATTTCACATACTAACACATAAGCACCTAACTTCTAATCCATGTCACATGGCCGTAATCTACTAGCGTCTACCCACTCCCTCGCCTTGTTCCCTCCTCTCCTTTTTCTACCGGAACCGGATAACCGGATCTACATTCCTTCAAATGTCATATGCCGGAACGGCAACGGCGCGAATATTCAAATTCATACTAACATAACTTAAGGGGATTCGTCTAAATGACAACTTAAGGGGATACAACATTTACAAACCCTACATATTATGAGTGTCTCCAATAGGCCGTGTAGTGTCCGGTGAAGATGGAACCATTATGATGGTTGGAAATGGCATATAGGTGAAATCCAAATGGTAATATACCGTCAGTCAAGTAGTGGCTCATGTCCAAACCACTCAGGGGTAAGTCGACAATGGCGTTCTGTTTATCTGTCAACCCTTCAGTCTGCGAGAAACGTTTCAGATGTCAAACTAGTCTCTCAGAGAACTTATTGATTGGCATTAATTTCAAACATGTTTGCTTCTTTCTGCACTTTGAACAAGTCGGTTCATCTTCACCGTCCAAGGACTCCACGCTGGTGAACAAATCCACGAAATTTGATAAACTCATTTTACTCATATTCTGAGGAATTGGTATAGTGATAACACCCAATAGGAATCGAACAATGACCGCAATACGTGCATTTCAATTTAGACTTCAACTGACCAACGAAATTAACGACCATCTCTGAGTCGTCAAAGCTCAATAGAGATCACGCTTTCAAAGCTCTGTCGTTATCACTGGAGGACTAGTCAATTTCCATCACATTCAGTTTCTTCAGATTTGGAATTCTGTTGACGTCTTCGTGCAGCCTTCTCAGCAGGACGAAGCGAGGCACAAAACGTTGGATATTAGTCTTCAGGGATGCTGCGATAATGATGCTATCCGATGAGTCCTCGGACCACAACTCTTTTATCACCTCCGCGAACTCATTGAATAATTCCCCTTTCATGCTGGATGTGGTGGTGTTTATAACTTGACTTGAAGGCATAATTCCTGATAAACTGCGACAGCCACCTGGTGTTTGATAAGCATTCAAGCATCGAATGACACTGTACATGAAACATGTGCTGCCAATGTTCTTCAATCCTTTGAGGCTCAGCATCTTCGATTGAGGTGACGAAGTCTTGAAAATGAGCTTGTGAATAAAGATCTGACCGCAGCTGTTGCCGAACTGAACTGAAAAGTCCCGTGGAAACTACGTGTGAAAATTGGAAACTGGAATTATGGACGCATATGGGACAAAGATGCTTCTAATAGGTTGAGGTGTGGCAAAGACATTTCATTAAGTTTAGGATACTTCCATACAATATTGAGTGAAACATTTTAGTTTCATAAATAAAAGACCATCATGCATGGTTGCATGACGTTCTTGTACAAACTCTATTATATTTGAATAATTTGGGTATGTATTTTTTCAAACCACAGAAAAAATATGCATATATATATAGAATCGTGAATTCTAGAGTTACGGAACTGTTTGAAGGTCGTCAAAATGGTGTAAAATTTTATGGCTGATACACTTTCCATTTTATTACGCCTTTCACATTACACTTAATTACTTTTGTAAATTTGGAGACTCCTAAATTCCTTTTTTTTCTTCGTAGTAAGAGATCATTGTTGGATATTCATATCGCAATCCTGAGAGGATATATACAAAGTGATGAATTCATACCCCAATTTTTGTGCAAAACTCAAATACTTCGCGTGGTTCATTGATTCATTGAATTATTCAAATCACGAGATTTTTCCACTATAAACATTTCACTAAACTTGATGAACCTACATAATTGTCTCTAATTGTCTTATTGATTCAACTACTATACAAGGGTATGCAATATGAACAAAATCAAAATTGGGGGAGTCATAATTTGAGGATTGTATAGAAAGTAATATTTATGAAGTATCAAGGGTTTAATATACAGGGTGTCCCGAAATCACATAGGAAGATATCATCCACATATTCTAGGAACAAAAATAGTGAAAAAAATCATGGAAACATGGGTCCAAAAATGGCCTCTTGGAGAGTTATACTCATCTAAAGGGGAACCCGAGATGATGGTTTTATGTGAATATTTCCGAAACCCTTTGTGATGAAATAACTAAATTTTATGACCGATTCGGAAGTGTAAAGAAATTTTCGAAATAGGTGAGGCCAGGTGCACTATTTCTCCCAACTTTTTTATGCAATTTTCGGCACTTTGACCAGAAAATATGTAAACCGTAACATTTTTACTCCAAAATGAAACTCTTGTTCAGTTTCGATAGCATTCATCATTCTCGAGATGAATCGGTTCAAAAATTCTGCTGCGTCATGACTATCGTGTTTTTTTCTTTAATAGGGTACCGAATTTTCCCAAAAATCATGGTTCGATAGAAAATACCCCATAATTTCAAGATTTACTTTGGATGTTTGATTAAAAATATAAGGGGTGCAATAAAACGAATGAATTGAAAAATAATATGGTATGGAAAAGGTACTATTTTTATCACGCTACAGACTTTTGAAATTGATTCATCTCGAAAATGGCGAGTACTATCGAAACTAAACAAGAGTGATATTTTTGAGTAAAAATGATATTTTCATATTTCCTGGTCAAACTGCCATAAATTGCATAAATAAAGAAGTTGGGGGAAAAAGCCCGAGCCCTACCTATTTTCCACACCCTTTGATCAAAGTTTCGAAAAATTCTTAAAGTTCTCAGATTAGGCATGAAAAGTTAGGAGCATCTCATACTCTCCTCCAGATGTCTATAACCCCCCAGGGCACCATGTTTATATGAAGTTGTTTTCCTATATTTGTTTCTAGAATCTGTGACTAAAATCTTCCTATGTAATTTCGGGATACCATGTATATGAAACTTTTCAATGCTATTCTCAATAGTTATTGCTTCAACTTTCTATATTTTAAATTTATCGAGATATAGTTTGTTAAGAAAATTGTGGGACACCCTGTATACGTTGATATTTTTTCTCGAATTCATGTCGTTTCCAAGAAATATAAATTCAATATTCACTACAGACAGACAGGTAGGTAGTAATCATCCAATCAACCGTAGAAATTCCAGCAAACATCTCATTGAGAAGCGGAAGGAACTATATGAAGGAGGAGCGGTAGGTAAGCAGCGCACAATTTTTCTTTGAACCCTAGAAAGCTCTCCTAAAGTCACAGGTCAACTCGAACTATACTCGAAGGAGATCTCTCTCCTTTTAAGTAACATCAAAATGTATCTGATTTAATCATGATCGCACAGTTCTGGTAGTAATTAGCGTTAGGTAATTTAGAAATTTTTACGGTAGACCTTTATTATGTTTCTGCATTGTTCTTTGTTTCATCAATTGATGTTTTGTTTGTTCTGCTCCGCGATAGATCAGAGATAATCAGAACATCAGAAAATAGATTGAAAATACATAATGAATTATTTTGTGCGAGAAATTATTGTACTTATTGAGGTGTATAAGTGAGTTGGTTAACCTTATACCAACCTATTATAGTCGTGGAGTTCAAGTTCAGAAGGCGGCCTCTGATGAAAATATAACAATTACTTTTTGCGGTTTTTATATTTCAATCCCGAAAATTTATGCGTTATGGGTTGATAAAAAAGGTTGTGGCTTTAGTGAGGTTTCACTAAATTAAAGAATACTGTGTGCAGTTAATTTCTGTTAAACCATGCGGTATACAGGGTTATCCAAATAAAGTGTCCGCGGCCACTGGAAATTTTGTTATTATTGAAGACACGAAATGGTTAGAATCATCAAAATATCAGAATTTTCGGCAAGAAGAAAATTCCTGCATAAACTCTCTCATCTGGAACTCGAAGTGCCAACAAAAATATTATAAACAAATCCCAGTCTATATCTGCCATTTGATCGATTTTTGTCCAAACTTGAGAACGTGATACTCAATTGTTGTTTTCATCCTCAAGAGCGCTAACTATATTACTACTTTCCCAGTTTGCTGATGAAAATAATAATAAAGTTGGCAATGATATGGACACGTAATTTGGTTGACCCTGTATATCTCGAAAATTAGATTCATTTAGAAATATCATACCAGGGTCAATCTTGCATTTAAGAAAGTCATTCTCCAAATGAATAAGTATAGGTAATAGGTATTGTTTCATAACTTCGGGGTCAAAATCGAGGCAGTCGAATTAAAGAAGATTTATTATATTACCATAAACGCATGAAAGAAAAATAGTCCATGAAATATTTGAATTCAAATCCTAAACCCAATCTATCCCAGAATCAATAAATAATATAGGTAACTGGATGAAAATCCCAAATGTAAGTCAGTTAGTATGATCTACAAATATCTTACGGAAGCCTTGACTTGTATTTGGAACAATATAGGAGACATTGCCATATTTTGTGTTCAACTTTTGACAAAGAACGTGAAAATAAAACTGGGAGTTCAAAAATAATTTGCATTATTATGCATGATTCAATCTCACACACCTTTTTGGCTCACTGGGTTCAAACTAGCAACTTTGAGATAGTATGATATCGCTGTATATAATTAACAAAAAATAAACTGCCTGAAGTGTTTAAACCTGTCCTTTCAAATTTTGGTGAATACACCTATCTTGGCGATCTTCTGTTAACTCGGTTTTCCTGAAAAACCGTGAGGTTTGTGTAACTTCCTGTATATCGTTACTTCAAAGATGAAGAAAATACACTCTCCCGAAGATGAAACCTGTGCGAGGTTGAGGTAAGAAGTAAGATTAAGATCCATCTATACATATCAAACAATTCTGGTACATTTTTTTTTTGTAAAATCTACTGTGGATTTTAATAAAATGTGAATTCTGTTGAAACCAGACAATAAACGCTTCCAATCATTTGCGTAGAGGTTTGAAATATGCCATGACCATGAAACTCTATTAACGAATATCCAACAAATTTAGAAAAAACGGATAAACCATTTCGAATTTATTCGCGGTTTTGCAGGTCATTATATGACGTGGTGATGCCGTTAAAACTGGGGGGAAAACATTCCTATAACTCCTGGCATAGATCGAAAATTTGACATGTTTTCCTCCAGTTTTAACGTCATCGCAACCAATCGCAACATCAGATGATGACCTTGAAAACCGCGGATAATGAAAAATGGCAACGGCTTATTCTGATCTGAGAAATATGTGGAAGGTTTGTATAGAGACATCTGATCCATTTGATCATGGCTCATCTGTGGTCCCAATTTATCTTCTTCATCCCAGCATAATCTTCTGATCAAAAAGACCCAATTTCCAGATAATGAATTACAGATACGTGAGTACTGTATAACACTGATATAATTTGAGGGGTATATATTGAGTTTTAGATAATATTCATATGATTTCGCAGCTGAACGTCTGTCGAAGTCCTATGAATACTGTGACATGTGAAAGAATGGTTAATCTAACTTAGATGAAATCTCAACAGTAAGTAGTAACTAGTTTACTCAACTAGTGTTTTATATCAATCTAAAATGATGAATAAATGATAACTCCTTATTAGCACCTAAACATATGGTAGTGTCAATTTGAAGAATGCAGGAGCCATTTGACATACACGTAGTGTAATTAATACAATCAATTTCCGGTGGATCCGACACTGTTCATAGTGTGAAATCTACTCTGTACTATTATATTCAGAGAAATAAATAGAGTAACTTTCAATGTGCTTGCATTGAAAATTTACACTAATTGAATTGAAAAAATTACACTATAATATACTAAACTATAGAGTTAAATCATTTACTTTAGAGCTCAGTGGTCCTCCTGGGAACAGGTATAGTGTTAAATTTCACTCTATTTTTTTTACTGTGTAGCTGCTAGATTTCCTTGCCCCGGCAATCACCATACGTCATAGTGATTGTATCGATCCTATTTAGCTCCGTTTTCTTCACAATCATCGCGAATAAGGAAACTCGTTATGATTTTATCTTAGCCATCTCTATATCTCTATAGGACAGTTCTCTTTTGTGAGTCGGTATTATCTCCGTAGTCACACATTATGCTGGAGATAAAGTAATGCAAATACGATATCAACGTTTAATACTCTTCACATCTTGCCGCTTTTACAGTTCTTTTGGACTTTCTAATGCAAATGAGATAATTATTGAAGACTTCTACGGTGCGAAGAACGGCATTGCAGAATTTAAAAGCGATTAAACGGTAATATAATGGGGTACCTACAGTGACTGTACAGAGTGTCTCCAAAAGACCAAAAATGGTGCAACCCATTCACAACTTTTATTTTTGTACACAAAGGAAGATCCGCCAAACGCGTACTGTTTACTCAGACCAGCCGTTAAAATGTTAATCAGTATCAAAAATACGGGGATTTTCTTTGATGCCTACCCCCCTTCTGTTTTTTGAACGGGGCGACTAAAAAAAATTGAAACTTGGGGTAACGAAATTGAAGTATGTATACCATATTTTGATGCTCCTGACGAATACTTCACAACCATAGAATATAAATTCAATATCTTCACCTACTGACCAACTACTAATAGTTCGACGTTTACTTCATATTTTGAGGAAATAAGCTGACTTCAGCTCAGAAGATGCTCGAAATGGTTGCCTTGAACTGCTTGACCAATGTCAAAAGTTCAAAAAAATTCCAATACTTACCTACCTCCTGTCCCTATCCTCCCTATAGGAACGCACGATGTTCTTTGAACAGTATAGGGAATCCCTTTCGTGTGCTCCAAGCGATAAAAAAAAATCTAGTCAGCTCTAGAGAGGGCCAGAGCTGACTAGATTCCTTTCTCATTTAGCCGACATTGGCTTGACATAAGAAAAGTTACGTCGATATTTCTACAAATAATTATCATTTTCGTACACATAAACATAAAAAACCTCGACGGCCAATCCAACGACCGGAATAGTAATTTTCCTAACAAGTGCGGAAAGTGATTCTTTCCCGCACGCGACTAGTTCGGGCAAGCAGTCGAGTGCGGGAAAGATACTTTCCGCATGAGTTAGGAACAATATTTTTTCTACAAGCGTAGGAAATTGATTGATTTGTTCAATTAATTATTCATTCATATAGGAACAACTAACATGAGAGAGAAATATATTCTCTATCTACTGATTATTAGTAATAGCTATTATGAACTTACAGTTTGACGCATTATGTATAGGTTCATTGCGGAAGCCAGCAGGCCCATAAGGTGTTTGGTCTCTAGGTTTCAGACACTTCTAGGGAATGAGCCAAAAATACTTATTCTTTATTCGGTATTTTCATTTCTTTATTGAAGCACCATTCAATAAAACGCGTGTATAGCTATTCATACATTTCTTAAGACTTCGTTGGCAATAACGCATCTGTATCGCATCCCTATAGCTAGAAGTTTTTGATCACATTGTGGCAATTCCACTGAATCAAAAATGACAGTAACGCTGTGTCTGTCACTTCGACAATTACAAACTCATTTGAGATTTGATTGGCATGACAACAATAATCGTTCCTCATCAGATCAATCCAAATCTATAGGGGGATTTTTATAATAATCAATTTTTATTTTTCAATATTTCTCAATTTTCACAATCAGTAGTGCAATTTGATGGATGATTCTGAACATACATACTTAATACTGCATCAAACAAACTGAAACTCTCATATTCCATCACCTACCACTTATATTTTGCCATATTATCATATCTTCGTTTTTCCCGCACTAGTGTGGGAAAAATTTTCCAGAATTGTTGCGGGAAAATGACACTTCCCAAACTAAATTGCGTGCGGGTATAGGGTGAATCACGCACGCTTGTAGAAAAAAAGTATTATTCAAATGTTTCTAACTTGTCTGCAGTAATGTGGTGGTGCTCCATCTTGTTGGAATACAATATCCCTATTGATGTGTTTGTATTCAGGCAACTCTTAAATGTTCTGTAATTTTGTAGTAGATGCAGATATTGACTTTATATTAATTCTTTTCCCCAGATAGCGCCCAAGTTCCAATTTTTTCAGTTGACCCGTTCAAAAAATAGAAGGCGGCATTAAAGAAAAACACTGTATATATATATGAAGGCTCAGTTAGGTGAGAAGAAGAACCAACAACTTACGTTTCAATCAGTTTTCTTACTCAAGTGTCGTTGAGAAAAGTTCCTGAATCAAAAAAATCAAATCTTGGTCGATATGAGTCAATAAAATAATTTAGGTACGGTCGTATGTGATCACATCCAAGAATATTCTCTGTATTTAGGCAGGTTATTGAATGGACGAATCACTTTCTGTCAACAGTTAGATTTATTGATGCTCAACCTGAAAGTCAAAACATTTCATAAAGTATATAGTATAGTATAACTATATCTAATATATCATGTTCTCCATTTCATATCAACGAACCAACAGAAAATTCTTTTATGTATGTAATTAGAATCTACAGTAACACTCATCGGTAATCATAGATGCATTCTTCTAACAAACAGTCAATTATTATTCTTCCATATGTGGTATAGGCTCTCGATTTTTACCCGATCAGACATATCTTTTCTCTTTCTATACTCGGAAAATATAAAAGTGAAATTCACATCCTTCGGATGGTAAACGTCGAACTCTAAATAATGAACTCAGTGTTGTCAGATGTGTGGGACGAAGGAGTGTCATTTTCTTTGCAGTCACACTTCCATGGCGCATTGAAGAGTTTTTTGTCTGATCTCATAGACCCCATATCGAAACCAGTATAGGTGAATTGAGTATTCCATAAAAAAAAATACGATCAATTTAATTTTCACTTAGTTATGCATCACGCTGTATATTCCTGATGTAGGTCGAGAATTGGGACACCAAAAACCAAAACTATACGGTCTCAGAATAATTTTTTCAAACCCATACATATAGGTATCCAATGTATACGATCTGTCCACGTAATGCAAAGTTTACTGTTAACATTTACCCATTGTTTTGTTAAAATAAAAATGATAATAATAGATGTCCAACAAAATATTCGGAATACTAATGTCCTGGATATACCTACCAACACCTAAGTCACAAAATAAAACCATATCGATTTTTTTGGTTACCATATTGCACATGTTTTCTTGAATATTTCTTATTTGATTTACCCTAATTAGCAAGTAGTGATGACATTATCTTTTCTAGTGATTTTTTGTCTCATTCCATAACAGATAGAAAGAGATATATTTTGACTCACCTCTAGATAAAGACCGACGCCCGACAGGCCAGGATAAAGGTTCAAAAGGGGCGGAACTGAGAATAACGCATTATTAAAATATTAAAAAAATTTCAAAAAAAAACTAACTCTAACATTATCTTCAATAGGAAGAGGTATGGACCACTGTGACCTCACAACATACACCTATTAGTTGTAAATTTTGAAAGTGCAATACTGAATTTGGATTTTGAATAACCAAAAATTAAAAATCTACCATATGGCGAATAAATAACTGAAATAAAATGCCATTACATTTTCCATCAGGTTTTTCCTAATATTGAGTAGATTTAAGTTCATTATTTTTCTTTCAAGACCAAGATCCTTGGGAGAGAGCCTTGGTCTTGGTCTCGAAAGTCAAGTCTTCTTCTTCTTCTTCTCTGCACAGGTGGGCGGGTGCGTAGACCCCTGCACTCAGGCCACTTCAGTCGGGCCCATTGTGCGCCCACTTATCCTGTGAATCAGCTGGGCATGCCGATTTCTTTGACGAAATTCAGCAGCTTCCTCAGTTGAGTCGCTTTCACATCCTTTGGGTGCAGTACAATGCTCCCAAAGGCAGCTCTCCTCTGATGCACCAGCGCGGGGCATTCAGTGAGTATGTGTGATGATGTTTCATCATCCTCCAAGCACCATCTGCAGATGGGATCATCTTTGATCCCTATGAGTTCTAGGTGCCTGTTGAGGTGGTTGTGCCCAGCAGTAAGGGGCCCAACTACCATCTTGAGATCCCCTCTATTAAGTGACAGAATCTCTCTTGTGAGCCTTTTTGAAGGTTCCTTTATATGGAGCTTTGATTGTCTCATTCCTGGCGTGTCCCGCCATGTTTCAAGAAACTGCCTCTGTAGCATTTCCTTCATGAAGGACATAGCCGTACTATTGGGTATTCCCAATATCGGCTCTGGTCTAATGTGTGTCGTTCATGAACCGATCTTGGCTAGTCTGTCTGCCTCCTCGTTCCCCGGGATACCAGAGTGTCCTGGAACCCACATGAGGCTGACTTTCCTAGTTTTTGCCATATTTTCTAAGGCACTTCTACACTCGGACACCAATTTAGTTGTGATCCTATTGGATCTCAATGCCATAATAGCAGCTTTGCTGTCCGAGCATATGGTGACTGGTCCACGTCCACTTCTGCCGAAATTTTCTTGGTCTTGGTCTTGGGAAGATTTATCAAGTCTTGGTCTTGGTCTCGCGAAGCTCTAGATCTATGGGTAAACTAACCAATCTGGCAACACTGCTTTAACTGAACTAATAAATCTGGAACATCGAAGTCGTCGATTCGGTAAATTTTCATTGACATGGTGAACTTGATTCTGCCGTATTAGGTTGTTCCTGATTCTAAACCGAAACGTTTTCATCTGATTAGCGGCAAACACCGATATTGCCGACCTCCGTGAGTAAAAGAACGTGACCTCAAAGAGGTTTACAATGAGTTTTATAGTTGACCACAAATTATATGTACGAGCAGCGTCGTAAATTGCACTGATAGACAGAAACCATTTCAAAATAGCGAATGCGCGTAAAACGCGAACACGACTTGGGTCGAGTCCATTAATCGACTTGTGAAAAACAAATAAATCAATGCCATGAAAGTCACCAGTTTTGATTGCCTAACTATCTTCAACAACTCATCAAATACGACCTCTCTCTATATAGGTTGTGCCGAAATTAGCCTGCCAAACTTCAAATGAGTCGAGAAATGTTTGCTAAGGGAGCTAGGGCCCCCTGAGAGGGGACTCCTGAAGATGATACCGGGTGAACAGTTATAGTCTGACCCATTTCAAATGCTTATATCTCTGAAACCATTCAAGTTATCGTTGTGCAGTTTGGACTAGTCTATTTTGATATTTTTCAAGTTTTTTTTGACAGGTTCACCTTCTCTCTTGAACATCCGGTTCTACCGGAAACAAACTATAGCCATTATTCAGGTATAGGACAACTTTTTCATTTCATTGAATCACCCTGTATATTTTTGCACATTCAGGAAGACTGGTCTTTTCTCTTTCTAACAATGTATAACAAGTTATGTTTTCTTAGAAAACTATCAGAGTTATAACTGTTTGAAACAACTACTGCATGTGGAATGGTTTAATGAGATTTTGCAATGTAACCAAAGTCGTCTTTGGAAATCCTGATCACAACACATGAAATGCCAGATTAGATGTGTCAAATAAAGATTGTCGAGCATTTGTACTTTCTTCGAGTTGAAAAAATGTTTACTTTGACTGAAAAAGCAAATGAACTCATCATAAATCTGCATCAGATTTATACTCAATATACGGTAATTCAGCATTTCAGGATAGCATCCTAATATGCAGTAGATGCTTCAAAGAGTTATAACTCTGATAGTTTTCTAAGAAAACATAACTTGTTATACATTGTTAGGAAGAGAAGAGACCTGTCTTTCTGAATGTGCAAAAATATACAGGGTGCTTCGATGAAATAAAAAAGTATACCTGAATAATGGCTAGTTTGTTTCCGGTAGAACCGGAAGTTCAAGAGAGAAGGTGAACCTGTCAAAAAAAACATGAAAAATATCAAAATAGACTAGTCCAAACTGCACAACGATAACTTGAATGGTTTCAGAGATATAAGCATTTGAAATGGGTCAGAATATAACTGGTCACCCGGTATTTCTTGATTATTTTCGAAAGGCCATGTCACAACATGAAGCGTTTCGATACAAAAACTCAACTTTCCATGGCCGATGCATTGATGATGAAATCATTCCAAAATTTCATTCAGGAGTGTATAATACAGGGTGGGACTGCATCATTGATGAAACCTAATTCTATGTATATTTTTAGACAATTTAATCTCGGATTTTGAAAATTCATACTGTTTTACAGAAAAAAGGTGCTCTTGTTCGTATCGATCAGAAGTATCATTTAGGAATGACATCGATTTAAAAATGCTGTTACACTCACATCTAATGTATAACGTTGCTAATTCTCAAATCATGGTGGTTAAAAAAAAATCTACTATTTTATTTTCATCAAAAAATCTTATGGATGCGCGTAAAATGATGAAAAACTACTCAAATCTTTGTTCATTTTTTTTCCATATCATACTACGATTGATTACAATGTTATGCATAATATCTGAGATATACCAATATTTTCAAATCGATTTTACTCGAGAATAATACATCTGTTCGATACGGAAGAGTACTTTTTTCCTGTAAAGAGGTGTGGATTTTCATAATCCGAGATTGAATTGTCGGAACCTATCCTTACAAAAAAGTTTGAGCAGTATTTAATGTAGTCCAACCAAGGTAGTTTTCGTCATTTTACACTAGTCAACGATATCTAGCCACCTCTGTTATCATTAACCCGAATTCACTGTTTTGATGCGAGATTCGCAGGAATGGCACTCGAATCCAGTAGGTATCTATCGATAACGACTTGTTATACGCTGTCATGGTCATGGCAATTAGATTTTGATGACAATTGAAAAGAAGTGCTTTCATACTGTAAATCGGTCCAGTTTTAAATTTCACAGAACTATAATGATTGAAATATATATATATATATTGCTAGTGGTGAAAAAACTTCAAAGTACACCTTGGTAGTAAAGAATATCATTTCCACGGGACCATATAAGTCTGTATAGGTACAGTATGTTTGAGATATCAATAGTCTGATGAAAAATAAGACAATAAAACATACCGAGTCTTTAGGTCATATTATGTTTGAGGCCCTCTATATATGGCGAGTTCATCAGCAAATTGAACTGAATGAGCATAGTTCCCAATATCGTGAATTCAGCTCAGAAGATGATGGAAATGTTGATTGAAGGTATTTTCTTTTTGATAGTTCTTCAAAATCTGAGCAATGAGTTTTCTAGTGAAATTCCGGGAATACCCAGGAAAATATCTGAAAAATTATTAGTATGAGTATACCATTTATTTCATAGGTGCTGTTATAGAACTCACGACATATACAGTATGATGAAAATGTATGGAATAAATTCATTATTTCAGAAATGGGCAACATTTGAAGAAATTCCAAAAACACGTGAGTTTCAATTTTTGAAGCCTCATCTCATGACATTCATATGAGAGATGTTACGTCACTGGTGTAGAAGTAATGACGTAATGGACGATTTTTTCAAATACAAGCAGGGGTCATGTGACACCTCGTTTGAAAGGTCTACTGATCGTCTATCCAACAGTCAAAATTTTGCATAAGAATATTGCAATTAAAATGGATTATCATTTGGTCAACTGAATCTTGCAGAGGTCTGCTACTGAGAATTGAACATCGAAGGGTCGTCTAGTTGAAAAAATACACAATAAAAAAAGTTCTTAACTCTAGTTTTTGGATTTTTTTCGGAAGTCGTCTTGTTTTGAAATGATTTTATTCCATACATTTGCATCATACTGTATAACATAAATACACCAAACCTTGAAAACATATTTTGTCATTTTACTCAATGAAATTGATTTTAATGCATGAAGAACTCGGGATTCTTTGATATAGCATTTATTAACATCAAAATATACACATGATTGTTTAATCTATGCACATGATAATAATACCCTCCAACAATGCCTCCAACAGACATACTGGGTGAAATCACCTCTGTAAATCTGCCACTATCCCTCCCTCCCCACCGATCTATTCAGAAGAAGCATTCTCGTGTTAGTTATAGGATTTCATAATTCAGAATTGGAGATGTACTCATTTTACTCCGGTTATCATGATATGGGTGCCTGTAAAAAGTAATGAAACTAGTTCTCATGTAAATATTACGGAACCATGTAGGTAAACATGATACCATGTGACTGGTTTTTCACACTTCCTGACGTAATACTTGACAAGTTGGATACAAAATGATGACTGAATAGATCTACCAGTTATGCAAACGAGAAATAACTAACTGTTTTCCAGAAATATAATTTCGAAGTGCTGTCAACCCAGTACAAACCCCATTTTATTTATGTTTCTTTTTTCTATTATTTCCATAAGCATCATCAATAATTCTTTATTTTGATCTGTTTTGATCATAGACTAGTCATGCGTTATATTCATACTGATTTTGTTACAGTGTCTGTGAAATCTGAATTTACGATAAAATTCGCATTTTTTGGCATTCATTCAGTTACATTATTTATTTTTGTGTTCAGAACGAAGGAAACAATTTATTATCATTAAGAGTATAGACAAACTTTAATGTAGTACAGACATGTCACTTTGTAGCAGAAATAATAATTATTTAGTTTTTTATTTTGATATCCAACTTCGCCATCAATAAATTACGTTTTATTTAACTTCATTATGTAATATACACAAAGTTCTGGGATTTACGAGATATATACGGGATGTTTGCTCTATAGTCTTGTAGATTTTGTGATGAAATTCTAGCTACACAACACGTTTTGTGTATTCAACTGAGAAATTAAAGTTGGTAATTCAACACATCTGTAATTTACAACGTAACCGCAGTTCAATAACCGAATATTTAGCAGTAATATCAGAACTTGTGGCTGTTATCATACTATACAATCTTTTGGTTTCGTGCATCGACTTCCGCTTATGGAATCTAATACCCGCGATGGATCAAGCAAAAATAAAAGATGTGTGTGCGATTTGAGAAGGAAGCGTATTTTGTAACAATTTGAACACATAAATGATTTAAAAAAACACTATAAAATAAATAATTCAGTACTTTGTTCCACCGAATGGAGTTTAAATAATGATAACTTGAAGAAAAAATCATAAGAACCTTCATTCTAGCAACTTTCAACTCTTCCTGTATGAATAATAGGATGTTGAACAGGGTGTGTAGGGGGTTCTGTTTAATGATCTATTATACCTACTTTACCGAATATTTTAGTTGATAATCAGAAAAAGTCGAACTGTTGAAATGGTTTATTTGCACGGTCGAAAAATGATAATCTGCAACTCAATCATGCATGGAAAAATAATAACTGATGATGAATACTATATTAGGGTAGATTCATATATGCAGCAACATTTAACAATTATCCTGTAACATTCATCATTAAAACATTCTCAATTGAATGTTGAATTTCCTGTTTTCAATTAGGGTGTTTATGTGAATAATTAACAATTATCATTAATTCTGTCTGTAGGTTAATCGAGGAGGTGGTACATTCATTATTCCAAATTTTTTAGGATTTTCTCTCCTCGTTTCTCACGTATATTTTGAAATAATATTCATATTTTTATTTTATAGAAACGAGGAGAAAAAATCCCAAACAATTTGGAATGATAACAATTATCAATTAACAAGTAAAAAGTTTGTCATTTTTCAACTTCGTTAATTTGAATTAACCAGATTTTTTTCTATTAATCTATGGTGCGCCCAACTAAAGTAGGTATTAATACAGATGACGGCAGATTGGTTTTATCGATCAAAAATACTGAAGACAAAACTTCTAAATTCGAAAAATCAGGGGTATACAAACTCAACGGTGGATCTTGTCCTAAGGTATATATCGGTCAGACAGGTCGTACGTTTAATCAGCGCATTCATGAACATAAGGTGAATTTCTTGAAAAAGAAAACAAATTCAACATACGCCAACCATATATTAGAAGAAAACCATAGTTTCGATTATAGTTTCGAAATTCTACACGTAGAAAATAAATGAATGAAACTTAATCATTTCGAATCATTAGAAATCAACAAACTCAACAATTCTGACATTTTATTAACTGACACGATTTGTAATTATCCAGGAAGTTTGAGGTGTTGAAGATTTTGAGTATTCGATGCGATTTATTTTGAGTAGTTCTGAACGAACGTCAAAATTTGATTTGTTCAAGATCATACGGAGAAAATAATCATTATCATTATTCATATGAATCGAATCTGTATCAGATTCGAATTTTCCTGATGCCACCGTCTCCCACTGATCTCGAAGCTCATTCATAACTTTCTTGATACGTCGGCATCAACCAATTCAAATTCGACCTTCCATCAGCCGCACAAATGGCCATAAAGGACACACATCATGCACATAAACGAAGGAGAAATTACTATCAAAAGGCCGTCGTCGGCGCTATTCATTCTACTTTCTATAATGTGGGGGAGGTTGGGACCAGGGCAGGACTGGCCAAACAAAAAAGGCGATTTCGGAAACTTACTCGGTTTGATCGGATCCCTAACTAAATTGTTTAGGAAACTTGATAAATATATCAAAAGCAGGGTCGCCAAAGTCGCAAAAGACACCGCATGGCCATTACCTGCAATATATACGAGATATGTCAACCGAAAAAAGCGGGAGTTTATCACTCCACGACAAAAATATAATAATGAAATAGTTTGCATGTTGGGAAAAATTCCAATCGGTGATATACATCTTGTTTTCAATCTCCATAATAAGTTTGTAGTTTTATGAGCCAAGAAAGTAGAATTTGCGACAACACATGAGACAAGTTCACCAATCACCAGGTAAATATAAATACGTACTTGAATATAGTGTGAACATTTTCGTCTATCCAATTCACGAAACCACAGAAAACATAATATATTCTGTGTTCCTAACCTGAGAAGTTCGTGACCGTTGAAAACTAGTTTTTTGTCACCTGAACTCTCTGGATAGAATTAAAAATCCAGAGTAAGTTTCCGAAAACATCTGAAGAGTTGATAGTTCGCAAGTTTTTGCATTCCTATTTTCGAGAGGATGAAATTCAATCTCAAAGTCATCAGGACATTTAATAAAATGTTATAAGTAAATTGGGTTTGAAACAAGAATTGAATATTTACATCATGGCTATCAGGCCAATTTTACTATATGCCTCGGTAGTCTGGGGCACACAGTTAAATCTAATATCACCAGAGTACAAACATTACAAAACAAAATCGCGAGAATGGTGACAGGATCTCCTTGGTATGTTCGGAATAACCAGATCTCCAGGGATCTGAAACTCCCTTCAATAGTGAATCAGCTTCTTCGAAATGCAGTTGATTATGACCCAGGTGATCAATCAAAGTTCAGAAGACCGAGATTGTCCATGAAGTACAGAAAATATCAACATTATGACCAAATTTACTCTTCTAAAGTTTTGATATTCATTTGTTCCGTTCGATCTTTTTCAATCCTTAGAATGTATTTATGAAACTTATTTAAGGCAGAAGGGCTGTTCGCATAGAACTTCAATACCGTTTTCATTTCGAGAGATATCCAATATTAGCTGAGGGATGATTTATAGTTAAAGTGTCCTAGAACAATATATGGAAACTAAGAATTATGTGATAATAAATGATAATATTGGAGTTAAAGATATACTTACATGTATACAGGGTGATACATGTAACTTTTGCATCCAAGAACGAATTTCTCTGAAATTTATTACAATTATATAAGCAACCATTTCGGATTTGATTATATATCACCCATCAATATGGCGGACATATTCGAGTACAACAGGTCAAAACAAATGCAATCTCTTTGTCATATGTATTTTTTTCGCAAAAATGCAAATGAAAGTTGTTTTTTATTTTACCTCGTGGATAAATGAGATGTCAAGGCTATTAGCAATGTACATAGCAGATATAGCAGTATGTCCCTCCAGAACAGACATTAATGGAAAAAAATGTCATTTTTTGTATTTTGGTATAGTAACAAATTGTACCTATAAAATTTCAGAAATCAACAACTAGATCATAAACGTCCTTGCAGTTTGAATAAGTTTTAAACTAGTGAGCTGTGCAGAACAACATTTCTGAATCTTGTCAACTAATTGTGAAATTATTCCTCCCAAGATACGTAATTAAAGTATATACAGCCATTGTTTTTCAACCATCTCAACCCCGTTTTTTTTGTAGAAAATTTGATTTTGACATATTTCCAATCGTATTTTCCAAGGTGCTTCCGTCCCAAGGTATAAAAGTCAATGTGTATACAACAATTCTTTCTCTATCATCTTAATTACCTATTTTCTGTAGAAAAGTCAATGTGAAAAATTGATTGGTTCGAAAGTTTATTCATATTCGTTTTTTCCAAATTGTTCCTCTTCAGAAGTATGTATATAAGTCAATGTGTTTACAGCATTTTTATTGAATCGAAAAGAGGAAAATCGTTGGAAAATATCATATTAAACATCCATAATTATGTAAGAATTTCACCTCTTGAATATTCCTCTAATTTGAAATAAGTATTCATATAAACAACCATTGGTATCGAAATTTCTAACATGTTTAAATATGTATGAACCATAATGTCACATTAGCTCTTTTCGATATAATTCACTTTCATCATTGGAATATGTTCACCATGTGAAAAGGCTTAAATATTTCGGATTTATCGCACCATTGATTTCCAATTAAAATGTATCGAAAATTTTACACAGTGGTAAAATTCTTTTTCGAGTTTAATGAGGCATCAAAGTGCGACTACAACTAATAAACAACATTGAAATCTCCATTAAAATAAATTTATAATGTATATACGACTTTCTAGAGAAATGTTGGCATTCATGCGATCTCAAATCTAAGAGCCCATAATAGGCTTCAAAGGTTCATCAGTATCAATCATTCATCATCCACAATTTATATTTTCTGTTGAAGACACAAATACCGGGTGTCACAGAGCTTTCAGGCCAGCATATATCTAATAGTTAGCTAGCATATACAGTGTGTGCGGTTTCAATCCGCAACACCCTCCTGATTTGTAACCCGTCGACCGATTTTCAAAAACAAAAATTCCATAATAAACACTACTTTCGTCGCACCCCAAAATGATGCCCCTGTTATAATGTGAACTTTTTTCGGTTTTGAACAATTTGAATTTGGTTTACACTGTTACACTGTGGAATATTCAAAAGGATCCCAAATGAAGAAAGAAAATGTTTCTCAACTTTGACAACAGAGGCATGAAGATGATCTCATTAATGATTCAATCTTTTTCACATTATTTCGATGAATTTTTCTTGAGTATGTAATTGCTCGATATCTATAATTCGATTTTTAGATATCTGTTTTTTTCATCTCACTTTCGCATTGTTCAAAATTAACCAAACGACCTAATCATTATAATGATACACTTTGGAGTTTTCCGCAAGGATTGGAATTCATTAGACGGTATATACTTTCACGACAAAATTATAACCCCGGCTCACTTCGATCGGACAGGACAAAACCTTTTAGAAAAGTATTATTGCTGCTTCGTGAGTCGTACGTCTCAAAACATGCGGCCATTGTCTTATCTTATTAAAAGACCCGGTGGTCTTCGAGACAATTTGCAAAAAATCAGAAAGGAAAGCGGCGTGTTATGTCGAAATCTGCACCTATATCGGATAAATCCCAAGACTGGTGTTTGCCAACTTGTGAAGGAAGGGGACAAAAATGTATTCTGAAA
Organism: Phaedon cochleariae; assembly: GCA_918026855.4. Taxonomy (NCBI): domain Eukaryota; kingdom Metazoa; phylum Arthropoda; class Insecta; order Coleoptera; family Chrysomelidae; genus Phaedon; species Phaedon cochleariae. Next base: position 6,913,439 of record OU896715.1, on the reverse strand, counting down.
ACGAATATTTTGTTCTGCGAACGTCTCATGATCATTTTTGACACATAAAATTCATAGTTTTTTTCAAACTGCAGTGAAAGTGTGAGGAAGATTAGAAATATTCCATTTTTGATGTTTGTTTATGACCCTTGAAAATATCCTGTCACAGGTTACAAAAACGATATACAGGATGAACTTTTTGCTATAAACTAAACTATCAAAATTTTTTAAGAATTGTCCTGGATTTTCCTGATTCTGAATGAGTCAGTCGATTAGAGAGTAGTAGCATAATATTCCACAAAAAAAACCTGAACCCTTACTAGGGTAGGTAGAACACTGCAAAATAAGTTGGGTTCACTCCGTAAAAAATTTCTCAACGGCATCTGTTATCAAGATACAAGGTGTTGAAAATATTATTTTTTTACACATTTTTCAAGATTATGTCGAAACTACTGGCTACATTGTGATGAAATTTTGTACGGATGTTTCTTGAAATCTGACACATCGCAAGAATTTGTTTATATATATCTGTCTCTCATAGAGGGCGCTAGTTACAAGGTTCGTACCGAGTAGTTAAGAACATAAATTTTTTGAGGTTAGATTTTTCAATGCAAATATGATATGAACTTGAACTTCTTTCAATTTTACACCAAAAAGGAACTCTTGATGAAACTTGATACTATGTGCCGTTTTCGGAATAGTTCTATTTGAAAATATTGGAGTAGTATTGATGCTGGTATAAAATGAATTTTATTGAGTTCAATTACCTATTTATTCAGATTCAAAAACAATGAAATTATTATAAGTAGAAAATTCAAAGATATTTGACTAGAAACATGAAATATTGAATCAGTTACAGTAAATGTTCAAAATGTCCTACGTTTCGACAAATACACGATTCTATATTCTTTTCTTAAGAATGTACTATTCTTCTAAACAGATGAGGATCAGCTGTTAGGTCATTTGAGTGATGTTCTATTATGTCTTACAACTCTTGAAGTGAATTTACCTATGTAGCTTATAGACTTTCTGCTCAAGATACAACAAAACTGTGTAATCCATGTTCTTAGTCAAATCTGTTTCGATGTTATTCTTGTGATTCATTGTTGAATCAATAAGTTTAGCATCAGGAATGTATTGTTGTTTTCGGTTTTCAATGAATAGGTGATAAATTTTCATAATACTCGCTCTATTACATAGCTTTATACCAGCAACATTCATCATTTTAAAATCGAAATATTCCGAAAACGGAACACAGTAACGAGTTTTACCAAGAGTACCTTGTTGGTGTGAAATTGAATGATGTTCAAGTTCACATCAAATTTGGATTGGAAAATCTAACCTCAAAAAAGTTATGTTCAAAACTACTCGGTTCGAACCGTGTAACTAGCGCCCTCTATGAGAGTCAGATATAAAAACAAATGCATGCGATGTGTCAGATTCCAAGAAACATCCATACCAAATTTCATCACAATGTTGCCATTAGTTTCGACATCATCTTGAAAAATCTGTAAAAAATCATTATTTCAACACCTTGTACCTTGATAACGGATGCCGTAACGAAATTCTTGTACTGAGTAAACCCAACTTATTTTGCAGTGTTCTACCTACCCTAGTAAGGGGGTCAGGTTTTTTTGAAACACCCTGTATATTGGTGAAGAAGAGAAGAGGACATTTTCTGATGGTCATTTGGTATTCCTCATGACTCGCCCTGTATAGTAAGAAGGGAGAGACTGTAACAACAGTGGCATCAGGCGGTGATTTATCTTAGCCACGGGCATCTCATCTTCGTCAATCAACCGATGGATCATTAGACATTCCTCAGACTGATCTCCATTATGTAATTTCAATTTACAGATAATCGAAGTTTGGCCCCAATCGAATTTACATCATGCGGCGATGAGAAGCTTTCAAAATATGCGTGAATGAATCACGTAGATCATAGCTTGATGAAAAATAGTGAACGTATTACGAATCCATCACCTGAAATTCATCCTTATATGGAATTGAAATCTATCACACCAACCAACTACCGTATAGGTCGGCTCTTCAAGGTAGAAAGAAACATTATTTGAATATCAGCGAAATACCGTTATGGTTGATGCAAGAGGTCAATGGTTTGTGCTGAAATGAATATTCCGATTTTGTAGTACACAGAAAAAATAACGTATGGTCCGAAAGTTTTGGGAAAAAAATTCACCTGGTTTGATTGAGTGACAAAATGCATTTGATCAAGCAGGCGTAGTAATTAAATGTCACCCGTCTTGTCATCTAAATAAGCAATGCAAAAGTTGTTGGTTTGCGCTTACCAAAATGTCTTATAAAATTGATCTTCGTCGAGGTATTTATAATCTCGATGGGCGAATGACGAAACGAGAGATTGTCGATATTTTTCAAGATCAGAACATAAGTAAATCGACAATATATCGTACAATTAAAGATTGTGAAGAAGGGATACCATGTATAAACTTGCCAAAAAACGGTCGGCCGCGGGTTTTGAACCAATTAAGAGAGCGGAGACTTATTCAAGCAGCTAAACACAGAATTGGGATCTCACAGCGAAAACTGGCCAGAAGATTTCATGTTGGAAAGACTACGGTGTTTAAGACCCTATCAAGACACAATGTTTTGTTCCGGAGAAGGCGAAAAGCTCCAAAATACACAGAGGCTCAGTTAGAAAGAATTCCAAGATGTTGCCGCGCGTTGAGGCGAGTGCATTTTGCCAACAAGTTGATCGTGATGGACGACGAAAAATATTTCACTTTGGCCAACTCTGAGATGGAGGACAATGATGGTATCTACACGGACGATCACGCAAATGTTCCTGGCGATGTGAGATTCAAGAGCAAAAAGAAAGTTTGAGGACAAAATTTTGGTATGGTGTGCCATTTCTGAGGCTGGTTTCATTTCACAGCCCCACATTGGCATTGTTCGTGGTGAGGCCTTAAATGCAGAGCGATATATTGACAGATGTCTTTCTAAATTGCTTCAGTTTTTGAATACAAATCATGCGAATGACGATATTATGTTTTGGCCAGATCTTGCTTCATTCCATTATGCGAGAATCACAAGGGATTGGTATGGGGCCAACAACATCAACTTTGTACCGAAAGTGGACAATCCCCCCAACCTACCTCAGGCACGCCCAATTGGAGACTTCTGGGCAATATTGAGCCGGAAAGTCTACAATAACGGATGGGAAGCACAAAATCAAGAACAACTCCGACGTCGTATATCGGGAAAAATCAGAGAAATCAACGCTGGGGTCGTTCAAAGGATGATGCAACGCGTCAGAGGAAAACTCATGCAGATCGAAGACAACGGTCCCTTGTCGATTATTTGAACTTTAGGTAGTGATAAGAATAGTTAAGAGATATTGTAAGATTATTTGTTGAGATTATAAAAAATTATTTCTAAGAGATGTCAGCATCTGATTTTTTCCCCAAAACTTTCGGACCATACGTTATGTGTGCATGACAGAATAGCTATTTCTGTAACAAAGAAGGAAAGTGCAACTTCTCCTCCCGGGGATGAAGTTTACTGCCCGACGCGTAGCATATCGATATGAATAATGCGAATACTAGGTATATATAATAGTTAGGTGTTGTTATTAATGATCATATTTTTTCCCACGATTTCTGGATATTCTCCAATAATCTTTTATTGCGTGTCTCCCGCATTGAATAGAAAATATAAAATAGAATGTCTCAAACTAGGAAATGCAACCGTCAATTAAATGTAGCGCTCATCCCATGGAAATAACTTCATATAAACAAAGACAATCATGCAGATCAGCACACCTTGCCTCATTTAACTTTCATATTTTCAACAAATAGGTATTATGAAATGAGAGGATTGAGAACGAGTATACATGCAATTTGTATGATTCTGACATAAATATTTCGCATTTGTAAAGAATCTCCAATTTTGGAATTATAGCATACATCGTATAATAAACAAAAATTGATGATCGCAGTCTTTTAACTCATACAGTATGGCTCAATGTTCTATAATTTCAATGGATCTGCTTGCAATTCATATCTCACAAGACTTGAAATATTTATAATGTGAAATGTGAGATGTGAAATAAATTTTTTTATAAGCCGAAAAATTAATGTGATAAATTGCTCCTCTTATGATGGAACAGGATTACTTCATCCAGAGACATCATAAGTAGGTATATTTTTTCGAATGTATATTATATGTTTATGCAGTCACCAAATGAGTCATGCATCTCTTAGTATTCTGGCACTGACAAATTCATAAATCTTGTTGCTGTTGATTGATGTCTCTTGTATAATGATGGGCTTTTTGTCGAATCAAGTTGTTTGTGTTGGTGGCCTTTTATTTTCACCTTGATTTCAAGTGTACATATACTTTTTAGCATTACGACATCTTAGGTCCACGTGATCAATACGTGAGTTATTAGAAATAATTAGGAATCTTAGTTTTTTTCTATCTGATATTTAAATTCCTATTGTCATTATTAGATATTTATTTTTATTCAAATTTGAAACAATGAAGCGAATGATAGTTAACTCAATTAATCACTCTATTCGTTTCAACTTCTCTGATGTATGAATATGTGAGCATAAACCGCTATTCAAACGTTTGATCGTAAATAATATTGCTACAATTTCTTTCGCGATAAACATATTCCTGCATAAACGCTCTGTACATCAATTAAGTGCGGGTACAGTATAGTTGATTTGCTTTGTTAGGTAAATCCTGTGGTCTGAAACTGTAAATTGCCGCCTTAGTTCACTTCAATTACATCCCATATTTACCACTATCCAACATAAATCAAGATAGCCAAGAACTTCCTAGAGATAAATAATAAGCGTTTTAATTAATGCAAGGTCAGTGTCGGATGTGATACCGTTTTCTGAAACCTGAATAGGTCAATCAGGACAAGGTGTTTTTCAGATTTCTGATTTATAGAATCAACTCCTCATTAGAAACCTTCCAAAATTTCAATTTTTTTTGAGGCTCATATAGTATAATAATGATAATAATTAATGTATTTATTACTCCTGGATAGAAAATAGAAAGACTATTCATGGATAACAGTCGGGGGCGAATCCAGGCAATGTTTGAGGAGGGGGGGGATCATAGGAAGTATCACGGCTCATTGAGTATAGCAAAAAAGAAAGGGATTTTCTTTGGTGCCCTCTGAAAAAAAAGTATTTCTCTGAAAACAAGTATTTTTTCAGAAAGAATGAGTCTAATAGATAAAACAATATTCAGTTATCTTTCAAGTATCAAAATTCCTGTTAAAAAACCAAGTTCAAAATATTCGATATGAGTATTTCACCAATATACAAGCTATTTGACAAAATCCGCCAAAAGCCAAACGCGAAGAAGTTACTTTACCCATCAAATCCAATGAGAAGGACAAGTTGATTTTCGAACAAAATTAGTTGAAATAAAAAATGCACTCTCAATCGACAAAAATATATATTTTCATAAAGTTTTGAGATGCATCATTGAATGTGGCAGTGAATTCCATTACGGCCAGTTTGAATATTTCAACTTTTTTCACAGCACACTTTAAAATCACAATCACAAATGGACTACTGACATTCATTTCAGTATAATTACTCTCACATTTAATGATGCATCCCTAAATTGTATGTCTTGTCAATTGAGCATTTATTTTTTATTTCAACTGATTTTGTTCCAAAGTCAACTTGTCATACATCACTGATGTTTTCCGAAAAAAATCCAGATCAGTAAGAAAACATATTATGCATTGCAGCGCTTTTATCTCGAGACTGGCGATTGCTATGGAAACAGAAGGTAAAAATGTCGATATTTTCATATTTTCAGTTCAAACTGAAATTCAGTCAGCGTGGAAGAAGATAATTTCCATTCAAATACACCTTTCCAAAAATTTCATTTTGGTAGCTTCCAGGTGAGTTGAACATACACTATCTGGTGTTTTTGTCATTATTGCGATGAATAACTAATATAATTAAGAATATATCTTGCTTGAATTGATCTTCAACCAGAATCTGTTTGAGACTGTGTGCAAAACTCGTATTATGTATTTATGTGTATAGCTACTAAAAATGTATGTATTGCATATAAATTCCGTTCAACATGCCAATTATAATTTTATTGGTGAATACAATGTTGTCGGGTTGAGAAACTTCAAGTCGTTAAATCCAGTTCTCACAGAATCTATGGGCAAAATGTTCAAAACGTTGTATAATGCAAATCTCGATTTATCAGATAGTAACCTCGATGGTTATGAAGTCCGCCCACATGGTACAGCTTGCTAACCACATTAGTTTATCATTCACCAACCAAGTTACTAACTCTATTAGTGATGTATTTACTTGACATGAGCATTCACTTAACAATGGGGTTATACACACTAGTCGAATTTACGCCATATATCTATTTTATTTTGATCATTCCATATATTAATAGTAATTCACGTATAAGAAGTTCGGAAAACACTGTTTTTTTGGACGAGTAGACAAAACTCTATGGGCCGAGCCGAAGGCGAGTCCTGGAAGTCTGCGAGTCAAAAAAAAAAAATGTTTGGACGTGTTGATGCGTACACTATTTTTTTGGCAACCATATAGAATAACAAATCAATGAGACACATTTCCATACTACACAGGAAGAGAAGTTGAAATTTTACTCAAGATCCATGCAATAATGTGTCAATTGCGGTCCAAGCCCCATTGAGTTGAAATATCACCCCACTCAACTGTGTAAAATGGTAATTCATGAGCCGATTCAATCAAATTTATTACAAACATTCTCAAAACTTGATGGAATATGTAGTTTGAGTTGAGAATTCACTCAAAAATTTCAATCAGTAAATTCACTCACAACCACATATGCAGTCACTTAAATAAATTTTTCACAGTGTATATTCCTTTGTAGAATACCATCTCTTCTTTATTAATTCTCATTTGTATCAAATACTGAAATTTGAACAGAATACCTATATATACCTACTAACTGTAACATTGGAAATTTCGTATGGCCATTTTCAAACTCACTATCGCAGCTGCTTTCTATAGTTTATTGCGATTAACTAATATTAGTGTTTTATTTCTCAACAACCAATGAAAATATTTCCACATCCTGAATAGAAATAAGAGTTTAGTTCCACAGTAGAAGTATCAAGTATGCCGGCGATTTTCATGTTATGAAATATCGTGAACTTCGATAATAATTTCAAAAACGTACAGAGTTCAGAGAATACGGTTTGCGACAGTGAACATGCTTGGGTTAGTTTTTCAGAATAATGTGAGACAAATTTTCAGTAGTTATATCCCTAGGACATTGATAATAGACCAGATAATTTTATGACAATCGAAAACGAGGGATTTGTCAATGTCCGAAGGATATTCGGCTGGGAATGTTTTGGCAAAAAATGTATAACTCAACAGGACACAACGAAACATTTATTTATTCATCAAAGTTGGTGAAAGTTCAATTATTAAAATTCAACTTAACATTAGATTCCTTGCTGTTCTCTACTATAGAAAATCTATTACCACGCATAACATTCATGATCTTGTTGTGGTGTTCTTGATCTAGATTTAGGTACGGTTTTATAGAATTTTGATTGCTATGACCAGTAATTCTCAGCAATTGTTGTTCTCCTACACCACTCTTTGCTAATTTGCTTACAGCAGTTGATCTATTCGAGTAATTTGTCATCTTCTTGTCCTTCACATTCAAGCCAATTTAGTCCATCCATTCATTGTATTTCTTCCAACAGGTAGGTACATTATCGTAACATTTGTCAGTTTCATTTTTCCAGTGTCGATTTGGTTTCAAGAACAGTCGTGTTGAGGTAATATTGTCGCCTCGTTTTGATATCAGTTTATGAAAAAGATGTACTGGGCAGCTTTGTATTACACTATTAGAAACCAACCATCTACTACTAGTACAGCTTTTAGAATCACCTAGGCACGTTTTACTGAACACCGGATTGTATCCAATGCGATTTGTTGGAGAGTCATCGATATTTTTCTCGATTTGAAAGAAATCCATCAGACAAGCAACTGCCTCTCCTCCTCGCCACGCTAATTCCACAGCAGCAATATGGTAAAATTTTCACATGCAAATTGCACTGAATGCAATTATCAGTATAATGTTGGATTGATTGGTTGTGTTCAATCATGTGACCACAAATTATTTGATTTCATTGGATTTCTACTGAACCAAAAAATTGTCACTGAAACAGGTCCATTTATTGTCAGTTTGCCAATGACGTTGAGATGGTGTCCTTCGCTTTACATTTCTATAACTCTGAAAATGAGGATGATCTGTTGAAATGTTACGTTTGGTTACGTATAAATACGTACGACCAAAGCGAATAAATAGGTTTCTTTCGCATCTTTTGCGATTTCACGGCCATGAAGATGTCTCAATTTCTCACACAAACTGAACCTAATGACGCAACACCTTTGCCTAGTCATAATAATGATGATTGATGCGGGTTTGATAGATGACGATATTTCATGAATTGAATGACATTTCATGCGTGAATTGAGATTATAACAGTTTTCTTGGAATTCCACCGACAATTGGAATTACCTAAGCAATTTTCTAGATTAGCCTTCATCAAATTCGGATTATGATGAAAAAATGTATCTCCGTCTTAGAAATGATTGATGTGAATTCTAAAATGTATGAAATGATCTCTGGATTCTTGATGATGATGATGTTATGTATATGAGCAAACTTTAAACTCAACAATCCCAGGAAAACTATGTCCTGATGCGTAGACTCCTCGGTGAGAGAATCTGCAATTCTTAGTTTTTGCCATAGGTAACCTATAATAATAATAATAAGAATATAAATCTAATGCTTTTGATTCAATAAAGTACAAAGCAGTGAAATATAACAATTTTCCCGAAAACAAAGGGCGAAGTTCAATTCAGCTTCTAGATGGTTTCCTTCGAAACATTGCTCTACCACTTTGCTGATATACAGAGAGACTATTTATTGAAATCTCAAAATTATTTTGTTTAGCTCGATCAAATATGAGACTATTATTGCAAATAGCACAGTGATTTTTTTGTACTGAGTTTGTTGTTTTCTAATCGAGTAGAAGTCTTATATAAAAATAGATCAATGGTGACGATGAATCAGTGATAAAAGAGGCGAATTTCGCGCTATAGTCGAAGTGTTCAACATTTGAATCATCAACGATGATTTGATCACTCTGGAGATCCAGATTGGCGATAAGACTATATAAAAACTATATACACACGTCCATATACCTACAGCATGTATATTTGAAAGTATTGCGCAAAAGATGGTGAAATCGTCTTATTATTTCGTTCTTGCAATTTGTATAATGTACAGACATCGTCATTAAGGAGATTGCACTCATGATAAAAAAAAACAAAACATGAAACAATTGTTGCAGATTACATTATTACAGTACCTGAGTTGCATAATTATTCATCAAGAGGATTTTATCTGTCAGTCATATTATAAACTCATGTATTTCGCATGGTTTTTATCGAACGTATTTTTCAGAAACTATACACTACAGGGTATCCTGAATTAACATGGAATGATTTCAATCACAGGTTCTGGGAACGACAATAGTAAAGAAGAGAATATAATTATATAAACATTGGTCCAGAAATCTGAAGGAGAGCCCCAAATTTTGTAAACTTTTTATGCTCAATTTGAAAATGTTGAGAATTTTCCGGAATTTTAATCAGGGGCATGGGAAATAGGTGGGGTTAAGGGCACTTTTCCTCCCAAATTTTTTGTTGATGATGCAATTTTCGGCAGTTTGACCAGGAAATATCAGAATTTCATCTATTTTCAAGGCCCTGATCAAAATAGGGAATAAAAAGTTAGGTACATACATGTACGAATTTCAGTTATTTTATCACAAAGGAATATTCCAAATATTTTGGGATTTTCTCTCCTCGTTTCTATAATATAAGTATATGAATATTATTTCAATATACGTGTAGTAAGGACAAATCAGATGATTTGCCCCAAAATGTCACTGCGTTTAAAGAATTTTCCTATCAGAGAGCCTGAAAGAAAAATTCACTAGCTTGTCAGTGACAATTTGTATTAAAAAAAGGTTGGAGAAAAAATATCGAATTTTCACTTATCTCTGGACGTTTCGGGACCGATTCTGCTCCCGTTTTCAACACAAGTGTAGTAGTCTACAATTAACGGGCGTACAATGGGCAAATCGGTATCTCTTTATTAAGTCAAAAATGATAATCCACATGACATCCTTCAAACACTCAACGTTCCCTTGGACATCTCTCGTGTACAGGGTAATTATTAAGCTAACCATAACTAACAAGGTAAGATATCAGTGAATTACTATTCTATATCTTCTACAGTTCGGCCGAACTGAGTTTGGCATGAATGATTGTGCTGTGTTCATCTGAATCATATAGTGAACTAGCATCTTCGACGCTCTGTACAAAGCGAGACGCCGTAACAAAATTATTATCAGGATCGAATTCTGGGATTTCCTGCTGTGCATCTGCAGAAAATTTTTTGGATTTGCTATTCGTGTTATTGATTTCAATCAATTGAGTTTGAAGTGTACTTATCTGTGATGTAAGATTGGCCACAATATCTAAGACCGATTTAAGATCTGAATTAGACGTGCTTGGTTGAGACTGTTGAGGAAAATGCACTGGATCGCATCTAGGTTGTTCTTCAACTTTAGTTTCGGTGAGCTTTTGGGCATAAGCTGAGTGATTATCACCATCGCCTTCATCGTCAGTTAGTGAGATCGGAAGATTGAGTTCACCAGGAGCCACATCGCTTTAAATTGGATTCATTTGAGGGAACAATCTGCTTGGATCAGACTGTATAAGCTGGTTGAAATTTCTGATTTGTGAGTTGGCGGATCGGGTTTTCATGCTTCTTTGGTTCGTCTCCATCGGGAAAAGGTAATACCGACTCTTAACCACTTCTGATACTGTAGTAGTCTACAATTAACGGGCGTACAATGGGCAAATCGGTATCTCTTTATTAAGTCAAAAATAATAATCCACATCCTTCAAACACTCAACGTTCCCTTGGACATCTCTCGTGTACAGGGTAATTATTAAGCTAACCATAACTAACAAGGTAAGATATCAGTGAATTACTATTCTATATCTTCTACACAAGAAAACATTATTTCAATAGCAAGGTCGTATCTGTCTTGAAGCTTTTCAGTTTCCACTGACAATTGGTGACGTTGGCAATCAAATGACTTACAGGATGTTTTCATTAATTTATCTTGAATTTACCATTTTCATGTTCAGATTTTAGTAGTGAATACCATGTTCTGTCTTTATCAACTGAACAAGAAGCAATGCTATTGTCTCCGTTCAGAAGAATGCAAGCATATTCCTTGATTTTTCTCTTCTGGTTGTTTTCTTCTCTTCCAATTTTATTTTAATATTATTCCACTCTGCAGTACTTATCACAAAGAGTTTAGAAACTATTGACATAAACCTTCATCTCGGGCCCTTGGATGGCTATAACCCTTCAGGGGGTCATTTCTGATGAACCCATGTTTATACTCGTGTTTATATGAATTTTTTTTAGTATCTTCGTTCCCGAATTCTTTGTCAATAGAAGTTATCACAAGAATTAATAACATCCAAAAGTTCAAAAAATCCAACACCTACCTCCTTTTCCTATATCCTTTGCGCACGAACATTATAGGCATTTCCTTTCGTGCGCTCCAAGAGATAAAATAAAGGAGAAAACCGTTATATTCTTGGCGTGTACCATACCAACAACACTGTACTGAGACATCTTTCAGACAAGTTGATGTTCGATGTCGGCAGTTACTACCGCTCAAAATGAAAGACTTCTCGACGCATAATAATCTCTGCGATCACGTATATGCCGACTTATTGTTATATAAAACTTTTTCCCATGGAATCACAATACCATATCTCCTCGTTACACCGTTCGCCATTTTGATGAGCTGGGTATACACAACACACTGACGAGAATTTCGTACTCAAAAGAATGCCGAGAAAGTGGATCTTCAAAGCCTGGAACGCGTTATAGATTTTATCTGATCCGACAAAATGCATGATGCAAGAAATGATAATATGCATCCCATGATTACCAAGAAATTTTTCTGCAACTGACACAAAAGTCGTCCATTTTAATACTAAAATCAGCTCTTCAATTGACGATTCTATTACTGACACAAACACAGGTATATGTTGCTATAGGCAACATATTTAGTTCCTAGGATCTTAAGTTGAACTTTAGCTCCTAGGAACTAAAAAGGAAGTATTGAATGTCATCAAGAATAAACAACATTGTTACGGTTGGTTATTTGGGTTGAGACGCATACCTGATTTGTTTCTGATTTCGGCAGATTTGGCATTTCATACCCATGCTGGAGATATGAATACATCTTATTATAGTTAATTATTGGAATTATAAACATCTCAGTTAAGTATTTTTGTTTTGATCAGGGAAGCCTTCAAGATTCAAATACTTGCTGGATCTGTATTTCATTCATTCTCGAGTTCTGACGCTCCGCCTCGCAAATGCAAACAAAGTGTCACTTTTGATCCTAATAAAACAATTTACTATTTTTTGAAGGGTTCAGTCATGTTTTTTCACAATAGTCATTTCTCTAAATGTCTCTCCTCGTAAATGATATCACACCAGAAATTCACAGTCAATTAATCGGTCTATTTCAAGGAATACCCTGTATTAGTTTCCCTCTCTTGACTTGTGTGTTAACATAATGATAAATCTGTTGTTTTTGTATGCAGAATGCGTTCTGCAATGTGTAATTTTTGAGGAAAAAAAGTCGTTTTATCAGGATCGTAAATCTTTTGTCACCGCATCATGAAGGTAATTTCATCGTAACCCCTGTTTTTCAAGCATAACACATCAGTTACACCAGCACAGGTGAAAAACAAGCGAACCTCGAAGGTCATGGCTACCAACCTCAGAGTATTACGTCATTCAACTGGAATACCATATCAACAGAAGAGATTTGTGGAAAAGAAATAGACTTTTTCTACGGCTATAACACAAGATTGCTCTTGTTTTACTGTATTCGATGCAACAATGGGGTACTTTGTTCAATTTTAATTCCGTATCTGATATCACCAAGTTTCATTGGAATTGGAGAACACAATTTTGAGTAATTAATGAGAAAAAAACGATTTTTCATTGAAACTTTGACACCCTGTATCTAAAACGAAGCATTTCTGGACATATGTTTATGTGAACTTTTCTTAAGGTCTTAAAATTACCCAAATATAAGTACCTTGAAGTTTGGCCACATACTTATATAACACCCTGTATAGTGTATAGTACCTTCACCTAGTTGGAAAGTTATTTTTTCTCACTGTTATTGATTTTTTGAAAAGTTCTTCTGATGGATGATGAAAAAATAGGCACTTACGTCCATTGACGATAACTATTCTATACAAATACGGAAATTAGAACAAGATACAAGATCGCATATGTATCTATATCATTATGTCCCTGACAAAGCAGACCTATTATCCAATCCATTATTCAGTTTCATTAAATCATAAATCAAATATAGGAAGTTCATTAGGATAATTAATTCAATAACAATATTATAATCATTAGGAGCCATATGGACTCGCTCAATCACGCTCAAGGCATATTTATTTCCAGACCAGAAGAACCAATTACTTTTATAATCATTTTTGTGATTTGTGAGGGAAAGTTATAAGTGACATTTCTTACGTTTCTAGATTTTCTCAAACATAACAGATAGGAACAAATTTCCATCATGGATGGGTGATCTATGAGATCTGTGTGCGATATGTTTTCTGAAGACCAATAAGTTTTGAACCAGTATTTCACAATCTATCTATCAACTATAGTGGTTCGCAAAGATATAACCACCTTATATCAATCTGTATTGATTCCTTTTCTCTCGATATACATGGAAATAACATTGCATTCATTACTGAAATCTGAATCTGAAAGTCTGAAAATGGTAAATTCAGTTTCAATCAATAAAAACATCCTGTAGCTCACCTGAGTACATCAACATTTGAGGAGTTTCAACACAAAAATTCGAAGAAGATTTGTCAAGAAGAACATTTTCTATTTTTCGAAAACGTCCAAAGCTGGGTGAAAATTTTATATATATTCCATATGTATACCGGGTGGCTACGGAAGTATTGCCTACGGAATATCTCAGTTATTGTATGAAGTAGGTTTGTGAAATTTGGAGCGTCGATATAATGACATAAGAGCTAGAATTTGAGCATATTGACATGTTGAAGTTAACTTCCGGTCTGACCGGAAGTAACATCAACTTTCTTATTTTAAATGGAAACCCTTTTTTTTCTCTTTTCGCTTTATTCAGTATTCAATTCCCTTCCTAATGACATATCACAAGTTGGTATCTAACCAGAAACTAGATCAGAAGGATTCCTAGCCTCGCTATGCTGGCTATGAATTCAGCCTCGGCAGTCAATCTACTACTTTGCTGCCTAGTTAAACAAATAACTATTTTCAGAAAATTACTCGATTGAATTTTTCATTTGGGCACTCCAATAGTGATATTTTCAATCGCCAGATATTTTGGGTCAAATCATCTACTTTGTTTTTATTTCTAATAGGATATTGAAATTTTACTCATATTTAAATTTTTATGAAAACGAGGAGATACTTACGAAGGCGTAGAGGGGCCACCGCAATTATTTTTTATAATTCCGACTTAGTATCTCGGAATTTCGACTTAGTTTCTCGGAATTATATAATTCCGACTTATTATGTCGGAATTCCGACTTAGTATCTCGGAATTATGTAATTCCGACTTATTAAGTCGGAATTCCGACTTAGTATCTCGGAATTATGTAATTCCGACTTATTATGTCGGAATTACGACTTAGTATCTCGGAATTATATAATTCCGACTTATTATGTCGGGATTCCGACTTATTATCTCGGAATCAGGACATTGCGGTGTTGTGACCATATAGTTAAGTGTTACATACCTATGTATGTACCTATACTGTAAGGACGACTCCCAAATAGCTAATTGTGAATAATCCATATACCTAATACATTTATTAATGATAATCTATAGCGTGATGTAATTAATTCGAGAAACAACCCTGGTAGGAGCTCGAAATCAATGAAAGAATGCTATACTGTACGAATAGTATAGAATTCATTGCTCTAAATAAACTATACGGTTGTCTGGAAAAACGGTGCTGTTATCTCTAGCGGCCGTAAAGTGGTTATAGGCGACCGCTTCATTGATATTTCTCTAGTTTGTAACCAGTGGTGATCCACAGCGATCCAGAGAGTGGTGAAGGGGGTAATAATCCCCCCTCCAAGCCTCGCCGAAATATCGATAGTTACTTCTTGTGTTATTTCATATACAGAGACGTGCACAAAAATCACTCAGTCATCCTTTGTACCCATATTTTTCAATATTTGGATCCAGGGGATCGTTTTATTCGTTTTACACACATTAGAGACTTTTTCATCAAAATGTCGAGATATACAGGGTGGGCCACCAGTAACGCCTCGGTCTCTAGAAGGCTAACCACTTATCTTCTTGGAATTCTTCCTCTCTAGGAAGTCGCATGTCAACATAGGCTACCATTTGAAATTATTTTGAAACATACAGGATGTCCCCAAAAATCACAAAACACTGAAGTTGAACTTTTTTCTATCGAACACCCTATATATCATTTCATTTTGAGATTCTCCCTGATGAGCTGATTTCAACGACCCATCATACTTGGTGTTTAGCAGTTATAATTACTGAAATATAGGGTGTGAAAAATCGAGATTTTCCAAGTTCAAGAATTTTTTGTGTCGAAACTATTCATAATTGGTCAAAACGGCTCACATCTCCCTATCTCAACTTTTGATTAACTATCTACTGATATTTGATTGAAACAAATACAGGGTGGTGCAGAATTCAGAATCTTGATCACCCGGTATATGTCCCAATGAATACTATACTATTCGTACAGTATAGCATTTTTTCATTGATTTCGAACTCCTACCAGGGTTGTTTCTCGAATTGATTCCATCACGCTATAGATTATCATTAATAAATAATAAATGTATTAGGTATATGGATTATTCACAATTAGCTATTCGGGAGTCGTCCTTACAGTATAGGTACATACATATAGGTATGTAATACTTATCTATATGGTCACAACACCGCAATGTCCTAATTCCGAGATAATAAGTCGGAATTCCGACATAATAAGTCGAAATTATATAATTCCGAGATACAAAGTCGGAATTCCGACATAATAAGTCGGAATCACATAATTCCGAGAAATTAGTCAGAATTCCGACATAATAAGTCGGAATTATATAATTCCGAGATACTAAGTCGGAATTCCGAGATTAACCTACAGACAGTATATTGCTAGAATGGTCTTATGAAAAGATTCATTATATCACTTCATTCCAAAAGGTTACGATTCTCGAAAATAATTTGTGTTACGAATTCGAATGTCTATTAGAAATACAATGAATTTCGACATTTGTGTTGACAATGTTGCCGCTTCTTAGAATTTGTCTGGAAAATTCATAAAAATTTATATGACTGTTGTAAATCGATTGCGATCAACCCGATTAGAGGATGCCGAATCTAGTAGTGGAGAAAAACACATAGAAAATGCCCTCAAAAGTGGGATTACATTTATTTAACCCCCTTATATTGGGGCATGGGTACGCGCTCCTGCATGTATTAACACAAAAAAATCATCCAGTGCATGGGGTGATTATCTTCTACACTATCAGCGATTACTCTTTAGAAAATGGCCTTGCCAATCACCTTACACTGTAACACTGTCATACATTTACCATCACCGAGCCATTTTTTCACGTCTGGTATTTGCACTTACTCTCTCGTCGAGGTAATAACGTGAAAGTAGTGCTTTCTTGCTATCACGGTATACAGACTCGATTATATCATGTTTCATATTATGTGTTCGAATTAATTTGAGAGGTTGTGAGCAAACAAACATTCATCACTATCCAACATATTCAATGATGATTCACTTTAAGAAGATTCGACATAAACAAAATCAATTCAGTTATTTGAATGATTAAAAATTGTAGTGAAAGTTGATATTATTGAATAGTAAAAAAACGGAAATAATAATAGTTAACAATCTGACATAAGATACTGAAATCTGTCGATCTAGCATAAAAAATATTTTAACTGGACATTCTAGGAACAGAAATAGTAAAAAAAGTTTATGTAAACATAGTTCCAGAAATTTCCCCCTCAAGGCAAATATTGAGATATCAACTCTTGTTAAGTTTCGATATATTTAGCATTCGCCATTTTGTGGATAAATCGATTTCAAAATTCTGCTTTCCTCTCAATAGTATACGTAGGTACAATAATTTTTTTTCAATTATTTCTTTCCATCGCACCCCCGATATTTTGAATCGAATCACCGGAGGTGAATGTTGAAAGGAAGTATTTTGCATCAAACTATAATTTTTGGAAAAACTCTGTACCGTATTATACAAGGTTCGGCGTCTGAGTAAATCTTCAGTATTCAAATTTTATTCCTCGCGAGTCCTTCCTTTGAGTTTCAAAAATATTTGGGGACGCATAGAGTACACTTTGGACTTTAATAATCCTCCACAGAAATAATCCGGGACCGTCAGGTCGGTGATCTTGCAGGCCATGCAATGTTACCAAACCTGGGTTTGCACGATGGACTGGGTCAGGATAAATGATTGTATAGCACAGATTCGTTGATTAACCGGCCAATTTGCCATTGTAACACAAATCCTCCAAGAATAAACCACAATTTTATCACTATTTGATGTTTGTCAAATAAACAGAATTTCCACAGCCACCTTTTCAAAACCATTCAATCCTGATGCCGGATCCTTTATAAGAAAAAAGTGGTATATTTATTATGCTGCAGGATTTTTAAAAAGATTTACCTCAAAAACGGTGAATGCTATTGATACTCAACAGTTGTACCATTTTTGACTAAAAATGTTCAGATTGTATCGATTTGAGAAAAGGGGAATGAATATGAATCTCTCAACTGCTACTGTACCTCTTGAGGAGGTATAATGAACTGAAAAATATGGCATTTTCAGATTTTACACCATCATCACAATATATTGTTTTGCAGGTATAAAATATAGCTTCAGTATTTCCTGAAGGCAGCCACATTATATTTTGAACAGATTTGGCATCAAAAAGTTCATCATTTATTTATTTGTGCACATCTGTTGGAAGATCCATGAGAAATAGATCAATATTCTTTTCCTAATAATTTCACCAAGGATTTAATGATGATATAAATACATAATATATATGATTCCCATTAACTTTTTCATTTTCATTTTTCTTAATGATTACTGAGAGAAAAACGACCTCAATATACTGTTTTCCAGGTATAAAATATAGCTTCAGTATTTCCTAATGGCAGCCACATTATATTTTGAACAGATTTGGCATCAAAAAGTTCATCATTTATTTATTTGTGTACATCTGTTGGAAGATCCATGAGAAATAGAGCAATATTCTTTTCCTAATAATTTCACCAGGGATTTAATGATGATATAAATACATAATATATATGATTTCCATTAACTTTTTCATTTTCATTTTTCTTAATGATTCCTGAGAGAAAAACGACCTCTATATACTGTCATCAGCTCATTTTTCTCATTATTCATTGCCATATCTGCATATATATTTCTGTGTATTTTCTTTCAAATTGATGCCTCAGATTGTTGTAGGTACCAGTTGAATCTAATTGTATCTATAACTATAACTAGAACTATAATATGATACAAAGCACTAACAACCGCTTGATTGATGATTACATCAATCAGATACTGAAGTGAAAACTTCACTTTCAGATTCGACGAAACTTAAGCTTAACTTAATGGCCAGCCAAAATCATTTACTTCCTACCATTAATTGACAAAACTAAAGCAACTACTCGTTATACATATGATTAACTAATTACTCAAATAATTAACTGGCTATAAATTATGATATTTGGACCAGTTCACACGTTAGCCCAAACACAAAACGGACATGAAGTTCGGCATGATTTTTTCATGAGAAAATGCCGCAGGCTTTCACAATAATTCCCTTAAATGACGGTTCGAATATCACGTTTTCGTTTAGCACTTATACTTCGATAGGATATATTCGTTTGTAATCTGACAAATAATATGCATTTGACTTTTCTCACGTCTCGATGTCTTTCTCTATATGAAAAATCACTAACCATACAACTGGACCATGAATTTATTATTGTTGTTTTATGATCGTCTCCTATCTGAAAGGATTATTCAAATTTCAGTTACGAATAAGGATATATTTGGTTTCCTGGAGACGCAATGAGGTGTGCTTTGACAAATTCTGAATTTGAAATGAGATTCCTATCGCACGAATCCAATCAAATTTGCTTCGAACTCCTATACCAACAATAATAATTTAGAATTCAGTCTGGCGGTCGGGTTTCAGAAAAAAATTATAATAGAATAACAAAATTGATCTGTAATTTGATCTCGTGTTCTATAGCATTATCTTATTTGGAATTTATTCATATAACCATACAGCGAAAGTGTGAGAAAATATTCGCTCAAGTTGATGTCCTTCTGTAAACTTTGATCGCGAAATATATCACTTTCATTGTGTCACGACAATAATTGAGCGATTCCTATTGTATGCTCATCGTAGACACATTGTTATCTAAGTGAGGGTTGGTTAAATATAGTTTATTCAAAATATCATCAGTGCATACCTGTAAGTAATCAGCTTTTAGTTTTTGGTCGCGTGCACGATGACCGACCCTGGAGGTAAAATATTGAAACATAACCTCACTTTTCTGTAAAACATTGAAACACAACCTCACTTTTTTTAATTTTTTACAGGGGAATCAAAGGATTGAAATAGTTTTTCACAATATTTTGACATACGAATCGTGTTTTTTGCGCTATTCATTAATTCAAGCATTCCCTCTCATTGTGCTATTGTACAATCCACAAAAAATGCAACGATAGACGGAGGAATATGATTTCTTCAGGTAAATAGTAATCTCACATACTTTACATCATGAGATTTTGTCAATTCATATTGAAATTCCTTTTGCCACTGCCACTTATGCAATAGAAGCTAATAAATACTGCTAAAAGACTGAAGATGTCTCAACACACACGATCATATTTTGTCAGCATATCAGACCAGTCCTCCCGTTTGATTGCATGAATCCAAAATCTTCTTGCATTATTTCAGAAATTTTACGAGTATTTCTATTAGTTCCTATTGCAGAAGGAATTCCGATGAGGAACCAGAGAAACTACCAAATTTCAAAATGAATACTACATGTGAGTGACTATAGTAGATACTTAATTTTAAATCATAATGTACCAACCGGATTCCTTCGTCTCCCGCTGTATTTTTTGTGCATTGTAAAACGGCACAATGTGATGGCATGCGCGAATTAATGAAAACACGATTGGAATGCCAAAATAATTGTGATAAAATATAAAAATCACTTGTAAACAAATAAGAAAAGTGACGCTGTGTTTCAATGTTTTACCTCCAGGTTCGGTCATCTGACAGTTCTTGCACGCAACCTATAAATCTAAAATTTGAAATTAGTGAAAGTGAGGTTACTTATACTCGTCAGGTTGACAAGTAATTCTCCATAAAAATGTCTTTGGTGCTGTTAGGTATAGTGTAAATATTATTGTTATTACGGTACAAACATATTAAAATTCTTTTCTCAAAACATCATGGCTGAATGCATACTTTCGTGTTGAAGTGAGCTTGATCATAGATTAACTACTTCCGGGGAGTCGTTAATCTATGGCTTGATAAATGACAAAACATACGGTGCTGAAATGAAATGCTGAAATGAAGTTGACATATGACATGACTAACAAGACGTGACATGTGTAACATCACAGAAATTGTCAAAACATTTCGTTAAAGTGAAAAATGTTTCTATGAATACATTGAATAAGTTATTTCAACCTTCTATGAAGTGGATTATAAGATCAGTTTAAATTGACCTGTGTGTTCAAGCAGTAGTCAAAAATATTAAGTAATTCTTTGTCAATGTGTAAGTCTTCAAGAAAATCTAGTTTTTTGTGATTTCTCTTGGGGCTGAAATTGTGGTTGTTGCATCTCAAATGTTGTACAAAAGCAGACTTTTTGTTACTATTTCGATGTTCACCTATGCGTGCCTTCAGAGGTCTGCAAGTTCTACCAATATAGATAGCTCCACAATCTTCGCAATTCGATTTGTAAATACCACTTTTTGAAAGTTATCTGTTAAGAGAAGTCAATCTAGTACGATGATCAAACTCTTTCTGTGACCTTTCAAAATATGTAAATAGCGAATAGATATAGGGGAACTCATGAAACAAGTGCCGTTTGCTGTATAAATCAAGACAAAATGTCTGTAAATTTGGGAAGCGATTTTTTTTTCTATTACTATAATAATTATATGTATAGTCTAACCTTTTATCCATGCATTGATCCAAGAGATACAGGTGCAGCAGTCCTTACCTGGAAAATTATACATAACAAAATAAATATGGAATCAAAAGGAACGCCATTATCACAAAAGGATTCAGTTTTCGAAATATAAAGTTAAAATGCCATAAAATAATATGATAACCACACTCCCCGTATAGTAATTATGTAATGAACACAGCACCAAGAATTCAGCATATTTGCCACAATATTACAATATTGTCGATGCATTTGCAGTATATAGTATAAATGTTGCAGAAAAAACGTACTTGTATTCGCGAGATTCACTAAGTGGGCGACGTCTATGTTACATAATACGAACTTCAAACTGGGGGAAAACAAACTGTTGTCTATGGATAAAGTGCATAGACTACATTGCATTCAGCTTGTAGCTGTAGTCAAACTTGTCAATGACATAAAGTGTTGGCACTGTTGGTAGTGATGATGGTTGAGTTGGTTATTTTTTTCACATTATTACATTTTTATTAGTTTAGTGAACAGTGAACGGGTGAAGAATTGGAGATAGTTCAAACAATTCAAACTAATTATGACGAGCAAATCAATTGAGATAATATAAAAAAGAACAGCTACAACATGTTTACAATACCCAGATTGTCCTGCTTTGCAACAAATACATATCCATTGTTCTACAGGAGTTCCTCTGGAAACCAACTTCAATTTCACTTCATGTGGGGATGATTTCTTCGCCGAAGTTTGTAGTCAAAGTGCAAAAATGTGCCTTTTGTTGAAGTCTTCTGCCTCCCACAAAATTACATGAGTAGCACGGAGAACTGCTTCTCCTTCCACTACTGGTCGACTTTTTCCGGCTAAATAGAGCAAAATATCTGCCAAAAGTACATCTACAACAGGCATTATTAGCTTTTTCGATCGTATATTGACAATTATTAATGTCAAGAAATTTAAAAACTTATCACTCTTATCAGTACACACACAGTACACAAGCTAATGGCACTGATGGGATTGAGCGAGGATTGAGTTTGTTTTCCCCCAGTTTTGACGTGGCTTTGACATGGAACGATGAAAACCGAGCGCCACCTGGTAACATTTATTCCCGCGAATATTGCGGTTCCTATATCCAGGAATGATACTGCAATGTCAAGTATTGAAGTCCATTGACGAACTTATTTTCTAATCTCTTCAACATAGTCAAATATCACATACGCGGTTATTCATTGATGCTTCTTAGAAACATCGAGCAGTATTAAACATGCAATATCTGAGAAATAATATACCAGCAATATTGAATATTGAAAACTCAAACGCGTATAGACACTGAATAATCCAGGTCAGACTTTGAAAATGGTTAAAGGACGCCATATACCTAGTACCTCAAGTAGAGGTTAATTAATATTGCACGTTTTTGCAATATTCCCGGAATATTAATTCAATGATTTGCAAAAATATCAAATCTGTATGAACTAAATGTTTCTGCAATATTTCTGAAACTATATTGTGGTTTATGGGAATACCTACTGGTTTTGGAAAAGTTTCTTATTTTCTCGTTATCAATATAAATCTCCATTATTGAATTAATTATCCACAGTCGCCTCACCATAAAATCACAATGAACCATCGCGACAGGGAAGTCAGCAATTTCCTCTAATTCACAAACTGCGTGTAACATTGGAATGCCTTGAGGCTGCAACCGTCAGTTATCAAAGAGAGAGCCTCACATTTTACCATATATGCGTATTACGTTTTGTCTTTAAGGCTCTAAGCGAAATTTCTACACTAGATCTTGACTTTCAAACAATAGCCTAGAGTTGTTCGTGTGAACATTCATACAGACAGGTCCGGATTTAAATCACGAGAAGAATGGCCCTCAATAGGCTCTTGAACTGGTATTTGGATTTTTCAAATTCAACAATTTACAGTGTGTTGTTTTTGTTATGAATATATTTCTCCGTGGTACAAACAAAGAACTGTGCAGCATCTGCACTCTTTGGTCCTGAGCTTTTTCGTGGTATTCGCGAGATTCACATCTAGGTTACATGATACGAACTTCAAACTGGGGGAAAACAAACTGTTGTCTATGGATAAAGTGCATAGACTACATTGCATTCAGCTTGCTGTAGCTGTAGTCAAACTTGTCAATGACATAAAGTGTTAGCACTGTTGGTAGTTATGATGGTTGAGTTGGTTAATTTTTTTACATAATTACATTTTTATTAGTTTAGTGAACAGTGAACGGGTGAAGAATTGGAGATAGTTCAAACAATTCAAACTAATTATGACGAGCAAATCAATTAACATATAAATGAACAACATATTTACAATACCCAGATTATCCTGCTTTGCAGGAAAAAATACAAATCCATTGTTCTACAGGAGTTCCTCTAGACCCCAACTTCAATTTTACTTCATGTGGGGAAGATTTCATCGCCGAAGTTTGTAGAAAAAGTGCAGAAATGTGCGTTTTGTTAAAGTTTTCTGCCTCACACAAAATCACATGATTAGCACGGAGAACTGTTTCTCCTTCCACTACTAGTCGGCTTCTTCCATCCAAACAGAGCAAAATATCTCCCAAAAGAACATCTACAACAGGCATTATTACCGTTTGTGATCGAATATTGAAATTTAATGTCAAGAAATTTGAAAACTTATCACTCTTTTCGTACACAGTACACAAGCTAATGGCTCTAATGGGATTGAGTGAGGATTGAGTTTGCTTTCCCCCAGTTTTGACATGGCTTTGACATGGAACGATGGAAACCGAGCGCCACCTGGTAACATTGATTCCCGCGAATAAGCAAATGTCACTTAGAGGGAGAACTCAGGAAATCGGAAGAAATTGA
The DNA here is from genome assembly GCA_918026855.4 of Phaedon cochleariae. NCBI lineage: Eukaryota > Metazoa > Arthropoda > Insecta > Coleoptera > Chrysomelidae > Phaedon > Phaedon cochleariae. Next base: position 6,889,145 of record OU896715.1, on the reverse strand, counting down.
AAAGTCCTCCTACTTGAGAGCAACTCCAGGTCAACGACAAGCAGACAGGTTCGTGAACCGTTCGCAGAACCGAGCCAAAGAGCTACTCAGCCTCAGCAAACCAGAGCTAAAGCTTATCACAGGCTTTTCCACAGGACGCTGCCCTTTGAGGTACCACCTGAAAAAGATGGGCCTGACGGAGACTGACACTTTGGCAACAATGCGAGCGAAACCGCGGAACGAATACTTTGCTCATGTAAAGTATTAGTCCGCCAAAGGCTGAACAACCTAGAACAGGTCTACCTCACACCTGCTGAGGTGGAAAATTTAACCATCAGAAAAATTTTAGGCTTCGTCAGAAGTCTAGGGTTAGGGTACCAAAACTAGATAAGGGTAATCACAATAGATCTTCTAGGTTGCAGTAATCTCCAAGAGTTCGAATCTATCCTCCCTGAGTACGCACGATGTTCTTCGAACAGTATAAGGATTCCCTTTCGTGCGCACCAACCGATAAAAAACATTTCACTAGCCCATTATGAATATGTTTCTCCGTGGTACAAACTTTCAGCGATGTTTATCAGGAAATGGCATACAATTTGTGATATATGCTATGTGTTCACTTATAATCGATTGCACATAATATTGGCTTGAAGGTGGTTCTCGGCCTAATAAATTCAAATTGCTGACGATAAAATTGCAATCACGAGTTGTACTATCACTATCGTACATCAGTTGACCTGTTAGTATTGTTTGTTCATGAAATCAGTTCAATCTAAAGAAGAGAAAGTAATTCCAGCAATATTATGATCAAGTTAAGGGCCTAGCTAATTTATCAAAGTCACCTAGGTCATATTATGTCATAATAATAATAATTCATGAACATTAAGAAGTTTGAATTCATAAAATGCTTTATTCTTTGAATCAATGGGCGTGTACACCTTAGTAGAAATTTTAACTCAAACCATGTTTATAATGATCCTTTTATGCATAAATAACGATTGACGACATAATTCGATCGAAAAATTAACTGAAATGTCTTATTTCTGGACATAAATAATAGTACCTTCTGAAAACGGACCCTCTTATGACGTAGAAACCTCATCTCGCCATAGTTAAAGAAAATACCAAACGCCTGACGGAGACTGGGGCAACTGATATATTAATTCTTTCAACTGTGATCTCGCGCTATCTCACTATGTCAGAAATCATGTGTCATTCATCTCTGTCTGGAATAATCTTGTTTCAGTATTAGGGTTTTGACGTCACATCATCGCCTCGTTTTCAGAGGTCCGAAAAATCGGGGATTTCAATAATTTTTTATAAAACGTAGGGAGCTCACAGCAAGAAACGGTTTGCGGTGGTGAGCTAGTTTGGGTGAGTTCTATTGAATTATGAAATGAAAATTGTTTGTGATATAAGCCCATTATTGTAGAAAAACATCCTCTGGTTTTGGTAGTTTCAAGTTCAAATAAGCCGAAAACCATCACAAGAATTTGTATATATATATTAAAAATATATTGTATAATAGTACTCCTTTTAGAATAGTAAATTGTTTAACGAGCACGGCATGATAGTGATTTTCCACGAGAATCATTCCGTGCAAATAGAGATTACCAAATCTCCACTGTTCAGGGTGTATATGTTTTCGGAGTTAAAATGACAGTTTCCGCAACCTGTTTTAATTTGTTTCAAGGATACCTACTATGATCAAGTATAAAGAAAAAAAAACATGAAATCGATATGACTATTGTTGACTATGCATTTTTCCTGGACTGTATATCATGAAAACAATGAAAATTCAATTCGTCCTAGCCGGGACCATCGGACCATGTCTAAGTGAAGAGCCAGAGCAAATACGTACATACATTTCTTTATAATTGCCACCGCAAATGAATATTGCTATTAGCATAATAATTCTCGATTGTTTCATAAACACTTTGCACTTGCAACTCATTCTATTATTTTTCGAGATGAAAGAAAATAGATAAAGAATTTACCGATAAATTAACGTAGTGAGAGTTGATTTCCTGGGACCGTTTGATCATATCTGATTTCGAATTTGACAGCTGTTGTGGCACGCCTCAAATTCATCAATTATCATTCGAATCAGAGTACTAGTGGATTTGGTATTATATATATATACACTCACAGGCAAAAAAACGGACAGAAATTTTTTTTTGACAAATTGATCGACCTGTAACTTTTTTTATTATCGTTCGATTTTGGTGAAAAACCAAATATGAATTGATGTTCCGGAATGTTAGCCTGAATTTAGGTTCTCAAGAAAAACTAGTGGCTTGATGATAATACAAGGAAAAACAAAAGTTACTCTTTCGCCCTTCTGACATGTTTCGCTAACACAAGTTTCTTCAAGTGAAATACTGGTATATACAATAAAGGAAGCTAAAATTGATTTACTCAACTTATGTATACTTATACATTAATAGAACTTCATAACATTTTTCGACATACAGGGTGGTACATATTTTGAATACTGGTAGATAGAGAATCGACCAGATGGCAATGCATTTCTTAATTCAAACCTACATTTTGGCACTTCCGATTACTTACTTTAAATATCTCGTTTGGTTCGGAAAATATTTTAGTGAGAATTCAAATTCATTCAATTTGATTCTTGGATGTATGATAAATTGATATTCATCATACAGGATGTGGAAAGAAATTCTGTGAGAGATATAATTCCCATATCACTGATACGAATGATTTTTTTCTTGAAGTTCCAAGCTCATCAAGATGAGAGTTTATATATACAAGCATACTTCTCATATACATTTCAATTTTCATTTCAATACTGAACATATTGGTAAGTTATATTTTTATATCATAATACATCATATTATTTTATCCGATTTGAGAGATGCTGTCAATTCTCAATTTCAGAGGATTTTCATTTTTCATGCTCTCTTTTTGGATGTTCAACAGATATAATTCAATGTTCGACGTGGCAAATAGCCAGAAAAGTAGTTGTTTTGTGTTGGATATTCAGAATGATATTATGATATCTTTATATGAAAGAGAATGTGAATTCTCTACTTCAGAAGATTTTGTTTTCAAAATCTTATCGTGTGTGTTCAATAGATGTAATTCAATGTTCGTCATGGCATATAACCAGGAAAGTAGTTGTTTTCTGTTGAATAAACCGAGAAAGAATTGATATTTTCATCACATAGAGAATACGAATTCTCAATGTATTTCTTTATATATTCATCAATTTTTTATGCTCATAATCATATCGGAGAATTTTTTTTTCAATATTATTCAATTTGAATTGATCAATTGATATCGTTTGAAATCATCAAGTTCTTGCAGGTTTCTACTTATTTCTCTTAGGAAAATATCTAATATGGTGAGACTGTTAGGCAGTGAGTAATAAATCAGTGGATTCCTTTTCGGATAACTTTTTATTCACACACTTTCGAAGGAAAAAATATCTGTTATTAAAACAACGAACATAATCAATAACGAATCCATAGTTACATGACAAGTGTCTAACATGAGAATGGTCACACTACATATTACATAATATATTATATACAGTAGGTATTGTCGATAGATTACAAACTATGAATTCCAACACCCTCACTTAAGCTATCGATAAATAAAATACATCTCATTTCATACCAATCCCAGTAACACAAAATGTATGCTTGACCCCAGAGAGAGCTTTTGTCAAAAAATCTGCAATCATTTTTTCACCAGGCAAATATTCAACTTTAACAATATTTTTCTTTAACCAACGTTTGATTTGATGATATCTTAGATCAACATGCTTAATTTTACTTTGGGATGATTGCCCATGACAAACTTTGACCGCTCCCTGATTGTCATTAAATATTATCAGGTCATTTTGTTTAGCATACAGTTCTCTTAGTAGACCAAGTAAACCAATCCCTTCCTTTCCACATTCACTTATCGCAACATATTCAGCAAAAGTGGTACTATCGGCCAATGTCTTTGTCCTCTGCTTTCGGGACCGCCAACTTATTGGACCTTGTGCAAATATATATACAAAACCTGTATAGGATTTTCTATCTAGCAAACAACTTCCATAATCAGCATCTGCATAACCTTCTAAAATGTAATTTCCTTTTGAATAAGCTATTCCTAAATCAAGTGTTCCCTTGAGATACTTCAAAACTCTCCTAGCAGCATTCAGATGTTCATCATTATTACAAGAGTTAAATTGACTAAGATAACTTACTGCGAAACAAATATCAGGCCTAGTGCCTACTGATAAATACATTAGTGCACCAATTATTTGCTGATAAACTGGATTATTACAGCCCTTATCAGGTTTGATCAGTTTGGTACCAGTTTCTATTGGTGTACAGACAGAATTACAGTTCACCTCACCGAATCTAGACAAAATATCTCTGGCATAAATGCCTTGGTCGAGCTTAATAGTACCCTCTGTTCTGTCTCTTCTAACTCTCATCCCCAAGCATTCTTGAACATCTCCCAGATCTTTAATTTCAAATGCTTCAGCAAGCCTACTTTTCAAATCACCAGTCTCACTTTTGGAATTAGAGAAAATATAAAAATCATCTACATGTAGACCAATTACAATACAACCACTCTCATTTCGCTTCATGTACACACAATCATCATAATTAGAGCGTTTGAATCCAATTATCATTAAAAGATCATGAATCTTATCATTCCAACATTTTGCTGCTTGTTTGAGCCCATAGATGGCACGGTTCAATTTGCAGACTTTATTTTCACTTCCTTTCACCACAAATCCTTCTGGCTGTTCCATCAAAATTGTTTCTGATAAATCTCCATTCAGGAAAGCCGTAGTAACATCAATATGATCAATTTCGAGATCTAATTGAGCACTAAGTGCGAACAATAATCTAAGTGATGCAAGCTGAACAACAGGAGCATAAGTTTGATCATAGTCCCTGCCGGGAACTTGTGTGAAGCCTTTTGCAACCAATCTTGCTTTGTAGCGTTTAGATCCATTCATTCCCCTTTTAAGTTTGAATACCCACTTACATTTTACAATATTTTGGTCATCTGGTCTTTTTACCAATGTCCATGTATGATTGCTTTCAAGTGAACTTAATTCATTCCGCATGGCTTCCTCCCATAGAGATTTATCAGATCGATTGTATACATCATTCAAATTTGATGGACCATGAGGACTTACAGCTAGAAAAGAATATTCATAATCACTATCTCTTTTTGATATTCTATTTCGTTTTGGATACCTTCCCCCAATGAGATTTGGTTCAGGATCATCAAAACCACGAAATTCATTTTCAACATCAATCAAACCTTCTAAATCCTCATCTTCAGATTCTGTTTGTGATTCCAAAGTATATGAGTGACCCTCACTGGCCCCTCCTGGTCCCACTCCATTGGCATCTTGAAGATACAATTCCTCGGTAATTGGAATCTGTATATCCACTTCTTGATTCACTACTGGTTCAGACTCAATGTTGGTTTTGGATTGTTCCACTGTGCTGACAAAATCATGCTCAAAAAATTCAACATTCCTTTCAACAAAAACACGATTTGGACAATCAGGATCAATCAACCTATAGCCTTTTGTTTCTTCATCATACCCTACAAAAATCATAGGTTTTGACACTTTGTCCAATTTATGCCTCTTTTGTTTCGGGACTTGCATTTGAGCACGACACCCAAAAATCTTGAGGTGAGAAACATCTACTTTTTCCCCTGTCCACACCTCTTCAGGAGTGGCTCCTACTACCGCTTTAGTAGGTGACCTATTTTTTAGATAAATTCCTACATTCATTGCTTCCGCCCAGTATCTCTTACAAAGATTAGACTCAAACAACAAACATCTTGTTCGCTCCATATTAGAGCGATTAGACCTTTCGGCAACTCCATTTTGTTGGGGAGTGTACCTTATTGTCTTTTGATGTCTTATTCCACACTCAGCCAGAAATCTTTCAAATTCACCTGAAATATACTCCCCCCCATTATCTGATCTTAAACATTTGATAGTTTTACCTGTTTGATTTTCTACCATGATTTTAAATAATTTGAATTTAGTAAAAACTTGATCTTTTGATTTCAACATATATCCAAACGTCTTACGAGAAAAATCATCAATAAATATCAGACAAAAACGGGCTCCGCCCCATGAAGGTTCTTCCATCGGGCCTTGGACATCAGAGTGAACAATCCCCAGAATTTCTTTCGCTCTTTTCCCCTTTTTAGGAAATGGTAACGCTGTTTGCTTTCCTTCAAGACAAGTTATACATGACCTGCGATCACATTCTTCAAAATCTAACCCAGTTACAAGACCATTTTTTAGTTGGTTCATTCCCATACGGCTTAAATGACCTAGTCTTTTATGCCACAATTCATTTTTAGACAATTTCACTAAAGTAAAAGCTCTCTCTGGTTCAGATTGATATTGATTCAACATGTATAACCCTATATCATTCTTAGTCCCCTTAAACTCTACAGTTCCCACAACCTCAAAGTCAGAATTATGATATACATCACATGATTTATCATCAAAAACTACTCTAAAGCCCTTATCAGTTAATTTAGCAACTGACAGTAAACTGGTAGCTAGTTCAGGAGTGTACAATACATCTTTGGCAATTTTAACAACTTTAGTACCATTGTTATTGAGTTCCAACTTCATATTACCCATTTCTCCACAATTCATTTTTCTGTCATCAGCCATGGCAATAGCTGTTGTGCTTGGAGCAATATCAGACATCAGAGTCTTGCTCCTCGACATATGACAGGTAGCACCAGAGTCGACGGCCCATCCAGAGGATTGTCCTCTTGTCACCATGACCCTCGTCTCCATCATAGGTTGGGTTACCTCAGAATTCTCAGAAGAGTCAGAAGATGTAACTTCCAAAGCACGTGTCAGCAGCGTGGTGTGTTGGCTCTTGTTAGTTGAACCATTGCTTGCTCCTGATGACCCATTTCTGTTGGATTCTCGTTTATTAGTTGACTTTTCCTTCCGTAGTGGACAGTCTGGTCTCTTATGGCCCGGCTGATTACAGTCATAGCAGACGATTGGTTTGTTCTTCTTCTGCGTCCTCTTCTTTGCTTCTATAAGTAGTGCCGCCTCCGAAGAAGGATGATCCCCACGCACACGACGTCTCTCAGCTTCACTAATTAAGGCTACCTTGACGTCATTTGAGGTTAGCTTTTGGTTGACCTTTATGTTTCGGTACAAAGAGGCGACTAACTCCTCAAATTCTGCCGAAACTCCATTGCATATAGCAAAAGTAACCCATTCATCATCGATAGTTTTACCCAAATCAGTCAACCTTTGAGCTGTTGATATGATATTGGTCACATACTCAGTGACATCAGAAAAACTTTCTTGTTTGGTATTGAAGATTTTTCTCGTCAATTCGAATGTTGTGGCCATACTCCTTGCTTCAAAGGCATCCTTGAGTGCGTCCCATGCTTCTTTTGCATTTGTAGCCGTCTGGACATGGACATAACAGACCTGCTTAATGGAAAGACATATTTTTGCTAATGCCCTCTCATCCTTACTCTTGTTACTCGAATCAATGGTCGTTATTGTCCCATCTACATGCCCATATAGCCCTTCCAACATTAAAGTCATTCTCATTGCGAACTTCCAACTTGCATAGTTCGATTGCCCTACCAATTTTTCAATATTGTGGGCCGAGGTTGAGATCGTGACAGCTGACTGCGTTTCGTCTGGCATTTTGGGAAACAGGAATGTCGTATACTTCAGAATCCAGTGATACTTGAGTAGAATTGTTAGATTTTCTTACTCAATTGACCTGGGCCCATAACCTGTTAGGCAGTGAGTAATAAATCAGTGGATTCCTTTTCGGATAACTTTTTATTCACACACTTTCGAAGGAAAAAATATCTGTTATTAAAACAACGAACATAATCAATAACGAATCCATAGTTACATGACAAGTGTCTAACATGAGAATGGTCACACTACATATTACATAATATATTATATACAGTAGGTATTGTCGATAGATTACAAACTATGAATTCCAACAGAGACCACCTGAGTTATGTGTAAACACAACCTCATATTCATCGAACTTGAAAATTACAGCTCAGCAACCTGCACTTCAATTAATTGCTAGGAATATTTTCTTCCTGCAATATTTACAATAATTGACCCCTTATAAATTGGCTGTGTGAAATGTCTACAAAACGGTATATAATTGAAATGCATTGAATAAGTAGTTAATTGTTAGTAAAGCTATAATTTAATGTCTGCGTTTTCATTAGCTGCGATTGAACACGCGTGCTGTGTGAATTTTTCACACGAGATGAAATTCTGACCTCGAAATCTGGTTGAGTAGTTTGGAAATTCGACGTTGAATCAAGTGATAGTGATAGCACAATTCCCAGGTTTTCTCTACACTCTGACAATAGGGAATGCTAACATATACACCTAATGAAATTGATTAAAAATGCAATCATATATCGTATTATTCCGTACACTACTTCTCACATGTATATAATAATTTATTCGTGGTATTTAATTGGAACCAACTCTGCGATGAATGGAGAAAGTGAGATGATATATATTTTTCTGTTTATTGCAGGATGATCACCTGAAGATGAATACGAACCGAAACGTGGCGGATGGCGGTTACAATTGCCGCGTAAAACTCGATCAGGTGTTGGCTATAATAATTCGAAAAGAAGGCTGTCGAGGAGACCCAGGGGATTTTTGGATGTACGAGAATGGATATTTACTTTTTCAGGTAATACTCTTTCTTTTTCAAAACATCAAAATATATTACTAAGAGCTCGCTATTCCCAAATTTGTTCAATAACCTTTTCCATGGAATGCCAAATTTTGTTTCAGCTTTTTTTTTCGATTTTTTGAAGTGGAGACTAAAATACTTGTCAGTCACAATTTGTATTGAAAAAGGTTTGGAGAAGAGTATATAAAAAAATTTCACTAACCTTTGGACGTTTTGGGAACGAATCTGCTCCAGTTTTCAACTCGGAAATGGATTTTTTGTATGGAAAATTCGTATTTGTCCTGACAATTTTCAATTCTCAGTGACAATTGGTGACGTTGGCAATGAAATGAGTTACAGGATGTTTTCATTATTCAATCTTGAATTCATCATTTTCATTTTCAGATTTCAGTAGTGAATACCATGTTCTATCTATATCAACTGAACAGAAGAAAAGGAGTTTCATACTCAAACCACTTTTCTGCCATTGGCGTAGAATTTTCAAAGGTGCAATTATTTAAAAAATCTAGTTCTATGCCTATGGCAGAAAAGGGGTTTGAGTATGAAATTTGGATTGGGTACTCATTTACTACAAAGTTTGTATTTTGATAGTTATTGTTTATGTTCTAAAATTACGAAAATGCAAATTTCGTCAAAACCATGAGAGCAATCGAGTCTTATCAGAGTACCTTTTTTAAAGAAAATGAGTTGCGCAATCTAAATTTCATACTCAAACTCCCTTTCTCTCATTGGCGTAGAATTTTTTAGGGTGCAATTATTCAAAAAATCAAGTTCTACGCCCATGTATATCGGACAAAATTTCAACACCTCTATTTTTGCCACATGAAACTCTATCAATATACCAAGTTTCAGCAAAATCGCATATGCCGTTTTAAATTTATATGGGAAAAACGATTTAAAAACTGTAACTTCAAGGCCCTCTGGAGCCCAAATGATGCAACTTTGTACTGAGGTAATTTTACTTAAATCGACTTATTTTGGTCTAGGGAATATGTGGTATGTTTTTGTAGATACCTTTTACAGGCACCCTGTATAATTACTATTGTTGAAACTATATTTTGGAGCATTTTTTTAATTTTTTCTTAGTTATATTATCTATTATGATATGGAGTTGTGTAATAGACTCAATAACTATTCGAAATACAATAACTCTACATCCTCATTACGCCTCTTCATAAATTCTTTGAAAGGTCGACATAAATCAGGATTGGAAACAATCGACTATTATTGGCAAGTGGTAGTAGCGTGGGATGGAATGCTGGACTGAAAACGAAATGACGTGATATACTTTGATATAATTGAATTTTTTTTATTAGTAACGCCTAAATGAAATATCATACCTAACCTACTATTTATATTGTTATGGAAGAATGTCGTTTAGTTCAGATGAATAACAGGTGTGTTTTATACAGATTATAAGTATATACAGTGTGATCTACTAAAGACAGAAATTCCCTTATAATATCCACCTAAACCGATGTTATGAGGAGCCGTTCTGAATTCATTATCCTAGAAAATATTTCTAAAGTGTTATATCTCGAAAAAAAATAGAATAATCATAATTTCGAGTAGGTATAAATCTGGCAGAAACATCAAAGATCTTCCACTTCTTTTAGTTGTCCAGTTTTTCCCAAATTTCCATGAGAATGTAAGTTGTTCAAAATCATTGTTGCCATAAGTTTTTGCCAATGAATTCTTTTTATTTTGAAATTCTGGCATATCATGTTGAAGTGAAAGCTTCACAGAGAAGGATGACATTGAAATAGATAAAAACCCTAAGAAAGCTCGACGTATGTACTATCGAATGACACTAATAAAAAAAATGTTGAGATCAAAGAAAAATTTGGGGTAAAACCACTTTTTTCACCCAAATTTCTACACTGGAAATTATGAGGTCACCCTCTAACAAATTTCTACATATATATTTTTATCTGGAAGAAAATGCAATTTCTCAACTTCAGTAGATTTCAATTTTCGTCGTGGCATATAGCCAGAAAAGTAGCTGTTCTCTGTTGGATATACCAAAAAACAATTCATACCTATTTTTTTTCTGTGACGGGAAAAAAGTTTGAAATTTCATCTCTGTCGACAGGTTATATGATGTCACTTTTCAAAAATTACTTTTTTCCTACAGGAAAAAAGGGAGTTTTTTCCCCGGATATATATCACATGAATATACACTGTTGATGGCTTTTGTTGTGCTGTAGTTCAGAAAAATAAGCCAATAACCCCGTCTCCGAGAAAGAACTCCAAGTCCTTTTATCATCCATTCGACTTCGTGGTTACCTTAATTACTGAACGACCACTAAATTCGCAGTTTTTGAAAATCAAATTACAGAATTAGACTGACAGATATTTGATTACTTCAAAAGAATGATAAAGATGCCTGCAACGGCTGTTAAAAACTTTAAAGTTCACTTGGATAATTTTATGATTTCAATATAATCTGATATCTTCTCAATATTGATACGTCCTTTTTCCTGTCGCAGAAAAAAATGTGTATTATAAACGGGTCTTGTCAACAACACAACCTGGAGCTGAAATCTACTACAGCTTGACCATTCTAGCTTGGCTCCTGAGATAAGCAAAAGTAAAATCGTACTGTACTGCTCTAACCGATGTTATCACTGAACCAGTTCCTCGACTATATTGAGCTCTCGTCCCACTCCGCCGACTGGTCTACTGCGCATCCAATTCTAAGAGGCCAAGCTAGAATGGTCAAGCTGTACTTTTTTCCCCTTGCATAATAAATAACTATTATCAGATAGAGAATGCGAATTCTCAATGTATTTCTTTACATGTATCCATTTAGTTCTTGCTTCTACAAAACCTCATATTTCGTAATTTCTATCAAATCACGAAAAATATCATCTCAATCAACTTCAACAACGAAATTTCACTGCGTTTATCAGGAGGTGTGTTAGCGATGACTATATCATTCTCAAAATTATATCTAATCATAATAACGACTTTGCACTTTCAAATACCAATCACGCTGTAGTCGATCATTATGTCATTGCTTCAATATCGGAACGTGATGTTAGCAATGAAATCCATCAGTTGCTAAACACGATAGGATGTTAAATTTAAAATCAATATAATCAATAGTTATTGTATTTATCTTCAATCAGTATATTTTTCTCATATAACTTGAGAGAATGATGCTACATCATTGAAGTTAAACGAGTAATATCAATAAAAATAATTAATTTCATAATTTTGTTCATCTTCAAGAAATATTATAGGGTTATAATGAAATATCTTTAATGAAATAGTTTTCAGAAAATAATTCTTAGAATGTTATATGAATAACAAAATTAATGATCACATTATTATCCTTTGGAATATTTCCTCAATCGTCTGAGAATATGACATACGAAAAAATCCTGTAGATTGTGAAATCAAAATTGTTACTAGATTATTCCAATGAGAGGACAAAATGAAATATTCCTCAAGAATATTTTTCCACCAATATATTTTCGTGTGATGAAGAAAACGTGCACTATAGTGGTTTCTCAATTTCATACCAGCTCAGGATTGCCTGGAAATCACCTTTCCTTTAATATTTCCCTCGTGCTTCTGGAGTTGACTTATCAAAAAAATCATGAATTTGTTCCGAGATGTTGACTGCTGCAATCCATCTGAATGAAAGATTAATTATTTCACAAGTTCATGATTTTAGCAGCATCAACATAAACAGACGATTTCACAAAATCTCACACAATATTTTTAAAAAAGCTTATATTTTGATGTTGTCGAAATTTCTGCTTCTTTCAAAGCTTGGTGGATATTTTCCTTAGGAATGAAATCGATCGTATTCACAGTATAGTATGGTTTGAATATCACCTGAACTTCTTTGAATCCGCAGAAATCCGGAAAATATCAGGATAATGAAATACATCGATATCAGGATGGGAGGACGGAAATACCGAAACCATTTCGAGAAATTATCTTGAAGGTTTGGAAAAGTTGATTTGCAGAAGAATAAAAAAAAATCTTGGAGAATACAGGAACTGCTAAATGTTTTCGATTATATGTAACACATTCTTTGATCACTCGGTATATCATAACTGAAAAACTTTGATAAGTTTTGAACGATGGATCTTCAACAATATGAATCTTATATAAGGACGCATTTTTTGAACACTGATGCATTCTGGTTGGGAAATCGGTTAGTTTCTAATAAAATAATCACATCTTGAAAAACGTAAAAAATTCTAGTGGTCTATTTATTCCTTTGAGCACTTTAGATAATGAAGGCTCATATTTGGTCACTCCCTCAAGTCTCAAGTCTGATGAGCAATTTAGAAAACTAATGATAATTCAACGTGCAACGTGAAATCAAGGCCAGCCGTCAGTCGTTTGAGATTTATCGAACAAATTATGCCTATGTATAGAGTTATATCGTATCCCACTCAATATATCAATATCTGATAGAAGGCAAACCAGATTAATGATTCAATGATAATCAAGCCATCAATACCGATGAGTGTGCTATATAGCAGGTGAACGAAAATAATATATTATATTAAATCATAGAAATTTATAAATATGGGTTCACCTAAAATAGTAGTATTACCAAATATTAGTCAATGATATGAATAAACTTAAATCCTTGACTATAACGATAATAATGGGGTGGCACAAGAACACGTTCGCGGGCTACTATTGTTCCCCATCTATAAAAATATGCAGATGACACGTTCTACACCACCATATTGGACAGTTATGAAAAGATGGGTTACGAGGACCTTAAATCTTTGTCGGTTAGTTGTTCAATCATATCTAATTCATCATCAGTTTGAGGAAACAAGTTTGATGAACATTACACACAATATAGGATCACTAAAATTGTATCAGATACCTCAACAAAATAGCAAATGAATCGAAACTTTTGCCGAGGTAATAACTTTAATACTTACAACCAATAGTTCAAATATTCAACGTAAATGACTTATGATTTGAGATTATTTTATAGCAAATACTCTGTTCAACTAGGACTAAACGTTCACTTATTTATAACTTATAACATATATGATGAACACAAATGGCTGCGTTTTTATATCAAGTGATTGGCATTTGCTTCAAGTGACCATAATGTCTGATCTCGAATCATCTTTCAATTAGCCCTTAGCATCACCTTCATTGCCCTTTAATGTATGTATCATTCATGATGTATAAGCACATCATATGAGACAAATCAGTTTTCTGTTGAAGGCAAATCGTTTTAATTTTGTTACAACTGTGGATGTTTGTATTACTGCAAAGGACATTGTCTTTATCTCTCAAATCATCAATTATTTTCCACAGATATTTTTCGATCTGTTCCCATTGCTTTTCATTTATATATGAATTCTGACAAACAATTGAAACTATCTTCTATCTATCTGCACTGCACACTATTATACGTTTTCTTGCACGATATCCTGTGATGTATACAAGAATAAAGATTTTAATTCGACACAGGTGATTTTCATGGATTTTATATCAAAAAGTGGACGTTTCGAGGTGTACAGAATAATAGACGAGAAAATACAAAGTGTGATACGTGCTTCGTATCATTATACCATCATTTTTAGACCATACACGGCAAAGATTCCTTTCATCGCCAAAGAAATTATGCCACATAAAACACCCATCCATTATTCCTGCTCAATTAATAAACATCGCAAATTTCACGCATTGAATCTTCGAAAAGCTCGATGCACGATAAAAATTTCTGTATTACCGATTTGCATAGAATACCCATCAGAATAACTGTTCTCTTGTTATTATCGTAACTGCGAAGGTAGCGAATAACGATTTCGCATTACCGGTATCAATTATGGACATCCCATCTTAGCGATGCGGAAAATATCGATGGCTATTTGCATATAGCCAACTACAATTTCTGCTATCTGAATACGGAATACATTGAATAGCGTTCGTCCAGTAGGAAGTATAAGAATCAGCCTATAGTCCCACATCTAAACCATACAAATATTTTTTTAGACAGCTAGAAAAAATTATTTGACATAGCCCTGATAAAGAGTTAATCGTGTACACGTGTTTCGGGCTTTCGACCCTCATCAGTACGGTGACAAAAGTGCAAAGGATAGGCAACACTTCGTGGAAGACGAAACAACAAGTCAACGGAGTCAAAGAACAGAAGCCAGCCGCACATTTGTGGTATTGGTCAGCAGACTCTGCATTCCAGAGCAACAACCAACTTCACCACGGAGGCAGCTATAGCTGCCTGCGTGATATCCGAGTCCAGGAATACGATTTTGATAAAAGGAATATTGAGGGAACTGTTAAAAAAAATTAGTAAAAAAAATATTGGACATAACCCTGTCTGAGAGGTTATTGTTGGCTTCTGTTTGTTGACTCCGTTGATTATTTTTAGTTTTTTTACTGGAAACCAGGGTCTGCTGACCAAAACCACAATTATTATGAGGCTGGCTTCTGTTTTTTGACTTCTTTGAATTGTTGTTTCGTCTTTCACGGTCTTCCACCAAGTGTTAACTCACTATATGAAGTCTATGCCGGCTACGTTCAATATTGCCTTTCTAGTTGCTTATAACAGTTTCCTCAATATTGCATTCATATTTTTCAAACATAAATATTAGATATGATCAAATGCCTAATCTTCTTCTGTTTTCTTTGGCGTAAATTTTTCGACATGAATGAGATCGTTCACAAGGTTATCTCCTTTACAAGAGGCCCACATCTTCAGAATTTTTCAATGGTAGCATGGGTGGAGTACAAATCTGAACACCTCCATTCCGGGATTTAATCAGAATAAAACCATTTTCACAGTATCTCCTGTATTACAGCACAGTTTAAGAAATGGGTATTACAGCTAGCAGTATAACAGCGATATTTTTTGATTACTGAAAATCTTGTTTCCAGCCATAAATGAAGTCGTTCATAGGACCATTATTTGCAGATGAAGGTGTCATTTAGACATCAATTAAAAAGGTGCAACCTTTTCATTAACAGTAAAAACACAAGTGCTTTTTTTATCGGATACATTTTTTCCTGGTTAAGAAAATCATTTCCAATCGGTAATTTTTCGAGAAAAACTGTCATGAAAAATTTGCGAGACCGTAGGTCGAGCAATTTTGTCTAATTTCAGTTTTTCGAGAGAAATAACTGATGGAAAATGTTCGAGTTAGTAAGGAGATTTGTCCAATTAAAAAATTTTTTAGTGTTTTTTGGCAAGATAAATCAACGACAAATAAACAAAAATACTGATAACCTTTTTGATGATTCCTGGGACATCATTTCATGACAAAATAATATTCGCCTGATAATTGAAAGATTTTTTTTATCTATGAAGCTAATAGGATTTCACTCCATCGCTTGGGCCATAAAAGGACACAAATAATATATTCATAATCGGATAATGTGCTAGTACAGTAATGGACCATAAAATGGCTAATTTTTATTCAATTTTATTACCGATAATCTCAAGGGAAAGCACTGACTCACCAATCAGCTAGCACCAATTTTATTTTCTATATTATCTGTTACCACACAATTATTATTTCGCACCTACGATGCCAATCATGATGATTATTCAGATCTAATACCGGGTGCCTGAGGTGGTATCAATATTTTTTTCTATTTGAGAGAAAATGGGGTTTTGCGTTCGCATTCACTTGGACTACTGTCTTAGTTCATTTAGATTGAGAAATAATAGATTATACCAAGAGTCAACCATGATATACGACTAATATTCCTCAAGTATCATACCTATAGATATATATAAAAGAATTACAATTCTTATTAAATGGGTTGAGCTTAAGCCTTTTTGACAGCAGAGGTCGTTGTAATATGATGATTTATTGTTACACAAGCTGTGGTTTCTGCGGTATATATAGTGCCATATATTATTCCTTTAGGAAATATTGACGAAGGACTAATAGTTCCTAGTCCCTGTGGCACTCCATTATTATACATTCAATTCAATGAAAATTATTTTTTACTTTCATTTTTGACACCCTGTATCTCGCAAACGAATCCTTCTATGACTTATATTCATGGAAACTTTATTTATTATTACGATATTCAAACTTTGCATTGTTATGTTGAACACAAAATTCACACCTACTGATTGAATCCAGATTTCAAGAAGTTACAAGCGTTATAATTTTTTTAACCCTTCGTCTGTAAAACTTGAAATCTTCGATAAAGAGATCTTGATGAAGCGAAACTCATCTTTCAGTTACTTCATTCAAGGAACCAGTTGATTTTACGGAAATTGTTAACCATTCGAGTAATCTATGCAACCAAACCATCGGACTTAATGCCAGCCAGGCTCAGTTGCGATCCTGCCTTTGAAGTGCTTATAATAAGTCACCCTAGGTACGGTTCCGCTGAGCCTTAGCTGGACAGAGGTCCCTTGTTTGGTACACCGATGGTTCGAAAATGAAAAAAGGGGTAGGCGCGGATGTATATGGACCCGGATGTAGGCTATTCGAAGCCTTAGGTCACTCCTCCACTATGTTCCAAGGTGAAATACATTGCATCAACCTATGCGCTCAAAGGTGCCTGAGCAGATGTCTGAGGGGTGCCAACATATATATCTGCTCAGACAGCCAAGTCGCACTAAAACCCATATTATCATTTGTTTCCACATCAAAGATAACGTGGAACTGCTTTGGAACACTCATGCAACTGGGAAAGGACAACAAAGTCACACTTATGTGGGTTTGAGGGCATGAAAGAATCAAAATAAATGAGGCAGCCTTGCAAAGAAAGGTGCAGCATCTGCATTCTTTATGCCTGAGCCTTTTTGTGGGATAAGCAAATGTCACCTAAAGGAAGAACTCATGAAATGAGGAGAAATTGAAAAGTTTTCCTACTGGAGAGCAACTCCAGGTCAACGACAAGCGAAAAGGTTCATCAACCATTCGCAGAACCGAGCCAAAGAGCTACTCAACCTCAGCAAACCAGAGCTGAAGCTTATAACAGGCTTTCTCACAGACCACTGTCCTCTGTAGTACCACCTCAAAAAGATGGGCTTGGTGGAGACTAACACTTGCCACTTTTGCAACAATGTGACCGAAACCGCGGAACACATACTTTGCTCATGTAAAGTATCAGTCTGCCAAAGGCTGAATCACCTAGAACAGATCTATCTCACACCTGCTGAGGTGGAAAATTCAACCGTCAGGAAAATTCTAGGAGTCTAGGGTCAGAGGACCAGAACTAGATATGGTTAATCACAATAGATCTACTAGGTCGCAGTGATCGAGAGGTCTTCCAGCCTATACGACCCATCTACAATCTACAGTCCATGTACTTATTTTTTGAACACCTCATTTTTTATCAAACTCCAGCAAGGCCATGCCCAGGATTATTTTGCGGTTCGGGTCCCCAAGAAAGAACTGACTTATTCATTTTTTTTTAAACCAAAGCCTTCTCGACACAGCCTTGATTACTCCAGTTAATACTCTCTGAAGGTAAAACAAGTCTTTCGTTTCATGTTACAGGGTTTGCTTTCATCGAATTCCGTTTGTTGGTGGAACAACGGTCTTAATGGAGCGACGAAGAATCTAGTTTACTATGGATACATCAACCCAGGGGCGTTATTGGTGGGGTCAGAACCTTGTGCTCTGGAGATTTTAAGGAACGCCTGGGCGAGGAGAGTGCTGCAGCCGCCGGCTGGATACCAAATAGTCGCTTTAGGTAAGAATTAGATACAAAATCGGTCACGTCACATTGCAAAACTGTATTTTTTTCATCTCTTGGAACGCTTGGGAGGGAATCCCTGAAATGTTATTCGTCCTTTGAAACAAGTCAATTTAAAACTCAGAGGTTCGTTTTTTCGTAACCTCTCTTTTTATATTTTGATGCGGTTATTCCGATGGTAAATTCATTGATCTATTCACTGCATCGAAATTAAGCTTCTTTTGGTGCAATTAGATTTGGAATAATATTTCCAGTGGCGCCACATTGGGTAGATTCATGGATATTTATGGTGAATATCATTGTACGCCACTGGTTTGTCTGATTTCCATACTTTTATGAGATTGAACTATTGGAATAATGACTTTCTGGTCGATTTGACTCCAAATTTGTATTTAGGTGTTTTCAAGACATCCACTGAGATGACTTGATAACCCCCAATAAGAATCATTTTGAAATTTTTGGGACCTTGTCGGTCTCCGACCATACTCAATTTTGGCACCATAAAAGCTAATACAGGGTGGTTATAATGAAAAACAATTAATACTTCCAACATTGATATCCTCTATCTCAAAAACGGAACAAGTTACGATATTTGTTTATATGAACTTTATTTCCTAAAATCTCACAAGGAATCACCCCCTGAAGTTTTCAGTAGTAATTTAAGAACATCCTGTATAACTATGTTTCTGTACATGTAGGTATGATGACAACGTTATAATGTCGTTGAATATTAGTAATTATGTATATTTTTCTGTGAATTTTGCACAGTATACATGTCATTGAGTTCAACCTTTTTGTAATGCAGCATAAATAAATCTATTTATTTTCAACTGTGATTTTGCAGAAGACGTAGTCCAAATGGCCCAAACGCAAAAACATGAGAAAAACATATAGCAATATAGCATATCCATTTCCTTTACATAACCTCAACTAAAACACATATCTACTTGATGAGATGAAACCTCCGAATATTTATAGGACAATCAATCAAAATTCATAAATGAGTATGCCCACCACTAAATAAACGATGAATGAATGTTGAACTGTGATTTTGCAGAAGACGTAGAACACTGCTCGACAGTCCAAATGGCCCAAACGCAATGACATGATAAAAAACATATAACAATATATCATATCCATTTCTTCTACATAACCTCAACTAAAACATTATTTATTTTATTAATTTATTAATTATTATTATTTATATTAACATATTCATAGGACGAGCACTCAAAATTCATTGATGAGTGTGCCCACCACTAGATGAACAATGAATAAACGTTGAACTGTGATTTTGCAGAAGACCTAGAACACTGCTCGACAGTCCAAATGGCCCAAACGCAATTATATGAGAAAAAAAATATAGCAATATAGCATATCCATTGCCTCCACATAACCTCAACTAAAACACATATCTACTTCATGAGATGAAACCTCTCAATATTCATAGGGCAAGCACTCAAAATTCATCGATAAGTTTGCCCACCACTAAATAAACGATGAATGAATGTTGAACTGTGATTTTGCAGAAGACGAAGAACACTGCTCGACTGTCCAAATGGCCCAAACGCAATAACATAAGAAAAAACATATAACAATATATCATATCCATTTCTTCTACATAACCTCAACTAAAACACATCTACTTCATGAGATGGAACCTCTAAATATTCATAGGACGAGCACTCAAAATTCATTAATGAGTCTGCCCACCACTAGATGAACGATGAATGCACGTTGAACTGTGATTTCGCAGAAGATGTAGAACACTCCTCGACAGTCCAAATGGCCCAAACGCAATTATTTGAGAAAAAACATATAGCAATATAACATATCCATTGCCTCCACATAACCTCAACTAAAACACATATCTACTTCCCAGTAAACACAAACATCCCTGGGATGTCACATTCATGTCTCGCTAGGTAACAATAATTCGAATAACAAGAAAGCATCATTGGTGATCAATCTGTGTTAACTGGATTCATGAAATGAATCCTCTAAATATTCATAGGACAAGCAATCAAAATTCATTAATAAGTGTGCCCACCACTAAATAAACGATGAATGAACGTTAAACTGTGATGTTGCAGAAGACGTAGAACACTGCTCGACAATCCAAATGGTCCAAACGCAAAAACATGAGAGAAAACGTACTTATAACAATATAGCATATGCAGGGTATAACATGAAGTTATAGTCATGTTGTAGCCATCTAGTGGCAATAAAGCTCTAAGGTAGGATACAGAAATCGCGACACACACTGTATGGCGCTGCCATCTATAGTCACACGTACAGACCCCTACGTCTATACGTTACAGAGTGGTACTACAAGTAAACCACTCTGCTGACAGATGGCACTACCTGACATACTTGGGTGGAATTTTTCCACCACCTATTCAACTGCTGGATCTCATAACATCTCATCTCATACAGTGTGTGTCGCTATTTCTGTATCCTACCTTGGAGCTTTATTGCCACTAGATGGCTACAACATGACTATAACTTCATGTTATACCCTACGTCTTCGAAATGGGTTATATATCCGAAGCGTAGAGTTGTCCCAGTTGTCAGCAGACCGAGAGCGGCTGATGAGACCTGGTGGGTTGAAACAGTACTGTCTCGCTCCTGCAGACAATTGGGGCAACTCTGTTCATCCTAGATCTCTTAGTTATGAGATCCAGCAATATAGCATATCAATTTCCTTTACATAACCTCAACTCAACTGAAACGCATATCTACTTCTTGAGATGAAACCTCTAAATATTCATAGGACAAGCACTCAAAATTCATCAATAAGTGTGCCCACCACTAAATGAACGATGAATGAACGTTGAACTGTGATTTTGCAGAAGACGTAGAACACTGCTCGACAGTTCAAGTGGCCCAAACGCAATGGACGCCGCTGCCCGAGGCCGTGTGCTCGGTCATCCTGCGGCTGTCCAGCCAGGGCAGACCCGCCGGCCTAGAAACGATCAGGGAGTCCCTGATCGTCGCCTTCCCGCACGTGTCGCCCCCTGGCGAGCAGGCGCTCTACGACACGCTGGTGCAGCTGACCAAGGAGCGGAAGCTCTACAACACGTCTAACGGATACTTCATCGTTACGCCCGAGTGAGTATTTTTTTTACTGCATTTCCGCCCAATAAGTGTGCGTTGGGTTGGTTCAAAAAAGTATAAGAATATTGCTATTCTGGCTACCAGCATGAAATTTGGCATACATGATGAGAAATATATAGGAAACAAAAAACCATCGAGACACGAGCTGTGTCTGGAATATTTCGTCCGCCATGTTCTATAATGGCGGCCGAAAACTAGATTTTTGCTGTTATCTCAAGAACGGTGCAAAATTTTTGAAGAGTTCAAATTTATGAAATAAAGATCATTACAAGGCGGATATTTTTTGTCTGAAACATTTTCTTGTGAGGTTGATATTAAAGTCAATAAATTGAATATATTCAGTGTAAAATCCTCGTTTTCTCAAAAAATCATTTAAAATACCAACAATTACCCCGTTACCAAGTATCCCTATAGAAGTTCTCTTTCAACTCTGAAATATACCGGGTGGGGTATTTATCTTGAGGCAAAATTATATCTCGCTTGTATTCGATTATTTCGAAAAAAAAAATCTGAGAAATATTGTACTAGACCGGAAGTGGGGCCTTTAGAGCGAAAGTCGATTTTTTTAATAGAAACACCTATTGTTCATCACAGATTTGGATTGGAAATCATTGGCCTTACATTATTTGTCTGAAATGTCTTTCGAAATAATCGAGTCGAACCGAGATATAATTTTGTCTCAATATAAAAATGCCTTACCCGGTATACTCACTTTGATCTCTCACTCAATTTTTCACACCCTGGAATTGCAACCATATAATAATATTCCAAATGCAACTAACTGGGAATGGAAGTCGTCAAATCTGGAATGTCAAGATGAAACGCTTGAACCACTTTGGACAGTTTTGCCACAAGCAGCTGATGAATATTCAGAATTGATCAGCTGCAGATACAAAACAATGTGTATTAAGAACTGCAAATGCAATAGATTTAATTTTCAGTGTGCTCTATGCACGTGTGATGGACAGTGTACTCAATAAACATTATTTGTGATACTGTTGTATTAGTTAGTTCACCAAGATTCTTACTGATCTAATCGAACCTAATTAAACATCAAGCCACTAACATGATTGATATATGATTTTATTTAGATTAAAATAATTGACCGCCATTTTACGTAATGGTACCTTCGGTTTGAATCCTCAAGAAAGAGTTCATCATACAGATAACTCATGATCATGATTTCTGTGGCTAATCTTAGCCTGAATGTTTCCATTTTGATTTTTTGTTGAGAAACCTTGAAAAATTGAATTTTAATATTTCAATTATTGAATTTTTGGTTCGTCTGACAAAAAAATCTTTCGAAGAAAAAATGTCCGCCTTACTAACCTCTATATTTCATCAATTTGAACTTTCCCGATATTTCCCACCGTTCTGGAGATATTAGCAAAAATCCAGCTTTCGGTCGCCATTTTGAAAAATGGCGGCTGATATAATCCAGATACAGCGTGTGTCCCGATGGTTTTTTGTTTTCTATATATTCATCAATATGTGTACCGAATTTCATGCTGGTAGCCAGAATAGCAATATTCTTGTGCTAACATAACGCACTAGCAGGGTTACTGGGGTTAGGAAAGAATTCATAACATGTCGGCACAGTTACATTTAGATCATCATTTTAGGAG
This sequence comes from Phaedon cochleariae, assembly GCA_918026855.4. Taxonomy (NCBI): domain Eukaryota; kingdom Metazoa; phylum Arthropoda; class Insecta; order Coleoptera; family Chrysomelidae; genus Phaedon; species Phaedon cochleariae. The sequence continues at coordinate 6,866,005 of OU896715.1, read as the reverse complement.
AGAGATTGTTATATTCACTATATTGAGTTTGTTGATGTAACTTTAGTGTTGGGAAGATCGGGTCGGAGAACCACTTGCAGGGGACCGACTCGTATCCGTATGATTTGTGTTTAGGTTAGAAGATAGAAGAAGAACACATTTGCTATTCCGAGGAATATCAATATTGGTAAAACGTGGCTGGTGGAATGAGAATTCATGAGGATGAGGACATGAGGCAAGGGCATTCATTGACTAGCTTCAGACACCAGCCACGGATCACTAGGTTCTTTTCGCAATTCGGATTTGAATACGCTTCCTATCAAAATAGCTTGTAGTAGTGATTGGAGTGATTGGTGATTTTATATGAAGGCAAGAATCCTTCAAATTTAGAAAATATGATGAATGAAGACTCGAAAATATTTGAAAAATGGCTCCACTCTAACCTTTTATCGATAAATACTAACAAAACAGAATATATGATTTTTCACCAAAAAAATAAACGAAAAATTTACCTCAACCTTAAAATGAAAAATGAACTCTTAAAACCTCCGAACAACCTTAAAACGAACTGACCAGATAAAATATCTTGGAATTTGGTTTGATGACAGGTTGAAGTGGGACAAACATATTGATGTTCTGACCAAAAAAATATCTCCAATTATTGGTGCATTGAGAAGATGTCCCAAACTTGATATTAAAATTGCAAACATGATTCTTTACTCTCATATACTGAGTCGTATCAACTATTTAATAAATTCTTGGGGAACTTGTTCAAAGAACAATTTCAATAAAATATCAACATTATATAGAAAATCGTTAAAAGTATTGTATCGTCTCCCATTTGATACACCAACCAATCAATTGTTTGAAATAACAAATACGTATTCTTTAGATGAAATATATAGAATTGAAACTCTTAAAATATCATATAATATCATAAATAAAAAATTGAAGTCGAATTTTATGTTGATACGGAATTCTGAAATTCATAATCATAAAACAAGACAATATAACTTGTTTCATCTTGACGCCGCTAGCTCCATTATCGGACAAAAAAGATTCACTCATTCAGCCTCAACTGAATTCAATAAACTACCTGACAATATAAAAAATTGCAGAAATAAAGATTCATTCAAAAATGAAGTGAAAAAATTGATTATTTCTGAGCGAACTGGATAAAATTAAACATGCCATTTTTTTTTTACAAATATTATTCTTTGTTTATCAATTTACAGTTGTTGATATATTTTGTATAATGATATGTTTACCTATAGGTATTTAATTATGTACTTCCTTATACCAGAACCTATTCTGTCTGGAAGTTATTTGTTAAATAAATAAATAAATAAATAAATAAATAAATAAATAAATAAATCAACAAAAAATAAATAAATACGTCTCTATCATTCTACTTGATATTTGGGATTTTCTCTCCTCGTTTCTATAAAATAAGAATATGAGTATTATTTCAAGTGTGTCTCACTTCTAATGAAAACACCCCTGTATCTTATGCAATCGTTGGTTAAGGATCCTGATATTTGTTAGAGCGCGAGATATACCAAAAATGCACTCTATGACCAAGTGTGGTCATCTTCAGTGATTAACACTGCTCGCTAACAGCCATGGAACCACCCCGATTTCCGGAAAATGATATTAGGAGTCAAAATAGGTTGAAAATCATTTCGAATCCGGAATCAGGACGCCCAATTCACTAACTATCCATATTTTTTCTGGAAAATTTTCAGTTCTGAGAATTTCATTTTTGTCTCAATTTTCATGGAGACACCCCAGTATCTCACCTAATCGTTGGGTTAGGGACAATTTTACTATATCTGTCGCTTTTGCAGATTTCAGAGTCCCTACCCAACGAATATGTGAGATACAGGAGTGTTTGCATTATAAGTGAGACACACTGTATGTGTAGTAGGACAAATCAGATGATTTGCCTCAAAATGTCACTGCGTTCAACACATTTTTCTATCAGTGAGTCTGAAAGAAGAATCCAATAGCTTGTCAGTGCATGACACTTTTTTTGGAAAAATGTTTGAAGAGATGAAATATAGGCATATTGAAAAAATATCGAATTTTTACTTATCTCTGGACGTATGGGGAACGAATCTGCTCCCGTTCTCAACATGAAAATGCAAAAATATTCTTATTCTGAAGTTGTGTTGGTAGTGCGATTAATTTGTTTACTCTATTACGAAAGTATAAAGGTGCGTTGACGGGTAGCAATACAGCGTGGATATACTCATATTAATACAAATTGTTATTATAATATTACATGCCAATAACTAGGACACAATCATGCCAATTCTAATTCGAACCATGTAAGAAGCAGTACATTGAATATACGTGTATGTATTCCGGAATAGACCTTTTATTCCTGTACACCATTTGACCCATCACATGTTCATATAGTTTGACACTTCTCAGTGACATTCTGATGTTGGAATAATATGGATGAGTGATGATGTTAGTACACAAATGAGTTACAAGGTGTTTTCATTAATTGATTGGTAGATTCAAGATGTAACTGATGGAGTAGGAAGATTGACCACCGTTCATATAAGTTTGTCAATCAATATATAACATAAAAAAAACACTTCCATGAATTTCCTCACGTTCCCATTTTATTCTCTAATTCATCTCTAGAAGAGATAATGAAATGTGGCATGATCGAAAAATCAGAATTTACCAAAAAATTTCGTCAAATTTCTAATACCAATTTATTCCTCAGAAAAAGACGGTCCAGAAGTCAATCTAGGGGTAGGAAGAAGGATGACAATGGAATAGACAGCTTCACGAACAAAACCATGCTCATGTCGACCGAAGAGGCAATGGCAATCGTCCATGGAGATATGGCAACCATAAGGGATGGAAACGTCACACACCAATGTATACAAACCAACTTAGCAGACGTAATTTGTGGAGGTAAGATTCCTTATTCGAAAAACCCATCTACTGTTACAAGAATATCTGGTATAGTTTTTTCACACTAGCAGTGCCTCAAGGATTCACAAAAGATGAAGACTGAGAAATAGCTAGTTTGGCCAAATTGTACCTCCTAAGCAACAACATCTAGTTTCCTTATTATTTCAGGCAATGCCAGCGACAAAGTTCTATATCCAAGGACGAAACGGAGGTCAGCTTCGTTTCCATCTCCGAGAAGTCCGGATAGAAGAGGATCCTTCAGGCTGTGGAGCTCTACCAGGCGATTGAGGAGGTCAGCTTCCACCAGAACGATCGCTAAACACTATATTGACACCAGCAGCAGCACCGAATATCCCAACAGTGGAGATTCCACACCAACACCAAGTATAACTCTAACGAATTGTCATATCATCCTATTTCACACTTGATTCGTATTTTTTCTTATTTTACAGAAAAGGAATCTTTGTTGTCAAGACTATTCCGGCGATCAAAACGTTCTCAGTGTCATATAGGAACCTTCAGTGCCCAGTTCCCTCCAACAGAATGGTTCAACTCCAAAGCTGTGCATCTACACAATGTTGGAACCCAAACCACAGCCACAGAAAAGGTAATACCCTCATCATGGTATTCGTTAGAATTACCTGGATTTGATATTATCTTGTTTTATTTCCCAGGAAACGGGTATCAATATAGCCGCCTACTTAGAAAACTGTGATATCAGCGCATCCAGATCAACTACGTTACCAAGAAACCATCGAAGACATCTTTCCAGCGACCTCAACTGCGGAACGCCATACTCCGGCTCCAGAGAAAATTCACCTATTTCAAGGTACACCAACTCTTACACTACCGGATCTCTACCAAGAAAACACGCCTACAGGAGCAGAGACAGTTCCAGAAAAACCAGCAGGAGCAGCTTGACAAAACCCCAAGTACCTCAAGATCAAAAACTCGACGATAAAGCACCAGAACAAGACCAAACGTTGACTCCCAAGCTCAACGACAGATTGTGTTTACCGACTGCAGAGTCTTCCAGAACTAGTCATAAATCCCCTATAAACTGCAGCTACGAAGATAAGGCGAGTTCTCTTCCAGATACACCAGTCAAAAATCTTTCCAGCATCGATAACAGCGGTCCGAGTAGCATAGAGTCGCACAAGAGTAGCAAAACTGGAAGCTCAGTAACCAGCGGGCCTTCCAGTCTTGAATCGCACAAGACAGTGATCAACAGAAACCTACTGGACTCACCTAAAACAGACGCGAGAACTACCAGAAAAGTCACCAGGAAAGAAACAAGTACTGCTACCACCAAAACTAAATCTACCCCAAGGACTACCACTAATATTTCGAGCCCGAAATCATCTCCGATGTCACATAGCAATTCTTTCACCCTGCAAGTAACGACCAACCAGAATGGCATCAACATGGATAATCATATCAACGCCACTGCAACAGCTGCCATAAACAGTGGGGGAGGAGGGAACACGAAAATTTTCGTGCAGAACTCCCCAGTCCGATCGGTGATCACGTTCGAGAATGGCCAGGGAGACAAAAACCCAAACCTGGTGGTCATTAATAGTACAGAGGAAAATGATACAGCAGCAACACCAAGCGAAAGCGTAGAGGTGAAGCCAACGAAGAACACCAATCACATAGTCGAGACCCAGCACAGCTTGAACAACTCTAGGGATATGATAAACAGCGAAAGCAAGTTCGAAGCCATGAATAACAGTAGGAAGCTATCTCTTCAGCTTCCTTCTAGGGACAGTTTGAGCTACCACAATGTCATCAAAAACGTGTCCCACAATCAGTTCATTAGCAACTCCAACCCAGACTCACCGATTGCCAATACTTTCAGGGAGATCACCAAGAACCCCTCTTTCACAAGTACCCCACCAAGCCCTACCAAGAGTTACGAGGGCATTCCCATGCTGTCTTCGGGTAAATACATAAAGAACGAAGTCGGCTCCAAGACTTCCCTGGAGAAATCCTTGTACGGCAAATCTCTGGATAAGAATCTGATGGGGTCAGAGCCGAATATTTGCTATAAAGAGCGGACGCTGACTAGGGAGAACAGCAACCAACAGTTCCCAAGCTTGAGCGACTTGAGTTTCAACTTTACTAGTCTGGCTGCTCAGAAAATTCTCAAGGGTGTCAGTATCAATAGCGTGGACACGTTGGTCGAGCTCAATATGGCTGCTAATGTCGAAAAACAGAACAATTGCGATGTGGTACATACCGATTTCGGTTTGGTTTGACTTACCTTAGGCAAACTTTTTTTCATGAAAAGTTCGCTATAAGGGTAACAACGAACGAATTTAAAACGACAATATTTTTGCGATCAATTTAGGATTGTATACACCAGTTTAACTTTGTAGCTATTTTGTAATTTTGTATATTTATTATATAATATTATGTAATTATATCATATTATACGTATGCATCAATTTTATAACCTATACATGTACAGATGGAGAATTAAACGAATCTATTATACCACCTTGATTATACCTATATAATTTCCATAAAGGAATAAGTCATCATAAAATGGAAAATATTTCTATTAGAGCTGGGATTTTTCTATGTGAAAATACTCTGGAAATATTCAAACAATCCTGAATGTATTTCCATTTCATGAGTTGCAAACAACTTTTTTTCTACAAATGTGAAAAAATATAGTTTTGAAGAAGTAATCTGCTTAGCTCAATATACAAAATAGACCTGGCTCAAAAGGCCTTAATTATGAACATACAAAAATGGATATATATTTATATAAAGCAATACATCGAGAATTCGCATTCTCTATGTGATGAGAATATCAACTCTTTTTCAGTTTATTCAACAGAAAACGACTACTTTCCTGGCTATATGCCACGACGAACATTGAATTATATCTATTGAACACATACGATAAGAGTTTGAAAATGAAATATAAAATCTTCTGAAATTGAGAATTTGCATTCTCCTTCAGACAAAAATATGTATATGCACACATCATTCTGAATATTCAACAGAAAACAACTACTTTCCTGGCTATTTGCCACGTCAAACATTGAATTATATCTGATGAACATCCAAAAGGAGAACATGAAAAATAAAAAATAAAATCCTCCGAAAATTGAGGATTGAAATTCTTTTTCAAATCGGATGAATAATATTATGTTTAATGATATAGAAATATAACTTACCAATATCAATATATTCAGCATTGAAATGAAAGCTGGAATGTATAGGAGAAGTATACTGGCATAAATTCTGATCTTGTATGTTCATAAGTTATCTGAGAATATTCCTTTTCAACTCTTTCATACCCAATCAGGGGGTTCAAACTTGAACGATGGAAACTTGTGATTTTTATAGTCCTTGGAGTCTCAATTCAGAATTTCTTTCCACGCCCTGTATGATGAATGTCAATTTATCCTACACCCAAAAGATTTCTTGGATGTTTGCTCGATTGAGGATCATATGAAGTTTACATACATACATACATACATACTGTAGTTAATGTTAATAGATAAAGTAGAACATAAACACATTTTAATTAAAAGTACGCAAATATCTAGTACATCTTCTCAAAGTAATTATTGTTATAGTTTTACCAAATGTTATTACAGTATAAATTTTAGTATAATCTAGATACAAATCTCTCGATAGATGGATGTATTTTTTATGTGTTCTCATGAGTTTTTCTTCATGAATCGATAATGTCGCTGTTATCTCTGTTACAGCAGTAGAAAAATTATAGTGTATAACTCGCACGGAATGTTATTTTCCCACTCGAATGATCGCAGCATTCGCCTACGGCTGATGCTGTAAACTCCATTCTCGTGAAAAATCACTATCATTCCGTGCTCGTTGAACATTAATATACTATATACCAAGAATTTGCAGATACAAGATGATCAGAATTCTGAATCTTGAACCACCCTGTATTTGTTCCAAATAAATGTCAGTAGATATTGAAGCTGGACATGGAAGCTGGTTTGACCGATAATGAATAGTTTCGACACAAAAAAATCCTAAAGTTCAACAATATCAATTTTGAACAGTATATCTCTGTTTTCATTACCGCTAGACTCCAAGTGTGATCCATTGATGAAATCAGCTCTTCAGGAAGAATCTAAAAATGCAATGAAATACTGGGTGTTCCATTTAAAATATGCTACTACTTTCTAGTAGAAGCGGCAAAACTGCATTGTCAAAAATATTTGATTCGTAAACGTTATCTCAAATATAAGCATGCACATTTTCATAAAATCCTTACGAGTTCAAGATAATATTTACTCAATTTTCTTGCACGAAAAAATTAGAAAATATTCAGAGGTCAGACCTTCATGACAAGCAATTATTTATTTTCAAGCATACTCCATACTGTAGTGTGATACTTCTGATTTTTTGAATTTGAGAACATGTGCATGATTCTCTAGATCTAAAACTACTGCAGGACATTTTCAAATACCTAACCACTTCTGGAGAGAATGGAAAGATCAACACAGAAACATATGGTGGTTTTACAATGCTCTACATTTTGTACATAAATCATTTTCACCTCCAACACGTGATTTAACTGATCAAACTTTCATGAGGGATTGAAGAACAATAGAGCAGGTAGAGTTGCAGTGACTATTTATTTTGAATGTAATGAAATAAAATGCGAAGTACCAGAAAAAATCATCAATATTCAATTAAAAATGAAAAATTCCGATTCGGGACAGTAATTTTTTTTAAAGAAAAGAATCAAATTCATTCATCCACGTAATTAGTGTCTAAATATAGTATCTTTCGAAAATCATGACCATCTATCTAGATGAAAACTTTTCAGGCCAATATTCATATTTCGAACTGATCACAAGTCACCTTCTCGCCCCCCCTCTTCATCACAGCTATTAGTCGTGCGATTCGCACCAAATTTGGACCGGTATGAATAACCATCATAATGACAAGTTTTTCAGAGACAAACATCCTATTGAACAAAGTCGTGCTTTTTATTGAAATAAAAAGGGGGCGATATTCATGAAATCATAGCTTCACATTATTCCTCATGCTTCCGAACCTCCATATGCAAAAACCACATCATTCCGAAATAATGAATTCAAACTTACTGCTGAAATTTTATCCGATAGGTTGAAAATTGTGGAACTCGTTTCTGTTCAAATAAGAAACCCTTCATAGGAATCTTAGGAAAATGTACATATCATTATGTGGGGGCTTTGAAACCAAGAAGATCAAGATTATGAAGTCAGTTTTCCTGTAAAAAAAAATCCTAATATGATTTCATGAGAATCGACCCATTTTTATTTCAATAAAAGAGCACAGCACTGTCTAAAAGGACGCTTGTCTCTGAAAAATTAATGATGGTTTTTCATACCGGTCCAAATTTTTTGTACGAATCGCACGACTAATAACTGTGATATAATAGAGGGGCGGGGGGCGTTTGGAATGAAATACTCCGTGTACAATGAAATTTGAAATATCTAACTATATAAATAAATGATCTATTGATTCATCCGAGATAACAATACGTAATTAATTCAATCCCAATAATTCCCATACTAAGAACCAATAAATAAACGATAATTTGAATCTCATAATATGTATGATATTATAGTTCAGATAGTGAATATATTTTTAACCAATAAAAACTAATCAACTTATTTTTCACCAATAGAAACTAGTTAACTCTACAACGTCATAATAAAATAGCGTCAACAAATGAGTACACTGCTCAACAATTGCCCAGATCCATTGTTAAAATATGCATGGATATCAAATATCAACGATTTTATGTCGAAAGTCAAAACTCAAATGTATCAGCGACTTTGCCCTCTTTTAGACAGAATCCAACAGTTTCAGGGTATGTTTGGGTGCTGCACTCCAAATATGGGAACAGTATTCCAGGACAGATCGGATCTGTGCCTTATAGATCATAAGCTGACTGGAAGTGAAATAGCTCCTGGCCCGAAACAGAAAACCAAGTTTTTGGGATGTACTTTTATCACTTGATCTCACGTGATTACCCCAAGCATCGAAATGGATGTCTTCAAAGGTATGGTTACTCCTGACAAGCTTATGTGGGGCACAATGTGATTGGCTTTTCTAGAGAAAAGGCATGATTGTGTTTTGTTTGCATTGAAATCTACCAAGTTATTGGATCCCCATTCGAGAATTGTTGCCGAGTCCATATTTATGTTGCCAACATTTCTCCCTAGTTGACGTTGCTTCCAACAAATCGTTGATATGGAGTTGAAATAGTGTTAGTGCTAGAATTGATCCTTGCGGGACACCAGCATTTATGATAAGAGAGTCAGATGAAACTCCGTTGACCAATACATAGAGAGACCTGTTTGAGAGAAAACTAGCAAGCAGAGAACATAGCCCGGGAGGCAAGCTATAAGATGGAAGCTTGGCGAGGAGTCCGTGGTGCCAGACTCGATCGAATGCCTTGGAGATATCAAGTGCCACGGCTAAGGTTTCACCATATTTTTCAATAGATTACTGCCATATATGTGGGACGCAAGCGAGCAGCTCGCCAGTTGATCTCTGATGAGTGAAGCCATGTTACCTATCGTTGATAATACCTGAATAGCTTTCTCCATGATCTTTGAAATACTTGATTGAAACGTCAAAATAGGCGTCCAATATGTCTGCCTCATGAAACGAATACGCAATAAAAAACGTATATAATATATAACTGAAATTTCAGGGGAGCAATTACTTTGGGGAGCAGTTTAGGGGTAGTATTCGGCGTCGATCCAATCTCCATTTTCCACTAGTGCCTACGTGACCTACCTCATGTTCGTTCTGGATCAATAAGGAAGTGCGACGTAGTTTGATTTACTGAATGGATTCACCGGCAGTATTAATAGGGAGTAATTGAAACTGCAATGAATTCCGTGTAATCTCAGAACATCATTGAGTTAAGTTGTTCAGATACTTTCAATAGGATTTTGTCAAATTACAGATCTATCCCCTATCCCCAAATAACTGTTTGCTTTTTTATCACATAGCTTCATAACTTCTTTATCCTAGGTCCATCACGTTCTTGCTGTCACCGCACTGTCATAATTCTGTCACTCTCTCATCATTAGGTATTTTAATTAGTTCATGCACTTCAGAGTTTTAAAGAGTACCTTTGCTCCCTAATTTCAGTGGTACTAGGTATTTGAAGTACCACTTTTTTTCCCGAAATCTAGATCACCATAGTTACTGAGGTCGTTGATATGATAACAATCAGCCCCTTCGATGACATCTTAGAAATAAAGTAGCTACCGTGTATAGTGGCAATTAATTTTTTTCCTGATTTTAAACGTTCAACCTATCCTAACATGCATAAAATAGGATATAGGGACTGAAGTGTTTTCAAATCTCTTGGCAAAACTTTTTGTCTATGGATTCAAAATACCACTTCATTCCCTAGGTGTATAATGTACTATTGTTAACCAATTCAGTCGCTATCTCAACTTGTTATATCATGTCCTAACGCTACTTTGCTTATATAAGGCATACTGATGAGTTCCGCCTTCCTAAAGAAAATACAGGCTATAGTTTTGGTGGCGTTGAATTCGACTAGGTTTTTGGTTCCCTAGGCTATAATTTCAACAAGATCTTCGCATTGACATCGTTGACCTGCCTCGTTGTCAATTCTCAGTTTCTTGGAAAGAAATGGGAATTCTGGAATAGAACAAAGTATACAGAGTACTAGAATCTGCAAAGCTGTGGATAAGCCAATTCCTAGTTCCAAAAGATCATTGATATGGATGATATGGAGTAGGAAGAATGTTGGTGCCAAAATTGATCCTTGTTGAATGTCGGAATTGATTGCTGTGTTATTAGACGATATATCATCATAGGGCTTTGCTAGACCAAGAGTCCAGTCATGGTCTTATCTTGGACTTGATACAAGATCAAGACCAAGACTTGATGAATCTTTCCAAGACCATGACCAAGACTTGACTTTCGAGACCGAGCCCAAGACCAAGACTCTCTCCCAAGAGTCTTGGTCTTGGTCTCGAAAGAAAAATAATGAACTCAAATCTACTCAATATCAATAGAATTCTGATGGATTTTGTAATGGCATTTTATGTCAGTAATTCATTTGTCATATGCGTGGTCATATGGTAGGTATTCAATTTTTGTTCACTCAAAATCCGAAATACATTTTTCAAATTCAGTATTGCAGTTTCAAAGTTTACAACAGATAGGTGTATGTTGTGAGGTCACAGTTGTCCATACCTCCTCCTATTGAAGATAGAAACAAATTTAATACAAAAGTTATTTGGGTTGAATATGAATTTTTTTTAAATATTTTGATAATGCGCTGTTGTCAGTTTCGACCCTTTTGAACCTTCTTTCTGACCTGTCGGGCATCGGCCTGTGTGCTGTTTGGGTATCATTAAATGTTTATTTAGGGTTTCTTGAAAATTATACTCTCATGGTAGAAGGAGACATTTATTTTGCTTACTTTATACGCACAAATTGACAGTTTTAAAGAGTGAGAAATTTTTTTTTTTTTTATCGCTTGGAGCGCACGAGAGGGAATCCCTATAATGTTCAAAGAACATCGTGCGTTCCTAGGGGAGATAGGGACAGGAGGTAGGTATTGGAATTTTTTTTTAACTTCTGGAGATTATATGTTGTTGGGAATACTTCCACAGGCAATGAATTCCAGAGCCTAGCTGTTCTATGGATGAAGGAGTCTTGATAAAGTGCTGTTCGACATCTTTCGAGGTTGACAACGAAAGGATGTGCTGACTGGGCTTGTCTAGTTCGTCTGATTGGTATTGCTAGTGAAGGGAAATACCTATTATATGCATATGAACTGTTGGATATTTGAATTGAATAATTCAAATTTCTAGACGCATTTCGATACAAGATCAAGACTATCAAGACCAAGACTGAGACAGTTTCGTCTTGGTCTTGAAACATCAAGACCAATACCAAGACCAAGATTACATTTCTTTTCGAGACCAAGACCAAGACTAATCAGTCTTGGTTTTGGTCTTGGTCTCGCGAAGCCCTACTCCCTCTACCACCACATGGAGAGCAATCTGCGTGAAAAACCTGTGACGTCCTTTTTATATGTTTCATCCCATTGCTGCTTTCCCTATACTGTCTACTCCATGGACGTATAAACTACGTCCATGGTCTTCTCCTATTTGTCATGTGTTTTATCAATAATTTTTCTGTCATGTCCAAGTTTGATCGATCCATCGCTGTTTCATTGGGTTTCTGTCATGGTTTGGTGTTCTGGTTGCCTGCTGCTGCTGCTAAGAGATTCAGTCGCTCTCCTATATGTTTTGCCCCAGTCGCTGTTTCATCATCAGGGTTTTTGTACTACTGTTCATTGGTTCAGTAGCTACTCTGACTATTAATATTATGTCCTGCCGCTGTTTTCCTGTTTTGTCTTTTGTACTATTGCTCCTTCCTCGTTTCGTCGCCAAAAGAAAGGGAATGTTGCTGCGAATGAACAGTGGCCCAGTCCCAGTACCCCAGCATCTCTCCTGATGTAACAGAGAGCATAATTATTTCTAGAATACAGGGCCCACCAATTTTCAAAACTCTATCTCGAATAATTCAAAAGTTACAGTCTTGGCCTTTTTTTGTGCACTTCTCTGTATGCAGGACACAATATAATCCTAAAATGAGTAGATCTATATCTTGTTTAAGAGCAAATTTGAAGTTTAAATTAAGTAAATATGTCTTACATGAACTTTGGATCTCATTCGATCAAGCACATCCATATGTATTGTTCATGAAGAGATATTGATTTGGCTTAAACAATCATTTTGTTTGATTCAAAATAACAAGATATTGATTCAGTCAAATATTTACTTGAATCAATGAAATATTTGGTTGATTCAAAAAAATATTTGGTTTGATTCAATGAATTATTTGGTTGATTCAATGAAATATTTGGTTAGCTCAATGAAATATCTTGTTGATTCAATGAAGTATTTTGTTGATTCAAAAGAAACTGTATTTCCATTCGACAAATGTTTTGTTGAACCAAAATCAGTATTATTTCGGGAATTTTCTGAAATTTCACATCAATAGAATGAAGTAAACTAGGAAGCTAGTAGACTTCTAGCATGCATCGATATCCAGTCTTTACTTCTCTTCAGCTGATGCAGAACTATTTCCTATTATTGCTGATCATCCCAAGTTCGATTTATCCAGCTGATATTTCAAACATGAAGAATCAGGCTTCACGTATATAATGAAATCGAGGCAGCCTTAAAAAAATGCAATTGAATCGTTCCAAGTACCTAGTGGAAAACTTTTTTCCCCTCCTGAACAATTAGCTCTGAAAGACTAAGACTAAGATATTATCCTTTACTGTGCCTATATTATGTTTCGCCCCAGTCGCTGTTTCATAATCAGGATTTTTGCCTTACTGTTGATTGGTTCAGTAGCTACTTAGACTGTTACTGTTACGTCCTGTCGCTGTTTTCCTGTTTTGTCTTCTATCCTATTGCTTCTTCCTCGTTTCGTCGCCAAAAGAAAGGGAATGTTGCTGAGAGTGATCAGTGGCAGTGGCCCAGTCCCAGTACCCCAGCATCTCTCCTGATGTAACAGAGAGCATAATTATTTCTAGAATACAGGGCATATATTTTCCATCGAGTGTGCGCACCACGATGCATTTGGTGTTTACACGACGTTACTCGGAGGTTGGCGTGAATCGATAAACTCGAAACTGAGTTCTCAGTCCCACAATCCACAGTAGTTGACATCCGCTTCCGAGAGACTATAGACACCGTTCTGCACTCGAAATCTATCAATTCTTCTTTTGATCGGCAAGTAACCAGATTTTGCAGCTATGACTAACGGTAAGTGATTGGGAGTCGCTGAGGGGTGGGAAGTGAAAGTATATTACATGCTTCTATAAGGTGCTTGTACTGGTTACTAGGTAGACGGACCATCGCCTTTAAATAATGGCGAATGACAGAACACTCATAAACTATAACACTATAGGTATTATAGGTAGAGTAGTAGTTCTTCTTTACCTCTTATACTGAGTCTCATGGAATGAATGTGAAAAAATACAAGGGGAGGAGTTGAAAGAACTAATTGAAAAAAGTTACTATGAATATATGATTCCGGAAACACTTCGTTTCCGAGATACACAAGGCGTCAAAGTTGCATTTTTTTTTCATTTGTTGAAGAAAATCTCATAATATTCTGGTGACTTATGAAGTACGATCGAATACTTGAAAGTGAATGAATTATGGCCAATCGGGATCCAAGTTTATTTTTTTGACTGAAACGACACTGAATTTCAGTCCAAAAATAACCATTCAGATAGGAACAAAATAACAAATACGAAATTATATTTTTTTTGTGACCAGAAAAAAATCGGAATTTCATCTGTTGAATGGTTATGAATTTCACTTGCCATAAATTACTTTTTTCCGACGGGAAAATAGTGAGTACTCTTTTCCCGGATATACAGGGTGGACCAATAGTGTGACAAAGCGAGATAGCAACTCTGCTATTAGAGATAGAAGGAAAAAATGTGTACAGGAGATGCATATTTTGAAATCATTCTCCATTCTACAGTGTGTCTCAAACTTATGTTTTTTCAAATGTAACACTCAGTATTTTATTGCATATTTATATTCTCCCTGAAGAGCTGAATTCAACGATCTAGCACACTTGGGGTCTGGCAGGAATGATTACTTTAGGGTGTGGAAATTCGAGGTTTTCCAACTTTGAGAATGTTTTGTGACCAACCTCTTCATAATTGGTCGGAACGACTTTCAGATCCCTATCTCAACTCTCGATTTACTATTTATCGACATTTAATTGAAACAAATACAGGGTGGTGTAGAATTCTGAGTTCTGCACCACCTTGTATCTGTTCCAATTGAATATGAGTAGATTGTAAATCAAAAGTTGAGATAGGGACATAGAAGCCCTTTTGACCAATGATGAATAGTAGTTGAAAATTTTCGATTCTCCACGCCCTATATCTCGGTAATCAATCCCGTTAGACTCCAAGTGTGCTAGATCATTGAGTTCAGCTCTTCAGAGAAAATATAAAAATGCAATATAATACAGGGTGTTCCATTTTAAAAAAACATGAGTTCGATGTCACACTTTTTTGAGACACACTGTATAATGGAGGATGATTGTCAATATGCATCTCTCGGTCCTACAACTCCTGTGAAAATTTTGTTCTTCCATCTCTAATAGCAGAGCTGCAATCTCGCTTTGTCACACTATTGGTCCACCCTGTATATCACATATATATACTGTTGATGGCTTTTGTTGTGCTATAGTTCCGAAACATAAGCCCAAAACACCTTCTCCGAGGAAGAACTGCAGGTCCTTTTATCTTCCATTCGACCACTAAATTCGCAATTTTTTAAAATCAAAGCAACGCAGGTGTCATTCCTCTGTTAAAAAACTTCAAATTTCACGTCGTTACTATTCTGATTTCAATGTAATGTAACAACTTCTCGATATTGATTCGTCCTGTTTTCTCTCAAAGTGTATATACACGGGAAAATATAAGATTTTAGCTCACGGTTTTTTGTCTCACAACCTGGAGCTAAAATCTACTACTTGCATAATAAATAACTATTTTTGTCTCCTGCCTGACCTGATTGAGAAACAGAAATCTCCAAATGTTTTTCAAGTCAATAAAAAATGAATGAACATTACTGATCACACATAAAATATCTTCAATCGAATTATAATATTTGTCAAAATGTATCTATACTATCGTTCTATATCGTAAATAGTGTGAACGTAACATACATTTTAGCATACATACATTCTAATTTATCAGCCAAGAGGTGCATTATATATATATGCTGATATCAGCTATCAACAGAACTATGCGAACGACTTTGTTTACTATAACTTTTTGAAACATCCGATTAAAAAGGATAACATTCCGCAACATAAACAAACTAGGAAGGTGAATCAAATAGTTTGTTCAATTTTGTTTGCATTCCACATTCCAGCAGTGTAATGTTTCATATCTTCACTTTTCCAAGAATATCACCCTGTAATGAGGATATTATTGTCGATAGATTCTGATACTCTCATACTTCAACTTCACAAAGTTATAAGAGTAAATTTGTACTCTTTTGATCATTTGATCTCGAAAAATTTTTGACAGTCACGTTCTTTGACGAGTGTAGATGAAGTGAATACGTGAATGGAATCGACCCATCATCAGGATATAATAATAAGAACAGATTACACAAAAAAAGTTGATAAAACTGTGAGTACAGGGTGTATCATTGATAATGTCAAATAGTTCAGTAGTAGCTTCCTTGAAAAATTATACAAAATCTTGTTCTCAGAAACTTTTTTACGAGGCCATTTTTTCAAGATTTGCTCAATAAAAATATCAAGCATTTCAAGAACTGAAGTTTTATCCAACTTCCAATTTCAATACAAACAATACAGCAAACGAGTTAACGAAATAATTGATTGTTTATATTCACTTGATGATTCAAGAAGGCGCACAGAACAATAGTTTTAATTTTTTTTTTCGGAAACACGAGAAAATTCAAAGAAACAAAAAAGTTGAATTTTGAATTGCTCAATCTTAAAAGTATATTTTGTCACAAGGGCAGGAAATGAGCTTTAGCAGCCCGCGGCTATTTGCTGCACGAGAGAACTTTGATTCACACTGACGTTCAATGAAAATTTATGTGAAACTTCAAAATATACATCACGCAAGTGACAGTCAAAGGTGTCTATATAGGTATTGAAAAACTACAACATCGTGTTGTTATATGTTTAGCAGCCCAAGGGACGATATACATTACTTTCGGTCACATTTTCATGGTTTTCACTTTGAAAACATCAGTGGCGTGACATATATTTTCATATTTTTGTATCAGCTTATTGTCTCCTTGAACGCAACTGGAATAATTGAACAAATTTCAATGCCATCAGAAGTTTTATATCAGATAAACGATGAACTGATGTTGATGTTGAACACATCATTTATCTTCTCTTTGGCTCTTGTTTGAATGTCAATAAATACATGTGTCTTCAATTCACCAAGTGTTTTTATTCGAATTCCTAATTACACGAAAAAAAGGAATTGTTGAATCGAGCAAAATTTAATTGAATGAAGCAAATAGAAGTGTCATATATGCACGACAAAATATAATCTTGCCACAAGTAAATCTACAGGGTGTTTCAAAAAAACCTGACCCCCTTGCTAGGGTAGGTAGAACACTGCAAAATAAGTTGGGTTTGCTCAGTGAAAAAATGGCGTAACGATATCCGTTTACATGATACAAGGTGTTGAAAAAATTATTTTTTCAGACATTTTTCATGATAATGTCGAAAATACTGGCAACATTGTGATGAAATTTTGTACGGATGTTTTTTGAAATCTGACACATCGCATGAATTTGTTTTTATATCTGACTCTCATAGAGGGCGCTAGTTACACGGTTCGTACCGAGTAGTTCAGGAAATAACTTTTTTGAGGTTAGATTTTTCAATCCAAATATGATATGAACTTGAACCTCATTCAATTTTACACCAAAAAGGAACTCTAGGTGAAACTCGATATTATGTTCCGTTTTCGGAATATTTCGATTAGAAAATAATGGAGTTGTAATGATGCTGGTATATAAAATGAACTTCATTAAGTTCAATTACCTATTTATTCAGATTCAAAAACAATAAAATCATTATCAAGTTATTGATGGAACAAAGAATCATAAGTAGACAATTAGGAGATATTTGACAAGAAACATGAAATATTGAATCAGTTAGAGTGTGTGTTCAAAATGTCCTACGTTTCGACGAATACACGATTCTAATTTCTTTCCTTAAGATTGTATTATTCTTCTAAACAGTTGAGGATCAGCTGTTAGGTCATTCAAGTGATGTTCAATTATGTCTTACAACTCTTGACGTGAATTTACCTATGTAGCTCAGACTTTCTGCTCAAGATACAACAAAACTGTGTAATCCATGTTCTTAGTCAAATCTTGTGATTCATTGTTAAATCAATAAGTTTAGCATTAGAAATGTATTGTTGTTTTCGGTTTTCAATAAATAGGTGATAAATTTTCATAATACTCGCTCTAATACATAGCTTTATACCAGCAATAGTTATCACTTCATCATTTTCAAATCGAGATATTCCGAAAACGGAACACAGTATCGAGTTTTACCAAGAGTACCTTTTTGGTGTGAAATTGAATGATGTTCAAGTTCACATCAAATTTGGATTGAAAAATCTAACCTCAAAAAAGTTATGTTCATAACTACTCGGTACGAACCGTGTAACTAGCGCCCTCTATGAGAGTCAGATATAAAACCAAATGCATGCGATGTGTCAGATTCCAAGAAACATCCATATAAAATTTCATCACAATGTTGCCAGTAGTTTCAACATAATCTTGAAAAATGTGTAAAAAAATCATTTTTTCAACACCTTGTATCTTGATAACGGATGCCGTTACGAAATTTTTTTACTGAGTAAACCCAACTTATTTAGCAGTGTTCTACCTACTCTAGTAAGGGGGTCAGGTTTTTTTGAAACACCCTGTATATCTTGTTTCAGAGCAAATATGAAGTTTGAATTAAGTAAATATGTCTTGCATGAACTTTGGATCTTATTCGATCAAGCACATCCATGAATTGTTTATGAAGAGATAATGAATTTACTCAAACAATCATTTTGTTTGATTCAAAATAACAAGATATTGATTCAATCAAATATTTACTTGATTCAATGAAATATTTGGTTGATTCAAAGAAATATTTAGTTGATACAATGAACTATTTGGTTAATTCAATGAAATATTTTGTTGATTCGATGAAATATTCAATATCCAAGAGAAACTGTATTTCCATTCGACAAACGTTTCGATGAATCAAATTCACTTTTGACTCGGGAATTTTCTGGAATTTTAGGAACCTAGTCGACTTCTAGCATAGATCTCCAGTCTTTACTTCTCTTCAGCTGATGCAAAACTATTTCGGATTGCTAATCATCCTAAGTTCGATTTATCCAGCTGATATTTCAAACACGAAGAATGATGCCTCAAGTATATAATGAATTCGAGGCAGGCATAGACGAGGCGAGATGATCGCCATCTAGAGGCGAAAATTTCACTCGATGTAAAATGAACAAGATATTTCATTGATATTACATATTTCGTTGCTCTATTCAAGCAAATGATCCGTTCGAAACGAGTTCATTGCTACATCGGAATAAGAAAACTTGTTCTGATCGAAATGATCGTTATTTCATCAAATCAACAAGATGTTTATAGTTGAATCAACATCGACATTATTTTGGATCTACATAATTTGTTTTTAAGAAAACCTTATATTCTGTTTATGGAATTGATATTATACTGTTGATTCAATTAGACTACATTCCTGATTTGAACAAGTTGCTTCCATGAAATAATTTTGTATCTGGTTGATTCAGCAAAAAAATGCTCAGTCCAACAAAAATAATTCAAATATAAATTATTTGTTGTTGCAACAAATCCTTTTTCCCGTGTATTGGAATAATTTCACAATGAGCTCGTATTGCTGTAAGTAAACTAGGAATACCTAGGGATCCGATGAACCCGAGTAAGTTTCCTAAAACGCCTTATGCCTCGTCATTTTCCATAAAACCATACATATAGGAGTCAAGTCTTTATTTTTGTCGGTAACTCAGCCGAAAAGATACATATAATGATAAAGAAGAAAAGCCCTAATTACGAGTATTTTTCGACAGGTTGGAACTAGTCCAGGCTACACTTCGCGCACAGAAGTCGTTTTGGGACGTGGACGCGGCCACATGCTGAAGCTTCGGCTGGTGTCGACGCACTTCCTGAAACAGCCATAGATCTCTAGATATGTGTCGCGATAGAGATATGAACCCTTCGTGTTCGCCATCATAAGTTATCGTTCTGGAGGATTCCTTGTTCTCCTCTTACGTCATCATACGATCACTCTTTAATTTCTTAGATACTTCATCGTTTCAACTCATCATCGTATCGACTTCATCGTTGTCTACTAACCGGATTGTACAAAGGTAAGATCAATCTCTAGAAGAAGTCCATCGTTTCGCAAAGTGAAGTACATTGGTTAATACTGAATAATACACAAAATCATCTCCACGACAATTTACTGTGAAAACTCACGGGTTCATTGTGAAAAATCACATCAAGGGAACATGTTTTCGGGCATACGTATGTCCATCATCAGCCTAATAAAACATTACATAGTCATGAAGGTGAACACTGACTCAGTGTTTCTTCAACTTGCTCATGGAAGCGCCCCAAATGTTAGGGGGGTCTTTAGTTTTTCACTATATCCACCATAATGCCCATCTATGGGGTTTTTCCATGGTTATCCCCCTATATAGGAAAACAATTAACCATTTAACTTTTATGTATTTTCAATCCTCTACGGTTATTTGATAAAAAATTTCTTTCACCTTCATGACTATGTAATTTCTTATTAGGCTGATGATGGACATAAGTATGTCCGAAAACATGTTCTATTCACAACGAACCCATGAGTTTTCACGATAAATTGTCGTGGAGATGACTTTGTGTATTATTCAGTATTAAAAGTTAGATTGCCTAACAGACACACTGCAAACTTGTATCGTATTTGAGGTGATCCCATTCCTCCCAAAACTTTTATTGGATCATGAAGTTTGGTGTTATATCTCGAAAAAGTATTTTTTCTGCAACCGACACAAAAGTCGTCCATTTTGATACCAAAATTAGCTCTTAAATTGACGTTTCTATTACTGACACAAAAATAGGTAGGTTGCTAGGCAACATATTTAGTTCCTAGGAGCTAAAGTTGAATTTTAGTTCCTAGGAGCAAAAGTTGAACTTTAGCTCCTAGGAACTAAAAAGGAAGTACTGGACGTCATCAAGAATGAACAATATTGTGACGGTTGGTTATGTGGGTTGAGACGCATACCTGATTTGTTTCCGATTTCAGCAGATTTGGAATTTCATACCCATGCTGGAGATATAAATACACCTTATTATAGTTTAGTATTGGAATTATAAACATCTCAGCTAAGTATTTTTGTTTGATCAGGGCAGCCTTCAAGATTCAAATACTTGCTTGATCTGTATTTCATTCGTTATTCTCGGGATGGATAACTTGTTTTTGAATAATCACGGCAAGCAATAGTTGTTTGTCTCAAACAACGATATTGTATAGCTTCATTTGATTATTAAGCGAAAAACATTGTATTATAGAGAGGAGTAAATAATCGCCATTATCATTGTTGATATGCTCATTAACCTAACATTTTCCACGTCTTGTTCCTATAGCTGGCACTGGCGCAGTATTTGCTATTAGAGCACCTGGTCCATACACAAATATGTCACTCTGATGTGATTGTACTTATATTGAAACTACAATTCGAACATCCTTGAAAATTTAATGAACCTGCTGTTGATGCAGGTAGAATGTTCTCACTACACGGATTATTTGTCAATATTTGTTGCATTGCATACATATAGCACGGCATTGGTGGTAACTTCACATATTTATTTGAGTTAATTGTTTCGGTTGCAGAAAAAATAGCATGTTTCATTTGGATCAAAAGTGACTTTGTTCGACTCGCAAATTTTGCTTTCGCTCGGCTTCGCTAAACGCTCCGCCTCGCAAATGCAAAATTCGCTTGTCAAACAAAGTGTCACTTTTGATCCTAATAAAACAATCTACTATTTTATTTTCATTGTTATTCCAGAGTAAATAGAGCCTTATAATAGATATCCACGATTCACTGATTCAACCTAATACATACTTGAAAAACCACGAAACTGAAAGCTGAAAAAACGCTAGTCACAGCTAACTTAACAGAAGTCGTGAAAAGTAACTTTTCTTCATTATTCAATTGAAATTTCAGTGAGTGATGAATCTCAATTTTGATCTATGGAGATACAGAGCTATTTTGAAATTATAATTGAAAATTTGGTGAATACACCTGCACGCCATAAACGAAAAGCTAGAATTTGAAGGGGTATTCGCCATTTCTTGGAGTCCTAGACTCAGAGGTTTTGTCTCTCAAAAAGTACAGGTATAACGTATAACTAAACACTGAAACTAGAAGGGATTTTGATTTCATGTAGCTAGGTGCTAAATAGGAAAGACTACGTCATTAATTTCATTCACCTCTCATCCAAAAGTAACTTGAAGTACATAATAATTATATCACTGCATAGACAAAAATATTAGTGAGAGTCTCTGGCGATACTGACGAGACTTAGTTTACAACTATGAGCGCTTCCACCAAATATTTCAGTTACCATTCAAATAGCCCAGATATGTATGAAAAATCGAATGCAACATCAGTTTCATGTATTGTTATTCAATGTTATTTCAACTTATTTTGATTCCATCACACTTTCCGATGCAAGTCCATTACCTTGAACATGAAATTCGCCGAAGCATCTTCCACCTGATAGTATAATGTCATTAAATAGCTAGGTATTCATAATAGATATTTAATCCTCAGATGATGACCGTGAATCATCCGGATTTAATTGCATAACATACCACTAATTTTGATGAATTAGGACCACTTGCTCTGACCATATTTGACAGCTATTCATTCATCATCAAACTTTAATTGGTATTTATTGATGCAACTTCTTTCTGAACAGCAATCATTATAAATGATCTCACTAACCATCAATTATATAACAGTACCATGAACAACAATATAATAATAATGATGATGTTGGTTGTTGAATAATATATTTTCGATTGTTTTTCATCAATAACTACTGGTCAGAATTTTCCTTAAATAGTTAGTTCCTTTAGGAAAACAAGATATCGAAACTAAGCACAGTACAGAGATATAATATTTACGGAATGTTTCTAAAAATAAATTTTATATTTATACACATATTCTCATGTTTTGTGATAATATCTGTCTGTTACAACGAGAATATCTATAGAGATATGGTACATAAGCATGAGAGGGTTTGATCGTTGTTATCGTTCAGCACTCATAAATCGTTCAAATCAATCAAAATGATGAATTGACGAACAAATATCGTTTGA
The DNA here is from genome assembly GCA_918026855.4 of Phaedon cochleariae. Classification (NCBI taxonomy): domain Eukaryota; kingdom Metazoa; phylum Arthropoda; class Insecta; order Coleoptera; family Chrysomelidae; genus Phaedon; species Phaedon cochleariae. The sequence goes on along the minus strand of OU896715.1, from coordinate 6,843,064 downwards.
AAATATTTGTGGTAACCTCTACAGGAAAATATATTATCTATAATATACAGGGTGGAGCATCTCATATAACGCATTCATTGTATATGAACTGTCAAAAAATATGTACACCATTAAAAAGTTCCATGATGATGACCACGTCGTATGAGCCCTGTATATATTTCATTTGTACAAGGTGTTTCCTTCCATTAATTTGAGTGAGAAAGTTTTAATGAACATGTTTCAGCACCTTATTGAGTGTGGAGAATCTATAACGAGATCTTCATTATCGTAGTATGTTCATTCATTGTTTCTAGGTTTCGAGTTGGAAAATTTAGAAGACGAAAATTACCTACTCCGCACTGAAAACGCGATTGTTCACTATAATTCAAAGAAACTAAAACATTTCGAAAACCAAGCAATATGAGCAATGAGGAAATATCAAAAAACTAAGATTCATATCAAATTCTCAGTGACCTAAAGAAATTCTTAGTGACTTGAAGAAAGATCTAGATTAAAAAATATCTGCCTATTAGAAGCACTCACTGCCAATCCCACTCTACATTTTCCATTTCAAGGTTGCTAATTGAATGCACAATTACATTAGCTTCCATTTGCCGGTCTTACATGGTAATTGTTGTCTTACCACAAGAAAACGGTATAGACTATAGATCGTAAAAGCGAGGTTGTGACATCTATTCCAGTAAAATTAGAACGACGAATAACCATTTTCATGGTCTTTTATTTAGAAAGAGTCAGAAATAGTGCCATGGCGTTTATTTTCGTTGGTAGTAATCGATTCTTGGAGAACATGTGGAGTTTAAGGGAACGCATAAAGCTTGTCGGTGAGTTATACCTTGATTCTCCATATATTCCATAAAAAAAAATGAAGTCAATGACCTCGTCGGTGAGTTATACCTTAATTCTCCTTGTTTTCCATAAAAAAATAATAATGAAGTCAATAAACTCTGATGACTTGAGTATATAAAGGGTGAGCCAGAATAAGACCGACAAACTTCGTATACAGCTTCCTAACCTCATTCCTATTCCCACATACTAGAGAAACATTTTTTTTTTCAGAAAAAAATGTTTTCTGTCATTTATCGATGAATCATTTCACATGTCACATCACATATTCATCGGAAATTCATTTTTTATTTTTCAAAAGAAACCCCTATGGACCACTTACATGTCTCCCTAGAACATACATTGAGGGAAAAAACATTTTTGTATTTCGGTGCAGTAACAAATTGCATATACATTCAAAAATCAACAACTATTGTTCAAGGATTTCCTTGCAGTTCAAATAATGTTTCTGTGGAAACAAAATTCCTGGATCTTGTCATAAAGATTGCACTTGTTTTGACCCATTGAACTTGAATATGTGAAAATATAAAGGGTGTTCCATTTGAAAAATCGAAGTCACTGGCTTTTCCATAAAAACTGGAAGTCTGCCATATTGGATTGAATCCGTTTATGAATGCAGATGTTACTGTTAGTCTTATTGTGATCTAGAATTGAGAAATTTTCAGACGGTATCGATGAATCTAGTACAAACTAATAGAGGTATGCTGTGTTTTCCTGTTCGTAATTAAACATCTGAAAAAGCTCAAAATGAAAACGAAAAGAAAATGGGAGGAAGAATGTAAGTATTTAACTTTCTGGATGAAAAACATAAACAATCAAATATGTCCCTGTAAGTACCTATAATATTCACAATCAACAAATGAATTGAAGAATACAACGAACACAGCGCATAATGGCAACGTCACAGTCTCTCTAGTAAAATCCATTTTTAACTATGTATGTGATTGTGAACGTGTGAATGTGAACACGAAGGGGCCAGAACAATTTTTAAAATTTTTTGATGGAGTACAATCTGAGCCTATGGAGATAGCTCAAAATACTTATAAAATGGATTACCATAAAGAGAAATCAATAATGACATCTGATGACTGAGAAAACGATAGCAATATTCAGAGATTGCTAATGATTATTAAAAAAAAGCAATCATTGGTGCCATAGTTTGGCGCTGAATATCACTTCATTCCTTATCACTCTCATTGGTATTGAAAACAATCGGATAGTCGATCTATGACATCTGATGGCTATGATAATATAAACAAATAAAAACGAATAGCAATATTCAAATTGTCGTTTCTTTGAAGACAACCAAGAAGAAGAAGGAAATGCATAAAGGTTGACAAGATCACATTAGGATCTTATTAAACAGTATATATCTACAACCCCCCCTCCCCTAACGTCATGCAATCTGTTGTTTTAATATTGTATATTGCTCTAGAATGTTCTTGAACAATTTCATTTATAAGTACGTCCTATCACCTCTTGCAGTTCATCTCACATATCAATAAACACTGTGTATATACCTATATAGAAGCAGATGAATGTTATTCAATCTGTAACAGACAGAAGTTCCAAATCAATGAGTTATAATTAGGTTTCAATTGAAGTCTTCTCTATTTTTATCGTGATGCTAGAATAAACTAATCAACTTTTTATCTCAAGGATCTTGAACAAACAGGAAAAATGTCATATTTGTGGATTGCAGATGATGATTATTTTATGCTGAAAACGTATGACGGTCATAGAAAATTGATAGGTCGAATAGATCGATTAGCAAACAATATTAAGTTCCTTATTAGGAAATTGTGGTGAAGCAGCCTTGTCCATGAATAGCTCTGAATTATTTTACAGAATAATAGAGGTTTATTGAAATATTCTGGCTGAGTTTCAATATATTGCCTTATCTTTCGACATTCTATAATATTTTCTAAGCTTGTTATCTTTCAGTTTCCGGAAATCATTCCTTTTGCTAATTTCCTTGTTTACTGATAATATCTTCAAAATAGGAGAATTGAATATAACAACATGAGCGAGTAAAAGTGGAGTATGTTCAAAATATATTGTCACAAATGAATTATACTGAAATCATGACACAACATTTAGCTTCTATGTCACTAACTCTATACGCCACTTAAGAATCAGCATTATTGATTTGAATGCAATAGTGAATCGTACGAAATCATCATACTCATATACATATATATAAGAATATCAAAACAAAATTACTGAACAAGGGTTTATATAATCTTGAAAATATTCAACTGACATTTTTCGATTCAAAATTCCACGGAAAATACAATCTTCTCGAGATTTCAGAAACACAGGTAGATGTACTTATTTCCTGAAGTACAGATTGTGTATCGAATCGTTAGGAGTATCAAGAAGTGAGGGGTACGATAGCCAAATCAGTATCTTGCTTTGTTGCCATTGACATGTCCTATGTGTTACGATTTGGCAACGCTGTCCCTACAACATCTCTGTTTTCAGCACGAAGAATGAAAGGACCGACGAGAAGGGACGAAACAACGCCGAAGACATACGAGACCAAGGCCAACAAAACGAAGCGCCTGACGACCGTCAAATGTCAAACCGCCGCAATCACCTACGATGAAGCGAAAGCTGCTTGCAAAGCGAGGAAGCGGAAAGAGCGACAAGAGAGCATCAGCTCGCTTTGCCAGGAACGAAAAGTCATCAGGTCGGTATTTGGACGATACAAGCAAGACAATACTATTCCATCTTGACTATTGCACTAGACGTTTTAGTTTCTGGAATCGAATTCGGCATTCATCTTGAATCTAATGTGAACATCCCAATCTCGTAACGATATGATTTTTTTCGTCGCAGATCCAATTCGGAAGAGCGGCCCGAGCAGAAGAGATACGAGAAAAGCAGCGCTATCAGAAGGGTATCCAGCAGCGAAGATTTCCAGAGCAAAAAGTCGGGAACTGCTGAGAAGATCATCGGTTCGCCTATCAAAGCAGCAGGAGATAAGTGTCTAGCCTATGAAGATAACGAACATGAAAGGCGAAGGTACTAAACATATCCACTTGTCTATTGTTGAACATCCAAAATCAAACTCATTTGCTTCCAGGTCCCACGAGCGCTTCGCAAGACCCCTCACCCTTAAAGGCAAGAAGTACACCACCAAACGAGTCAAAGTTCGACCCATAAACAGAACGAAATTCAAGCCAGAACCGTCCCAAGACGGCAAAGACCACAAGAAACTGGTGGTGCCTCAAGGAGCTCACTCCACCGACCAAGGTGAAGTCAACACGAGCTTCCTGCAGCTGCACCGAAACGAGAGAGCAAGGTCGCCAAGTCCCACACTAGACCCCGTTTCCCCAATCCTGGATTGGTCGACTCTGCACGAGCTGGTACATTCCTCTGAACCGGTACTGAGCCAAACAGCCAGGCAGATCAACGAAAATACCGAGACGATGCCAGGAGTCTCTGTGGCCTTGAACCGACTCCTGTCTTCGCCCAGGAACTCCATAATAGCCACACACAAGATCTATTTGGACCCGGACGTGCCTAAACCCATGTCCAACCTGGATTCCGAGCCAGAAAACCCAGTGGACGAGAGGCTACAGAAGATCTCGAAGCAAGTCAACAGCTTCAAGAAGAAAATCAAGAGACTGGAAAGCGATTTCGAGAAAGAATACGGGTACAAACCATCGCATACTGACAAGATGTATGACTCCAGCTTGAAGAAACTGTATGGCGAACTCAGCAAGTTGAAGAAAGATCAGAAGCAACTGGCAGATATTTCGTCCAGCTGTGCCTTAATCGATGTGGGAGGGAATGGGGAGCCAGGCAGCTTGCAGATGACTATCAACGAAATAGAAAAGGTACGAGAAGAGATATGATGGTACAAATAACACATCACATCATTCATTACATAGCTTGTGTTGAATTTCAGCGCTAGGAAAAATATCACATCTAGCACCAATGAAGTTGAACAATTATTGTTTCAGAAACTCTCCATCAAAAGGGACGCAGCTGACCGAGGTTCCAACATAGAAGAAATGTCCTCAGAGCAACTGGTAGAAGAAAAAGTAGCTATACAAAAAGCATTATTGTTTTTGGAGTCAGTTCATGGCAGGCCAATCAAGAAGGAAGACAGAGATCTAGTCAGGCCGTTCTATGACCGATACAGAACCCTCAAGAGATTGGTCAATAAATTATCAACAGTAAGTTGGCATATCTTATATAAACTCGAGCAATGTAGATTCGGTAGCATGGGCAGCAACCGTTAGCTCTTTTAACAGACCTCTTCGACATTTCCCTCCTAGAGCAACAAGCCATAGATCTGGAAACCTCAGTAACATATGGTACTGTTTTAGCCAAGTTGTGGAGGCAAGTCATCTTCAATCTGTTGACCTTCAATAGCTGACCGTTGTTTCACTATTTCTGATCCAACATAAGCTTGTCAGGACTAACCATACCTTTGAAGACATCCATTTCGATGCTTGGTATTACTATCAGCAATAACCTTAGTTGGGAAAATCACGTGAGATCAGTTGCTGAAAGTGCATCCCAAAAACTTGGTTTTCTATTTCGGGCCAGGAGCTATTTCACTTCTAGTCAGCTGCTAATGATCTATAAGGCTCAGATCCGACCTGTCCTAGAATACTGTTCCCATATTTGGAGTGAAGCACCCCAACATACCCTGAAACTGTTGGACTCTGTTCAAAAAACAGTAATTCGTCTCGTGGGTGATGCCTCGCTCACAAACTCACTCACTTGTCTGGAACACCATAGAAAAGCTGGCGATCTGGCTCTATTTCATAGATATTTCCATAGACGATGTTCTTCTAAAATATCAACAATCGTTCCTCTCTTGGCAGTCCCTGCGAGATTAACCCGTCGAGTTGAGGCTTCGCACCCCTTCGTGGTCACTTTGAAGACATGCAGAACATCTCTTTCCAAAGACTCGTTCATCCAACGAACAGCAAGGCTCTGGAACACATTGTCAAAGGAGGTGTTCCCCGAGGTATATAACCTCCAGAAATTTGAGAAGAACACCAATTCCCACCTTATTTCCCTTGGTTCTCACGATGTTCTCTGAACATTACAGGATATCTCGTTTCGTGGGAACCAGAACATAAAAAAAATCTATTTGTGGTCATCCTTTGATTCTACAACATACAATGTGTTGATTTTATTCCAGAATAATTCTTCTGGCGAGCTGGCCACTATTCACGAGAACGAAACAATGACTTTCACAACACCACCGTCATCATCTATCGATACTGAATCCGAGAAAACATCAGTGCAGCCACCAGTTACCACAGACAGCGATACGGACAGCTCATTGGGGGAAAACCTACATGCCATGAGCCGACGGGAACTGATGGAACAGTTGAAGCTAGTAACGGAAGAAAGGAAGAATCTGAGGAGGAAAATCAAAGAGTTCGAGCTAGAGGTACAACTGAATAGGGGTAAAATGGTGCAAAAAGATGACAGAGCGCCCATGGAAGGTGTTTACGCAGCTTACAAGAAGATCAAAGCCAAGGCTAGGCTTCTGGATGCACTAGTTGGAAAACAAACTTGAACCAACTAATAACTTGTAACTAGTACTTACAACAGGTGTCCTATAGGAGAAATATCGAACTGATTATATTAATTGGGACGTATCATCCCTCTATAGGTAGCCAAGATGCAAAAAACGATTCACCTATTTCGAATCTTCCAAGAGATAATTTGAGTGGTTGATGTTTTATATCACGAAATATTTCTGAACAGGAATGTGAATTGAATGTTTCCGAAGGAAATATATTCGATTTTCATATAATGTGTACCTACCTATAGTATTTAATGCTTTATATCTAATCACGTACAAACATCTTCATCATCACCATCATCAACTGTCTTCTGAAACTCTAATTTTACGAGGTTGGTGCTAAGGTAAGCATAGGTCTGCCATTTTTTGTATATAAAGTGATTGTAACTATTCTATTTTTCGAATGTATTTGTGACGTGGGAATGAATCATTCAATGATTATTGTTTATTCGTTTATATAAGTGTTGTCTTTAGAATGGAATTCAATACAATGAATTATTATGGACCTTATAGTGCAACTGATTTGTAACCATATTTTTAATAGGACAATATTAATTCATGGAGAACAAGATTAAATATGGAATAAAATTAATAGGTAGCTCTCATCGCAATGAGTGATAGTACTGATAGGACCTCTTATTATAGATTGAACCAGCACTGCTTGATTCTTGATATGTATTTTTTATTATTATGACTATAGAGTTTTGCATCCAAAAGTGGATCATATAATATCTAATTCTCTATGTTGTGATGTTACCATGTTTTCTAGTACCAAGTACTAATTATTATGTGTGATAAGATTTTTTGGAATGTTTCGGAAGTAAAATTATTCTAAAAATATATGAATTTTATTTATTATCCCATTGAATTGAGCATAAATCACATAGATAGCTCAATCGACCTGAATCTTATGGTATACATTTTTATATTTATATATACCTCTCTTGGAGCGCACGAAAGGAAATTCCATTATAGATTTGGAATAGAAGAGTCATGAAGATGATTGATTATTACAAGAGGTACTAAACTTCCTTGGCATAAACCAAACTTTTCTAAATTTATTTTTTTAGACATCATATAGAATGTTGATGTTTACGTTTATACAAGACATAAAATAAACGGTCGTTTCGATGGTAGTAAGAAATAAATTGATTATAAAGATGTAGGAGTTTGTCAAAAAGTATAAAGGTTCACATTCTTATGATTTTTGGGAATTGTTGTTCATGAGATTGACGAAAACACAATTTTTACATTCATTAAAAATCTTACAGGAAAAAAAACCGATCTCGAATAAATATTTTGATTTATGAAATGATTAATCTTCAAGGTATCACTGAATTTTTTTCCAAAAAGAATCGATTAGAGTTATATAATTGTATCAATAATTCCAATTACACTATTAGCATTCATTTCAATAAACGGAAAATATCAACAAAGAAATCCTTGAATTCACTAGAATAAACTAGTCAACATAAGAACAGAATTTTTCTTTTGAATTGCATCTGATATAATTTTGTAGTGAAAAAATTGAAATTTGGTATGTGACAGAAATTTACGAGAATTATAACTAGTGGTGAGGTGAATGAGGCATAGTATCAGATAGAGAATTTAATATAAATATGCCATAAAATATCTAAACCTATTATATGCATTCCTCTAGATTTATTTCAAAATAGTCTCTACTCGCTTTCGTAAATGAAAATATAAGTAGATAATTATTCGATATTGTGGAGTAAGGACAAAATTACATGATTTTTCCCAGAATGTCTTTGGGTTCACTATTGAAAAACCTAAAATAGGAATTCAATTGATATACTGCGTCAAATGATTGAAGGGGAAGAGGAGAAAAATATACAATTTTTACTCATAGCTTTGGACGTTTTGGAAACTTATATTTGCTTCCACTACTCTATATAGATGGAAAATGGATATTCTTGTAACTCAACTTCTGTCACTACTCAGTAGCTCGTCAGACAAATGTGTGCTGAGTTACATGATGTTTTTTAATAGACCTTGTATTCACCTTTTTTATGAATCTAGCAGTGAATCATATTATATATGTATCCACTGAACAGAAAGAAGAATGCAAGTGGACTCTTTGAATTTCATTGAAGCGAGGGGAAAAAATAATATCTATCATGTTCCCAAAACTTGATCAAAAGTCAAATAGTCTCATGTATCACATTCTCCTACAGTGAGAAAGTGAAAAATTCCCAATATTTGTACATGCTCAGCTAAATACGGTAAACAGACGCATAAAAAAATACATCTTGACATGAAAGATGTCTGAAACCATGCAAATGATTTGTATCATAAGAATATAAATTAATGGTGGAGCGTAGTATACATATTTTCATGGTCAAGTTTGATCTTTTTCATCCCAAATATTTCATATTACTTTTATGTTCAAACAAGCGTGAAAAGCATTATTTATAACAATAGGAAGACAATTGAAACTACTAGAGTATGATAAGGTGTGCTAGAGCAGACATCGGTGCAATGGTGAGTCTAACTGCATTTTCATTCAACTTTTCTGTTGAGAAACTGGTGATTTATTTCCCACGAATATTAATAAATCAACTAATAGTTAGTCAATGAGTTGAGTAGAAAATTATCGTCATATGGATATGGTCAATTTTGTTTTTGAAAGTGGCCTTCCTTCGTATTTTTATTCCAGTGATTGTACACGGAAAAAAATTTTCGTTTGAAACTACAAAATTTTTGTAAATTCAACAAAATCTGAGTGTCATATATCCACGACAAAATATTTTGTCACCACGACAAATGTTTTTTGTCAGTTTTCAATCCAGAATTCATTTGATGTTACTCATTAATGATATAAATTAACAGCAAGAATTGGTTGAATAAACAAAGACTATTTTGTTCCTATAAAATATCTGCTCTTGTGAATAACGATTCAGTTGATTGGAATGATTATATAATTTCGTTCAAGTGAAAAACATTTCAGTTTTTCAAAGAGTGAATATGCTAAAACAACAATATATATATTCTTCCGTCAACCAAATTGTATTTAGAATGGACAAAATATTTTGCTGATGAATAATATTCAAAAAAATCCAATAAGTGAATTCAAAACTAAGAGAAATTAGAGATCAATTTCCTCAGTTGATTCAAGACTATCAGCTTGTATAAGCGTCATGAGAAACTTTAGAACAGCCTTAATAATTATATAAATGGATGTTTTGGGTAGGTATATGTACACCCCAATCGAGGCGAGCGTAGGAAGGTTGGAAGAAACGCCACCTGGTTGCAAAAATGCAACTAGATCATCATTCAACAAAATATTTGTTTGTTATAATGTATTTGTGGGTTCTGTTAAACGAAGTAATTTGTTCGAAATAACAACATTTTTCTTGATAGTGATGTGTTGAATCAACAAAATATAATGTTGTCACAATCAATTCAATTTTGTCGAATAGAAAAAAAGCTTTGATTGGTTGCACAATGAAATGATTGTTGACTCAACAAAATATGATGTTGTATTTAGTTAAATCTTTGTCAAAATTAATTTAATTTTGTCGAATAGACGAAATGCATATGATTGATTGAACAGTGAGATAATAGTTGGATCAAGAAAATTTGTTTCATGCCAACTATAAATATTGTTGAATGAAATGCAACTTTTGTTCAAGTAAGCAAATATCTCAATCAAATTATGTTGTCTCTTTGAATAGGTTGCTTATTTGGAATGAACGTATATTTTGTTGATTTCGCAAAATTGTGTTCAATTTAACAACAACAAAATTACAAAAATTGTTTTGTTTGTTCCACCAAATTTTTTTTCGTGTACATATCCGAAAAGATCAGATTCGTTTTTCAAGCCAAGAATATTTCGGAAAATATGCCTCGACTCATTTTTCAAAATTTCTTAGAGAACGACAAATTCCTGAGAATAATTCAAGCACTCTTGTTTAAAATAAATGCCATATTCACATAAGAAAATAATTTCCTCGTTATAAAATAATCGGTTATATAGCAATTCAACGAATATAGCACAACTTTCTCTGGGGCTTATTACACCTTTCGTTAGCAGAATCCGGTAGTATGCCAATAACTATTCGACTAATCAATGAGGCTACTTATATCATCTTCAGCATTGCAAATCATTGCATACTTCACATACTTGATACATTTTGATGCCCAGTTACTTGTAAATGTGTAGTGCAACATGGGTAAGGGAGCTTTTATTTCCAATCAGGTATGTCCAATATCATTGAAAAAATACGCATTTGAAAAATTCTAGTACGAAAACAGCAGTGGGCTAGGACTAAGAAATACTCTGTTATGTAATCGTTTCGATGTTTTTTACCTGCAGTAGGGACTTACTGTTCCTATTTCCAATTGAATATGTTTTATAGATAATGATAGTCAATCAAAACATCGAAACATATTGATTATTTGGAATGTTTTGCAGCCCACTCATGTTTGTACCTAGTCCTCTCATTTTTCATTTCTCTAGATTTTTTGGATTTTTCTCTCCTTGTATTCGAAAATTAAAGTATGATTATCATTTCTTTATATTATGTGTAGTAAGGAATAATCAGATGATTTGTCCCAAAATGTCACTGCGAATAAAAATATTACTATTAAGGCCTGAATAAAAATTCAATCGATGATCAGGGGGTTTGTTGTTCGGAGGTCATCAGTGACATGTTGTATTAAAAATGTTTGGAGAAGAGGACTATAGAAGTTTATCTAGATAATATCTGATTTTTACTCAGCTATGGACGTTTTTGGAACAGATCGGCGGCTATACCGTTTTCAACATTTCAAAATTATTCTTGCAATTGATCTTTCCGTTTTCGCCTCATGTTTGGCAATTTTTTTTCGTTAGGAACAGATATTTATCCGATGAAAAAAGCTCACGTTGTTCGCACTGTTGAACTATTGCCTATATTTCCAAATGTAATGAAGAAAATCCAAATTTCAACCCACAATCACCCAGTGGCCATGAAAGTCAACTTGTCACACTGATTCCGGACAGTTGTTGAAATTATCGACAGGGAGTAGTTATTTGTTTTACTGGGCAGAGAGGAAGAGATTCAATGCCAATTTTTTGTGATTCTTTTATTGAAATCTTAATCATTTTGTGTTCACCCAATGTAATTATCAATTTTGATTAGGTACCAATTTGAATCAAATTACTTGGAACCAAACTTTTTCTGTCTAAAAATGTGTTGATAAATACACCAATAGAGAAAATATTAGCAACTCCGTTATCAGTAAATTCCATGTTGTGTATTCATCAAAACACTCATTATTTTATTTTCTACCTCTGTTTAGTTTGACTATATCTATATATAGTTTTTAAAACTACTATTTATTTTCTATTTTTCAGTTAGGCTAACTACAAAAAAGCGTGTTTTTTAGTGTTCTTATATTTTTTGTAAGTACCTAATTTTTACGAAAATCTAAAAATGCAATGAAATACAAGGCTGCTGTTTCGTTTTCAATGGCTCACTCTGTATAGGTAGTTGAGTCGTCCTCTCGCCCAGTCGTAATCATATATCGAACAATATTAATAGATCTATCTGCCCTTCCATTTCCTCCTTCGATATAATCCTCCAAGTATTTTGAACTTCATCCTAATAAACCGATTCGTTTTTTCTTCTTCCGATGTAGATGAATAATTATTAATGTATATGATTTTTACTTTCAAGCTACCTCGAAATGTTCTAGTTATGTTGTAGTACGATATTTCATACCATAGATGTCCCACGCAAAATGAATAATATTTTAGTTCACTTCGAATGTAAACCTATCTTGCCTATTTCCTAGGTTGAATGGAAGAGCAGTTGCCTTTCTCCTTGGAAAGAGGTGACTGAATTCCGCCATATCTTTTTCTTATGATATGGTTCTCACGAAAAGGGATATTCTGTAATGTTCAGAGAACATCGTGAGAACCAAGGAAAATAAGGTAGGAATTGGTGTTCTTCTTAAATTTCTGGAGGTTATATGCCTCGGGGAACACCTCCCTTAGCGATGTGTTCCAGAGCCTCGCTGTTCGTTGGATGAACGATTCTTTGGAAAGAGATGTTCTGCAGGTCTCCAAAGTGACCACGAAGGGGTGCGAAGCCTCAACTCGACGGGTTAATCTCGCGGGGACTACCAAGGGAGGAACAATTGTTGATATTTTAGAAGAGCATCGTCCATGAAGATATCTATCAAATAGAGCCAGATCGCCAACTTTTCTAACGGTGTTCCAGAGGAGTGAATGAGTTTGTGAGCGAGGCATCGCCCACGAGACGAATTGCCGTGTTTTGGACAGAATCCAACAGTTTCAGGATATGTTTGGGTGCTGCACTCCAAATTGGGAACAGTATTCCAGGAGATGTCGGATCTGTGCCTTATAGATCATGAGCAGCTGAATGGAAGTGAAATAGGTCCTGGCTCGAAACAGAAAACCAAGTTTTTGGGATGCACTTTTAGCAATTGATCTCACGTTATTTTCCCAAGAAAGGTTATTGCTGATAATAATACCAAGCATCGAAATAAATAAAAACATTGATTCGTTGTTCCCAGGACATCCAGAAATCCACCAACATCAAATTGGAGTCGCACCACGTGACGCGCGACAAGAGGAGCAGGATCCTCGGCCAGAACAACAACGGGAAGTTCCGCGGCTGCACCATTTGGTTCACCGGACTCTCCGGAGCGGGAAAAACGTCCATATCGTTCGCCCTGGAAGAGTTCCTGGTGAGCAACGGCATGCCGTCTTACAGCCTCGATGGAGACAACATCAGGCACGGGCTCAGCAAGAATTTGGGGTTCTCCGAGGAGGATAGACAGGAGAACATAAGAAGAGTTGGAGAGGTAGAAAACACCAAAATTATCTTTTTTCTACGGCTATAACACAAAATTGCTCTTGTTTTACTGTGTTAGATACGTCAATGAGGTACTTTGTATGTCATCAATATTATTTTTCGGTAACCGTCCTGGAAGTGCTCACCTCCCGGAAGCTTTTCCTTTGAGAAGATAACATTTTCCGGACTAGGTCGGGAAGTATGTACGTGCTTCTCCAAAAGAATCAACGCACCACCAAGAAGTATCAAAAAGTTTGAAATACATATATTTTCAATTAATTGTACAAATGCTTGTACACAATTTTGTATTTCGTGAGAAATAATTTATTGAAGTTTTGAATAGTTATCAACAGTGCGTTCTCGTCAGGTTGGTAAGAAGATTATCCATAAAAATATCTTTGGTCCTCTTAGGTAATATCAACATTATGGATAATTACGGTACAAACATATTGAAATTCGTTTCTCTACGACTATCGTATACTACATTGATTACAATGACATATAGATTAGTAATCGATGAATGAAGATGATTCCAAGACACCGTGGATCCCAACTCATTATTCAACGGCACTCGACCAATCACAGATTCAGAATTTTCAGGATCCACAGCAACTGAGAAGGTTAGACTAATGAAAAACCAGCAAATCTACCAAACAAATTTCTCAAGAAGGCTCTGCTTCATTTTACGGGTCACGTCACGGCTTGACTTTCGCGAATGTCAGATTGACTGATAGAATCTTTCAAGTTTTAACTTTGATATCTAGAGGATATAATGGAGGCTTGCCGATCCATAGAAATGTACTCTATGAATATTGAAGATATTCAAGATCTTGAATCTGCATGGATGATATCTATTCCTGAGACCAAAATAAAAATTGTAAGGAGGTTCACTGTAACCGGGAAATTTTATCAATTTTGTAAAAAGTACATTGATATACGAGCAACAAATGTTGTGATTTCCAATATTTTCATGAATTACCAAAAAGGAAAATGTTCTATTCAGAAAATTGAAATTAATAAGTTTGAAGCAATGCGAAAACAAATAGTTACATTTTTGAAGCTACATGTACGCAGAAGCTACCAAATCCCGAGATGTACACCGGGCATTGCTTTGCTTGTCAATGCAGGTGGAGGTATAACAGCATTGAAAAGACATGGTGGCTGGAAGAGCACATCGGTAGCAGAAGGATTTCTAGAAGATTCCATGTTGAATAAAAAAAAACGGCAGATTCGAATTCTTCAATGAATCGAACTATGTTCATCATCATCAAATAACAGTTCCTTCACACAAAAAACCTCAACTAGCAATATGAATGAAAATGTCAGTGTTGATTTAAATGCAACACCGACATTAAATTTCACGAATTGTGAGAATATCACTAAAAATTTAGTCACTAAGTACGAGAAACATAATTTACTGACCTAATAATTATTGTGTTGTTTCATCATTGAGTTCGATGAATATTAAAGATTCCTGTCAATTGTATTATCATATCATCAACAATCATACATCAAGTATATTATTTTCATAAATAATAATTAGATCACATTGAATTTCTGACTATCGTATAGTCGTAGAGAAAGTATAGTCTTCTACTCGCGTATAATAGCTATTATTCGCTCGTTGAAGAATATACTATTCCCAAACTGGGATGAATTGCAAATTACATTATCTTAAGTAGATGCCATGGCTGCGGCATACCTACTTCTTGTAGTGAACTTTTCGTCAAACCTATGTGTCCGATTTGAAAGTTTTTTCTCTGAACACTGACATGCAAACTGTATTCGCATGGAAACTTTTCTTTATGAATACCGGGTGTAGCAATTATATATAGAGTTTTTTATACAAAATGTGTGTGTAGATTGCACAGTTACATTATCAAGTTAGAATTGAAATTACACTTTGGCATTATCTTTTTTCAAAATTTCTTCTTTGAATTTACTCCATGATCATCTCTATTACTACAGGAATACCATTTTATAGCATAACATAAGCACGTAACTAGTTTGAACAGGCATTTCTTTCACTGGTCTCAAGGAACTTGTGATCATAAATGAAAGCTTACAGCTGAAAGGTATATATTGAAAATTGTTTAATCACTATTGGAACAGGGATTTTTGTTGATGCAAGATGATGCTAGGCCTCACGTTTCACGAGTTGTGAGAAATGATCTATGGCCAGCTCGGAGCATGGATTTAAAACCGATTGAAAATCTCTGGGACATTCTTGAAAGTTGATTAGAAGAGGAACGTAGCTTGAATACTTTGAAAGACGTACGTCAGAGAATGATTCAAGTTTGTGGAAACCTGGACCAAAATAAAATAAGGACTCTTATTTTGCCACTTGTGACTTCGGATTCTGTTTCATTTTCTCGTTGTTAAATTTGGATATTAATTTCCCATAAAATCAAGTACCACTCTGCTGACAGATGGCACTGCATGAATACTTGAATGGAATGATCCACCAAACCCATTCATTGAACTACATCTCAGTTATGACAGTTATGCCACTAGATGGCGATAACATGACTAGATCTCCATGTATCATCCGGCGATTTCCATATTCATCCAGACCCTATGGAATGAAAAAAAATCCACCTACCTTATTATAGTTATTCTTTTAGCTTATGATTCCATCATGTCCATCACCATAACTTCCTGCGTTTCTTTATCTCGTTCTCATCTGAAAATAAAAACTCTCGTTTGGCAATATTCTTTCAACTCATGACTAACAAAAAAAATCAAAAGTTGGAACTTGGACTTCAATCAGAAGTCTAATGAGTTTATTAGTTCAAAGAATCCTGCTACAATACTTATAGTCATATAAACCATGTGATCTCACTCAGCAATTTGACTTTTTATTCTGCAACTAGAGACTATATGATCATTCATGCATGTTGACCACAATTTCATGGAATCTTTAAAACATAAAAGAAGGTGCCATATTGAATAAAAATTTCGAAAATTATTCTCCAATATTTTCTTGTTTCAGGTTGCCAGACTTTTTGCTGACGCTGGCCACATCTGCCTTTGCAGCTTTATCTCCCCCCAATCTTCGGACAGGAGCATCGCGAGGTCCATCCACCAAGCAAACGGTCTACCCTTCTTCGAAGTGTTCGTGGACACCCCTCTGGAGATATGCGAGGAAAGGGACGTGAAGGGGCTGTACAAGAAGGCCAGACAGGGCTTGATCAAGGGATTCACCGGGATAGATCAGGAGTACGAGAAACCTGAACACCCCGAGTTGGTGTTGAAAACTGCGAATGGGTCTGTGGAGGAGTGCGTGAACTTGGTATTGGAGATGTTGGAAGACAATGTAGGTAAAAATTTGCCTGGGTTCTCCTGATGCACGTATTCCGAATTCTCCATTTTCCATGTTCTTTGACAATATATTATTCAGATTCTGAGAACTCTCTAGAAATAGTTGTTCAACATTTACCAAGCAAAAATTTGCCAGAATTCTTCTGATCCACATATTTCCAATTCTCCTTGTTCCATGTTTTTCCAAAATCCATAATTCGAATTCGAAGAACTCTCTAGAAAAAGTTGTTCATGATCCAAGGTTTCAAACTGGTAGCGGTGGGTTGTCCAAGTTGCCAGGATTCTTTTGAATCACGTATTCCGAATTTTCCTTGTCCCATGTTTTTCCACAATACCTTATTCAAATTCTAAGTACTCTCCAGAAGAAGTTGTTCAGCACCTAAGGTTCCAAACTGAGAGAGGTGGGTTTTCCAAGTAGAAGTTTGCCAGGATTAGTCTGACTCACGTATTCCGAATTTTCCTTGTTGCATGTTTTTCAACAATCCATCTTTCGAATTCTAAGAACTCTTTAGAAGTTGTTCAAGATCCAAGGTTCCGAACTGGGAGCGGTCGTGTAGTCAAATGAACAGCGTTGCCGTCTCAATTCATTGACTCAGATTTCAATAATGTTTCGACAATCTCATCATGGATCGACTGAGCTCCTTCCACGATGTATAGGGTGTCCCATTCTCGTTGGCTACTTTTCTCTGAAACTCTCATACCGCTTGATCAAGGGATTGACCAGGATAGATCAGGAGTACGAGAAACCCGAACACCCCGAGTTGGTGTTGAAAACTGCGAATGGGTCTGTGGAGGAGTGCGTGAATTTGGTATTGGAGATGTTGGAAGACAATGTAGGTAAATATATGCCTGGGCTCTCCTGTATCACCTATTCCGAATTTCCCATGTTCTTTGACAATCTATTATACGAATTCTGAGAACTCTCCAGAAACAGTTGTTCAAAATCCAAGGTTTCAAACTGGTAGCGGTTAGTTTTCCAAGTAAAAATTTGTCAGGATTCTTTTAATTCACGTATTCCGAATTTGCCTTGTTCCATCTTTTTCTACAATCCATATTTCGAATAATTCTCTAGAAGAAGTAGGATCCAAGGTTCCAAACTGGGAGTGGTTAGTTTTCCAAGTAAAAATTTGCCAGGATTCTTCTAATTCACGTATTCCGAATTTGCCTTGTTCCATGTTTTTCTACAATCCATAATTCGAATAACTCTCTAGAAAAAGTTGTTCAAGATCCAAGGTTTCAAACTGGTAGCGGTGAGTTAGTCTGATTCACGTATTCCGAATTTTCCTTGTTCCATGTTTTTCAACAATCAATCTTTCGAATTCTAAGAACTCTTTAGAAGTTCCGTCTCAATTCATTGACTAAACACAGATTTCAATGTGTTGACAATCTCATAGATCGCCTGAGCATCTCTCATGCTGTACAGGGTGTCCCATTTTCGTTGCCTGACGGGATATCTCGCTCATTTTCAAAGATGGAGATTCCCGCTCCCAAAATTCGTTTCGCTCGCTTCGATCTTCGAAGTGTTCGTGGACACCCCTTTGGAAATATGCGAAGTAAGAGACGACGAGGGAATGTACAAGAAAGCCAGACAAAGTTTGATCGAGCGATTCATCTGGATTCTGGATAGATCAGGAGTAAGAGAAACCCGAAAACCACGAGTTGGCATTGAGAACTGCGAAGGGGTAGCCTGTTGAGGAATGTGTGAATTTATTTGGAATTGGAGATGTTGAAAGACCATGTGAGTTTTCCGAGTGAATTTCCGCTAGTATTTTTCTAATTCAGGTATTTTCAACTTCCCTTGTCCCATGTTTTTTTCCAAAGAAAGTTATTCAAGATCCAAGGTTTCTAACTAGGAGCGCGGTCTTCTAGTCAAATGGACAGCGTAGCCATCTCAATTCGTTCACTTACTTTCCACAGATTTCAATAATAATTTGACAATTTCATGGATGAATTGAGCATCTCTGATAATAAATAGTGGCATAAGGTGTAATCACAAACTTTATTTCTAGGGTTTGATACCTAAAAACCTGTCTAACAACCATCGAAATAATGGATGGTCAAACGGGGACATTTTCTCTGGAAGAAACGACGCTATAGTTCCAGAACTGTTCGTTCCAGAATTCAGGCTGAAGGAAGCCATCAACGAAGCTCAAAATAATCCAAAAATCGATATAGGGTTAATCGACTTGCAATGGATACAAGTCCTCAGTGAAGGATGGGCATACCCTCTAAAAGGCTTCATGAGAGAGAACGAACTACTACAGGTAACTCAAAATGAAACCTACTGCCATATTCAATTCGCGAATTATGTTTCTACTTCTAGGTGCTTCATTTCAATACTATAGAAAAGAATGGAGAAAGAATAAGTCAGAGCATACCTATAGTTTTGGCCATAACGACTAATGTCAAAGAGAAAATAAGGGACAGCAGTTCTGTGTCCCTGTACTACAATGGAGAATTATATGCCGTGTTGAGAGATCCAGAAATATACTTACACAGGAAGGAGGAACGTATTTCCAGACAATTTGGAACTACAGAGAAAGATCATCCGTATATAAAGGTAAAAAACGAACATTTTCTCAGAAAAGCTGATAGGTTTTATTGTTATCTGTCAGTGCCTGCGATATTGAAATAGTACAAACCTGGCTCTAGGAGTGTTTATGAGATTCAGGGCGAAATTGTAGTCTGTTGCGTAATGAAAATGGTACTTTTACTTAACATTTTAAATCAAACATCAGAAGTAGATCTTTAGAGTAGGGATTATTATTCGTAAAAATGGTACCCTGTTCAAGAAAAAGCATTATTTTTATCATGCATCTGCATTTTGAAATCAATTTATCATCATTGAACAAAGGACCATTTATATATAAGAAAAAATGTTGAGATTCTCCTATTTTTCAGACCCCTCATATTTTCTTCGCCGCCTTGATCTAAAGGACCCCGCACTTTTTCTATATAAAAATGGCGTTCCGTCGAATTTCCCCAATTTTTGGTAAATGATAGTACTCGACATACTGATTGAATATGCCAAGTCCCAACTCAATCCTATGACTAGTTTACGAGATACAGGGTGTTGAAGTTGAAGAATACCTAATTTTTCTCGGCCTATATCTCTAAGATAGGACAAATGAATTCCAATTTTTCGGGAGCACGTAATAGTTATGCCCTTAGGCGCAAGAACTATATAGGTATTCGACCAAAACTGATTTTTATTACAGGGTGATTCTCATTTCAAATAATGTGTTTTTTTGAATATCTGAATATCAATGCTACAAATTGATAACAATTACAAAATGAGATTTATAGCCAAGTATGCTCTTCTTACATCAATTGAATTCGTAAAATATAATAATTATACATGGTGTTTCATTAATGCTGTTGATTGCATAATTGGTCTATCCTAAAGTTCATTGGGCCACCTCGTATTATCGGGTTGATTCCAGACATTCAAAATATTTTTGAAGGATGTATCCCAATGAGTTCCATGATATACAGAGTGATTCATCGATTGAAAAAATTGACAACCACGAAAAAATATTCAAAAACCACTATTTTTTTCATCACCCTCTAATTCGAAATTATTACCGTCGATGTAAGATTTTTTTCCACCAATATACTCAGTATGGATATTTCAATCAAATTGGGAATTTTCAGACCCATGCTATGACTAGTTTTTTTTATACATCGAATAATGTGAAAATAATTATGGAAAAGTAATTACATAATAACACGAAAAATTGCTCCGAATCGCAAAACTAGTAGTCACTAGTCAACTATGTCAAAAAATGTGATTTGTTCGTAAACAAAATCTAGTGGTCTTATTATAGGTCCGCTAGCAAAACATCTCGAAAATGTTTTTCAGAAAACATCAAACAAATCACAATATGCCCCCGAAAAAATCTCATCAACGACACAACTCATCAACGATCCCACTCATATAAACGTGCTAAAACTCATGAGCGTTCCAAGTCGACAGCGGTTTTTCCCAACTCAATCCTATGACTATACTTTTCGAAAAAAATATGAAACTAAACTTCCGCAAACGCCTAGTGAGAGGTGCGCGTTAATATATTTTGCAACTCTCCTTTATCCAACCAACTTCCAATCTTTTGATCATACTGTATATTGTTAGAATCGAAGTTAGTATATGCACATCGGAAAGACACTAAAGTTGGAGTTTTGGTTATGTAGATATTCGTTACCGGGTTCAGTATAGACTTGAAAGAAAAATGGAATACAGGAACATCAGTAGGTACCGAGGAATCATCATTTATCCAACACATCAAAAATATAGTAAAATAATAATGAAACAATCTCGAAGCCTCTTTCTTCCACTCAATATCAATTCAGAATTGCAATCATAGATTTTGAAAAAATACATGAACCAACTCGTTTTCCAACAACATCTATTTGTTGGAAGAAATAGTGGCATTAGGTAATGTATATCGTAAGATATACATACCGTAATAGATCGATAGACATCCTCAAATAACTATAAAATTATATTTTAGGGTAAGTTCTAGTCCCAATTCAAGTTGACAACTGATATTTTCGGAATCGGCGGGGTCGAATTAGTCTAGAAACTTGGGTTGTCACGAATTAATAAGTATGTTTTACTTCGTAGAAGTTGAATTTGGATTATCGCAACCAGATAGAATATTTTTCAGTAGGCTTAGAAAACAAAATCATGATATCAATAAATGTGTCTGTCATCCAGCAACTTTCGGGTTGTCAGTATCTTAAAATATCATATCAGCGTATATCTTTATTCTGAGTGTTTTTTAAGTCGTTTTCAGTAATTGTTTAGTGAATTTAGTGCGCATTATGGCATTTGCAAATAGGGTAAGATGTTATGTATGCGAAGGGAATTTCATTCCTAGACTCACAATTCGTATAAATCGTGAAGATAATGTTGATTTTCTGCAAATTGCAACATTTAGAAGACAAGCTGCTGGAAATCCTCCAATTGACATTTTTGATGATACCAGAGTTTGTTTCAATTGTCATAACAGTGTAATAATTGATATCAATGAGATGGAAAATAACCCAAACTGTCTTCGCCTAAATGTATTGAGTCCAGTAATGAGCCGTGCCTGCATAATCTGTAATGCTCGTCAACATGTTCAGAGAATAACTCTTGCATGTAGGGTGAACATTTTTGTTGTAACGAATATTTATGTTCTGGACTTTCTGAGAATTTGTGGTCATCATCTTGACCCTCATGGATTTCTCTTGAATAATTTGCATGGAGGTTTGAATTTTATCAACAAACCCTATTTGATATCAAATATGCTTCAATTTCTACAGTGTATGAGAACAGTTGCCAATGAAAATAGACGTATTAGAAACTGGGATGATATTGATAGTTTTACAGAAGAAGAGTTCAAAGCTCTGACGTCGATTTCAATAGAAGATTTTCAAGAACTTTATGGATTTTGTGATACAATCGAGCAAGGGGGAAATAGAAGGCATATCAAAAAGAAACATTTACTGACATTTCTAATCAAAATGAAACATGGAGTTTCAGATGAGTTTTTGAAAATCTTGTTTCATTTTTCTTCAAGACAAACAACTAGCTTGATAATATCGAATGTGAGGATATCTCTAATGCAAAGATTTGTAACTAATAATATTGGTTTCGACTCTATTACAAGAGACGATTATATTAATAGACACGTGTCTGTATACACCAATCAGCTATACAACCCTTCTCCCAATATCCCAAAAGCAATTGTGTATATAGACTGTACATATAACAAAATAGAAAAAAGTAGTAATTTCCGGATATTGAGACAATCCTACTGCTTCCATAAAAATGAGCACCTGGTTAAGCCTGAAATTATGGTCGCTCCTGATGGCTACATCTTGGCAATTAATGGTCCATACTTTTCTGATGCTAGAAATAATGATGCCACCATTCTGCAGCATGAGCTACAGAATGATATAAATAGAATGAGGACATGGTTTCAAGAAGGCGATGTAGTGATAGTCGATAGGGGTTATAGGGACTCTATTGGTCTTTTACAGGATCTTGGTCTCCATTACCATATGCCACCATTTCTACCACCAAACCAAAGACAACTCACAACAATCGAAACTAATAGGGCACGCTTAATTACTAGCACCAGATGGATTGTAGAGGCTAGAAATGGGCATTTCAAATCGATTTTCAAATTTTTCCGAGGAGCGATATCAATAACACATGTTGCAAAATTACGCGAATTCTATTTGATTGCTGGCGCCCTAATAAACAAATACCATCCTCCAATAAGGATGCCGGGCACATTGGAATTAGCTACACAAATGTTGCATGATATCGAAGAAGTCAACATTGTTCAGGCCCGAGTTGAGGCTGAAAACCTCCGTACAAGAAATGGTCGATGGTTTCGTTTGAACCATAGACATGTACCGACGTTTCCTCGACTTGACTTAGAATATTTGAAAACACTCACAGGGTCATATCACATTCACTTAGCTGCCTCCTACATACAAGACACGATACAAAGAGATGGAGGGGAACAAAATACACTCGATATTGACGAACTCATTGAGGAACCCAATTTTTTAAGATTTCGAGTATTTTCTCGGTTCAGAAATGCCACTAAACATATGCTGTGGTTAGTATTCAGAGAAATCGATGATAATAATTTACAAGATCCGCCCATTTTAGGGTACTACTGTACTTGTAGGTCCGGTGCTAGAACATTAGGGACGTGTGCACACGTAGCCAGTGTGGTATGGTTCCTTGGATACGCAAGAAACCAAGGAAATATTACCTTTCCATCTGATCGCCTTTTGAATTGTATCGACGATGCTGCAAATCGATTGAATCCTGAAAATATGAACATCGGTCCGGAACTGATTTGAATCTGGCGATTAGTTGATTTCTGTGTTCCTTGTGAAACATAATTATAGTAGTAGTAGTAGTATATGTCCTTCGTTGGTAGGTATGTACATACCAACCAACCATCGATCCCTAATGAGGTCCTTTAGCCCATAGTGTTCTGAACATGTATCTATATTGTATGTAGGCACGCAACAGTGAATCGTGCAGGACTATCCCCAGCCGATGCTCCGAAACTTCACAATATTTAATTCGTATATTAATATTCGAAAAATTCCTTGCGCTGTCTGGGAATCGAACCCACGACCCCGCAGTCCTGACTCGGGTGCTCGTCCACTGCGCCAATCCTGCCTACACACAATCATATTATAGGTATTGGAACTTTCACTTTCTAACGTGGACTAGGCCTACAGGGGATACCACAATAAAAAAAACGCGCCTGAAACTCTACCTCTCAGGTGGTGGGGAAACGAGTTGGTTTGTCTATTTTTTCAAAATCTGTGATTGAAATTCTTAATTGACATTTTTCTTTCAGGCCTATACTGAACCCGGTAACGAATATCTACATAACCAAAACTCCAACTTTAGTGTCTTTGCGATGTGCATATACTAACTTCGATTCTAACAATATACAGTATGGTCAAAAGATTGGAAGTTGGTTGGATATAGGAGAGTTGCAAAATATATTAACGCGCACCTCTTACTAGGCGTTTGCGGAAGTTTAGTTTCATACTTTTTTCGAAAAGTAGTCATAGGATTGAGTTGGGAAAAACCGCTGTCGACTTCGAACGCTCATGAGTTTTAGCACGTTTATGAGTGGGATCGTTGATGAGTTGAAAGTTGATGAAAGGGGTGCGTAGAATAGTTGTGTCGTTGATGAGATTTTTTCGGGGGCATATTGTGATTTGTTTGATGTTTTCTGAAAAACATTTTCGAGATGTTTTGCTAGCGGACCTATAATAAGACCACTAGATTTTGTTTACGAACAAATCACATTTTTTGACATAGTTGACTAGTGACTACTAGTTTTGCGATTCGGAGCAATTTTTCGTGTTATTATGTAATTACTTTTCCATAATTATTTTCACATTATTCGATGTATAAAAAAAACTAGTCATAGCATGGGTCTGAAAATTCCCAATTTGATTGAAATATCCATACTGAGTATATTGGTGGAAAAAAATCTTACATCGACGGTAATAATTTCGAATTAGAGGGTGATGAAAAAAATAGTGGTTTTTGAATATTTTTTCGTGGTTGTCAATTTTTTCAATCGATGAATCACTCTGTATATCATGGAACTCATTGGGATACATCCTTCAAAAATATTTTGAATGTCTGGAATCAACCCGATAATACGAGGTGGCCCAATGAACTTTAGGATAGACCAATTATGCAATCAACAGCATTAATGAAACACCATGTATAATTATTATATTTTACGAATTCAATTGATGTAAGAAGAGCATACTTGGCTATAAATCTCATTTTGTAATTGTTATCAATTTGTAGCATTGATATTCAGATATTCAAAAAAACACATTATTTGAAATGAGAATCACCCTGTAATAAAAATCAGTTTTGGTCGAATACCTATATAGTTCTTGCGCCTAAGGGCATAACTATTACGTGCTCCCGAAAAATTGGAATTCATTTGTCCTATCTTAGAGATATAGGCCGAGAAAAATTAGGTATTCTTCAACTTCAACACCCTGTATCTCGTAAACTAGTCATAGGATTGAGTTGGGACTTGGCATATTCAATCAGTATGTCGAGTACTATCATTTACCAAAAATTGGGGAAATTCGACGGAACGCCATTTTTATATAGAAAAAGTGCGGGGTCCTTTCTAAAAATTTCAAATAAATTCTCAGAAAATCATCATATCACCTTTAGATGGCAATAAAGAGGCTATTTCTGGACTCATGTTCATGTTTGCTCTTCTTCAATTTTTTTCATAGAATCTGCAGTTCAAATCTTTTCATGTAATATTGGAAATCCTGTTCATCTACTCATTCATAGTTTACACGATATCAATAAATACATAATTGTTTTATTGCCCTCACAAATCAAAGAATTTGTATACAGGGTATCTATTTTCCATACAAAAAAAATCATTAATGGTTTGTCATGCTCATAGGGATCACCCTGTAAGACTACTGAAAGGATGGTGAAAACGATTGATTGCGGCATTGAACTTCCACATATTGGTTTTATCTCCTCACTTATAACTTTGTTGTCTGGAAATAAAACGAAAAATATTTGGCGAGTATTTTTTTTTGTCCGTCATTTCAGATAAATTTTTTGAAGGCAACAAAACTCGAATTACCAATTTCAAGTTCACTAGTCGACCGAAAAAAAAAGCTCGAGGGTAATTCGGTAAGACAATCTGAAATAAGTAAATCACACTATCGTTGAAGGTTTCGAAGACCCCATATCCCGAAATGTGCAGAGATTAAAGATACCCTTCTCACAAAACTGAGAAAAATGTACATAAATACCATCAAGAGGAAAACTTTCAATCATTATAAATCTGTGATACTGGAATATAGACCTATTATCAGTACTGCTTTCGAATTCTAAATGGAATCTAGTCATGACAATGACACTAATGACAGCATTATGACAGGTTAATTATCATAACAGAGGTGGCTATGTCTTTATTGGCTAGTGGTTCATAGTATAGGACGAAAACTATCTAGGTGGAAAAATCACAGATTACGCCTTCAAAAGGAATAAATAAAGGTAAGTTCTATAACTAGTGGTGGAAAAACATTTGAATTGCCACATCAGAGTTGTAGAAACCATGGAATACCTTGTAGATCATCCAACAGAAAAAAGCTGCCAGATTCCAGTTGTGTACTAGCTCAATATTGTTTCTAGCCAACATCTCACTTTCCAGATGATATACGAATCCGGAGACTGGCTTATTGGTGGCGATCTCGAAGTCTTCAAACCCATCAAATTCAACGACCACCTCGACCAATACCGCCTGACCCCTAACCAGCTCAGGCGGAAATTCAGCGCGATGAGCGCAGACGCAGTATTCGCCTTTCAGCTCAGAAACCCCATCCACAACGGTCACGCGCTTCTGATGACAGACACTCACAGGTAAGATCCATAAAATGGACAGGTTGCCTCATAAGATTTCAGCCAATCAGCGACAGCGTGAGTTGCGTCGCTCTGCGTGCCTGTCGAATTTGTTCACAACAACGAGGTTAAATCGTTTCGAAAATAGGAATACATACATAGTTTCAAATGGTATTCCATTGTGAGGAACTTTCCTTCAATTCAAGAAAGAGATAGACACAATGAAGTAGATAGAATGGTCACCGATTTTTTCGGGACAGTATATGATATCTCAAACGAAACCCATACGAGACCCTTGGTGTGCTCTGATTATTCAAATCATCAGACATAGATCTTCCAAATTACATCTGTCATCGAAGAATAATATCAAGAGAATCAAGATCTTTGAAAAATCGACTGAGGTACCCATAAAAGCTATTGCAAAAATCAGTTGACTAGGCCCTGGAAGATTTTGTTTGACTTCAACCCCTGAAGTTCCTTGTTTAAATTGTTGTATAATATACAAATTTGTAACCAAGAATAATATCATATTATGATGTCGGATACGATACCTAGAGTCACTGGATGGTATTAGTAGATATCTAATACCATCCAGTGACTCTAACGATTACCTACATACTCCATACAGAATGACTGTTGCTCCAAACCTCGATTCTACTGTCGACTACTGAATGTAGAGGCCTGTTCATATGTATTGCTGAACTTGGTGAAGTTGATCTTTTTTTCATAGTTGTCTCTGTTCATGGCATAATGTAAACAGAGGAAGTCATAGGAAAAAATCAAGTTCAGCAGGAAGAGCGAGCACAAACTAATAGGACTTCACCGGCAAAAAAAAACCGGCCACCAAAAAACTTAGGCAAATTGTTCGCTTGTAACATTTTTAATCCTTGTCCGATTTTTTTGATTTTTCGATCAAATCGTATATTCATGTTTCGGAATATTAGCCTTGATATAAGGTCCTGGGAAGAGCTGATGGCTTGATCATTATACAGGGAAAAACAAAAGTTACTCTTTCACCCTTAAATTCTTAACATAATAACAGAATGGTTCTGGATGGCGCCTGCAAAGTCATCAGGAGTTCGGATCCTCTCCTGCAAATAGTAGAAACCCATGAAGAGACAGGAGTAGGAGCTTTTCTCTTTAGGGCAGCACGTCAAGCAGCCGATGAATTGTCTCTGTTCTTCGACTCCGGCCGGGCGTGAGGCTTAGGACTCAGTAACTGAGCTAGAGCCTCCTCGGAGAAAGGCCCGCATCAAAGCTGCAGAAGCTAGAAAGGTCCTGCAGCTTCACATTGTTAAGCTCATGCATTCGGTCCACTTTAAGACCACTGGAGACCGAAGCGTATCCAGAGAACTGGCTTTTGCTTTCCTGAAGTCGGGCGGGCTTGAATCGGAGGCATATGGGTTCATAATGGCATGCCAGGATGGGGTCTTCAACACCCTCGTATACCGTAACCGCATCATGGGTATAGAGGTCCCTGATACAAACTGCAGGACCTGTCGCAGGGCGTCTGAGACACTCATGCTGTCTTCTTGCACGGTGTATGCAATCTCGGCCTATATCCATAAACACAATGCGGCATTGCGAGTGCGTTACTTATCATTTGGGGCACTCGTATGGAATAGACCAGACCCCAGTGCTGCCCTATGCAAAGGGGGATATTGAGTCCCTTGTGGAGAATGAGAGGTGCCGAATTCATTGGAACTTCTGATTCCCTACCCTCAGGCATATACAGGCTAACAAGCCTGATGTAGTCCTCCTCGACCATCAAACCAAAGCGATGTTCGTTACTTACTGAGTTTTCGGTGCCAGCCGAATCAACATCTTGAACTCTGCAGGCTCTATCCGGACCATTCTGTGGAACAGGTCATCCTGATAATCGGCTCCCTATGATGCACACGACATACACTGCTCTCGGAGAATCAGAAAATTTCAGCATGCCGTGGTAAGGCACAAAATCTAGCTGGTGGAATGCAGAACACCGTCATTCTCGGATCTTTGCGTCTACTCAGGGCACACGATTCATGGACCCATTGATTACCCACCCTACAGGCTGTGGGCAGCACTTACTTCGCACAATCAAAATGATAAATATAAATCACTAAGATATACTGAAAAATAAACCACGCGCGTGAATTCCGAACGAATCTCATTGGTGAGGTAGTGGCACGCACTCAAACTTGTCTAATTTACTGATCTTGATCCACAGGCAGCTCAGGGCTAGGGGTTACCGAAAGCCCGTTCTTCTTCTGCACCCTTTGGGCGGCTGGACCAAAGACGATGACGTACCTCTCGACGTGAGGATGCGCCAGCATAGGGCAGTTCTGGAGGAGGGGGTTCTGGAGAGGGATAGCACGGTGCTGGCGGTGTTTCCTAGCCCAATGATGTATGCCGGACCGACAGAGGTCAGTTTTTTATTTATTCATTTTTTCATTTAGGATTTTAGGTTGCATACAGTACAAAGTACCAAAATAGCATCCACATTGTAGCTACGTGGTGAGGCAAGTTATACATCAGTTATATAGTAAGCAAAGGGAAGTTGAAGTACACGATGTGAAAGAAGATAGAAACATTAACAAGTCTTGATGAACAATACAAAAGATATACATAATGCGAGTAAAGAAATTATATCGAGTATTATATATTTAGTTATAGGAAACTATGATTGACGATTTCGAGTGAACTGATTTTAGAGGATCATTTTGAATCTATGTAGAGATATTGAGAAAATGTCTATGTTCAGATTATTACAATATCTGTTAAAAAGATTATGCATTCTATTCAGAGAAGAATGCTGTCCTACATTCGTCCTACTGTACGAAATTGCAAATAAGTCCGTATTTCGGGAGGATCTATTCGGGATTCTGAAATTGATTTTAGACAAAAGATATGGCGGGTCTATTAGGGAATTCAGTGTTCTATGAAACGTACATAGGACTGTTACAACTCTTCGTACTGATGAGCTCAGTAAATTATGTTGGGAGTTTTCCATACATTGCTGATCTCACGTGTTCATTTTCGCTAATTTTCTATTTTGAAGTGTGTGCAATGAGATAGTTGATGAGCAGATCTCAAGTGAACTGATTATTCATTACCAATTTCAGTTTCACCACATTAAATCTTGGTCTTGGTCCAGTGTGATGCTCTAAAAATGTTGCGAGTGAATTCTCACCACAAATAAATCTACTTCATATCTACACGTTCACTCCTGACTACCACTATACCGGTAGTCTGTGATTCTTGTGATGTACTGAGTACTACTTTGATGGCGGATATTTCTATCTATTTCAATGTGCGTTATATATTTATGCAGGTCTGGTGCTGAGGATTGGTGTGCCGTTTATTTTTTGTCGTCCTGAAAATTGATTGCTCTGCCAGTATACTGGTAGTTAGGTTCTCAGAGGAGTATTGGATTCGGTATCACTAACGGAGCGGTCAACGTTTTGAACACTATACTTAGTAAGAACTTGATGGATTATTGCAGTACCAAAAAATATGAACTTTCAACAATATTTATCGATGGCCTGCCTCAAAAGTGGCGAGCCAAGTCTTGAGACACAATTTCGTTGAGAAATGATGAACAAAAGACCCATATCTTGCTCTCCTTGACAAAGCGAAGATTACAAAGATTATACAAAGATTACTGAACGAGTGATTAAGCAGAGGTTACAGCAGGAATTTATCGACGACAACGAGCTGATACCAGCTCAGCAGTTTGGTTTCAGAGCTGGCCACTCAACTGAACTACAAGTCCTGAGACTCATTGGAGATACAATATCGTTGTGAAATGATGAATAAAAGACCCATCTTGCTTTCATTGAGATAGCGGAAGCATTTGACAAGGTGTGACATGATGGTATCTTGTACAAAATGATAGATATGGACTTTCCTGATGTTTTAGTTCCGTTGATGTGGTATCAAGCCCATTGAAGCTGGTATTCTTCAGGACGACAAGCAATCAATAGTTCATTCGAGAGGTGCCAGTATTGCAAGGAGAAGGAAGCCAAAGCAGATACTCCTCGGATGGGTGATTTACCTGAAATACGACTCACTTCTGGAGTGAAGCCATTCACTTTTGTTGGAATCGATTATTTTGGTCCATTATTTGTCACAGTTGGACGACCTTTACTTGCATGACAATTCGTGCAATTCACTTAGAAATCGCAAATTCACTTACCACCGATAGTACTATAATGGCAATTCGGAGAATGATATCTCGACGGGGACCCATAAGACACCTGTATTCAGATAATGGCACTAACTTCAAAGGAGCAAATGAAGAGCTGACAAAACTGTACAAGGAATTAGATACGAAAAGGATGTCAATCGAGCTACCAGAGATGGAAATACAGTTATACCACCGATAACTCCGAACATGGGTGGGTGTTGGAAGAGACTAATCAGACCCGTGAAGAAGATTTTGCAGGTTACCCTCCATGAAAATGCTCCAAAAGATGAAGTTCTTCATACTCTCTTCGTAGATACCGAAAACATCGTCAACAGCAGACCTCTAATACATGTCTCAGTAGATCCTTGCGACCCTCAGTGTCTAACGCTGAACCATCTTCTAATTGATTCATCATCAGTTAAGATTCCCTTTCCAACGTCATTCGGAGAACTAGACCTAGGAAAGCAGTGGAAGAAGTCGCAGATGTTGGCAGATATATTTTGGTCAACATGGATTTAGAGATACTTGCCTACTCAATCTCGACGAGCCAAGTGGAATCGAGATGGCAAGCCAATTGCAGTTGGAGGTGTTGCTGTAGTTGCTGATGGCACCTTACCACGAAATTCATGGCCATTGGGAAAAATAACTACAGTGATGATTCCAAGAAGAATGTTCACGGTGGGGAGAATCTTACGGAATGAAAATGAAATGAAGATCGTATTTTATCATATTGTATAATGTATTCAGATGTTATATGCTATGGAGATTTTGTTTAATCGAAAATACGTTTCTTACTGAGGGATTCTTCCCTGGTCTGAGTTAAATAAAAAAAGGATCCAATGTCAAACGTGTATAACATCAGAACTCTCGGTTTTCCTTCCAGGTCCAGTGGCACGCCAAGGCCAGGATGGTAGCCGGAGCCAACCACTACATAGTGGGCAGAGACCCTGCCGGGGTGCCCCACCCCCGGGGCAGGGAGGCCACCCCCGACGGCAACCTTTACGAGGCTACGCACGGCGCCCGCGTGCTGAGGATGGCTCCCGGGCTCGATACGCTGGAGATCGTGCCGTTCAGGGTGGCCGCCTACGATTTGACCAACAAGCAGATGGACTTTTTTGAGCCGGCGAGGAAGGACGAGTTCAATTTCATTTCTGGTACCAGGATGAGGAGTGAGTGGCTCTATTACAAATTTTTCCTTTCTATACCTTTTCAACTTCAATTTCGGAATCGGTGAGTTATATTTCGGAAAAAGTAATCTCGATTTCAGAATTGGTTAGTTCGATTTCAGAAATGGTAAACTCAATTTCAGAATCGGTGAGATGAATTTCAGAAAAAGTCCATTCAATTTCAGAAATGGTAAGTTTTAATTCAGAACTGGTAGGTTCAATTTCAGAAGATAAATCCTTATATATGTTTGAAATGTTTTCAATTGCAAAAGAGAAGATTGTTTACAGTGGATGGAAAGGTGTTCGAGAGTGTGCATTTGAAATGGACATCCTGGAGATGCCATAGTGGTAGTTCTGGATAATGCACCTACACATTCAAGAATACAAGAGATATGCATGGAGGAAGAATTTCAAGATGTTATATTTCGCAGATTGGAACCTTACAGCCCTATTTTGAATCCGATTGAATAAATATGGAGTGCGCTCAAGACAGAAGTAAAGAGCTATTTGCAATAGCATCGCCAAAGGGTCATAGCTGGAGATCCGAACAGATTGCTCAACGAGATAGAATTCAGACTGCGATGTCGTGAAGAATGTGCAGATCTTTCAATGGGAATGATAACACCTCAAATGTGTTTGCATTCTTATAATCATGTGCAACGCTACTATCCTTCTGCGATTCGGATGGAAGACATCAGTGAATTAAATTGAGATTATAATTTCATTATGTTATTGAATTGTTTTCGAAAAGTTGAATATTGTAAATATGGTTTGTTAATCTCACATGCAATTGGAAACATTTCAAACAAATACAAGGATTTATTTTCTGAAATTCATCTCACCGATTCTGAAATTGAGTTTACCATTTCTGAAATCGAACTAACCAATTCTGAAATCGAGATTACTTTTTCCGAAATATAACTTACCGATTCCGAAATTGAAGTTGAAAAGGTATAGTGACTTTGGTTACGTGTATTGGCGTCCCTGACATGACATCGCTGTCACGTCACATTCGTAGGCGTTAAAAAAGATCTTGAAAAAATGCAATTTCATACTAATACGACATAATTCAATTCTGTTTTGGAAGGATGGAAAAATGTGCTGCGTTAGGCTGCATCAATCAGTTGGATGGCAAATTTGAATTTGTCAGGTTTTCATCAAATGCAAATGAACTTAGAACATGGAAAGTGAAGTGACCAAATGGGGAAAATTGGTAAATACATCAGTCGAATATTCGAGTTAAAACTAATAAGAAATCACATATTATACTTTCTCATTGTGCCTATAATTATCCACTCCAAAAGTTTTGGAATGCATATTAGTAGAAACAGTTTTGATTAAAATGGAGGATTAAAAGAAGAGGCATATATATGCTCTACCATTTAAAAAATTATACCTACATTCAGGAAATATTATATGTTCGTGAAGAACTGCGAAAATGATTCCCAACATGAATATATAAAGCACACATGACATATGAGCACATTAGTTTGGATACCTACATAAAATGTTTCACTATTTCTCAATCATAAGGCTTAGTCTGAAATCAAAGTGCATTTATTGATAGGTACTGCCCAAAAACAGTCCCATTTGGTAAAACGTATTGAACTTTCAGAAAAATTTACTCACTGCCTCACAAAGATTATGCTGGAGTTGAAAAATCGAAAACTCGAAAATTATCTTCATCATTTGGATATGATATGTAGAGTTGAATGAGAAATTACATGTGGAAATTACGTATGATACGCCAATGTCGCCTCAATATATAACCTGAAAAACAACAAATGTCAGAAATCCAGTGTTTATCCCCTGAAATGAATGAAGATGGAAATATATAACTGTTTCACAAACAATTTAGAGTGAGAGGAGACGAGGATCTGTCCGTCGTATACCCTGTTAAGATGACAAATACGTCAATTTACATCAAGGAACCCTATCTAGAACCACTTAAAAATGCGCTGAATGAGACATGGGTAACATATTTTTTTATTATAACTGAATTCTAGGTTTTCTGTCTGGATTCTGACTTATATGAATCAGGATTCTGAATTTTATGTTAGAATTCAGACTTGTATGTCAGAATTCTGAGTACCTATACTATGACCGAATTATTTATTTATTTATTTTTTGTCAGGAGAGAACATAAAATGGCGATTATAGGTTCAACCTTAGGTTTCCTGTCCTGGATGGTATTTAATACCACCCAGTGACTCTGGTTTTTAATACCATCCAGTGACTCTAGGTTGTAGGAAGGTTATAGTGATACCTACGCTACCTGACAAATAGAAATAACATAACATGACCAGTCCCACGCCAGAAACACTTATTCATCAACATCACTTACTGTGTGTGTAAATTTTTGTTTCAGAATTCGCGAAATCGGGAGAAGACCCACCAGAAGGTTTCATGGCTGCGAAAGCATGGAAGGTCATTGCCGATTACTACCAATCGTTGAACAAAGACGACAAATGATTTCCTACTCTTGATATTCTTTACGTTTTGTACATAATTTTAAGCTGTAAATAATAATATATATTCATTCATTTCATTCTCCATCTATTTATTGCATAACACAGGTACGTGCTAGTGCTAGTTCTCACAACAGAAAGTGGGGCATATAAGGGAAGGGGGTGTCCCGAAATTACATAGACCGCAGACTCTCTAGGAACAAAATAAGTAAAAAAAGTTAATATAAACATGCCCAGTTAACACAAACATCTATGAGATGTCGCATTCATGGCAGTTGATGTCATAAAAGCGAATCACAATATTACATCGCTGATATCTACACGGAATTCCTCGTGTGACAGATAGTTCGCAAATTCCATCACATTCTGTAGGATCTGAGACCATTATGGATATAATATCGAAGAAGCTCCTTGACATAACAGAGACTATAATTTTGGAATCTAAAATTTCAGTAGTTGAGAGTCGTAATTCGATGTATCTTAATTGACAAACTGCTTCACATTGTGCAGAATGATAAAACAAAAATATGCGTCAATTTGTGAATCTCTCTCACATCTCAAGGAAATTCATTTAATATCGAACAATACTTGGAATTATCGGTCTACTCTCATACTCATGAATGTAGCGCACAATGTGACTTATGATAAGATTCGTACACACTCGGTCGGTGTCGGTCTGACTAATGTACACGTGTCCGTAAATTCTTCAGCAGTGGCATGCTTTCGTATCGTCCATTTCGATGTTCCAGTTCATTCGGTGTTAGTATGCAGTTCGGGTTTGACGTTATTGCTCACATACTGAAGCATGTTTTTCTAATAGTAAATTATGATTGACTAAAGATGCTATGTGCTTCTCATCTAAGTTACAGGGTAAGTACGATTACCTACAACGTTCATAACTTGATACAATACTGGTTGACAATGAGGAAAGGGTAGACGACACGTCGCAATTTCAAGACGATGATGATACTTACAATGTTAGCTTTGAAGATATCATTTTGAGATCAGGGTGTGAGTGAACGTGCACATTCTGATTGTACCTACATATATATAAGAATTGGTGCTACTCACGGTTGAACTATAAGTGGTGGGACCTAAGGTGGGCCCAAAGTCTGATTAAGAACAAAATTTTAGCAACATGAATGGAACGAAAAAATGCGCCGCAGCTATTCTCTATCTCCGTTGTCACCCGGTATGAAATAGTAGGTATGTAGATATGAAGTGACTCAAACACTTTTCAATATTCTCATTATGGTTATTCTCTACTCACTCTATAAGATAGTATTTCTTATCTATACTTACCCTATTATAGTTGTATAGATGATCAACAGGAAATGGGCAAAGAGAAATCAATTGATTGTTCTTATATTGATTTCCAGATGCCAAATCACAAAATACATCTGGACCATTACCTTGGAATAATTTGAAATATTGAGCAGGGATTGGTTTCCATATGCTACAACGGAAGGAGCGATGAGGAGCAGATATTGGATGTTCTTGGTTACATGATGTGTTCGCATAGTTGGATTGATCCATTGATCTCATTCAAGTTAATTTCTTCACTATTATACAGGGTATATCTTCAACAGTTAACGCGATCTATATATGGAGAACTAAAAGTAGCACGATTCTTAAAATTTGTAGGGACGATGAAGGAATTATGGGAAATCCTTCTAAAATATTTTCGTTATTGTGAAGCTTCTGATTTTTCCGAAAGTGACTTCATCTTTGTTATTTCCAATGGAACACCCTGTATTATTCAACATTTTTGAATTCCTCTCATAATTTTGATTCAAATTAATGCATCATACCTCATACCCAAAATGGAGCGTTCTTGAGTTATTCGAGTTTTTCTTGAAAAAGTTCGACAAAATTTGTCATTCAATGCAGCCTTTTGAACATAGAAAATTTTTATGGGAATTTAAATTTTAAGTGATATGCATATTGATTAAATCGTGAATATTGATTGATCTGGAACATTGAAAATCTCAATTTTTTTCGAATGAAAACCATATTTTTTTCCATCATAATTCAATTCTATAATAAAAATGAGCCCTAGTTCGAAGTGACTTCCCTATACCCAGAACCAAAAATTTTGGAGATATTCCAAAAATAGTTTTTAATCCTGCATACTTTTTCCAGAAAAACACGAATAAGTCAAGCACGCTTCATTTTAGGTATATATATATACTTAAGTAAAAGTATGCAGGATTAAAAACTATTTATGGAATATCTCCAAAATTTTTGGTTCTGGGTATAGGGAAGTCACTTCGAACTAGGGCTCATTTTTATTATAGAATTGAATTATGATGGGAAAAAATATGGTTTTCATTTGAAAAAAAATGAGATTTTCAATGTTCCAGATCAATCAATATTCACGATTTAATCAATGCATAGCACTAAAAATTTAAATTAGGGTATGATACATAATTTTGAATCAAAATCATGACTTGAAGAGGCCATATTTTGAGGAAAATTACTGTCCGGAGCTTCAATAGTATAGAGGAATACAGAAATGTAAAAAAATTCAGGGTGTAATTTATATTGAAAAAAAAAAGATGCCCTCACTTCTGGAAAAAACGGAAGCTTGACGATAACAAAAATATCTTAGTTGGATGCTTCATGTTTCCTTCACCGTCATTACGAATGTCCAGAATTGTGCCACTTTTAGTTCTCCATATACCGGGTGACACAGACTCATGGTATACGCCCCTTTTCTAATTTTTTTCTTCTAGCTATATTTCTAGAAGTTGAAACATCGAATATGCTCACTAGAGGGCACTTTCTCACATTTTAGGATTTTTTCCACCTTTCCGTTTTCCTGGAAATGACTTCAACTTTCGATTTTCAAACGGAACACCCTGTACTTTATTTCATGATTGGTTGGAGATTATTATAACGAATTCAACGATACCGGGTTTGATTGGGTTATTTCAAACGATCACGAAGATATTTGCGTTCGAAGTTTCGATATTGCGCCGTCACAACCATTGATCATAATATGGATACTTCAAACGTAAATATCTTCGTGATCGTTTGAAATAACCCAATCGAACCCGGTATTGTATTTGTTATTATAGTCTCTAACCAATTGAAGAATAAAATATGGGGTATTCCATTCAAAAATCGAAAGTTGATGTCAATTCCAGAATAACTGGAAGATAAAGAAAGTCATAAAATGTGAGATAGTGCCCTGTATATAGTCAGCATATTCGATGTTCTAAATTTCAGTAATATAGCTAGAAAAACAAAGGAGAAAGAGGGGTAGACCATGAGTATGTGTCACCTGGTAATCCCGGTATAGATATCGCCTTAACTCGTGAAGATATTCCCTGTATAATAATCATTTCAACAATGTCCAGGCTAACGCTGATTCTAAAATTTTAATCATTGTTAGATGTAGCTATAGTTTTGCTCAATATTACATGTACGTACATATTTTGATGTGAAATGAGATTAATTTTCAATAAAATCGAGTAGCCTTGTGAAACGTTTGAGTTATCTATTTGACCAGAGATTCGACACCTATCAGTCCTCTCATTGAATACCTTCATCAATCTACATGTGATTTCACTAGAGAATCAAAACTAAATGTGTATGTGGCATTTTTGAGAAGCACAATATAATTTTCTCAGGGCCGCTATTATATCAGTATAATAATCGCCGAAAAGAACCTCACATTTAGAAATGGTCGATGGTTTACCAAACCTCACATTTTGATTATAATGTAACCTCAATGTGAGTCTAATTTAAACGTGAAATCTAGAGTCACATTCAGCTAACTTTGAGTCCCATTCGGCATCTAAATGTGAATCATAAAATGACCAAAAGGGTCCGGAATAGCAGTCATTGTGATTTCAGTAGGACTCTCAATTCGAGTCACGGATGTGATGTGTGGCATGAATGTGATGCCCTCTAATATCTCTGGGATCAATCTGTGTTAACTGGGTGGCCTCCAGGGGAGTTATAGCCATCACCATTTTCGAGATAAATCGAATTTAAAAGTCTGCTGCGTATTCTCAATAGCGGATACCTTGCATATTATTATATTCTTCAAATTATAGATATATATATTTGAAGAAGGGTATTTGCTATCAAAAATTAATTTTTGCGAAAATTTGGTACCCTATATAAGTATAAAAGGCACTATTTTTGTTACGCAGCAGACTTTTGAAATTGATCTATCATTTATGATGTTCGAGTAGAAATGATGATATTTTTATATTTCCTGGTCAAACTGC
This sequence comes from Phaedon cochleariae, assembly GCA_918026855.4. Lineage (NCBI taxonomy): Eukaryota > Metazoa > Arthropoda > Insecta > Coleoptera > Chrysomelidae > Phaedon > Phaedon cochleariae. The sequence continues at coordinate 6,804,539 of OU896715.1, read as the reverse complement.
CGAAAATTGCATAATATATACAGGGTGTTGCGAAATTCGACAGACAACGCTTGACAGGTGATAGACCTCGTGATTTCATAATTACTAAGTTAGGGACATACTGTCTTCAAGTGTTCAGTTCTTGAGATACAGGGCGTTGAAGTCAACAAATAAAAATAGTTGCTTCGCAATATCTCAAGAACTTCGGTATATGGTTTCATCTTTGAATGGGTCATTTTTTGACCAGGAAGCCATTCCGGACATTTTATCTAGTGGTGCCCTACAGGGGGGTGTGGGTTGGAGATAATCGAAACACAATCAGTGGCGTAGAAAATGTGTGAGGAAAAGTTATCACAACCCTCTGTAGCGCACCTTTGGATACAATTCTCGGAATGTCTTTCTGGTCAAAAAATAGACCATTGAAAGATGAAACCATATACCGAATTTGAATGCATTATATTAAATTTTTCTTGAGATATTGCGAGAAAACTATTTTATCTCTATATTAGAATTTTGTAGATATGTTCTGATATCTGCAAGGAGCAGGAAAAGTCAATGAACTGATCTACTTTTTAACAGTGCGCATCAAATTTGAAGAAGAGAATTTTCATTGAACTCGTAATTCAAAATCCAATTTTATTTAAAAAAACTAGCCAGTCCTCAAATTTCAACTTAATTAGAGCTGAATTAGGTGAACTATCGATGGATTTTGTTCCGTAAAATAATTTGTCAATTATCTTAGTTATTTTCGTGTGCTCTAGTGTTGCCGTCTAGACTTATACACACTGAGAGAAACTGGATATTAAAAATATCTACCAGCTCTGATTGTAATAACCATTATAAGGAAATATCCTATTCCTGATCATTTTATTATTACAACAGTATTCTCTCCATTCTGTAATTATAAAAATAGTTTTCTTAAATCATTTGTAATACCCTTGAATTGACATTTGCTAACATCATAACGCAGGTGTGTTATGACATTATGAGAATTTCATAAATTCCAGTCTATTTAGATTTTTTATGAATTATGCTCATTGGTGAATTCAGATAATGTTTGTCCCAATAATCATAGCTGTTTGGGTTTCTAGCATTGTACGTTGACGAATAACTCAATTCACATGTATGACAGTTATTAGGCAATCATTCGACAATCGTAATTCGGCTCATTTCGCTCTACACTGAGAGAAACTGGATATTAAAAATATCTACCAGCTCTGATTGTAATAACCTTTATGAGGAAATCTCCTATTCCTGATCATTTTATTATTACAACAGTATTCTCTTCATTCTGTAATTATAAGAATCGATTTCTTAAATCATTTGTAATACCCTTGAATTGACATTTGCTACCATCATAACGCAGGTGTGTTATGACATTATGAGAATTTTATAAATTCCAGTCTATTCAGATTTTTTATTGACATAGCTCGTTTTGTGAATTATGCTCATTGGCGAATTCAGATAATGTTTGTCCCAATAATCATAGCTGTTTGGGTTTCTAGCATTGTACGTTGACGAATAACTCTAGCAATTCACATGTATGACGGTTATTTGGCAATCATTCGACAATCGTAATTCGGCTCAGTTCGCTCTAGTGTTTCATTAGTATTGTGGCTGACAAAGATACAGATCGCGTTCATTTCTCTGTTCTCGGTCATGGGTGCCCGTGTTCAATTATTGTTCAATGGTTTCGATCGTCCGAATCGAAAGAGCCGTGTCTTGTTGGTGAATGTCTGTGATGTAGCAAAGTTTTGTTTTAGTGCTGGCTGTGAACCGATCTGTGGAATACACCGTGCATTCATTGCATTATTGCAATGAAAAAAGTATTCTCCATACCCACTTTTCAAGGCCTAAAATTGGTTTATTTCAAAAACAAAATGATCGATGAGATTCTGAATCAAAATATCTGGGTTTCTGTGAGGGAAGTTTTATTGACAATTCTCATCATAACTCCGAAGGAAGGGTAAATATAAGTATTCAACTTCTCATTTCCTAATAAATTCGTCAGTAATGCATATAGATGGTATTTCTCCGAACAAATCAATGAGTAATGTCAAAAAACTTCCACAGATACCCCAATATTTCAATCCAGAGACTAAACGTATTTTTTTGTTTTTTTGAAAACAATAACTTTGGATCATGAAAAGTGATAGTGTGGATAGGATATTTATTTTCATTGCAGTAATTCAAAGCACGGTTTCATAATGCATACCATCGAATAATGTTGATAACCTTATTACCACTGTTTGATGAATATACTAGAGTAGAAAAATATTAGGATAACTGTTGAAAATGAGCTACATTACAATAGCATGTCGAAATGTTAGGTTTCATGCAGATATCAGATAACTATAATAAAATGAGACGAATTACTGCGTTACCTCAAGATGGTTGTGCCAGTAATAAAAACATGCTGTTTTATGTCGATAGTCTAATAACCACTGTAGAGTGGAGAGTTACTGCGACATTTTATGGGAATAATTCCTATTCGACATTCTGTGTTATCATAGAAACTGGAACAAGTAGTAGTTATTCAGCAGCGGTGTTTTTATACAAGTTTGCAAATTGAATAAGCTGCCATAACTACAAGTCACCTGAAAATTCACTTCATCTATGGTAGCAAATGAACACATCTGTCCCCTATTTATTGCAGATATCGTAATAACGGTTATCAGATTTCCAATTATGATAACTCAAGTTTTCTCTCAGTGTAGTGTTTCATTAGTATTGGGACTGACAAAGATACAGATCGCGTTCATTTCACTGCTGTTCTCGGTCATGGGTGATGCCCGTATTCAATTATTGTTCAATGGTTTCGATCGTCCGAATCGATAAAGCCGTGTGTTGTAGGTGAATGTCTGTGATGTAGCAAAGTTTTGTTTTAGTGCTGGCTGTGAACCGATCTGTGGAATACACCGTGCATTGCATTATTGCAATGAAAAAAGTATTCTCCATACCCACTTTTCAAGGCCTGAAATTGGTAAATTTCAAAAACAAAATGATCGATGGGATTCTGAATCAAAATATCTGGGTTTCTGTGAGGGAAGTTTTATTGACAATTCTTGTCATAACTCCGAAGAAAGGGTAAATATAAGTATTCAACTTCTCATTTATTAATAAATTCGTCAGTAATGCATATAGATGATATTTCTCCGGGAAAATCGATGAGTAATGTCGAAAAACTTCCACAGATACCCAAATATTTCAATTCAGAGACTAAACGTATTTTTTTGTTTTTTCGAAAACAATAACTTTGGATCATGAAAAGTGATAGTGTGGATATAGGTTATTTATTTCCATTGCAGTAATTCAAAGCACGGTTTCATAATGCATACCATAGAATAATGTTGATTAGATAACCTTATTACCACCGTTTGATGAATATACTAGAGTAGAAAAATATTGGGATAACTGTTGAAAATGAGCTATATTACAATAGCATGTCAAAATGTCAGGTTTCATGCAGATACCAGATGACTATAATAAAACGAGACGTATTACTGCGTTACCTCAAGATGGTTGTGCCAGTAATAAAAACATGCTGTTTTATGTCGATAGTCTGATAACCACTGTAGAGTGGAGAGTTACTGCAACATTTTATGGGAATAATTCCTATTCGACATTCTGTGTTATCATAGAAACTAGAACAAGTAGTAGTTATTCAGCAGCGGTGTTTTTATACAAGTTTGCAAATTGAATAAGCTGCCATAACTACAAGTCACCTGAAAATTCACTTCATCTATGGTAGCACATGACCACATCTGTCCCCTATTTATTGCAGATATCGTAAAAACGGTTATCAGATTTCCAATTATGATAACTCAAGTTTTCTCTCAGTGCATTCTAGACTCTTGTCTTGTCTTGTCTAGAATATCAAGACAAGATCATCAATATGTCTTGTCTAGATTATCTAGACAAGAAAAGACTTTTCATTTTCCATACAAGACTTTTATTCAAAACTCTTGATTATTCTCAAATCTATATTACAAATACGTCGTTTCGCTGGCGCGGCTATGATTTGTTCTGATTGGTTCCCAGAGAGCGGGAGTTGGCATGCACTTGACCGTTTCTACGCAACCTAAGCTAAGCGTCTTATCTAGAGTCTTGAATAATAATCTATAATTTCGTTATCTAGACAAGACAGCACTTAGCTTATTTAATCAAGACTTACGCGTATACAACTCTTGTCATGAAATTTCAAGACAAGACAAGAGTAGGTAAACTCTTGTCTTGTCTTGTCTAGATGGCAACACTAGTGTGCTCATTACATTTTCACACACACAAATGTCAAATTTGATGCGTGCTTATAAAAAGCAGGCCGCATTGTTCAGTATTTTCCTACTCTTTCCAGTTATCAAAACATATCTAGAGATTTTGGGAAAGATTATATTTTCAGCCTGTGTTCAATCATTAGACTTTCGAAAATAATACTGTCAGAGCATTGTCGTTCTAGATGTCAACCTAGACCTCCTCGTACTAGGTCGCCTACTAGGTTTTCATTTAGATCGACAATGGTCAGAGTATATTCGTGTTCAATACTTCATCTTATATTTTGTAAATTATATATCTTTTCCTCCGTATAATTTCATCGTCATTAGTTATAGATTTACCCCCGTATAATTCCATTATCATCATTAGCATAGATAAATCATTTGTTTGGGAATTTATCGGTTATCAGCATGATTCAGCTTATTAGTCATTCATTCGGGACCAGGTGGTAAATTAAAACAGTCTTATATTAGATGTCATCATGTACGGTCGAATTTTGTGATCGACATCGAAAAATACGCGAAAGGAATTATTTATCGTTCCAAACTGAGTGTTCCCTAAAAACTGAGTGATCGCATTGATTCTTATATAGTGTTTTTGTATTCCTCATTCGATTCAATAATAATAATATCGGGATCGTGTGTTAATCTAGTGTTTAGTGTTGTTTCATCAGAGCCTTACTTTTTTCACGCTGGTGAGTGCAGAAAAATTCTCTCAATCTTTCCTCATATTTCTCTGTATTCATTTAACTTCATTACCCTATACTGGGTATGTCACGACGAGTTTACACTATCTTTAAACCGAGAATCAGTCGGGAGAAATCCATGAAAATGTGCATGCTTATATTTTGGTATACGCTCTTTTCATTTTTGATATGTTCGACAATGCAATGTTGCCGCTTCTACTAGAAAGTAGTACCAACATTGATATTTCGAACGGAACACCCTGTATCTTATCGCATTTTAAGATTCTCCCTGAAGACCTGATTTCATCGATGTATTATACTTGGGGTCCATCGAAAATGATTACAGAGATATATAGGGTGTTCAGAATCGATATTTTTTAACTTTAGGATTTTTTTGTGTCGAAGATATTCATTATCGGTCAGAACGGCTCACATGTCCCTATCTCAACTTTTGTTTCACTATTTACTGATATTTTATCGGAACAGATACAGGGTGGTTCAAGATTCAGAATTCTGATCACATGCATATTTTCATGGATTTCGATATAGAGATAGTGTAAGCTCGTCATGACATCCCCTGTATGTTTCATATCGTTTGTTGTATTTTCTCCAATCAAGGAATACTTTCTTCTGATCTTCGTGCTTCCTGTTCGGAACTGTATCTTTTAAGAATTTACCATGTCCAATAACTATGATACAGAAAGTAATCTTGATTTTGGAAAAATCTCCATCTATGGTCAGGTCATAACTTTTGAACCACTTTGTATAATCGATTCATACTTGGTAGGTATATTCAACTCATATTTCTCATCAAAACTAAAGATGAATCGAATTTAGAATCCAGATCCGTCTTCAGGCAAAACAAAAATCTTCGTTTTTTAAACAGTGTGCATCCAATTTGAAAAATTGAATTTTTATTGAACTCGTTATTCAAAAAATCCAATTTTATTACAAAAAAATAACCTGTCCTGAAATTTCAACTAAATCAGAGCCGAATTAGGTAAATTATCGATGGATTTTCGTTCCATAGAACAATTTGTCAATTATTTTAGATATTTTCGAGTGCTCATTACATTTTCACACACACAAATTAATCAGGTATTTCACACTCTTGAATTTTTGTACGAAGATTCATATTCCGGAATTATTTATTTCAGTATTGTCAGTAATTTTATATACATATACAGGGTGTCCCGAAATTAGGCTGACAAACTTCACTGGCGGCTTTTACTACCAGCAGAGATTATACCAGAAAAAAAACTTTTCATGAACATGAGAAATGTCTCCTAAGGAAGCTATGGCCCCCCGAAAAGGGGCTCCTGAAGATGATATTTCTTGAGTACTTCCGAAACTCCATGTAATAAAAAGATGCAATTTGGTACAAGAACTAAAATGTCCATGCCCAATGCAGTTGAAATGGAATCATTCCAAAATTTCAATCAGGAGTGTATATTACAGGGTGGGACTACATTAAATATTGCTCAAAATTTTTTGTATGCCTATTTTTCGATGATTTAATCCCGGGTTATGAAATTTCGCACTTCTTTATAGAAAAGAGGTACTCCTATTCCGTGACGATCAGATGTATTATTATCGAGTAAAAGTAATTTGAAAATATTGTTAGATCTCAGATATTATGCAAAACATTGCAATGAGGCGTAATGGAAATGGAAAAAAATGCACAAAAATTGAAGTAGTTTTTCAATATCATTTTTCTATTTTTCGCGCTTCTATGAGATTGTTTGGTAAGAAGAAAGTACTTGATTTTTTTATAGCCACTATGATTCGAAAATTGGCAACGTTATGCATAAGATGTGAGTGTATCAATATTTTTAAATCGATTTCACTCGAAAATGATACATCTGATCGATGCGGAACAAGAGCACTTTTTGTTGTGAAATGGTGTGGTTTTTCATGATCCGAGATCAAATTGTCCAAAAATATGCATACGAAAAAGTTTGAGCAATATTTAATGAAGTCCCACCCTGTATTATACACTCCTGAATGAAACTTCGAAATGATTTTATGTTCACCGCATTGGGCATGGGAAGTTCAATTCTTGTTCCAAATTGCATCATATTTTATCACCTGGCGTTTCGGAAATATTCAAGAAATATCATCTTCAGGAGCCGTAGCTCCCTTAGAAGATATTTCTCGATTCATGTTCATTGGAGCTTTTCTTTCTATTTTTGGTCGAAGAAGCCGCTGCTGAAGTTTGGCAGGCTAATTTCGGGACACCCTGTATATTATACGTCTCCGAAGTTTTTGTGATTGTTCAACATCGGAGTTCTTTTATTACATTCATTTTTATATCTATCCATTTTGATTATTTTGTATATAAATATTTTACACTCTAGAATTTTTGTACCTACTTAGTTTTATATTCCAAAATTATTAATCTCAGTATTTCCAATAATAGCTCGTCAAACGAAATTATTCATACTTCTTCAACACGTACAAGCAGCATTTGCTGCTTATTCTGTGGGTTTTCTAATGTTTATTTACCTGGTGTTAACTTGCTACCATTATTTCTCTCATTGTATTCTGATTCTGTCGAAATAAACATATTATTATTATTATTATACCAAATGACAATTTGGATGCGCGCTTACATATATATATGTTCATTATTTTCCTCTTCTGTCCAGTTAACAAAACATATCTAGAGATTTTGGGAAAGATTATATTTTCAGCCTAGATCAAATATTTTTGAATCATTAGACTTTCGAAAACAATACTGCCAGTATATCCGTGTTCAATACTTCATCTTATATTTTTTGTATACTATATATATCTTTTCCCCCCGTATTCGATTCGATTGATATGTGATGTTCTGTTGCAGATCAGAGATGCAGTGTTTGATACTTGCCACTCAATCGGAGAAAACCACCCAGTCAAGACGAACCGAACAGAAGATCCGCAAAGAGACCTGACCAGAGTATACTTTACAGAATTCAGATCATTATATTCGTACGGAAGGCAATATATTGATATCCTTTCCAGATTCTCAAGAAAACAGATGAGACAGATATTCACCTTTATGTCTCTATGGAAACACGACAGGTACCCTTACGAGGGGAGAGTATCAACTCAGCGTTTATAAACCCTCTCTGCAAAGGAGGTAGGCGCATGGTGGGTTAGGTATATACAGTGTTCTTCATTGCAGAGAAAATTGTTGTTTATCTGCCTGTCTCGTCTTCATTGAGATAGTTGATTCATTGATAAATTATAAAAATATATCGCGTTTCAGTTACGAATGTTGGAAACAATATTATCCAGACTTTTCATAGATTCATATTCTATGTTGGTCTCACGATTCAAATTTGAAATTGATCCTTAGTTTTAGATCCGAACAGCACATTGTTTGCCATGCAAGGTCCTTAATATAACCCACACGTAATTGAAAATATGGAAGATGCGTACTGGAAAAACCACTATTCGGAAAGAAAGCGGATATGTAGCAATCCAGTCACAGACGATGAAAATATCATTCAGGTATGTCTCAGATTCAACATCCATGTACTTCATCTGTTGATATTAATTTTCTGATTCGAATGTACTTCGATTAATATGTGATGTTTAGTTTCAGATCCAAAAAACAGTCATTATATTCTAGCAGTGTTTGATACTTGCCTCTCAATCGGAGAAAACCACGCAGTCAAGACGAACCGAACAGAAGATCCGCGAAGAGACCTGACCAGAGTATACTCTACAGAATTCAGATCCTTTCATTCGTACGGAAGGCGATATATTGATATCCTTTCCAGGTTCTCAAGAAAACAGATAAGACAGATATTCACCTTTATGTCTCTATGGAAACACGACAGGTACCCTCACGAGGGGAGAGTATCAACTCGGCGTTTATAAACCCTCTCTGCAAAGGAGGTAGGCGCATGGTGGGTTAGGTATATACAGTGTTCTTCATTGCAGAGAAAATTGTTGTTTATCTGCCTGCCTCGTCTTCATTGAGATAGTTGATGAATTGATGAATTACAAAAATATATCGCGTTCCAGTTACGAATGTTCAAAACAATATCCTATACTCTATGTACCGTAGGTCTCACGATTCAAATTTGAAATTGATCCTTAGTTTCAGATCAGAGCAGCACATCGTTTGGCCTTCAAGGTTCTTAATATAACCCACCTACGTAATTGAAAATGTGGAAGATGCCTACTGGAAAAAACACTATTCGGAAAGAAAGCGGAAATGTAGCAATCCAGTTATACGGGCATTGAAAATATTATTCAGGTATGTCTCAGATTCAACATCCATGCGTTAATTCATTTGATGATATTTATTTTCTGATATGAATGTACTTCGATTGATATGTGATGCTCTGTTGCAGATCTGGGAAGCAGTGATTGATACTTGCCACTCAATCGGAGAAAACCACCTAGTCCCGAACAGAAGATCCGCAAAGGCACCTGACAGTATACTTTACAGAATTCAGATCATTATATATTCGTACGAAAGGCGATATATTGATATCCTTTACAGATTCTCAAGAAAACAGATAAGACAGATATTCACCTTTATGTCTCTATGGAAACACGACAGGTACCCTTACGAGGGGAGAGTATCAACTTGGCGTTTATAAACCCTCTCTGCAAAGGAGGTAGGCGCATGGTGGGTTAGGTATATACAGTGTTCTTCATTGCAGAGAAAATTGTTGTTTATCTGCCTGTCTCGTCTTCATTGAGATAGTTCATGAATTGATGAATTACAAAAATATGTCGCGTTCCAGTTACGAATGTTCGAAACAATATCCATACTTTTCATAGAATATTCTATGTAGGTCTCACGATTCAAATTTAAAATTGATCCTTAGTTTTAGATACGAACAGCACATTGTTTGGCATGCATGCAAGGTCCTTAATATAACTCACGTAATTGAAAATGTGGAAGATGCGTACTGGAAAAACCACTATTCGGAAAGAAAGCGGATATGTAGCAATCCAGTTTGACGGACGATGAAAATATCATTCAGGTATGTCTCAGATTCAACATATCCATGTACTTCATCTGTTGATATTAATGTTCTGATTTGAATGTACTTCGATTAATATGTGATGTTTAGTTGCAGATCCGAAAAGCAGTGTTTGATACTTGCCTCTCAATCGGAGAAAACCACCCAGTCAAGACGAACCGAACAGAAGATCCGCAAAGAGACCTGACCAGAGTATACTTTGCAGAATTCAGAAAATAAAATTCGTACGGAGGGCAATATATTGGTATCCTTTCCAGATTCTCAAGAAAACAGATAAGACAGATATATGGAAACACGACAGGTACCCTTCCATTAAATTCATATTTCCTGTTGAATTTTCTATGTAAAAATGTGTCATTGAAGTACATCATGAGAATATAAAGTGTCCAATGACAAAGTCAAAAGAAGGCAAAATTTCGAACTTGTCTTGAAATATCTCGATATAGGCAATCGGTGTGTAGTGCCTGTGTCCTAATTTATCTATAATCATAAAAAAGAAGAAGAAGTGAAGATGCAAGATGCAAGATGCAGGATGCAGATGAGAGATGACAGATGAGATTCTGAGAGATGCGTGGTTCTGAGGGAAGCTGTGAAAACCAGAAATTTTGATTTGGACTGGTTTTTGTTTTGATGTCTGTCTTCGACTCTTCGCTGCTGTCGTCTGACTCGTCCGAGCCACAAAAGGTCAATGAATTGGACAAACAAAAATATAGGGAATATATAGTTGATAAAAATAAGTGCGATCCAAACAGTTTCGCTGCTTAGGAGCGTTGGAAAAATTATGTGAACATCACTCAAAATGGCATTTTTATGCCCTGTTCGCATTAGACGTGGAAAAAAGAAAAAAGGTGAGTTAACTGTTCTCTCCCTCTCTGCCACTTGGCTGATTACCTTCTGAAATTCCAGCTGCAAGTGTTGATTTGGAAAAAGAACTTGCCAGAACCAACAATGGGGTTACACCTGGTATGGGCAGGATCACAGGATCTGCTAGTATTGAAACACTTGTTAGAGTTGGAATTGAAAAGGAACATGGGCTGTCTCCGGATAGCAAAATGGTTGTTTTACATGATTTCACCCCTTGTGTTGATGATGAATTAGAAGTCAAAAGAGGACAGGTACTGTATTCCTGCTGTTTTACTTGTCCCCCATACAAGTTGTATGTTTAATGTCCACATGTCCATCATAACTTGTCCTAATACTTTTCAATAAAAAGTACACCGAAACTAATTTTGTAAAAGTTTGTTTTGCCAAAGTTGGAGGATAACCAAGATATTGTTGGTTGATCCAACAGTCTGCTAAATTTATGTATATTTTTTTTTAGATTGTTAATATTTTGTACCGTGAAAATGATTGGGTATATGTGATAGGTGTAGATACAAGGCAAGAAGGATTCATTCCATACTCATATTGCACTCCTTACAATAATCATCTGGCAGAGTTAGCAATAAAGAAAAAACTTCCAAGAGAAGCACATTTAGCTTCTGGAGAGAGTTTAGATCCAAGTAATGACTGGTAAGTTACTTATGAAAATAGGAACCAATTCTGATTCTGATGCCAAATTGAGTGCCAAATGAAACAAATTCTCAAACAATGATGATAAGATATTTGTGTAGAAATATGAATTATTTCTATTACTAATAATCATTGCAATTTTTTAGTGATGCTGCTGCCATTGATACTAGTGACTGTGATTCCCTTGGCAAAAAACATGCAACAGGTGCTGCCTCACCTATCAGTATTCATTCTGAACCAGATATGATACCTTTTTCAAAGGATCCATCTGGACGCTATATTGTACTGTATACTTTCATTGCAAGGGATGAAAATGATGTATCAGTTGAAAGAGGAGAGTTTGTAACAGGTGATATTTCTTTATGATTTTTTCCCAAATGATACCAGATATAAAGAGTCTAAAGAACATACTTAAAATATCCAACAGATGTTACTGAAAAAAATTATGTCCTCAAATGAATCTTCAAAAATTGAGATGATTCAATGAAGACAAATGTAACATATTTCCAAAACAAGTGGTCAACATAATGATTGCTGTGTAGTAGAAATTGGATTATTGAATAATTGTATTTTTTCAGTTCTCAATAGGGAAGATCCAGATTGGTACTGGATTGTAAGAAGTGATGGCCAAGAAGGATTCATCCCTTCTGGATTTGTATATCCTGCTGATAATGTGATACAAGGTAAATTGGGACAAGAGAATATTTTTAGAAAAAAATTCTGACATTTTTCAATTTGGATATGTATTATATTTATGCCAGTTTTTCAACTTATGATAATTTTGATATCCTCTGCTGATTTTGGAATTCTGCTCAGGTTTTTTTCAATCCTGATTGAAGATAACACATATCAGAATATCCTAACCTTTGGGAAAGTTATACTTTCCATTGTTTGGCTATATCCATATATCAGATTCTTTCAGTTTTGACTCTGAGTTTCAACCTTTTTTAATTGTATTTTAAAGAGAATGAGCATTAAACAACCACTATGTCCCAACTCAAGGGATGATTTTCATCGAATTCTCAGGAATTATCACAAACTCAGATTTTATTCAATTCTTGAATGTACTTTTAATGGAAGCTAGATGTGATTCACCCTGTATACACACATTATTTTACTAGTTTTTTCAAGAGAACGCCGCTGCATTGCTTAAAATAAATTTTTAATTGCATTTGATTTTCATTGAACCACTTGAGCAGTCAGGGTCCTAAGCAAAGGTTGATAGTGTCTCAAAAGTGTATTATTTTAATTTCTTAGACATATTTCGGATATATACAGGTGTTTTTTGTGGTGATTTTTTTCTAATGTTGAATTCATCAAAAGAAACCATTCATGTAATGCGAATGGTTTTACAAAAATTGTTCTTTTGGAAGCTATGATTTCAAGTAAGTTCATACAAGATTGCTGGTCATACCACTAGTAGTTGGCAAATACTGCGATTTTCGAATGATATACCGTTTTATTTTTAAATCTACCGCTTTTTATGTCAAGTCTATCGCTTATCTCATTGTTGATCTGGCAACACTGACGGAGACGTACGATAACCGTAAAACAGTTGTTTCTTCTCCAATTTTACACATTAGTCTCGAATTTGAACGTTCTATTGCAACTTTTAATTCTTGATATTTTTTGATTTCTAATAATTGTAACTTCGACAAAACTGTCCTAACTTTGGTTAGATCTGTAAAGTAGTTTGATGATATTTTGATTGTCGATAATTAGTGATTGAAAGTTAGTAGCATGATCAAGCTACTAGAATGAAATAGTTTTGTCGGTGTTATTTTTTTCACAGACATTTCGTAGAAATTAAAAAAATATCAAAAATCAAAAGTTGTTATAGAACGTTCAAATTCGAGACACATATGTAAAATTGGAATAGAAACAACTTTTCGTTGTGAACATTTTTGAAATTCAATCAAATACAAATATTTTCAGCGATTAATTTCAATATATCTAACTTTTGACATGTAGTGAAAGTCACGTGACCCCAACAGAGTAGCCCATTTTTCATATTGTCCAAAGCAAAACTCAATGCTCAATTCGAATTTCGAAATGAATTATTATTCAAAGTTTTACCTACGGCCACTATTGAAAGTAGGCAAATACACAAGAGAAACAGCCTCAGCCTCAGTAACTAGCTCTTTATGCACAGTTTTCGTTTATTCCGCCAGTATAGGTATGTCAGCGGATGACATTACTGCGAGGGGTAAATCACGGGCTGAAATTGGGTACACTAGACTTCCTTTATTGAAAGAATTCCCGGAATTCCTGGGACTACCCAAGGAATTCCTAGGAATTCCCAAAGACTACCCGGAATTCCTGGGACTACCTAAAGACTACCCGGTATTCCTGGGACTTCCCAAGGAATTCCTAGGAATTCCCAAAGACTACCCGGAATTCCTGGGACTACCTAAAGACTACCCGGAATTCCTGGGACTTCCCAAGGAATTCCTAGGAATTCCCAAAGACTACCTGGAATTCCTGGGACTACCTGAGGAATTCCCAGAGACTACCCGGACTTCCCAAGGAATTCCGGAATTTCCTAAAGATTTATCATACATCCCAAGGAGTTTCCAAAATTTTGCGTAAAAATAGGTAGATTACGAATGAGTTCCATTCGTGAAATGCAAAAAAAGTCAATCGATAGGTAGGTTGAATTCAAACCCAAGGACGAAACTTGGGCAATGAAAAAACATGTAGGGATTAGTGATAAGTACTCGGATAAGTATCATTAACACTACTGGGTGTTTCTGAATTCAAGTGACAGAAGCCTATACAGGTTTCTTCCTATTTAAATGAAGAATTAGTAGATATACCATTTACAGATTTTGCAAAAAAGTTCCGGTACACATTGAAAAAAAATCTGGTTTTTCATCTCAATGTTATGAACAGAATTCTTTTGCCGATTTGAATGATACCTAATTATTTTAACAGCTCATTGAAGTCTTCTTGAGATATCGTTCGGAACTCTATAATTTGCCCAGTTATTCAAGAATTGTGTTTGCGACAAGTGTTTCACTTTTGTTCACGAAGAATACCATTAGTCGATTTTCCCAATTCATTTCAGATGAAACAGTTGAAAATATAGTGAAACCAAGATTAGGTAATATAGGGATCTCGGGAACAGGAAAAGAAACGGATTCGGTTAAATGGGAAACAAGTAGCGCATTTAGATGATATACCAACGGCTTTGGAAAATTTTCACAATTGTTTTTAGTTTTTCAGTTATACAGGTTGTTCCTTAAGTACGTGTAGAAAATTCAGGAACATGTTGCTGACATCAAAATAAGAAGAAAAGTTGGTATAAATATTTGTCCGAAAGATATTCGTTTCTGAGATACAGAGTGTCAAAGTTGAATTCTTATTTTTGTTTTTTGTTAATAAATTCCAAAATAATTGTGATAATCGAATGAAGTTTGGTATCTAGGGGTATTTTTCAATGACAATATCAAATTTGATGTTAGTTTGTCTCTTTCGTGGTGGTGGCGCCACCTACATGTCTTTTGAATTTTCGAAAAGTCAGAACTTTTCTGTTCGTACCTGTATCACGTTTTATAGTAAGAAAATAGATTTCTAGGACAAAAGTAAAAAGTATATTATTGGTAGAGGTCGATGCGAGCAACTGTTTTCGAGATATTGTGATTTGAAACAATCGATGCATTTGAATTATTTCCATTGGGCTCGTAAGTCGACTCAAAGCAGTTAGAAAAGATACGTCAGTGCATTTTTCTTCTTTCATTCAATATTCTCCTCCATTCAACAATTCAACATTGGAATGTAACCAAATGATGATTCTTACTTCTTTGTATCTATTTTTTTGGCCATTTTGAACAATTACTTTAATCAATTACCTCAACTAACTGTTTTAGTATTTATTTGGTCTTAATTACAGTTATTATTATCAGTATTGTATTATAATTACACCCGATTCCTATTTTAAAATGGAATAAAAAAAATAATTTTCCTTACCTACTTGATAAATCAATTTTGAATTCCTACTTCTTCGTCATTCCAAATTACTTGCATTGATTATTGAAAATCCCAATAACTCGAAAACTGTTGCTCGCAGCGACCTTTACCAAGAATAAGTTTTTTACATGAACGTGTTCTAGAAAACTATTTTCCTACTATAGAACGTGATACAGGTACGCACAAAAAAGTTGTGACTTTTCAAAAGACTCAAAAGACATGTAGGTGCCGCCACCCTCACGAAAGAGATGAACTAACATAAAATTTGATATTGTCATCGAAAAATACCCCGAAATACCAAAATTCATTTGAATATCACAATTATTTTGAAATTTATTAACAAAAAACAAAAATAAGAATTCAACTTTGACACTCTGTATCTCAGAAACGAATAACTTTCGGACATATATTTATACGAACTTTTCTTCTTATTTTGACGTCAGCAACATGCTCCTGGATTTTCTACACGTACTTAAGAAACACCTTGTATAAAGAAAGTGAATTTTTGGAATATCTATTTGTTTTTCTACGTTATTATTAGATATATAGAAAACTCTAAAAATGCTTTTACATGGCATCTCTTGATGAGATTTAACGTGATGGTGATATTGATTTCTCCACGCGACGTTTCGTATTCATAGAGAAATCAACAACTTTTTTTTCAAATACGGCCCTGATTATCTGTTCACAGATTTCGAAAGTAGTTTTTTTTATTCTGAGTTCAACCATGGGGAATTATAAACAATTTTGTAAATTTTCGAAATCCATTGGTATGACCAGGTATGACCCTTGGAATGCGTATTTTTTTTCTCATTTAACCGAATTCGTATATCTCTTACCGTTTCCGAGATCCCTCGCGAGACCCTCATGCTGCGCAACCTCGTGCGCAACCTTATCATGGTCACACTGTTCAACTTTTTTGTTAAGTACCAATCAATATCTATCGAGAAAAAATAGATGAGAGATTGAAAATGGCAAAGATTTGTTATATTCAAAATGAAAGTAAGAGGAAAAATTCGAGAGATCAGACGACTAAGTTTATGTAAAAAAACAATTAGAAGAGTTGAAATAATCTACTAGGTATTTGAAATGAACATTCTCGGATATATTTATGAACACAAAAAAATGGATATATATATAAAGAAATACATTGAGAATTCGCATTCTCCATGTGATAAAAATATCAATTCAGAATTACTTTCCACGTCCTGTATGATGAATGTCAATTCATCATACATTCAAAAATGACTAGGTATTATTTCTCGTGCACAAAACGTCAACCTTCTGTATCTAGGAATCGGCAATTAGATGTCAATCAATGAAAATGATCGATCTATCATTGTACAAAAATATAAGGAAATGAAGCGAAGGTTGAAATAAAGTAAATGATGATATTTCTCCAATACCTACCTGTATTATTGTATACATCTTTGAATAGAAGAATATTGTATTTTTTTAGCTTTTGTGCAAAAAAACTTCAAAATGTTTCTAGAGATGTTTCTCTATGCCACATGTCTGTAGCAATAAAAGTTTTGGCCCCTATATCAAGATTGTTTATGAAACTAACTCTATACAGTTTATAGATCGGCTCATAGTAAGTCGCTAAATTTCATACTTATATTTCTGTGAACTCGTTTGTCCGAATTGCAAAGATGTACAGGATGTCCCTAATATGTATTCACGAAAGAATACTTGATATTCCTCATCAGACCAAAACAATACGAAATATACAAGCAAACTTACTTCAGTAAAAAGTTGCTTAGTTTGAGCCTCGGTTAGAGCGCTAGACAAGTAGACAACATGTTTTAAATTACTAGAATTACGAATTTTTTCGAGATCATGAGAGTAATACCGCACCGTATCATAAAATTTTACTTAATCGTTAAGGGGTATCTCAGTGCCCTAATCAATTATACTTAAATGTTAGATCTTTTGGATACACTAGATGAAAACATACAAATTGACACAAAAATACTAGATAATTTTCAACAATATGTACAAGGTAGAACCGGCGGAAGCAAGAGAGGTATCGGTATCGCCCACTTCAATATACGAAGTCTACAGAAACATCACAATGAATTACTAATACATATCCAAATGGCAGAAGATCTCCTAGACGTAATCATTCTTTCGGAAACAAGAAAGATTGAAAATGTAAGTGATTTTTCTATTCCAAACTATAATATACATTATAATGAATCAACAGTCAATAAATGTGATGGAGTAGTTGTATATACAAAAAGTAGCCTTTCTGCTATTGTCGAAATTTCACCAATAAACGAAACCAAATTTCTCAGGATAACTTTCACAAATAAACTCTTACATTCACACAATACAATAGGTATAACAGCTTTTTACAGGTCACCGGCAACAAATGTTCAAAGTTACATAACTGATCTAGAAATATACTTGGAAAACTTGAAAAAGCAAAATTTAGAAATATACGCGGGAGATATAAATATAAATTTACTTCAAACGGAACAACCTGATACAAACAGATATTTTAATGTTTTGAACTTGAAGGGTTTCATATCATATATTAACAAACCAACTAGAGTCACACAGAATTCTGAATCTGCTATTGATCATATCTTTATAAGAAAAGAAAAATGTTTAGAAAATAAAATCCAAATCGACCCCTACATCATTAACACTGATATAACAGATCATTTCACGCCAACCATTTCAATCTTACTTTCCGACCATGAAAGTCATCCATCCAAAGCTGAAAGAGACCAAATAATGAAAAAAATTCATTATAAAAAATTGAATGAATTTTTGAGTAAAGAAAACTGGAGGGAGGTATTATCAAGTAAACAAGTACAAGAATCATACAATCTCTTTATAGATAAACTGAATAACTACATAAGTAACGCGACTACCACAAACATTTTTCAACCAAAAAAATATAATAAAATAAAACCATGGATTACATCGGGTCTGATTACCTCTATTAATGAAAGAGACAAACTCAAAAAGAAGCTGCTAAAAAATCACAATATTCAACTAGAAAATCAGTATAGAGAATACAGAAATAAACTAAATCGTCTAATCAAAAAAACAAAAAACGACTATTATCAAAGTGAAATAAAGGATGCAAGGGGAAATTATAAAAAAATCTGGAAAATAATTAACGACATATCAGGAAAAAAATCTACTAAAAATATAGAAGACATCATAATTAGAAATGAAGAAACTGAGCCAATAACTGACAATAAGAAAAAAGCAGATACTTTCAATGAATTCTTTATTAATTTAGGATTGAAAATGGCAGAAAATATAGAGGAAACTAACATACCTGAACATTTTCTGAATGAAACTCCAAACAATTCATCAATCTTTTTAAATCCAACCACATCTAATGAGATTACAATCCTCATATCTAATCTGAAAAACCATTGCTCTCCTGGACCTGACAAAATTAGTTCAGTGACAATAAAAAATATTCATGTACATATAATTCAACCTCTAGTTCATATTATCAACTTATGTTTTGCATATGGGGAAATTCCAAATCAGTGGAAACAATCTATTGTCACTCCAATTTTCAAAGCTGGTGATTCCTGTCAGTTAACGAATTATAGACCGATATCAGTTATAAATAACTTTGCTAAATTATTCGAACAGGCTCTGAAAAATAGAATGCTTGGATTTTTTGATATCCACAATATCATAAATGAGAGACAGTATGGTTTCATAAAAAAATCGAACACAGAAAATGCAGTTATTGATTTCCTGGAACATACAGTAAAAGCCATGGATGACTCAACGAAATGCCTTGCGATTTTCCTTGATCTCGCTAAGGCTTTCGATACGGTTTCCCACAACAAATTGCTTGATAAACTTATAAATTATGGCATACGTGGCACAGCCCTTGATCTCTTAAAGAATTACTTATCTGAGAGATACCAAGTAGTGAAAATCGGAAAGGAAATTAGCTCAGAATCGAAGGTCGAAATAGGAGTACCACAAGGAACAGTGTTAGGTCCGATACTGTTCCTTGTATACATAAATAGTATCTCTCATATAAGTGAATTTATGGGACATCTGATATGTTATGCAGATGACACAGCTCTAGTCTTCACAGGTAGGGATTGGGAAGATGTTAAATGCAAAGCTGAGTCGGGTCTGAAAAAAATATTACTATGGTTGAACCACAACTCACTAAGCTTGAATATCAAAAAAACCAAATATATAACCTTCTCCCCAACAATAATTGATCAACCCACCCGATTTATTCTTAAAGTACACTCGCCAACCTGCGATGTTGAGACATGTCGCTGCCCGATCTTAGAAAAAACATCTTCAATTAAATATTTAGGGGTAATAATAGACCAACATATACGCTGGTCTGAACACATATCTCATGTGACAAGAAGAATAAGAGCATTATCTCATAAATTTTACATTCTACGAGACATCCTTTCGAGAAAAAATTTGATTATCTTGTACAATAGTCTTGCTGAATCAATTGTCAGATACTGCATAGTTGCATGGGGAGGCGCTTTCATTACCACACTACATGTATTACAGACAGCACAAAATATATTAATTAAGATTATACTAAAAAAAGACAGACTATTTTCTACCCACCTACTCTATAAAGATACTGACCTGCTTAATATAAAAACACTATTTATTTACCAATCATTACAACGAATGCACAGTACGCAAAATAAATATACGGTGAAAAAAAACAGAATGACCAGATCGACTCTAAACAAAAACATTCAAGTTCATTCATTCAAAAAATCTGTAACCCAAAGATCATTTATGTATTTTGGTCCAAAATTCTTCAATCTTATACCAGCTGACCTTAGAGATATAAAAAACCACAAGATCTTCAAAAAGTTAGTAAAAAAATTCATAATAGAAAACCATGAAAAATTTGGTTAGATTTAAAACCAGAGAAAGGAATAGTTAATCTATTGACTCCATGATGTATCTAAAACGCATAAACTGATTGCCAAACCACTGTGGTTCCGTCGGTTCTTCCTCATTGCTACAATGAACCTTCATATTATTTAATATTTGTATCATACGCTCGCCCTTACTACACACGTAATTGCAAATTCGAAAGCATATGTAAAGGGTTGGACAAGCAATACAGGCATATTTGCCTAGGCCAATTCCGACCCTGAACCAGATGCTGCTATAAACCAGCAATCGGAATAACATGTATTTTGTTAATTTTGTAACATGAATTTTTGTATAACTTGTAAATTTTGTAACTAGAATGGCAATAAAATTGAAATTGAAATTGAATAGAATTTTATCAAGAGTACCTTCTAGATGTTTATTTACTGAAATAATTGAATTCTACGCCTAGCATGGAATGATATTCATCATAATTTCGATCATTATCATGATATGGGTCAACATAGGTACAAAATTCTCCAGAGCCGTTTAGCGCCCAAACTGAGCAATTTTATACTTAGGTAGGTAGATTTGATATAATTCAATTGTTGTGGTCTGAGGAATATGTGGTATTTTTTGTATAGACCTTTTAGGCACACCCTGTATGTCAATGAAATTGATTAACATTTAAATTTTGTGTCGGCCCCATATTGGATTTCAAGTAGTGTCATATGGTTTTTGTATTCTACTTGTCATTCTCTCTCATTTGGTACCCATGTCGAGGGAATTGTAAACGAATTCAGTAGTTATTTACCAAACAAGTGCGAAAAGTAGTACTTTACCGCACGCGACGGCTGTTGCACGAACGACGCGGGGCGGAGTTTGGGCAAGCCGTCAATTGTGGAAAAGACATTTGCCGCAAGAAGAGTGAGGTATAATGTTTTTCCACGAGTGTTTTTGTCCATATTATTATTATTTGAGAAGAAAAAAAGGTTTTTAATAAACAAGATTTTATAACAATGCTACAAAATGACAAAATATTTACATAAATCATTTAGTTAGTCATAAATATCCCCATTTTCAACAATACAAAAATCGTGGCGAAAAGTAACTTTTCAGCACTAGTGGGGTAAAGTAACTTTTCCGCACGCTCGTATAAAAAGGAAATTTTTTTGTCGGCGGCCATATTGGATTTCAAGCTTTGTAATAAATTGCATTCTACTTTATAATAACCGTATTGAATCTGATAATACCCATATTGACCAGACCCAAAGATTTGTGTAAAATTTCAGCATGATTGGATATCGGAAAGTCGTCGAAAAATCGATCGCCAGACAGAACTCAAAATGTTCAATAAAAAAGAAATTTTTCTCGATCTTCTCATCTTTCCGAATAATTAACAGGATTCCAACGGGAAACCTTGAAGAGAATGAAAATTCGACTGACTAACATATGATATTCTAAGTGGGACAAGGTACTCTCGGTGCTCGCGGTACCTCTCCGTCAAAAAAAAAACAAAAAAGTAGGTCTTGAAGCAAAATACTGTGCAGTCCATATATGTTTTCTTTGCGCAAAATTTATTTTCATATCTGAACATCGTTGTGAAATTTGACTTCAATTTTCTAAAAATTTGCTGGGACTACCAAGTTATTCACAAAGAATACCCAAAGATTCCCGAACTTCCCAAAGAATTCCTCGGACTTCCCAAAGAATACCCGGACTTCCTCAGGAATTCCCGGACTTCCTCAGGAATTCCCGGACTTCCCAAGGAATTCCTGGACTTCCCAAGGAATTCCCGGACTTCCCAAGGAATTCCCAAAGAATTCCCGGACTTCCCAAAGAATTCCCAGACTACCCAAGGAATTCCCGTCTAGGGTACACCGGACTTCCCATGTGATTTACCCCTCGCATTACTGTCAAGAATTATAATTCAGGCTGTTTGTCCAAACTTTGTTGATGTACTTTATGGCAGTAGGTAAAGTATAGTACATAATGCGTGTTGTAGAGCAATTACTCTTCCATTCTTGCGTAATATGCTTCTTACAACACATATTGAGTAATATACTATCACCCATATGATGCTGTACATATCGTCACTGTAAAAACAAACCGGCATATCTGCAGAACTGGCATTTTTGAGTTATTGGTTCCAACAAAATCCATATTTTCTCCTCTTAGAGTAAGTCAAACCGGTATATATTATGTATAGTCCGTAATTCGTCAGGTAGCATTGTGCCGGTTTTAATTTTGGCGGGATTCAGTATCTTTATAAGCAGTTTTTGTGTATGTGTAGCATATACCTACTTCACGAATAATAGTAGATTGTTTTATTAGGATCAAAAGTGACACTTTGTTTGACAAGCGAATTTTGCATTTGCGAGGCGGAGCGTTGAGCGAAGCCGAGCGAAAGCAAAATTTGCGAGTCGAACAAAGTCACTTTTGATCCGAATGAAACATGCTATTTTTTCTGCAACCGAAACAATTAACTCAAATAAACATGTGAAGTAACCACCAATGCCGTGCCATATGTATGCAATGCAACAAATATTGACAAATGATCCATGTGCTGAGAATATTCTACCTGCATTAACAGCAGGTTAGGTTTCTTAGGATGTTCGAATTGTAGTTTCAATATAAATACAACCACAAAGTGACATATTTGTGTATGGACCAGGTGCTCTAATGGCAAATACCGCGCCAGTCCCAGCTATAGGAACAAGACGTGGAAAATGTTAGGTTAGTGAGCATATCAACAATGATGATAGTGATTATTTATTCCTCTCCATACTACACTGTGTTTGACTTGATAATCAAATGGAGCTAAACAATATCGTTTCTTGAGACAAAAAACTATTGCTTGCCGTGATTATTCAAAAACAAGTTATCCATCCCGAGAATAACGAATGAAATACAGATCAAGTAAGTATTTCAATCTTGAAGGCTTCCCTGATCAAAACAAAAATACTCAACTGGGATGTTTATAATTCCAATACTAAACTATAATAAGGTGTATTTATATCTCCAGCATGGGTATGAAATGCCAAATCTACTGAAATCGGAAACAAATCAGGTATGCGTCTCAACCCAAATAACCAACCGTCACAATGTTGTTTATTCTTGATGACGTCCAGTAGATCCTTTTTAGTTCCTAGGAGCTAAAGTTCAACTTTAAGTCCTAGGAACTAGAATTCAACTCTAGCTCCTAGGAACTAAATATGTTGCCTAGCAACATACCTATTTTTGTGTCAGTAATAGAAACGTCAATTTAAGAGCTAATTTTGGTATCAAAATGGACGACTTTTGTGTCGGTTGCAGAAAAAGGCTTTTATAGGTTCACACTTCAGCCTTCCCACTTTTCAATGATGATAATAATAAGAAACCACGAATTTTTCCAGGCCACCTGAACCCCTCTACACAGCCCGGATCGGGCCCCTTCCCCAACCAGACCAACCCGCACGCCCCGCCCACCTCCAACGCCGACGACCTGCGCTACCACGGCACCGAGCTCGTCATGCTCTACGACTACAAAGCGCAGGCGCCCGACGACCTCACCGTCCGTAGGGGCGACTGGATCTACGCCGATCTCGACAACCAGACGGTCGACGGGTGGCTGTGGGCGTACGCGCCCAAAACGAGAAAGTACGGCTTCATACCGAAGGCGTACGCCCGGCCGCCCGCCATGACCAGTCTCTGATGATGGGGCGGTTCGGCAAGTTCCTTAACACGTTCGTACTATCGGCTTGTTCGTTATGTTTCAGGTTGTTCGTGAATAATTTCGAGTTGGCAACAGCGCAAAAATAGATTGTTAAATCCTATGAATGAATAGAACTGGGGAACTAAACACAAATGAAGCCGGGTCGGCCATCTTTTGGTGACATTGATGCTTGGCGATTTCAATTCAATATATCAGCTATAATTGATAATAGTATTATCCAATGTTTCCTGTATTTACATATTTCTTTAAGAAATGGTGACGTATTCAGTTTATAAATGTGTAAGTTCGAGTAATAAGAAAGAACCGTGAATCTATTATCATAGTTTAGTCCTGCATTGAGGACTTTGTTTTCGCGGTGTTATATGAATAAAAATAGATATTTGCTAAATTCGCTTTCATCATAATGTTATGTATATGTAGCAAAGCTTGTCAAATAATTGCACATACAGTTATTATTGAAGAGGAAAAGTGTGAGGTTAGTGTGTTAGCCATTCACGGGCGTGCGTACAGAGAGCACCAAATCTGTTTGGTGCCTTGATTATGGCTTCACTTCCAGAGTGATTGGGCAGTTCCTTAATTCTCTTTATTCGTAGATTTAATCTATGAATCCCTGGAGATTTGATAATTAGAATCTGAAATTCTGATTTGGCAAGGTTCACAGACGACTAGATCATTTCTATTGAAATTTTAGGGATCTAATGATCTATAGTCCATTCCAACTAAGAAGACAGTATTGAAAATCATAAAGAAGCGTTTTTTCTCCTGAGATGGTTTGTGTCTAAGAGAGAGTGAGGGTGTGTGTGTGTTTTTGCTCCACTATAATTGGTTAACTTGACTCATGATGTGACTTGAAGGTTGAAGTTTTCTTCATGGAAATACGATCACAGATCAAATTTCATTTATTTTTCGAAATTTCATGTTTCAATAGATCCTTAGGTAAAGTGGAATCCGGAAATTAGAATGGTCATGATTTTTAATTAGGGGCCGTAAATATTTATTTCATCAGTGTAAACATTCATTCAGGGACAGCGCCACCTACTATCTTCTTATTTGGAATGTAATATAGGGATTCCTAGGCAGAAATTCACAGGAAATGGAACAGCCACAGATCTCTTGAATCTTGAAGTTTGTGATTATGCTTCAAGTTATGGTAATTTCATTCTGTACGACTACTAGTAGGAATCAAGTGTTTGTGAAAAAACAATAACGAACACGCGTTGCTCTAGCGTCCACCGCTCGCTCCATGGTGCCAAGTGGCAACTGAGAAAGTGAAATGCTTCAAGTAGAAGAATGGATTGTAATAAACCGCGTGCCCCGCCTTTTTTTAATGGCTACCCAAACTAAAAACACTTGGTTCCTATGCCACAACTCTGTATATTCTTGATGTTGTAAATTTTGAGTGACATTTCAAGTTTTAAGTATAAATCAGAAATCAGAAGTAATATTTTCCCAACCCTATTTATGATATGAAAATGCATGTACTGGCTGATGTGAGATTCTATAACAGAGAACATATTATTTTTCTTGATGAAGCTAGCTAGATCTGATTCAAATTGCTATTGACTACCACATTTCTGAGGGCGTTTGAAATTATGGTGCAATAGAAATTATATTCGAGTTATACCGGGTCTTCAACAATGATTGAAAACCACCACCAACCTTCAGCATGGGTAGAAAAGACAATCATTGTTGAAGACCCGTTACTTAACGTTAAGATGAGGTTTGTTAGGGAAGGTGTGGAATTGGCTCTGATGCTGCCATTGATTGTTTAATATTGCCATGAATCAAGCTGGAGTTGGACAAAAGCAGGTACTTTTATTTTGGAGAAATTTTGTTAGGTATAGTCACAAAATCTTTCTGTGGAAGTAGCCATATAATGCGGGAGAAAAATCTTTTTCCATCAATAGGTCCTACATATCAGTTGAAGAATAACTACTTAAATTCGCTTTTTATGAATATGCATGCATAAATAAAGCAAAATACATCAGCTTTCCGAATCAATGATAATTTACCAGCAGTGTTCCATTCACTTTCTAATACAAGTGACAACACCGCATTTTGTGGCTATTCTGTTGGTTGCATTCAAACAACTGTGACATCAATTTTGGTCCAGAAATTTTGAAAAACAATAGCTGTTATACCGGGTGACACAGACTCGCATGGTATACCCCCTTTTCTGCTTTGTTTTTCTAGCTATATTTCTGAAATTCGGAACAACGAATATGCTCACTAGAGGGCACTGTCTGACATTCTAGGATTTTTTTCATTTTCCGGTTTTCCTGGAAATTGTTGTAAAAAAAATGAAATAACTGTATCAAACCCGGTATCCTCGAATTCGTTACGATAATCCCTAACTAAGTATGGATTGAAATGGTGTTCCAATTGGGAATTGAGAGTTGATGTTATTTCCAGGAAAACCGGAAGATGAAAAAAAATTCTAAAATGTGAGAAAGTGCCCTCTAGTGAGCATATTCGATGTTCCAAATTTTAGAAATATAGTTATAAAAACGAAGGAGCAAAGGGGGGTATGCTAGGAGTCTTTGTCGCCCGGTATATAATGAAGAACCATAAATTATATCAGTATATTTATTCATTTCCATAAACAGGGGATCAAGCTTTCAAATGCTTTTGAATTATTGAAAATATTTGAAGTGAGTTTTTCCCCCAAGAATGTCCATATTATTAATTATCAAAAGTGTTTGTCCAATTCCAGATCACGCTCACTGTTTTTATCCAGTTTACATTTTTTAGATTCTTTACAATTTTTTATATTCTTTTATTATTGTAAAAAGTATTTTAATTATACCAAATAAATTGATATTTCAGAATTAAGTATGTTAGTTGTTTGTTAATTTTGAACCTTCTAGGTGGTATGAGAGTATGGATCAACACTATCAACAGGTTTTGCTGGTCTTTTATTTGTGAACCATCTTCAACCTACCATTTGTATTAAGATATTACAGGAATTAGGTAACTTGGCTTGAGTTATTGACTATCAACAGGTATTGGTAGGTACTATTGTTCCTACTGATACCTACGCTGGTTTGGCTTGGTTCAACCGGTGAAATGATAGAGCCATCTTGGGTTGAAGACAATTATTGTGAGACTGAAATCCCTGCCTCTGATATGCTACCTCTCGATTTCTCCAGATAAAGGAATAGCAATGAATTCAAAATGAACTATAATATACCTAGGTACCTAAGTATATGCATTTTATAAGATTACTGAGATTAGAAAAATTCACGAATTTGGTGTACATATACATTTGACCATAAGATATACATACCAATTATCACTGAACTGAAAACTGGTCACACTGATTTTCGAAATGGAATTTAAAAAACACGAAACTAACAGTAATTCGCACAAGAGTATTATGGTAATGTAATAGGAAAACAATTTTTTTATGAAAACAAGTGACAATCGCCAAAGGCAAAGACGGAGATTTGAAAAACAATGGCATAGCCGCCTGCGAGTTTTTTCCACACACTTCAAAGTCTTCTTCTTCTCAGTTCTCATGTACTGTTGCTTTCTAACTCCAATGCTCTCGCTTACCTGGCTGAGGCCAAGGTGGCTGTCACTCCCGTTTAGTTA
The DNA here is from genome assembly GCA_918026855.4 of Phaedon cochleariae. Taxonomy (NCBI): domain Eukaryota; kingdom Metazoa; phylum Arthropoda; class Insecta; order Coleoptera; family Chrysomelidae; genus Phaedon; species Phaedon cochleariae. The sequence goes on along the minus strand of OU896715.1, from coordinate 6,776,968 downwards.
GTTAGGTTATGTTATTGTTTATGTCTTATGTTTTGAAATATTATTTTCATGTTTTCATCTATTTCATCTATTTTCAGTAATTTGTAATTGTCTGTTTGAGTTTGAGTTGTGTTCAAACATACCCATTATCCTCATTTATAAGCAGTTAACAAATATTAGATATTAGGTGAGTGTGTATATTATGGTTAATAGTTCCTTTATTCGTGCGTAGAATCTAATAATAATAATAACTTCATAATTTGATTTGTGCAATGTATTAATTATTGAATAATAATACAAATGATTCCAACGAGACCATTGACTGTCCTCTAATTCAAGATAGAAGTATGATTGGCAGTCATTCTTCACGACTAAAATTGAAATCAACTGTTGAGCAGTGAGAGAGGGATTAAGAACTTTTTTGTAAATTTTTTGTTAATAGCATACCATACAAAGTTCACCATTAGTCATCAGGTGTTCGGAAATATATATATACATACCTAATTACCTCTGATATCGCGACTATACCTGCCTAGGTACCTAGTGCATAGTAAACAGGTGAAAGTATTACGTTTGATGATCATCATAATGATGATTTTGATGTTCCTTTTTTGGAATTATGATTGTCATACTCATAATATAGATAGTGGCGCAACACTTCCAAGTGATGAAATTTCATTTCATATTGGTAAAAGAAAGTGAAATGCCGTCGTAGTTGAATGCTTAATGGAAGATGAAAATTACTCATGTCATACATCAAATATTGTCGAGCATATAGCAGATAACCCGAATATTTTGAAGTACTTATAGTATTACTACTGAAAATATCATTTAACCAATCACCAAAGGCTAGATTGCATATAAGCATTGTCAAATTATATAAGAGAAAATATGAGCGATTTAAAGATTTGAAACACCCTTAAGTAATGTCAATTTTGAAAACACAAAGTCCAAAGTCACATATTATATCAGGCAGGATCACAAAAAATTTCGGTTATTTTCGATTTGATACACTTCGGAGTTTTTTTTATAAGAATTCGATAATATGCGATTAATAGGATGTCCTTGATAGCATCCTCTTAATAATTGAAAATTCAATTTTATTCACACCATCCTGAAACGCTTCACAATAGCATTACTAATTCTTAGGAATTTCGAATTTGATCTGCCATAAGTGTCGGAATTCTCAATATTTAAAAGAATCGGATATAGATACAAGTGCTTCATTATCACAACATACACGACATTGTGAATTATGAAAGTATATAGGGAAACAGAAGCTACTAACAAGTGGGACCTTCCTTATTATCTTTTATAATTATGATGTACTTATAATAGTAGGAAACCCGGCTGCATATTTCTACCTTCATCTGATAATGGCACCTGTGTGCAAAAAAGGATTTTGGCGCCCCTAAGGCATTTTGGATCATGTTTTTTCATTTATTTATTTGGAGGTATGTAGGTAGGTGGGTGCTTGAAAGAAAGCAAAAAACTGAACTTTAGAAGTTATATTTATTTGTAGACCAAAATATCAAAAAGAAACAAACAGAATAAAATCATAACAAAATAAATTAAAATAAATGCTTGTTCACATTGTACTTTTCCAGTCTGTGTCAAAATACTACCTATATATATTCATATATGTTGATATTGTGTATACCGACATTACTGTTGTTTTCTATAGATTGTTATTTTTTGAATGAAAGTTATGGAATAGGTAGCTACTTAGTTTTTAAATGATAATAAGTAGGTGCAACTCATGTAAAGATAACAATTTTGTATCACTGTGTTATCCTGTTATTGGAAGGACTATTTATAGTTCCTCTGCTGGATAACTTTGCTTTCTAAATAAATAAAATAAATAAATACAGTAGGGAACACTTACCATTTTATGAAAAATAATCAAGCCGTTGAAATTGCAGTCAACAGGTAGTTAGCACGTAATTTTTTGGAAAGAATAGTATAATAAACAAAATATTATGCTTACACCACAACACTTGATAAAAAAATAACTTTTAATGTGAAAATGAATGAGATAACTTGTTTTTATGTTCTCGCAACATAGGAATCGGCAGAGTATAAAACTGGATCATATACTAATGAAATTTCGTGTGTATTTATATCTAATTCTATTTAATTTCTCAACTTTTATTTTGAAATTAATATTATTTTTCATTTTTGACCCTGGGTTTTGGCCGTTTTGGCGCCCCTAAAGGACGGCGCCCGTGTGCATTGCACACTTTGCACATATGGTAGCGACGGCCCTGATGAAAAGACAATTGAGAAATGAATGGAAAAATTATTTTTCATGAAAATATTTTTCGCAGTATTGTTATTTTGAAATGCTATTGTAGTTCACACTGTATTATCGTCATGATAGTTAGCGGAAGAAAAAGTTGAATTTGATATAAAAAAAAAGAATTAATGTGAAGTTGATGGAAAATAAAGAAAGTCAGTCACATATTTTCTTGATAAAAAATACATTGAAATCAGTATTTTACATGGTCCTTATACAGTGAAAAAAACCGATTATTCTGGACCCGAAACATCGAATAACGCAACTTCTCTTGAGACATTATCATGAAAAATTCAAACATCAAGGAGAGAACCAAATTTTGAATGAAGTGAGAAGAAAATACTGGATAATCAAGGGAAGAAGTGCCGTGAAAAAAACCTTCAGCAACTGTAATTATTGCCGAAAAAGGAGAGCTGTTCCAGACAATCCTAAAATGGGAGAACTGCCTATCATGAGGTTAACACCTGGATTGAAACCGTTCACCCATACAGGAATTGACTATTTTGGACCAGTTTATGTAACCATCGGAAGACGCAGAGAAAAACGGTGGGGAGTCCTATTCACCTGCATGTCTGTGAGAGCAATTCACCTGGAAATCGCAAATTCCCTCACAACGGATAGTACCATAATGGCAATAAGGAGAATGGTAGCACGAAGAGGGCCTATTCAACATATGTACTCTGATAATGGTACTAACTTCAGGGGTGCAAGTGAAGAGTTACTGAAATTTTATGAAAACTCCAATGAAACCGAACTCGTCTCTCGATTACCTGAGATGGAAATAGCGTGGCATTTCATTCCACCTGGAAGTCCCCACATGGGAGGATGTTGGGAACGCTTGATCAGATCCGTGAAGAAAATATTGCAAGTAACACTCAAAGAGGAAGCTCCGAAGGAAGAAGTTCTACATACTCTGTTTTTGGAAGCGGAATATATTGTTAACAGCAGACCTCTCACTCATGTTTCGACCGATCCAGAAGATCCACATTTTCTAACTCCAAATCATCTTCTCATCAGTTCTTGTTCTGAAAGTCGAAGTCCGTTCCTGGATAAATTTGTAGACCCTAATTTGAGAAGCCAGTGGCAGAAATCCCAGAGTTTGGCTGAAAAATTTTGGTCTAGATGGATCAAAGAATACTTGCCGAGCATTTCCAGAAGAGGAAAATGGATAGAAGATGGAAAATCTATCGAAGTTGGAGATATTGTTGTAATTTGTGATGGAAATCTTCTTCGAAAGTCATGGCCCCTAGGAAAAATTGAAAAGTTGTTCCCTGGTAATGATGGAATAGTACGAGTCGTCGAGGTCAAAACGAAAAACGGTGTATATCGTCGTCCAGTTACCAAATTGTGCCGAATAGATCTACAGGGTGAAAATTGAAGATTTCACGGTGGGGAGAATGTCGCAGTATTGTTATTTTGAAATGCTATTGTAGACACTGTATTATCGTCATGATAGTTAGCGGAAGAAAAAGTTGAATTTGATATAAAAAAAAGAATCAATGTGAAGTTGATGGAAAATAAAGAAAGAAAAGTCAGTCACATATTTTCTTGATAAAAAATACATTGAAATCAGTATTTTACAATATTAATACCCTGTATCTCGAAAATGAAGCAAGTTAGGACACATGTTAATGTAAACTTTTATTTCCTAAAATATCACATGAAATCACCCCTTGAATTTTTTCGGTGTTATTTAGATATGTATTATTATTTCGTTGTCAGATGTCAGATGACGGTCGAAATTTGAAGCCAGCTCTTGGACTATAACGTAATTTTAATGAATGTTTCACGACTCAAAATGTCTTCATCGGAAGAAGTATATCTGAAGAAGTTGAGGACAAACTCACATGTCACTTTCATTGTGGTACCGGCTACAAGCCCCCCCCTTCTTTCCTTCTTATGTCCCACTGTCGAAGACATCGCTATACGTCTTCATGCGAAATGCTCCAAGTGAGCTGCTGCTATCTGCTAGTAGATCCGTGAGGTCTCCAGAGGTGCGAAATGTGATATATGTTTGTGGACGGTCCTGTGATTTTGAGTGCCAGAATCAGATTTGCGATGAACTGGATGGATGTGATTTTTGTAAGTTGACAAAGCAATCTAATCGGCAATTTTTATAGGTCTTTATATTGATGAAAAATTATCGTGGACTAAACATATAGATCACCTGAGAAAAAAGCTAAATCCAATTACTGGCATTTTATACAAAATTCGAAATTTCATTCCTCTTATATATCCGAAGAATATATATTTCTGTCAAGAAAATTGGGTTGACTGGGAGTGTTCTCATGTGGTTCAATATAGTTACTTGCAAAATAGGAAACGAAAAGTTAATTTTAATGGCTTTTCATCTGCAGAAGCGGTAAATGATTTTGGTGTACCCCAAGGCAGTATATTAGGGCCATTACTTTTCGTGTTGTACATCAACGATTTTATGAAGCTGGGCATCAACATCAATATTCATATTTTTGCGGACGATACAATAATATATGCATTTTCACGTGATATCTGTAATACAATCTGCTTTGGATGAGAGAACTATTCATGCCAGAATTTACTAAAAATCAATATATCAAAAACTAAATTTATGTTGATCGGGAAGGAAGCAATACAACAAGAGTTGAAAATAAGTAAATATTACTTGAAGATTGGAAATGATTGTATCGAAAAAGTTGAGTAATTCTGAGAGTAATTCAAATATTTAGGAGTCATAGTAGATCCTAAACTATCATTCCGAGAACATGCGAACTATATAATATCAAAAATGAATCATGGAATATTTAATTTGTCGAGATGTTTACGCTACCTCCCATTTTTTTTTTCAAGAATATTGCAAAACAGAGCAATGCTATATCAGCATGTAATAAGTACACACCCATAAAGGATATGTTAAAAAGTTCAAATTGGCTGCCTATTGAGGATTATTTTGAATTTTTGGTATTAGCATTTGTTTTTAAAATACAAAGAGGTGAAGCACCAAATTATTTGGTAAATAAGCTGACTTATAATGAAGAAATACATCATCATAACACCAGAAAAAAAGAACACTTTTTCATTTTACCGAGGAGTGAAAGATTGGCAGAAAATTCCTTTTTTTTTAAGGATTGAAACAATATAATGACTTGCCACTCGACTTGCCATCTGACGTGAAGAATGCATTTTCCAATACATTTTTCAATACATTCAAGACCAAGTTAAATATGCATTTATTGAAACTAACCAACTCAAACTTTTGAAGATTTCAAATCGTTTATTTAATGCCCTGTATTTTTATTGTACCTTTTGTGTTGATCTTAAGTATGTGAATTAAGTGTCTAGATGTTCCTTGTTATTGAGATCTTATGACTGTTTTTATATCACATTGACTTGTGTATTAGCTCTTGCTGAATAAATAAATGAATATATAGATATAATGACTGTACAGAATATCGGAAATATATAGGTAAAATAGGAAAAAACTTTTCCTTTTTTCAACTCGACATATTATACCATCTGAGATAAGATCCTAATCTGCATGCACATCATTAACATTATCGTTATATATGTCATATTATACAAAATGCCGAAGATTCATCATTAGCCAAAAAATACATGAGTCTGCTATAAATCAATTGGCATTAGTTGATAAAAAATATACTTGAAACGTTTCACGAGCGCATACATTATGTAAATTGAAAATACTTTCTTTTACTTCCACCTGATAGAATTTCCTATTTCTATAGCCATTGTTCGCCGTGTGAATCGTTAGCGCCTAGTTAAATAGGTTTATATACAGGGTGATTCGTCGAGATGGACACCAGCAGCAGGCATACAAATTAATGCATAACGAGATCTCTTCTAAATGAAGATATCAAACAATTTTTATCAATCCCGGAAAAAAAAGCACACGTCAAATATTTATTAGTTGGTAGAACTTGATACAACTTTTATAGTTGAAACCAAATGGTCTCGCAAATGGTAACGAAAGTTCAGTTAATTATCGAAATCTGGATTAACATGGGGCTTATATCACAAAAAAATTTCATTTCATAATTCGATAGAACTAGCTCACCACCGCAAACCGTTTCTTGCTGTGAGCTCCCTAACGTTTTATAAAAAATTATTGAAATCCCCGATTTTTCGTACCTCTGAAAACGAGGCGATGATGTGACGTCAAAACCCTAATACTGAAACAAGACTATTCCAGGCAGAAATGAATGATACATGATTTCTGACAGAGTGAATTAGCGCGAGATCACAGTTGAAAGAATTAATATATCAGTTGCCTCAGTCTCTGTCGGGCGTTTGGTATTTTCTTTTAACTATGGCGAGATGAGGTTTCTACGTCATAAGAGGGTCCGTTTTCAGAAGGTACTATTTTATATGTCCAAAAATAAAACAACAAAGTTCTACTAAGGTGTACACGCCCATTCAGGAGGTGATGCTGATGATACCTTGTGTTATTTGAATCCAATTGAAGCAGAATTAATAAGGTTTCACCTTTTACGATCATGAATCGCCCAGCCAACCATCGAGTGACATCAACATCTGTGTGATGTAACAACCTTGCATAAATGCAATATCTCGTTAACACATCTTATCGACGTAGATTCGATATCAACGTCGCAAGGTGTCATCGCAACTAGGAAACTATGTAATGTGGCAGCGACTTCTTCAAACTACATCTCTTCGACGTCAACTAAATAATTCACATTGATATCCTCATGAGATATCTTTGTGACCTGTCAGTGTGACGCAGACATGCGCAAAACGAACGCACACGCCAGACGCCATGTTGAGCTGTGCATGGCCATGTCAGTCAGTCAGTCAGTCAGTCAGTGAGTGAGTCCGACTCCGTACAGACTATTTCCTTCCAAATTCTCTGTTGAAATATCTGAGATGATTTATAGCACATATTATAGCAGCTTCAAATTGGAGGTATACAATCATTTAGGAACGACGGTAAGTTCAATCACAATAGGTAATATTGTAATTATCTCTGAGATAGGAATATTGCAATCTAAAACAAGGTGGATGAAAGATCCCAAGAAAATGTAAGTGTATTTGATATGTATCATTTATGGATAATGTATATTTGTATTGCTATATATGTGTCATGTTTTACTTCAAGATTACTAATTATAGGGTGATTGTCATGATAAGTTTTGTATCATCTGTTTTTACTTTCGGAAAATAAACATTGTCTTCGTAAAGTTGAATAATTATTATTATTATATATCCCACGAATATCACGACAGGTACGGCGACCACATCATTGATGTCGCAGTGTGATGTATTTGTAATATGAAACGTACACTTGTATGTGACCTGGTAGTGATTTTTCATGTGATGTCGCATTTCATGTCTGAACGACGTCACAGTGATGTTGCTTGAGTCGGACATTTTCACATCGCCACGTTGTATCGGTAACATGTTTGTGACTTCGAATGCGATATCGCATGTCACAAAGTGATGTGGCGTATACATCACTTATACATCTCATGGTTGGCTGGGCGGTTCCACTGAATCAAAAACATTATCCAATCAAACATCAAGCTCTCCAATCCATGACAACATAACCAACTAGACCCTTTCCTCTCTTCACAATATAAGCTGTCATCAGATGTCATTCATTCATGTCATTCTGGGTATCAAAATGAGTTGCTTCTAAAATAATCAGTACTTTGACAATACATATTTTATAGAAAATAATTCTTAACATGTATTCATATTATCCTAACTTCCTTCTTTTCTGAGATACAGGGTTTCACAATAATGAGCTGGTATAGTAGGTGCTTCTTTTCATTTCGTATTTGAATAAATAATTAAAAATAAAGCTTCCTATAATACCTTATTGAGTCACTTTTGTTGCTTCTTCAGTTGAAATGAAATCTTGATAGCTCCCTATTTCAATACATATATGAATCATAATATGAAATTTTGACTTTTGCTCTCATCAATTTTAACACCCTATATATCAAAAATAAAGCAAGTTAGGACACATACATGAACTTTTTCCATAAAATACGAGATAAAATATGACAAGTAATCAATTGAAGGATGTTTATACATATTCAATAACACTGTTGTTTGACAAACAAATTAACGTGCTATTGAATCCCTTCTTTGTTAATCCTGAATGTAATTACAGGATATCAAGAATATCAAGATGGATCACCAACATTTTTTGATTGCCATAGTGAGCGCATTATTTTTTTATAATCGTGATTATGTTGCATCTAATTGATTTTCCGAATTTGAAATATGAATCAAATTAACATTGTTGATATAGAGGAGAGCATTGGATCTGGGCAACCTAGTATGATAATACGTTTTACAATGCCAATTCAAGGCCAATTCCAAAGAATGTTCCTATATCTCTTCATTATTTGAATTACATTCTACGCAAGTAGGCAATTGATGGTTGACAGAAATCAACAATAAACCATTCACTTCGAAGGACATAGTGAACATATTAAGTATCTACCTACAATTTTATTCACCTGCTTAAGCAGAATTTCAATTGGTTTCAAGTGCTCGCTCTAGTTAAAATGATTGATGTCTTGTTTCCATCTTGATTAAACTTATTGTTGTTTTTTTATCGTGTTATTGACAATGTAATGATGATAATTATAGGTGTGCCCCATCTAGTACGAATTATTCACGGTCATGTTGAAAAAAAAACTGAATGTTTGATCCGATTTGTAGTAACCTCGATACAGAGGAAATAAGACGTACAAATAACAATCTAATATCACTGAATGCAATGACACATGCAAATTAAATCTGAGAGATTTTTTTACCAGGATATCAACCGCTCAATCTAGTTGGCACTATAACTATAGTGTTGTAGATATAACAAGTTACTAATGCAAACACTTTTACGAAACTAAAATGGAATGCAAATAATCATGGGTGCTAAAAAATTTGGTCTACTGAACACGGCTAGCTCAAATTTCACTTTGCATTTCAAGAATGCTTTTTTTGTGGAAAATCATCATTTTGTAACTATTTACTCACGGATGTCTGTTCAGAAAACTACAACATCTCCACCTTCAAGAGAAGGATCTACCGATATTGATTTGTCTCTCAGAGCAAGTTCTGCGACCACGTCCAATAAAGAAATAGTTATTTGTTTAACTAGGCAGTCAATCTACTTTGCTGCCGAGTTGAACATATAATTTTTTCTCCGATTGTTCATAATGATATAGGAGGATATTGTTTTTGCAAATTATTACAATTCCCACAATCTCTTTATTTTTCCTGTAGTGTTCAATTGAAATCAAATTTGATAGAAATCGCAGTTGTTGGAATGGTTGGTTGCTATGGAAATGTCCATAATAATTATAGTTTGACAATTCATGAAATTTCTGTGAGTTGTTCGAAAAAATATCGGTATATTTAAATTATTATATAATGGAAAGTGATAGCGACCTGGAAGTACTTACTCCTCCAGAAATAAGGGAGGTGGCAAAAAATATAGAGTTGAATTTGTTGCCGGAGAAGTCTCGGATGAAATATGAAGGAAATTATAAACGATTTATGTAATAATTGCTAATACATGTTTACGTCAATTGTTTTATTCCCATTGAGTTTAATCACGTTGCTGCCTATATGCAGGAAAAGTAATACTTTGCTGATTGATATGTGTCAGCAAAATTAATATTTGCTGCCAATCGGAGAAAAAAAGCTTTGTCAGAACCCTTGTCAGAACGGACTTCAAGATACTGCGTATGTCCCTGATGACAATTTTGGCGTAGATGGCGTGTTCTCCAAATTATTGAAGCTTATTTATTCCCTGTATAAGACGACGATATATTTCAAGCTTTGAGTCTACAACATCTCGATAATTGCCCATGATGTTTACATAACGCACATCAATACTACTGAATAATCCAAAAGGAATTCATTAGGAATCAACGGTTTCACCGGTAGAAAAGAAAGCTTGTCAATTCTACGGATCTTTCTGATTGATGTTCATCTTTGTTCTCTATGATTTTTCGTACTTCGATCCAGGGCTGGCACGAATTAATTCATGTGAATCAAGTCAATGATTCAATTCGTGAATTAATTCAAATGACTTTTTCTAAATAAGTCATGAATTAATTCAAGATTTCTAATGGGAACAAATCGCATTATTACCTTTAATTAAAACTGTAGTTTGAAATATTCGATGACATCTGACAGCCGTTGAAGCGTTCACAGGCGAAAATTTGATTTTTAATGAAGATTCTGAATAAGTAATAAGTTGCTTACGCATTTATCATGTCCCATTCAATCAATAGTTCCAGTTTGTTTTACAAAAATTGCATGTTTCATTATTTTATGCTTTGATATTGTCAACGAAAATAGAAACTTTTTTTTTCTTACTTTTTTGTATTTTGTTTAGGTAAATAAAATTTGATTTTTTTTTCAAGTGATTTGATTCAAATAATTCATGACGTTTGCAAATTATGAATCGATTTGACGTTTGCAAATTATGAATCGATTTGACCTCTTGATCTAAAGGCTGAGATGCTGAAAACTATCGACAATATTCATTTCAACACTACCTTACATCTTTGCTACCCGGTATATGTATAATATTATTTATTGATTAAATTTGTCTTCGAGTCAGCAACTGTCAAAGTGAAACGTGTGTGACCAAGATAAGGTTGCACAGCATGGGGATCTCACTGAAAATACTTTTCCATAGCAATTTTTGATGAGATTTAATATGGAGATATTGATTTCTCCACGCGACGTTTCGTATTCGTAGAACCATCATCAACTTTTTTTTCAAATACGGTCCTGATTATGTGTTCACAGATTCTGATAGCTTTTTTCATTCTGAATTCAACCATGTATTACTCAAAGTGGTTTGAATGTGTTTCGACCTAGTTTTAGCCATATTCAATGTCTTTTCCGAACTTCCAAAGAGGATATACCATCAGTTCCACGTATTTCTGATCATGCAGTGTCAAAAACTGATGGAATTGTAATACAATAAATGGCCAGCGTAGCCTCCTGGTTGAAGCGTCAGTATTCTATCCACGTTGGATTGCTGGTAGGTGCGTTCGATTCCCACCACGACCGCAGAAAATTTTCTGATGGTCTAAAAAAGTGTTTTAGATCACACGTTGAAAGGTAAGACCCTCGTCATTCCTTGCTCGCACTAGTCTCTTGAAGACTTTTGAGGGTTGCTCGTAAGGGGGCAATCGAATTATGGATAAGAAAAATTTTAGACCAATACTGAAAAGTGAAAAAAAAATTTCATAAATTATTCAATTACCTTGATAATACCTCTAATAATAGCGGAGAAAGAAATTAAATAGATTTTACAATAATTCACTTTTCTCGATATAACTGAAAAACTATAAACAATTTTGAAAATTGGTATGACCCTCGTAATGCGAAACTTTGTTCTTATTTACCGAATTCGTATCTCCCCATGCATGCTGTACAAGTTTATCTTGGTCACACTGTATATTTTGTAATATCTCTGGAATCATATTATTTAGAATCTGAATTTGGCGTGATCTGGCAATTACATTTTATGGTCCATTATTCACAAACATGAATAGAATTTCACAAGACTATATTGCAATGGAATAACTGTTCTGCAATATATATATATTCTTTATTACCTACAGTAAAAATTGTAACTTGCGTTTTATTGATGAAATAATATCTACTTTTATTTGAAAGTTTTCACAACTTAAGAAGTAAAAAAAAGTAGAATACTGTATAAATCCTTTTAGGATGGTTTGAAATCGATAATATTGATTATTTTCTCTTCTGATTTCAAAATCTGCCATTTTAGTGATTTCAACCAATATGCGTGAGCCTGGAAAATCATTCGGTATTATACTGATAAACTACTCTTCCTTGTTAAAACCTTGTTTACATGTTGAACTCTCAAATTTGATTAATTTCACCTGCGTTTGCCATCTTGATTCTCTTGATCTATATATGTGTAACTATCAAGTCAGTTTTGGTTTCTCTGAGAAAAGAAAAAACTTAACCTTTCCAATGACTTTTTAATTCCTGAAAACACTTCAAGGTTTGTAGTCACAATTTTATGCAACACACGTGACTTGTAAAACCTGCTATTTTTAGTGATAAAGTAAATAATTTTTTTTCCAAATTCGTAAAAAAACTATCTTTCCAAATACGAGTCATTCTTTGTATTAGATAATTAGGTAAAATCACTCGTCTTGGCGGACTTTAACAGTCTGTTTGTTTTCTTATTTAGCATAGGTAGCGAAAATTGATTTCTCTGAACTTGAAAGTAGTTAATTTGTTTCGTTTCTTGAAACCTGGAGACGAAAATCGTAATCTCACACATAATCGAAAACTATATGACGTTAACTTGATGAAAAAACATTGTCAAAGAAAACTACAAAAAAAAATTATGAGTTATTTCTGGTTGTTCAGCCGTCACAAATTGTAATGTTCCATTAGGACTGCTTTTTCCGGCTTACAACCTTCCTTTTCAATTTTAACCTAGTTGCTGCACATGGTAAGATTCCTTTCGTCAGTGATATTTGTTGGTTTTTTATGGTTCATTTCCTTACAGGTACTTTATATGTGTCTGATGATGGCCGAGTGCCGAAACTAGTAACACTACTAATGTGATTAAAAATATTTGTGGTCGACCGACTTTGTTTTTTTTTGTATTTTTCTTCGAAAAATTCTGGACCACTGAGAAAAATGGACAGTTTCCATGAATTAAATTACATTGTACCTGCAGCTCCTTTTGCTGACCACAAACTTGATAGGAGTAAGAGGCTATGAAGGCTGCTCCTCTGCCTACGGCAGCAAACCTTGCAGTTTCGTACCAGCCCCCCCTGGAAAAACACCCCCTTGTGCAAGGCCAGGGCTGACTTTCTGCGAACACCCCGACCATTACCCTCAGTAAGTATTCTCACCGACCCATTTTTCCAAAATTGCATTGTAGTAACCTTCATTTACATACTATGATAATAGATAGTAGCATTTTTCGATCTTCCTATGTGATATACTTTTTTGTTAGTGCCGATTCTTTTCAGATTTGCTAGGTCGCAAAACTTTTTTTTTTGTTTTTCATTCTCCTTGTTCCTATAAGTAATATCACGATGTTCTGAATATTTGAGTGGCATAACACAATTGAATTAATGACAGACAAAATTATGAGAAGATATTCAGAACAGAGTGGTATTTTGCTAGACTATTTCACGTTCACGAAGCATAAAAAGCATATATCATAAATGAGTGATTCATTCTGACAAGTAAAGCCATATTTATTTGATGCCTAACTGATAGACGTTGCTTCGCTATTAATTACTAAAATTTCTTTATTTCAATAATTTCTATAATGACCAGCTAGTTTTCTCAATTTCCATTCAAGAACGGTAACTGAATTCTTCATCTCTTCCAGACAGCTGATCAACTACCTGATCCAGAAATGGCGGTTCGACCACTCCATTTTTCGATCTTCCTATGTGATATACTTTTTTGTTAGTGCCGATTCTTTTCAGATTTGCTAGGTCGCAAAACTTTTTTTTTTTGTTTTTCATTCTCCTTGTTCCTATAAGTAATATCACGATGTTCTGAATATTTGAGTGGCATAACGCAATTGAATTAATGACAGACAAAATTATGAGAAGATATTCAGAACAGAGTGGTATTTTGCTAGACTATTTCACGTTCACGAAGCATAAAAAGCATATATCATAAATGAGTGATTCATTCTGACAAGTAAAGCCATATTTATTTGATGCCTAACTGATAGACGTTGCTTCGCTATTAATTACTAAAATTTCTTTATTTCAATAATTTCTATAATGACCAGCTAGTTTTCTCAATTTCCATTCAAGAACGGTAACTGAATTCTTCATCTCTTCCAGACAGCTGATCAACTACCTGATCCAGAAATGGCGGTTCGACCACTCCACCCTCATAGCATCCGAGTCCCGCGAGGAGTTCTCCTCCTACCTCCGACCAACCCCCTCGCCCGTCTACGGCCCCCCCAACTACCACAGCTACGGCCCCCCCAATCACCATAGCTACGGCCCGCCCACCTATCAAGGCTCAGGGCAGGGCCTCCCTGATCACATCCACATTTACCACGGATCGGGGCAGGACGCGCGGGACCTCCCTGAGCCAATTCACATTCCGAAGCCGCCCTTCCCCTTCCATGACGGTGGGAAGGCCTATGTGCCGCCCAAGGCGTATCCCCTCCTGCGCAACTTCACCGAGGGGAGTGGGGGGCAGTACGACTTGCGGTATCCTGATAGTTTGTCGGCGTACAGCGAGCGGTACCAACCTCAGGGCTATTTCACGCCTTCGGATGCCCAGTATAACCCGTACATTGGTGATGTTTGGAAACGGTATGTATTTTTATTTCGTACTGTATTGTAAAACATACTTTTGTGCGGGGTTTACAACCACGCTTTTAACGTTTCCTATTCTGATTGGTGAAGCAGAATTTGGATTCAAACTGAATCAAAATGTCATTCACAACACAAAGATTAGGAACAAAAACGATGTCATGAATGTTCATATATATAGTATTGAAAAGGAAACATTCTCAGATATATTTATGAACACAAAAAATGGATATATATATAAAGAAATACATTGAGAATTCGCATTCTCCATGTGATGAAAATATTAATTCTTTCTCGGTTTATTCAACAGAAAACAACTACTTTCCTGGCAATATGCCATGAAGAATATTGAATTAGGTACATCTATTGAACACACACGATGAAAATTCGAAAATAAAATCTTCTGAAGTAGAGAATTTGCATTCTCCTTCATATAAAGATATGCATATGAAATCATTCTGAATATTCAACATATAACAACTACTTTCCCGATATACAAAAAACGTCAAAATCAGCAGTGTCAAGTACATTAAGGAACTCTAATTCCAGCTACTTCCGAACGGTTATATTCTCCATATTGCTCGCCTAAATATATAAAAAAAAATTTTTTCCTTTGAAAAGTACTCGATTTCCTCTAGGCATTTTAGCTGACTTACCCACGTAACAAGAGCAAAATCTGAAAACTACATACTCATTAAGTATATTAACCTCATCTAGTTACCTAACAACCCCTTCATGAACATTTTTGATACATCGCTGGCGCGCTTTAATCGGATCTATTCGGGTTTTCTCTCTATCTCACTTATCTGGCTACGATGGACGACTGGACTCTACAAACAGTGAAACAGTCACTGGTAGAACTCCATATATTGCTCAAAATGAAGTGGAATTTTCAAAGGACGGAAAAAAAGATCGTCATCTCCACACATTTTGATGACTTTGTTATACAAACAGGGACATAATATGTTTGGGTTTTAGAAAAGACGATCTTTAGCCTACAATGCAAAGAAAAGATTCGTATGAAGGGAATAAGAGTATGTGGTTGACTCACTTGGAATATTATTTTTTCAGTTCCAAGAAGGTCAACCAAATACCGTTATTTCCCTTCATACTAACCTTTTCTCTGTATTGTAGAACTTTTTATTGAGCTGAAGATGGTATTTTCTATCATCATCTATATAATTTTGTGCCTTTTCTGCAAACCTTATTGAAACATGAAAGTACACTTTTTCACCATCTTTGGCTCGGTCCAGAATTGAAAGCAACTACCAAAGACTCAGAAGATCGCTGAAGCACCAGCGAAAGCGGCGCAGTTTTCAGCGAATAACTGAAGAAAGTAAACATTCAAACAGTACCCTTCAACGATCGAAAAGACAGGCGACGATACCCTCGTTGTGCAGGGTCAGGTCTCAGTTTATCATGCCCAGGGCGGCCCTTAACAATAAGGGCAATTGGATGTACGTCGTCAATATGCCCGAAGTTGACAGCAGCTACACGCAGCTAGTCAAAAGTGAAGTTTGCGCGTAAGTACCTATACCTCTATACTTTCTAAGTTTCATGCAATCATGATATTTATTTTGAATTTGGTATTCTTTAATTAGTTTAGTCTATGACTAAACTAGGTTGAAATAGTTATTGGTATGCCTATAGGCCCCGAAATACCTTTTTTATGTGCTGGAAGAAAATATATCCCTGTTCCGCGGCCAATTGTTCAATCATCTTTATTTGTTCTATTCAAAATGAATTACTGATTATTCGGACATATACAGCGTGTCTCATTTCAAACGGCCCCCCTCTATATCTCAGCTATCAGTCGTGCAATCTTTACCAAATTTGTATCGGTATAAATAATCATGAATATGACCAGCTCTTCAATGACAAACATCATTTCAGACAGTGCCGTGCATTTTTATTGAAATGAATAGGGGCAGTTTTTTATTAAATCATATATTAGGCATTTTTTCACAGGAAAACTGACCTCATAATATTGTTCTTAATGATTTCAAACCCACATATATGTGGATTCTCATAAGATGCCTATGAAGGGTTTCAGAAAAACAGGCACATCTAAACAGCAGTTTGCGAACGATATAATTATTTACTCGGAAACGGTGAGTTCAACATAAAAAAGTATAACTCATTTTTCCTTCCAAATCATGATTTTCCATCTACCGGAGCCATTGAACGTTCCAAAATTCGTAGTTTTGAAGTCACTATTCATTCGAGACTGTAAATGGAAAAAATTAAGCCAATCCTGTTAATTCGGAATCAGGTGAATGTTTTGCATATGGAGGTTCGAAAGCATGAGGAACAATAAATATGAGGTTAGATTTCTTGTAAAAAAATGCCTAATATGATTTTATGAAAAATCTACCCCTTTTTAGTTCAATAAAAACGCACGACACTGTCCAAAATAATGTGCATCTCTGTTAAACTGGTCACATTGATGGTTATTCATACCACACCAAATTTGGTTGGAATCGCATGACTAATAACTGATAGAGGGGGGGCCGTTTGAAGTAAGACACGCTGTATATGTGCTTGGGTGTACAAACCTGAAATAAATCACGTTTATGAATTGTTCTCTTCTTTGCATGCAAAATTATGTTCTTTTGAATTTTGGTCGAACTAATCTCAATCGTTTACCTACCTACTCCGATTATGACGTTATCTTGAATTTCGGTCGAACTAATCTCAATCGTTTACCTACCTACTCCGTTTATGACGTTGTCAGTAGTACCCATAAAAAACCCATATGTGTATTATCTATATAGTTATGTTTTTTTGCTATTGTTTCATAAACAGGTTTTTGTTTCTATATGAATGATAATTTTCATGGAATTAAATATTTCAACAGCTTTTACTGCCAATTTTGGATGGGGAAGTATTGAAGACCATTTCAACCTCAATATAAAGAGGATTAGGAGGGTCTTCTCCATTTCTTCTTATTTTAAATTTTGCCATCATACAATTTTCATTATTTTACGTTGGACCTCTGAATCTCTGAAGACGTTCAAGGGACAGAAAAGAAAAACAGTTTCCTTCCTCTCAATGTTTGCCGAACTTCTCTTTTGAAAATAATTTTTAATTTGACGCCGAAATTTTGTATTTTATGTGACATTATTAGATCTAAAGCGCCAGCGGGAAAAATCGTGATGGCAATGATACTGTGATAAAAGTTGAACATTTTATATTATTTTTGAAATTTAGGGTCTTGATCACAGAACTCATGGACAGTTCTGTGGTCTTGATTCAAAGTAAATACGTATTTTACACATTATAGTTATTATATTTTCAGATCTCAAACTTGCAATGGTATTTGCAGCCTCCCAGAAGGATACTCTTCAAGATGCGAACAAAAATACGTGCAAAAAAGGCTCGTTGCCTTAGAAGCAGGAGGTAATCAACTTTATAATGATGTTTTTTGGTTTCCCAGTTGTTGCATTTGCGCTATATCCAGAAATTAAAAAGAACCTAGGTAATTTTCAAGTCAAACAAAATTTTAAATAGTGGGAGCTTGTGATCGATTTATTATTTATTTTCCTTCAGTATTATCAGCTCCAATCATCGTGGTATACATGCATTTTTACGATTACTCGACTTCATTTCACGAATATTAGCTTTTATTTTTTCATACGCTTTCCCTCCAAATTGCTCATCTGGTTCAAAATGATTTTTGAAAAATATACTCACCCGCAAAATAATCGTTTCTTTCGCGCAATTTTCAAAAATTGTTGATTGCAATTAAGCTGAGTAATGTATTGGCCACTTTGTAGGCCAGAGATAACCCCAATTGAATGCTCTTTGAAACGTGTACCATTGAAAAACTGCACTTTTTGTGTCACTCTATATCATTAGGATAGAAGTACCTATACCTACCTGATTTTCTTGAAATTTCTGATGTGTATCAGATTCCTTAAGAATTTAACTATGCTATAAAATAATCAAATCGGACTTGAATTTACAAAGTTCATAAATATTTTGAGTGACAAACCGTTTCATAATTGAATGCTGATCCTCAAGGGCGATAATCCTTGGATGATTTCAAAGAGAAAAGTTCATATTAACATATGTCCTAAACCTCTTAGTTATTGAGCTACAGGGTGATGAAATTTCGAGAAAAAAAATGAGTTTTTCATCATAATTTTTTATCACTCTTAGATATTGGTATGATATTTTGTATACACCTTTTCATTATCAAGGAGCATTTTATTACGTGAAAGATATTTGAAAATTCTCACCAGTGGCGTCCGTACGGGGTTTGAACTGACAATTTTTGAAGAAAAAAATAGTACGCCACTGATTTTTCTGAGAACCAGATTTTTTTTTCAATTCTCATTCATTTTGGAGCAAATTTGGTTCTTAGACTTACTTCCATACAACGTACCGTTTTCACGTGAAAAAATAAAAACCAAAGAATTTTGTTCCCTCAGTTCTTGGATATTGTTTTTGGTAATTCAGTAGACACCCACTATAAGTGGAAACACATTTTGTTTTGGGACGAAAATCAAACTTTCACTTTTACCAGTGATGTCCTCGTAGACCTGATATTGAATGTTTTGTTTGAAAAAACGCTGTACGCTTCTGATTTCAACACCCTGTAACTCAAAAACTAAGAGGTTCAGGACATATGTTGATATGAACTTCTCTCCTTAAAATCATCCAAGGATCATCGCTCTTTAGGATCAGCATTCAATTATGAAACACCCTGTATACATATTTCCATCTTTATATTGGTTGTCTTGAAAATATATGTGGATTAATTTACTGTACTCTATGTGAATTTCAATAGGCAATTTGCGACGAAAAGTATATTTTTGGTTCAATTTAATTCGCACATGCATTTATATTCAAAAGTGGAATATTAGGGAAAGCTATATATTCGTGGAATCCATATGAATTTAAATTAAATGATATGCATTTTTTTGGTTTGCCTGGAATCTCAATGAATCGCTTTACACAATTATGGTATGAATGTTAAACAATTGAACTAGATTTTTCATGTATTTATTTATTTAAGTATAATTACATCACCATTACAACACATGAAACCTATATTAGGTAATTATATTATAACTGTATTATATAAAAGGATCATGTCTTCACCATAATACCTATTTAATTTAATAAATGCATCTTCAACAGACTTTGCTTTACCATCAATTCACTTAAAATCCAATATATCCAAAACTCCAGTTCTTTGGATTCGGAGGAACCATTTTTTTTTCATAGAAAAAATTAATAGACGATAAAATGAGCAAAAAACAACCATTACCATGTTAATCAAATAATAGCTTCAGTTAAAACAACTCATACAACCCATCGAGTTCAGAAAATGAAATCGATGGGACTCTAGGAACCAAAAATAGTAAATAATTTAATTTTCAAAAAGTTCAAAATCAATATCGTCTTATCCTTGATTTTATATATTGTGCCCTTTGAAAACCACCACCCTTCTCTTGATCGGATTGATTTCAAATGTTGTTTGTTTCGATCAACATGTAGGTCTAGGTACCTACTCAAAGTGATCTACTTTCCTGTGTATTCATTTCTCATTGAAACACGGCCAATTATGATCAATTGAAAATGGATGCATATAAACTGGGCGTCAATTGAAACGTTAATAGTGAAATTTGTCATCAAGTTTGACTTCTCGTAATTTCTAAAATATTGAACGAATTTTGAATTGCCGCCCAGATTCTGATTGCCTTTTCCATCGTCTTCCGAACCGTTCCTTACAGCTTCTTCTAAATTAATCATGATCCATGATACAGGGTGAAACAAAGTTACGTGCATTTTGAAAAAAATTTCTCCGCCCCCCCCCCATTTTGTCGGAAGACCACGATGCTCATATTTTATTCAGGCATTTCATAAATAGCAACCATACATCGGGACATTTTCGAGTTTTTGCCAAAAACTACTGTGGTTTCCGAGAAAAAAATTTTTTTTGCATTTTTTTTTAAATGGACTAATTACCTGTATCCTCAAAACGATGAATCAGTCTCTTTATTGTCATGACTGACTTATTTAAAATGGTACTTAAATGAGTTTGGGTATATCCCAATCGTCGTAACCTGAAAAAATAATTATCTGTACTGAATGATAGTTTATATCACTATAGTGATCTTACCTAATGATATTTTCCATTTCGACCCGATTTGAACGAGGCATCTTTAAATTTCTTAGGACCCGAATCACACTGACACTTTCATGAAAATTGGCAATTGATATAACCTCTATGCATACCTACATTGTTTCAACAATACGCTGTTATAGAAACAAGGTATCGTTGTTTGTATTTGTTGATGAGATGTGTTGATTTACTGCTCACTAAGGTAGAAAACTTTTATCATAGACTGCGAAGTAATAAATTATTGATTGTTTTTGAGTAACCTGGTATACATATCTGCTCAAACGATTTCCTGAAATGCATAAAAGCATCCATTTATGGAGCTTCTCTAAAATTAGTCCATTTAAAAAAAATGCAAAAATATTTTTTTTTTTCGGAAACCACAGTAGTTTTTGGCAGAAACTCGAAAATGTCCCGAGGTATGGTTGCTATTTATGAAATGCCCGAATAAAATATGAGCATCGTGGTCTTCTGACAAAATGGGGGGGCGGAGAATTTTTTTTTAAAATGCACGAAACTTTGTTTCACCCTGTATCACGGGTCCTGATCAATTTAGAAGAAGCTGTAAGGAACGGTTCGAAAGACGATGAAAAAGGCATTCAGAATCTGGGCGGCAATTCAAAATTCGTTCAATATTTTAGAAATTACGAGAAGTCAAACTTGATGCCAAATTTCACTATTAACGTTTCAATTGACGCCCAGTTTAGTATAGAACGCACATATTTTTCATTTTGTTATCATGAAAAGGTGATTTTTATTGAGAATGATCTATTTTCCATACAAAAAAAGTATTGTACCTTTGATACAGGATCTTCTACATAAATAAATTAGTTCATGAGTTGGAAATGAGGGAAAATTGAAATATGTTTTACAAATAGGTATCACAATATAAATGCTAATGATAATAAACTTTTCACTCACTGATTTTTTGCATTATGTATCCATCATAAGTGGCCGTGCAATGGAATGTAGGTCCAAATAAAATTGAAATTGGCGGAAGATCAAGAAATTTCAAGGGTGGTTTTGCTCAAAGTGATACCTCGGTACTCAATTGCTTTATATTCTTATTCGAACGAATCTTTCGAGCTACTACAGTTATATAGTCCTATATTTAATTTGGAAGGGAACATTCACTAATCATTCAGTACAGGATATGTCAACTACAATTTTCTTCAAATAGTGGGATTAATTATTTATTGACGATGAGCTAGAGGGGCGAAAACCATCTATTGCAGAGGCTGGGTGTGATTTTTTCAAAATGGAACATCCAGTATACAGTGCATGTCTATCTCAAGTACTTACCACCTCTGTGAAATCTTCACTTTTTGATGGATCTCCATTAACTTTTTTGTTCAATAACAAGTAAAATTATACCAGTAGTTACCCAATTTTCATCTTTTTAAAATAATTGGTGTTTCAAAGAAATAAATTAGTTTATACCCTGTATTTTGGAATTATGAAAATTGGTACTGATATGTTCAAAGTGATGGATCAAAAGGATTTACAATGGTGGTAAGTCTTTGAACACTGATGTATCATCACGTTTTCTTATAAATATTTGACAAATGAAAATGCTCTAAAGTGCAGTATTTTGGATTAGTTTTGGAGATTGTTACTAAAAAAGCACAGTAGGCTTAGGCTGATGATCTACATTATTCTTCATCAGGAGTTTTGTTTGAATTTTCTTAGTATATCAGAGATAACAGGAAAATATCAAAGACATCGAACTCTATAATTATGAATCATATTTACGTAAAAATAGTCTTTGCTCCTTTACTATCAGATTGGAAGCAAGCCGGATCACTGTGAGACTATTTTTTCAAGAATCAAAATGAATTATTGTTTCAAGAAATGATTTAAACACTCAAAAAACGACTCTGAATTTTGTACACAAGCAGTATGAATATTTTTACCATTAGAGATTCTACAGGGTGAGTCATTGAAATGGGAAAGTGACATAACGGCTTCGCTGTTTGAGATAGATGAATACAAATTCTTGGTCTAGGCTCATGAGAAGCATATTTCTAAATTATTTTGCGTATACGAGGTGACTCAAATATGGGTGGCGTATCAAAGTTATACTTTTTATTAAAGGACACCCTGTATTTTATTGCATTTTCGGATTCTCCTTTGTGAGCTGATTCCATCAATGCATCACACTCGGGATCTAGCGGGAATGATTACAGAGATATAGGGTGTTCAAAATCGAGATTTTTCAACTTTAGAATTTTCTTGTATCGAAACTATTGATTATTGGTCAAAATGACTCACATGTCCCCATCTTGATTTTCGATTCACTATCTACTGATATTTAATTTAGACAAATACAGGGTAGTTCAAAATTCATAATTATGAACCACCAGTATTCGTTCGAATTAAATATCAGTAGATAGTAAACCAACGGTTAAGATAGAGACATGTTAGCCGTTTTGACCAATAATGAATAGTTTCGCGACAAAAGAATCCTGAAGTTGAAAAATCTCGATTTTGAACACCCGATATCTCTGTAATCATTCTTGCTAGACCCCAAGAGTGATGCATTGATGAAATCAGCTCACATAGGAGAATCCGAAAATGCAATGAAATACAGGGTGTCCCATAAGAAAAAGTATAACTTTGATACGTCACGCATTTTTGAGTCACCCTGTATAACGCAAAATATTTTGGAAATGTGATGCTCATGAGCCTAGATCATCACAAACATTTTTGTTCATCTATCTCAAACAGCGAAGCCGTTATCTCACTTTCCCATTTCAATGACTCACCCTGTATAATGCCCCAGAAGATAAACGCAGTTTATGATAAACATGTTGAACTCATAAGAGTAACAAAGTTGGAATACAGATAGAATTTTGCTGTGTTACAAGAAAAGAAGTTCAAAATTCAAATCCCACTTTCTGAAACAAAAAACGTGAACTGGAATTATACAGTGTGTCTCACTTCAAATGGAAACAACCCTGTATCTCACGTAATCGTTGGGTAAGGATCCTGAAATTTGCTGGAGCGAGAGATATATCGAAACTGCACTCTATGACCAAGTGGGGTCATCTTCAGTGATATACACTGCTCGCCAACAGCCATGAAACCACCCCAATTTCCGGAAAATGATATTAGGAGTCGAAATGAGTTGAAAATCACTTCGAATTCGGAATCAGGACGAACAATACACTAACTTTTGTTTTTCCTGAGAAATTTTCAGTTCAGAAAATTTCATTTTTGCCTCTGTTGGGCTAGGATCCTGAAATTCGTTGGAGCGAGAGATATACCAAAAATGTACTCTATGACCAAGTGGGGTCATCTTCAGTGATATACACTGCTCGCCAACAGCCGTGGAACTACACACATGTCCGAAAAATAATATCAAGAGACAAGATGTTGAAAATCACTTCGGATTCGGAAACAGGACGTCCAATTCACTTCTCTCATATTTTGACGCCTTATTATCGGTGACGATTTTCTTCATAATATTAACGGATTCATTCATTCATTCATAATTCTTTTCAATGACAGCCGCAATGAATTCTGATCCATTTGATCACTGCTGATAATCATTCGATTGTACTAGGTCTGATTGTTATTTCACTTTCTTGGTCCTAAAAATTTTAGACTCCTACATCAATAATTACGTAAGATACTGGGGTGCTTCCATGAAAAGTGAGACAGAATTTATTATTTCAGAATCGAAAATTTTTCAGAAGGAATATGAGTAGTTAGAAAATTAGACGTTCTGTTTTATTTTCTCTAATCTGAAGTGATTTTTAACCTATCTTGTCTGCTAATATGATTCTCCGGACATGTAGGTTGTTCCATGGCTGCTATAGCGAGCAGTGTATATCACTGATGGTAATTTCAATTGGTTATTGACTGTATCTTCGGAATATTTCTTGCTCCTTGAAATGTAACAATCCTAACTCGATATCAATCAATCAATCAATCAAAACTGAGCTTTATTGTCCAAGAAACATTCTTCCTATTAACAAAGCGTGAAACTAGCAAGTGGATAGATCCACTATGTCCAATTATTTGTACAAAGATATAAAAGATATGAACATAAAATATAGTTGATAAATAACACAAATACAAGGGTATAAAACAACTACAAGAATGCCCAAAAAGCATAACGTTTATATCACATACAACGCCAACTATAGGTACCCAATAATAGTTAAAAAATCAAGAAATAAATTATACATGACTTCAAAACTTTTCGCTGTAATATTCCTGCAGGTCATAGTACGCTTTTTGAATAAGGAATTTTTTAACCTCCTTTCTCACTGCCACCTGAACAAACATCTCAGCATGATCGGGATTGTGGAGGATCCAGAATGCAGATGGTGCCTAGAGGATGAAGAGACTTCTACTCACATCCTCACTGAATGCCCGGCAATAGTGGCATCAAGGGATATCCATTTTGGGAGCAGTATCCTGGACCCAGAGGATGTTAAGAAGATTTGGCCTAGGAAGTTGGTCTCTTTTGCTCGCGAGATCGGCCTTCTCCATGGCTGACTTGCGATCCCAGGAATGTGGGTGCACAATGGGCCCGAAAAGGGAGGCCTAAGTGCGTCAGGTCCCGGACCGCCCACACACATACATACATACATACATAACCTCCTTTCTGAATATTTTATGCAGCCAGTTCTTTCGAATTGTTCTGGCAAGTGATTGTAGATTTTTTTGCTCTCATATACAGTGTGTCCATTTAGTGCGTAATTCTTCGATATCTCGTAAGCCATAACATATAGAGAAAAACTTTGGAGAAAAAAGTTCTTCAATTACTAAAATTGCTCATTACAAAATTATTTTCAACATTACTGAGTGTTTTATTAAAGCAGGGCAACTCGAAGAAGAGTTTTTTTAAATGGAACACCCAGTATTGTTCATTCGGAATTGATTCCGCCAAGGTTCACCTTCACATCGCTGTGAAAAAAATTGAAATCGGTTGCGGCGTTGCCAAGTTATAATTGATAAATCTATTTTTACCATTATTGAATAAGAGTCTTGTTGAATTGGGCATGGTATATTCATTTATTCAAATTTTGAAAATATTTCTGGCATATGGTAGAAGCAAGGTCCCACGTATACCAATCTAGTAATTTTACGACATGTTCTTTAACAGGGTGCTCAATTTTGCATTCAGAATTTTGCAAGATTCAGATGACATTCATCAGAATTTTTCAAATGGAACACCCTGTATTTTCATTCAAAAATTCATTCCGACATCTTTCGCCTTTTTATCGCTGGAAAAAAAATTGGAATCGGTTGCGGCGTTGTCAAGTTATGGTTAATTACCTTATTTTTACTACTATTTCGAGGTAATTTGTACGTCATAGTTCTTTCATTTAATTGTATTGTGGAAATATTGCGTTGCTACGGTATAATCAAATCTGTTCATTGACCATTCATATATTTTTTTACAAAAGGAACATTTACAGGCTCTTTAAGTTTGAATTTTTTTCGAAATATTTGTGTAATGACCTGTCAAACATCGCCACAATCAAATATATCTTTGATTGATTCGACATTTTGCTGGATTCCCTCCCAAAAGCCTCTTAGAAGAGACACATTGTTTGTATCATTATGTTTACCTTCATCAAGTTAAATGGAGATTTGGATTGTGGGAATAACGACAATAAAAAATGGCCCAAATCTCAAAAATAACTGAATGATCTATGTAGAACCTCGAATGTCATGTGGCAAGCAATATTTCCACACTCAAATCAAATTAAGGAATCATCATGACGTACAAATTACCCCGAAATAGTAGTAAAAATAAGGAAATTACTCATAACTTGAAAACGCCGCAACCGATTTTGATTTTTTCTTCTGCGACGAAAAGGCGAATGATGTCGAAATAAATCTGTGATGAAAAATACAGGGTGTTCTATTTGAAAAATTCTAATGATCGTCGTCTGAATCTTCCAATATTCAGAATGTAAATTTTAGCACCCTGTAGAGGATTATCTCGCAAGATTACTGGATTGGTATACGTGACACCTTGCTACTACTGTATGCCAAAAATATTTTCGAAATTTCAATAAATAAATATACCATACCCAATTGAACATGACACTCCAATAGTAGTAAAAATGGGTTTATCAATTATAATTTGGCAACGCCGCAACCGAATTCAAATTTTTTTACAGCGATGTAGAGCTGAACTCAAGCGGAATGAATTTCGAATGAACAATACTGGGTGTTCCGTTTGAAAAAACTCGTCTTCGAGTTGCCCCGCTTTTATAAAACACCCAGTATTGTTGGAAATATTTTCGAAATGAGCAACTTTAGTAACTGAAAAAGTTTTTTCTCCAAAGTTTTTCTCTTATGATAATTGATTTCGAGATATCGAAGAATTACGCACTAAATGGACACACTGTATAATGGAATTTTTTGTTCCAGTCATCTTCGGTATCGGCAGAGACAGGTGACTGTTATTTCTAGTGGACATAATATGATTCACCGGGTTTTTGTTCGATGAATGATGTCTGGTATGGATCAAACAGACTGTTTCCAAAATAAAGATTCAGGTGAAAGTGAGAATTTGTTGACTGATATAAAGGGGTCTATAATGGTCCTTTGCTTTAGCCCGAAACAAATAGCGAATCGTTCTCTTCTGTAGAATAAAGACAGAATTCAACAAGTTTTGGCTACAAAAACCCCAGAAGGCTATGCCGTACCTGATATGAGACTCTATGAGAGAAAAATACGTGTTTCTGGCAATAGCAGGACCAAGCTCATTTGATACAACTCTAATGGCATAGCAACCTGATGCTAATCTTTTTTTTAGTGACGTTACATGTTCTTCAAACCCTAATATTCTGTCAATATAATTAATAATAATTAATTACGTAAGATACGGAGGTGTCCATGAAAAGTGAAAATAGACTTTCAGGGGTCGTACCCAATTGAAAGCTGTAGAACTTTTTTGCAAGCCGCCTCTGCTTTCAATGGGACATAGATTCAGATTGTCTCTGCAATTTGGAAACTTTTTGCCCCCATGTATGTTTTTCGAAAACTGTATGGATTTCGAGATGAATAAAAGTGGGATCCGAACCACTTCTAAGGGTACTGATAAAATTAGAACTGCCGTTAACGAGATTAAATTATTAAAACTCACAACACCTCAACCGTCAGAAGCGACAGTCTATGTAGACCGTGACCTGATATCGAAAGTTTAACCAGTTTCAGTTATACAGGGTGTCCTAGAATTTTCTATATGTTCGATGAATGATGTCTGGGATGGATCAAACAGACTGTTTCCAAAATAAATGGGCAGGTGAAAGTGAGAATTTGTTGACTGATATAAAGTGATGGTCTACAATGGTCCTTTGCTTATTTAGCCCGACACAAATAGCGAATCGCTGTCTTCTCTAGAATAAAGACAGAATTCAACAAGTTTTGGCTACAAAAACCCCAGAAGGCTATGCCGTACCTGATATGAGACTCTATGAGAGAAAAATACGTGTTTCTGGCAATAGCAGGACCAAGCTCATTTGATACAACTCTAATGGCATAGCAACCTGATGCTAATCTTTTTTTTTAGTGACGTTAGTGATGTTCTTCAAACCCTAATATTCTGTCAATATAATTAATAATAATTAATTACGTAAGATACGGAGGTGTCCATGAAAAGTGAAATGAAATTTTCAAGACTGAATTTTTTTTCAAGAAAAATATGAATTGTCAGGGAACTGGGCGTCCTAATCACGAATACGAGTGATTTCCAACCTATTTTGCTTCCTAATATCATTTTCCGGAAATTGGGGTGGTTCCATTGCTGTTGGCGAGCAGTGTATATCACTGAAGATGACCCCACTTGGTCATAATAGTGAATTTTTGGTATATCTCTCGCTCCCAGAAAATTTCAGGATCCCTACCCAACTAATACGTGAGATACAGGGGTGTCCATTAGAAGTGTCCATAACACCTTTTAGTAATAATTGTTTAAGTGAAATAATCTTTGGTAGGCTCAAAAAATGACTTCACTTACTGGCATCAAGTTCCAAACAATCAAAATTAAAGATTCAATAATAAACATTGTACAATTATTATTGCACTGATTGCCAAATGGGTAAAAAAAGAAGCAACGGTTTTTTATCGATTTTGAATAAATACATTATGTTAATTTAACAACACCTATATTGGTATGACTAGAAAAACAATTTGAATTTATGCAAACTGCTACATCATTTTAAATTTAGCTTTGCATTGCCAAATTCAATGTATCAGGATTATAATTCACTATTATAATGACAAGACTAGCACAACAAATTTTCTCTGCTGGAATGTTGACCAATAATAAAAAAAATCCATTTCCTAATCCTATGGTACTTGATAAAGTAATATTCAAATTATCAAAAAATGTCATCATGCAGTTTATTTCTGAGAGCCAAGCAGTGAAATCAAGTGGAAAATCAGCCAATACAGCAGGAAACTGTTAGGTCAACACTCCACAAAAATAAAAAAATATATAAGATATTGTTACCAATATGTGGATAAAGTGTAGAACAAATTCATCATCTTCTCACTTTATATTTGTAAAATGTTTTCAAATCGATTGTAAATTGTCGATGCGAGTCCGAATTTTTTTTTATAAAATACTTTCGAATTTTTGGTTTGACATATAATAGATTTGTTCTGTACTTTATCGACACACTGTTTAATAAAAATTCATGCTGTAATTTTCTTCAGTCGAAACACCTTTTTCGAAAAGGCTTTCATAAGGTCCCTCTATTTCACTAATTAGACATCTAGATCTTAACACTGATCTACTGCAGGAATCCCCAAATAACATATTATAACGAAATAAAATCGAGATCAATAAATAATCGGAAACACAACAGTCATATATACATCAAGTACAGAATGTCCTTACATAAATACATTTTGAATCAAAAATACTCAACCCCCCTGAAATTAGGGAGCCTGATTGACAGTCAAGCAATCTTGATATTTTCATCTTCCTAACCCCTAGCAACCCCAAATTTAAAGACCTTTCCTTGGTAAATACAGTGGTGCATCGTTTTTGAAAGTCGGTTGAAATTTAACTGAATTATTGACTAGAAACGAGAAGTTGACAAACCGACTTTGCATAATAATTTGGAAACTTTTT
The DNA here is from genome assembly GCA_918026855.4 of Phaedon cochleariae. NCBI lineage: Eukaryota > Metazoa > Arthropoda > Insecta > Coleoptera > Chrysomelidae > Phaedon > Phaedon cochleariae. The sequence goes on along the minus strand of OU896715.1, from coordinate 6,747,125 downwards.
GCCCCCATGTATGTTTTTCGAAAACTGTATGGATTTCGAGATGAATAAAAGTGGAATCCGAACCACTTCTAAGGGTACTGATAAAATTAGAACTGCCGTTCACGAGATTAAATTATTAAAACTCACAACACCTCAACCGTCAGAAGCGACAGTCTAGCGATGTATAGTGCCTAGACCGTGTGTCATGTAGGCCCTGGTATCATACAGTCCCTGATATCGAAAGTTTAACCAGTTATACAGGGTGTCCTAGAATTTTCCATGATAAAATTCCAGATTTTGCAATCCAGTTAGAGAAGTTTTTTCAAAATAAAAACATTTTTTCCTTGTTTTTCCTAGTTCCAATTATAATGGTGTTCAAAAAATGCAATCTGATTTTGCAACTGTATTTCATTTGGTATGGAAGCTTTCGGTCATTCTATTTTCCAATAAAATGTTTGAGAAATATCAAATGAGTGTGTTTGAGAAATAACGATTCTATTACAAGTAATTTATTTTTGATATTTATCTCGAGATCCATACAGTTTTCGCAAAATTAACATGGAAGCAAAAAGTTTCCAAATTGAAGGAACAATCTGAATCTATGTCCCATTGAAAGCTGAGACGGCACGCAAAAAAGTTCTACAGGGTTAAATTGGGTACGACCCCTGAAAGTCTATCACCCTGTAGGTATCCAGGAATGCTCAATAGCCTCAAATATTAAGTTTTTGAAGTGTATTGGGTGTACCAAATTTCAATCAATTATTCCGAAAATTGTAGGAAAAAATTCAAAAAACATAAAAACTTTGACACCCTGTAAATCGGAAACGAAGCTTCCACGCATATATGTTTGTATGAGATTTTAATCTTGGAAAAATGTCTTCTTCAAGCTGTTGAAGTCCTGCTACAAAAAACTGAAACACCCTGTATAACTAGTTTTCCTTTTCGTATTCCCTTCACCTCGGAAGTAAGAAAAAACCTACATACTAGCATTGACTGTCCAAACCTTAATTCAATTCAAAATTAGATCATTTACGCATAGACATCCTGTACATCAATGGCACAAATAAATAAATGCTATAATAAAATTTATAATATACACTGATCAACAAACAGTTTGCAATATCCACTGAGCTGAGTTTGTCCTGGGAAACACGAACCAGATGTGTTACTGGTGAGGTTGTAGGTCATGTCAGCTGCCTTTGTTTATTTATTCACATACAGTGTGTGCGATTTTAACCCGCAACACCCTCCTAATTTGGACCAATTTAAAAAAACAAAAATCTGACACTTGTTGAATTGGTCAAAATTTCAAAAGCGACTTTCAGAATTTTTTTTAGAAATCGCTGAAATACCCTCATACGAAATTTGAACACAATATCTCATATAGGGTGTTTTTTATTTGATGGCGAATTTTAAAATTTCAGATTTTTCGATTCACCCTGTATCAAAAACTAATGGGTTGAAATGACCAGCAAAGTAGTCAGTCAATGGAGGAACAAATGAAATATACTTAGATACAAAGTTCCATCGTTGCAAATTCTACAGGAAGATCTCTCTAGGTCAACCAAAAATTAATGAGATTCAAGTTGATATATTTTTATTGTGATCCATATTTTCTTCCTGGAAATATAAATAATAGCCTTGAATACTCAATGATAATAGTAACGTATTCGAGGAAATGTTCTCCATACATAATGTTCATTCCGATCTGAAGTTTTCATACCATTTCGCCAAAATCGGCGTATATTATAATGATCACATCAAACATCAGTATATCTCCTTGCAGTTTGTGGGATTCCCTTTCGTGCGCTCCAAGCGATAAAAAAAATTGAGACGATCTTCAAAATGGTGAACCTCAACTTTAGTTATATTGATTTTTGGTTGACCTAGAGACATCTTCCTGTGGAACTTACAATGATGAAACTTCATATCTGTGTATTCTATGTGTTTCTTCATTGAATGACTACCTCACCGTTTATATAAAGTCTTCAGATTTTATTACAGGGTATATCGAAAAAGCGATAATTTTAAAATTTGACATAGAATAACCTAACACCCTATATGAAATATTGCTTTCAAATTTTGCATGGAGGTATTTCAGCTATTCCTGAATCGAATAGTTGAGTACTATAAAATGGAATTTTTGTTTTTGAAAATCGGTCGACAGGTTCCAAATGAGGAAGTTGTTGCGGGTTGAAATCGAACACACTGTCTATTGCAAACTTTTCGCTGTTCTACAATAAACATGTAATAAAACATTCAAACACTGGGTATCAACAAGTAATAAGGAATTCATACACTGGGTACCAATATATTTCTATTTTCGAGCGTATCCTTCAACATGTGGAAGAGTTGCAGCTGCTGCTCAGGTTTCAAGTACAGCACCTGAGTAAGCAGCTTTTGCGGACTGTCAGTTTGGATAAAACTGCTGATGTAGACGTTCACAAAAGTGGCCATCAGAAATTGACAATCGAAACGGTCCATTATGCCACCGTGACCAGGTATGACGTCACCGAAATCCTGAGAATCGAATTGAAACATTTGAGAGTATAGCATTATAAGATTTTCATTCTCTAATTCTTGAAAACAGACAAACAAGTAACAACACGACAGGTACCCTTACGAGGGGAGTGTACCAACATGTGATGGCTAATCCAGTAATCCCTTCCCACAGAGACGTTTGTTTTCTCTTAGAGCCTGGTATATGCACTATACAGATATTTTTCAAATGATCTATTGATCATTCCTTGATGACCAAAGTGTTTAACGAATGGGTTTACATGATAAGCTCCCCAAGAATTGTTCTTTAGGGAATTTAGTTTTCATTTCATGAAATTTGAGTGATTTGGTTCAATTTTTTTCATCATAGTTTTGCAATTGTTCCCCTCCTAAGCTGTATGAGATCATTATTTTTCTCTTATTTCAACCTATTTTCTGTAGCATAAGAATAATTCCAAACCTTTATTTTGAATGCTCTCTTGAACCCAGATGCGAAAAATCCACCAAATGGTCCGATCACGCTACTGAAGAGCGATAAAGACAGAGAATGGAGCATGAAAGGATAGAGAGATACAGTAGTGGGAAGACCAAACTGAAAAAAAGAAAACTTTAGGACTGAAACTGTATCCTAAAAACGAGCTTAGCTTACTGTGTTCAATAATCCACATAAGAATCCGGGGAGTTCATACATGGTCGGTCGAAATAGTATACTGGGTTCACATTCCATTGTCATTCTTCCCAAAGCTTCACTATATTCAATCGGACACACGAAATATGGATATTGACACATTATGTATGACATCTGAAAAATTACTTTCATATCAATAAAACAAGAAATTCCATTTTAAAGATTAAATAAATACTATGAAATAGTCACAATGCTCAAAGTGGAATGACATGTTGAATAAATACAAAACGCTCAAAGTCATTTCCACACAATGTTCATAAACGTTTTGGCCGTTAATAAATAGTTTCGACACAAACAAATAATAAAAAGTTGAAAAATCTCGATTTTGAACACTCTATATCTTCGATCTGTTATCATTTTCGATAGACCCCTAAGTTTGATGTTTCGATGAAATCAGCTCTTCAGGGAGAATCTAAAAATGCGTTTTTTAAAATATAAGCATGCATTTTTCCATGTATTTCTTCGACTGAATCTCGATATAGAGATAGTGTATGCTCGTCGTGACATACCCTGTATAACAGGTATTGCTATAACAATTTTCATCACACAAAGGACCCCACACTAAACAATAGGGAACTGAACAGATCTTCCATTGAACTAACCTCAAAAAATGGACAGTTTTTCCGATATTGACCTCCAAATGTCAGTTTTTCGAGAAAAAAAAGTATCTGAAAATGGTTGCATTTTTGGCATGTTGTAGATTGTAATGAACTGATGAAAAAATCCAATTGAACTAACCTCAAAAAATTGAAAGGTTTTGTTCACTGTCGCAAACCGTTTTCTCTTCAGATCTCTTTACATATTGTAAATATTCATCGAAATTCACGATATTTCATAACATGAAAATTGCGGTACAACGCGTGATGACGTCATATATAGCGATCCATTGCAATTATACTATACGATACGATTTATGTATTGTGTACTTAACACTCCACTCCTACTGTGGAAATAAAATCTCAATTCTATGAAGAATTTGGAAATATTCTCATTGGTTGTTGAGCAATAAAAATCTTAGTGTTTATTGGTATCGGTATATCAATGTCACGTCATCGCCGGCTATATAGTGTTGCTGAGAGGTGATTATGAATGAATGAGTGCATCGAATACTTTCATAATAGATGGAATGATCAAAATAAAATAGATATATGGCAAAATTCGACTAGTGTGTATACCTACAACCCCATTGATTTCGGAAAGACTATATAACCATATTTTAAATAATATTTATTTCATTACATCCTCTCTTCGGTTTTCTTCACCTGTGGATGTATCATATGAAGAAGATTTGTTTTTAGAAGAATGAAACGCCAAATACTAATTCGAAAACAGCAACTTTGTCTATTGATTATTGTTCCATTCATCTTATTTTCCATACGTACACTTGGAGGTCAATATAGAAAAACTGTAAAATTTTTGAGGTTAGGTCAATTGGATTCTTTCATCAGTTCATTCCTATCTACAACATACCAGAAATTCAGCCATTTTCAGAGATTTTCTTACTTAAAAAAATTCTATTTGGAGGTCAATATCGAGAAAACTGTCAATTTTTGGAGGTTAGGTCGATTGGATTTTTTCATCAGTTCATTCCTATCAACAACATGCCAAAAATTCAACCATTTTCAGATACTTCTTTTTTCTAAAAAAAAATGACATTTGGAGGTCTATCTCGGAAAAACTGTCCATTTTTTGAAGTTCGTTCAATGGAATATCTGTTCAGTAAGTATATCAAAGTCTGCAACATACAACATAAATAAAAATTCAGCGATGTTCATCGAGAGCCATTTTCCCTATAGTTTAGTGCGGTGTCCTTTAAATCATATAAAAATTATGTGATATAAATCCTCTTACCATGAATCCAAAAATGACTGTTGAAAACCCTCCACCGATAAACCCTTCCCAGGTTTTTTTGGGCGACAGTTTAATCAACGGCGTTTTCCCGAAGAAGAAGCCGAAAACATAGGCCATAATGTCATTGCAAATAATCATTGAAACAGGTACAATGAACCATATGAGCCCTTCGAATATGTTCTTTATGATCAGATACGACTGTGTCACGACTATCAGCAAAGCCACGTGGGTCCAAGCAAATAGTGAGAACTGTTTCATGTAGTATTTCTTGACCAGACTCAACACGAATAATACGAAACCACCACAATATAGGCAGAATGAGATGAATCTGTGGTATGTTACTATTCCTCTCAAGAAATCCTGTGAAATTAATAATTTTTGCTGGTTAGTCGAATGGCTTGAATCCAAAGAATCAGTTATTCAGGTTTGGTATTTTATACAGAGTGTCCCTTAATGATATGCTGATATTCAAGAAGCCGATATTTCTACCCATTTCAAGAATCAAACTTCATACGACCTAACCAAGGCTTTCGATTGTGTCTCTCATAATATTCTTCTGGAAAAATTATCCTACTATGGTTTGAGAGGAGTAGTTTTATCACTTATTAAATCATATTTAGAAACTCGTTTCCAGAAGGTTAGTTTTAACAACGCTTGTTCAAATTACCTTCCAGTCGTACATGGTGTGCCCCAAGGGTCGGTCCTCGGGCCACTTCTGTTCATTATTTATATAAATGATATATTTGAGTTCATGCAACCCACCAAATGTGTCTTGTTTGCTGACGACACTACACTTATTTGTTCTGGAAGTAATTATCAAGATCTCATCACCGAAACAGAGATTATCGAAAAAAGAGCTGAGGAGTGGTTTGAATATAATAAACTGAAGTTAAATACCAATAAAACTCAAAAAATTGTTATGTCAACGCATCCCTCTTGCCATAAAGGTTATAGCGTGAATTTACTATGGATCACGCTTGATGAGAAACTAAATTGGCACCATCATATTGAGCTTTTACAGAAAAAACTGTCAATTACCATATTTCTCCTCAGACAACTCAGGAGTATCATAAATTCTGTAACTGTCTACTTTTCTTTATTTCACAGTCATACAAATTATGGCGTTTTATTATGGGGAAACTCTTCTCATGCTCCTATCATATTTCGCCAACAGAAAAAGGCAATAAGAGTAATGGCCAATGCATATTATAGAGAACACTGTAAAACCTTATTCATCGCATATGGCATCATGCCACTACCAACTTTGTTTATCTATAACACACTTCAAGAGGTTCACAAACAATCTAACATACTCAGAACTCATAGTGATATTCATGACCATGACACCAGACATGCGATGAAGATACGTAATCCTCGGTTTAGACTTACTGTATCTCAGAAAAACTCCTTGGATTACAACATTTACAATATATTGCCTCATAGAATTAAAAATCTCTGTTTCATCAAACTTAAGAATAAAATAAAGCAATATCTCCTGGAACATTGCTTCTACTCACTGGAAGAATATTTTCAGACTGATCATGAGGAACTACTGGCTTGAGTATTAATATGGATGAAGTCGCTATCAATATGTACCTGTATTTTATATTTTTTTTTCATATTTGTTCTCTATTTTTAATCTGTATCAATATGTTCATATTGTTTGTCTTTTAACTTTTATTGTTTGTCTTTTAACTTCATTTTATTTACAGTTCTATTTTTTTATAGTTCTAACTCCTTGACCTGCTACAAATGTACAGTGTACGTAATGTGGTAAAATAAAGTATTCTATTCTATTTTATTCTATTCTATGCACGTATCTCGTAAACGTCCTAACTTTTGAGATACAGGGTGTCAATGTTGAAAATATATGCATAGGTTTTTTTCTTGTCCACCCTGTATCTTTTCGTGATTGCAAAATTCAGTCTGCTATGTGGCTGAATCGGTATGAGATCTTCAAAATGTTACATAGTCGGTGTAATTAGCAATGTGCGTAACTCCAATATTGGGTCAAAATGACATTTTTGTGCCATCTGTTGGGAAAAAATTCAACGAATATGTTGGAAAACGGTCAATCTCCAAATAAATTTCTCCAGCAGAATAAACTCAATAAAGAAAAAGTCGTAACTCCAACGCGCCATTTTATGTTCGGCAATATTCGTATCTCCTTGTCTACTGTTCACATGTTCGGCAAAACATCATCAACTTCTGGTTTATTATAGTGAAAAAATATGCAATCTCACATTGGAAAAGGTAATTAAAACATTTATACTGAATGATGCATGCGTGATAATGATCAATATCAATAAAAATCAATTAAAATTGGGTTTATAATCATTATCATGGAGTTACGAATTTTTCGCTCTCATCCAAATGATTCGAATCTTGGAGTCATTCAGTTTTATTGCTCTCCTGAAAAGTTAGTCATTGTGGAGTTACGCACTTTGCTAATTACACCGACGATTACTGTGGTTATCCAGTAATGGATGTCCTGAATGGAGTACTCAGACATCAAAATTTGAAGTCTGGTCTACTTTTTCCATTTTTTTTCTCCAAAACGAAGCGTTTCATCGAGTATCAATAGGAGGATCTTTTTTGTACAATATTGAATAGCCTTTCATAGCATTGCACAAAATTTGAAAATTTTCCGTCGTTGCTCACTTCAAAGTAAAATATAAACAATAATTTTCCCGTAACGGTGCCACTGGTAGAGAAAATGAAAATTTTTGTACATCAGAAAATGCACCTTGATGCATAAATCACGTGTTTCGAATTTCATGAGGATGTATACAAAAATGTCTCAGTTATTATCAAAAAACTGAATCTTTTTCAAAACTTCATCACCCTGTATCTCAAAAGTTGAGACTTTTAAGACATACGTTCATATGAAGTGTTCTTCTCAGGATAAGTCAGAGAATCACCCCTTTATGTGTTAGCATGTTTTTGAGGAACACCCTGTATAAATTACAGATAATCTGAATAAAATGGGGTGTGAATCAAAAGTTGACGAGGAGAGTCTAAAGTTTTCGAACCATTCCCAAGCCTCATCGTCATATTGGTCACAGAGAATCAGGTGATACAAAGAGAAAATCAAACCTATTTCCTCATGTCATAATGTACTTTTCATAAGCTTTTTGTTTTATTATTTAATTCAATTCAATAACACATGAATAATCTCATGCCAGATATGAATCTGTCTGGTTATTCATGTTAATTCATTGTGAATATTAATAAATATATTTAGGTATATTTAAATGAGATGCAATTTAATGTTTATAGCAAAGAATGAAATAAAATATAATAAATAAATAAAAGGAAAACATAGTAAGTGAACCAGAATGAAATTCCCTGGCCAATTTCATTGCGTAAAATAATCATGAAAAAACAAGACTCTCAACATATCACGTGATGGGAATGGTTCGAAAGATTTAGGCACTTCTGAAAGTTGACGCAAAATTGGAAATAGTCCAGTGAAGGGAAACTGGTATTAATTAAAATTCGATCAACAAAATCTGTAATTTTCGAAATTTTATCTTCAATGACCCAAAATTCAAACAGGTGGCCCAGTTCTATTGGCCACCCAGTACATAAATAAATCGATTTGAGCATCCAAACAGCATTTTTATCCCCCTAACTGTATCATGTTTCAGATATTCAAGTTTACCCCGATGAAAATTAAACTTAATCAATAAAAATCACTGACATTTCTCTTGGGATCAGAAATGATTTGTTGATAGGTTTATTTTTAGGCATAGAGCATGAAAAAGTTGAATAACCTTCTTCTACATTCATGCAAAAAGCAGAACTTTATTGAACTATATTTAGTGGAAAAAGAAGTTTTTTTATTGCACTTAGTGCAATAAAGTTTTTATTGCACTCATCTGTCATTCTACTTCAACGAGCTGTCATCATGACAACCATTTTTTATATTGCAACTGTGGTCATAGAAACGTCATATATTCATATTGAAAATTGCACCAATTGTTCATTCACTTTCAACATTGAGGGTAAAAATAAAGTTTGAGTTAAATTGTTCGTAACGTATTAGTTCCTGTTTCAATGCAAATCGATATTAATAATAAAGTATTCAAGTTACGTTTTTCATTTTCCTAGACCTAGTGCCGCACCTCAATAAATCATTTTTTGCTTTTTGCATGAACGTAGAAAAAATGTTGTATGCAACTCGTGCAAAAATTGTTTATTGCACTCGATTTGAAATTATCCGACGAGGCCGTTAGGCACTTGTTGCATATAACTATTATATTTCCAGAGTACAACTCACGCTGATATATTTTTTGCATTTATACTAATATATTTTCAACCACTTTGCATATTATACAGGGTGACTCAAAAATGTGTACCAAGCTTTCAGGAGGTGATTGGACATCGAAAAATAACTATTGTTTGATAAATAGGCTAATATCCCAACATTTAAATATTAAAGGGGATATTTCCTTCCTACAATTCTGATATTGTTATGAAGGATGTTTTTATAGGGTGGGTCATGCTTTTTTGAAAACAACTTTTTCCTCGTGTTTTTTTGAAAAAAAATAAGCAATTGATTGAGAAAAAAACATAAAAACGGTTCTCTTATCAAAATACAAAAATTGTAACCGTTTTTGAGATATTTGAGTTTTTGTAGTCACATGATATCAGCAGATTAATTAATCGGTAACAATATTTTTATTGTTAATTTCCTTGTTCACTTTTTTGCTTAGTAATATTGTTACTGCGATTTTGAACTGAAATTCCAAGAAATGAAAACACCCGTTATGTTATAACAATCTCAGAAATGTAGAAGTGTATCATAAAAATGTATTTATCAACATAAATTCATGCAGGAAAATTCAATCAATAATTTTATTGAATTACACTTACCGTTCTGTTTATTACTACCCCAAAATATTCAACCAAGCTTTCTCCATAAAAGAAATAGTTTGAGGTGATCAGGAAATACCAAGATAAAGATCGGAACCAAGGTAGACCATGGATGCGATACACGGAATACCCTATATTGATTATTTCTTGAAAACATTTCACCTGAACCACCAATGTCTAAAAAATAAAAATCGTTCCAGTAAACGAATGTATAAATATGCAAAACTTAACACTAGTTTCATTTGTTTGGAAGAAATTTCACCAAAAAAGTAAATCTGTCAATATAGAGAGTGTTTGAACCATGTGTTCAATATAATTAATTATTTGTTCCGAAGAAATTTCATCAAAGATATAAATCTGTCACTATAGAGTATTTGAACTGTGTACAATAAAAAATTAATGAAAACTTTTCAGTTTAATTAATTTGATCGCACGTTGCACACAGGTATAAAAACAATTTCCTCTAGAAATAACTTGAAATAATATGGATGTTAAAAATCATGATGTGTAACCTCGGTAACAATCATCCAATGCATTAATTTGTTTATAATTTTCATCAATATCTGGCCAGCAGCTGGATGTTTATTATTCCTGTCTCACAATTCATTATAGAACGAAAAATCTCATATAATCTCATATAATCTCATATAATCTCATATAATCTCATATAATCTCATATAATCTCATATAATCTCATAAACTTACTGTGATCATGAGAGCAAGTGGACCTCCATATATGACTACCAAAAAAAATGTGAGCATCAGAAAGCTGAAAATGCCTCTAACCACCCAATTTCGCCATTTGTCCGGCAAATCCTGTAGAAGCATTTCCAGCATGAAAGGGGCTTTATTAGTCCCTGTGGGAATGTTTGACGACAAGTCAATACTGCCTTTTCGACCATTTTTGTCATCTTCACTGTCGATCTTAAAAATAAGGGATTATGAATCATATAAACTACTCCACACTAATTTCGTCGCACACCAAAATGTCGCCCCTGTTATAATGTGAATAACTTTTTTCAGTTTAGAACAGTTTGAATTTGGTTCACACTGTTCGATAGCCCAGTCCTTCAGCTATAATCTCGTACTTCATTGAAACATAAGGGTATTCACATAAAATCTCTACATGGTGTTTTCCGACACGTGCAAAATTTCGGAATATTCAAAAGGCTCTCAAATGGTGAAAACAAATTTTTTCTCAACTTCGACAACAGAGGCATGAAGATGATCTCATTACCTCGAGATGTTTCGCGAATCAACTTCCTACCTCTCTTATTCACAGAGTGATCTCAAAAAATCAACTTTTTGGTTTTGCAGTCATAACTTTTTTCCACGTCAACCTATTTTAGAAATCTTAGGCTCATTTTGAAAATAAAACTTGATGAAGAGATCTGAATATCAGAATTGACTCAAGATGGCTATCAGAGATCTAGAGTTTTCTTGAAAGTGACCCAAATCTGGAACGGCCTCCGAATTTCGGTTGGGAGGAGAATTGAATGAAAATCAACTTGTTCTCGGAAAAACAATTCATTCTGGATGCGTCCATATTTTCCTCGCTCTCAGTAGTCAAGAATTATGCGTGAGAAAACACAATTGAAACATGTTCTTGCAAAAACATCAGACCATTTCTCCTCTGTAATGCATGGCCCGTAACCAACGTTACAAGAATCACAATGGACTGACAAACCCGACCAGCTAAGGCTCATCATAAATGATGTACCAACAACCCTATGCGGTTTCGCATTGTCATCAACGAGAACAAAGTTGTCACCCACATTCGCGTTAGATGCGGCATCGAAACTATCGAAATCTGTTTATGATTCGAAAACGACGTCTTACCTGACTTGTCAGTCACTTACTGTGATTCTTGTAACGTTGGTTACGGGCCATGCATTACAGAGGAGAAATGATCTGATGTTTCTGCAAGAACATGTTTCAATTGTGTTTTCTCACGCACTTTCTTGACTACTGAGAGCGAGGAAAATATGGACGCATCCAGAATGAATTGTTTTTCCGAGAACAAGTTGATTTTCATTCAATTCTCCTCCCAATCGAGATTCGGAGGGCGTTCCAGATTTGGGTCACTATCAAGAAAACTCTAGATCTCTGATAGCTATCTTGAGTCAATTCTGATATTCAGATCTCTTCATCTGAAGTTTTATCTTCAAAATGAGCTTAAGATTTCTAAAATCGGTTGACGTGGAAAAAAGTTATGGCTGCAAAACCAAAAAGTTGATTTTTTGAGATCACTCTGTAAATAAGAGAGATAGGAAGTTGATTCGCGAAACAACTCGAGGTAATGAGATCATCTTCATGCCTCTGTTGTCGAAGTTGAGAAAAAAAATTTTTTCACCATTTGAGAGCCTTTTGAATATTCCGAAATTTTGCACAGTGTCGGAAAACACCATCATGTAGAGATTTTATGTGAATACCCTTAAGTGTCAATGAAGTACGAGATTATAGCTGAAGGACTGGGCTATCGAACAGTGTGAACCAAATTCAAATTGTTCTGAACTGAAAAAAGTTATTCACATTATAACAGGGGCGACATTTTGGTGTGCGACGAAATTAGTGTTGAGTAGTTTATTATGTTATTGAGTTTTATAAGGAAGGACAAATAATACAAAGTGAAATTAAATTAAACCCCGATGAAACCCCCATAGTATTGCTTAATAACCCTTTAACGCTCACTTGTAGACAATGGGCGAGTGGACTGATAATATGAATTATTGGCATTCAATTACTCCACTTTAGGAACCCAAATTATTTTTTTCCTACGACCACCTATGAAAACAGCACAAAACACATTGATTTGTTATTGAGAAAGTGACTCGTTTCACTATGACAACATATAGCAGTTAGAAAGTTCGAAAGTAAAACTCACATGGGTGGAAATAATCGAAAATCGCACAGTAACAGGGTCTATAGATTATGATGTACCCGAGGGGTAAATCACATGGGAAGTCCGGTGTACCCTAGACAGGAATTCCTTGGGAAGTCTGGGAATTCTTTGGGAAATCCGGGAATTCTTTGGGAATTCCTTGGGAAGTCCGGGAATTCCTTGGGAAGTCCAGGAATTCCTTGGGAAGTCCGGGAATTCCTGAGGAAGTCCGGGTATTCTTTGGGAAGTCCGAGGAATTCTTTGGGAAGTTCGAGAATTCTTTGGGTATTCTTTGTGAATAACTTGGTAGTCCCAGCAATTTTTAGAAAATTGAAGTCAAATTTCTCAAAGATGTTCAGATATGAAAATGAATTTTGCGCAAAGAAAACATATATGGACTGCACAGTATTTTGCTTCAAGACCTACTTTGTTGATTTTTTTTGTCTCACTTAGAATATCATATGTTAGTCAGTCGAACTTTCATTCTCTTCAAGGTTTCCCGTTGGAATCCTGTTAATTATTCGGAAAGATGAGAATATCGAGAAAAATTTATTTTTTATTGAACATTTTGAGTTCTGTCTGGCGATCGATTTTTCGACGACTTCCCGATATCCAATCATGCTGAAATTTTACACATATCTTTGGGTCTGGTCAATATGGGTATTATCAGATTCAATACGGTTATTATAAAGTAGAATACAATTTATAACAAAGCTTGAAATCCAATATGGCCGCCGACAAAAAAATTTCCTTTTTATACGAGCGTGCGGAAAAGTTACTTTACCCCACTAGTGCTGAAAAGTTACTTTTCGCCACGATTTTTGTATTGTTGAAAATGGGGATATTTATGACTAACTAAATGATCTATGTAACTATTAAAATCTTGTTTATTAAAAACTTGCTTGCTCCGCCCCGCGTCGTTCGTGCAATAGCCGTCGCGTGCGGTAAAGTACTACTTTTCGCACTTTTTTGGTAAATAACTACTGATTTCATTCACAATTCCCTCGACATGGGTACCAAATAAGAGAGAATGACAAGTAGAATACAAAAACCATATGACACACTTGAAATCCAATATGGGGCCGACACAAAATGTAAATGTTAATCAATTTCATTGAATACTTTGAAATACCATACAGGGTGTGCCTAAAAGGTCTATACAAAAAATACCACATATTCCTCAGACCACAACAATTGAATTATATCAAATCTACCTACCCAAGTATAAAATTGCTCAGTTTGGGCGCTAAACGGCTCTGGAGAATTTTGTACCTACGTTGACATAGCTTTATCAAGCAATAAAACCCATATCATGCTAGGCGTAGAATTCAATTTTTTCAGTAAATAAACATCTAGAAGGTTCTCTTGATAAAATTCTATTACTCTCATGATCTCGAAAAAATTCGTAATTTTAGTAATTTAAAACATGTTGTCTACTTGTCTAGCGCTCTAACCGAGGCTCAAACTAAGCAACTTTGTACTGAAGTAAGTTTGCTTGTATATTTCGTATTGTTTTGGTCTGATGAGGAATATTAAGTATTCTTTTGTGAATACATATTAGGGACAGCCTGTATATCTTTGCAATTCGGACAAACGAGTTCACAGAAATATAAGTATGAAATTTAGCGACTTACTATGAGCCGATCTATAAACTGTAGAGTTAGTTTCATAAACAATCTTGATATAGGGGCCAAAACTTTTATTGCTACAGACATGTGGCATAGAGAAACATCCCGAGCAACATTTTGAAGTTTTTTTGCACAAAAGCTGAAAAAATACAATATTCTCCTATTCAAAGATGTATACAATAATACAGGTAGGTATTGGAGGAATATCATCATTTACTTTATTTCAACCTTCGCTTCATTTCCTTATATTTTTGTACAATGATAGATCGATCATTTTCATTGATTGACATTTTATTGACGATTCCTAGAAACAGAAGGTTGACGTTTTGTGCACGAGAAATAATACCTAGTAATTTTTGAATGTATGGTGAATTGACATTCATCATACAGGACGTGGAAAGTAATTCTGAATTGATATTTTTATCACATGGAGAATGCGAATTCTCAATGTATTTCTTTATATATAATTATATCCATTTTTTTGTGTTCATAAATATATCTGAGAATGTTCATTTCAAATACCTAGTAAATTATTTCAACTCTTCTAATTGTTTTTTACATAAACTTAGTCGTCTGATCTCTCGAATTTTTCCTCTTACTTTCAATTTGAATATAACAAATCTTTGCCATTTTCAATCTCTCAACTATTTTTTCTCGATAGATATTGGTACTTAACAAAAAAGTTGAACAGTGTGACCATGATAAGGTTGCGCACGAGGTTGCGCAGCATGAGGGTCTCGCGTCTCGCGAGGGATCTCGGAAACGGTAAGAGATACGAATTCGGTTAAATGAGAAAAAAATTACGCATTCCAAGGGTCATACCTGGTCATACCAATGGATTTCGAAAATTCACAGAATTGTTAATAATTCCCCATGGTTGAACTCAGAATAAAAAAAACTTTCGAAATCTGTGAACAAATAATCAGGGCCGTATTTGGAAAAAAAGTTGTTGATTTCTCTACGAATACGAAACGTCGCGTGGAGAAATCAATATCACCACGTTAAATCTCATCAAGAGATGCCATGTAAAAGTATTTTTAGAGTTTTCTATATATCTAATAATAACGTAGAAAAACAAATAGATATTCCAAAAATTCACTTTCTTTATACAAGGTGTTTCTCAAGTACGTGTAGAAAATCCAGGAGCATGTTGCTGACGTCAAAATAAGAAGAAAAGTTCGTATAAATATATGTCCGAAAGTTATTCGTTTCTGAGATACAGAGTGTCGAAGTTGAATTCTTATTTTTGTTTTTTGTTAATAAATTTCAAAATAATTGTGATATTCAAATGAATTTTGGTATTTCGGGGTATTTTTCGATGACAATATCAAATTTTATGTTAGTTCATCTCTTTCGTGAGGGTGGCGGCACCTACATGTCGTTTGAGTCTTTTGAAAAGTCACAACTTTTTTGTGCGTACCTGTATCACGTTCTATAGTAGGAAAATAGTTTTCTAGAACACGTTCGTGTAAAAAACATATTCTTCTGCGAGCAACAGTTTTCGAGTTATTGGGATTTTCAATAATCGATGCAAGTAATTTGGAATGACGAAGAAGTAGGAATTCAAAATTGATTTATCAAGTAGGTAAGGAAAATTATTATTTTTTTATTAATACTGATAATAATAACTGTGATTAAGACCAAATAAATACTAAAACATCAGTTAGTTGAGGGAATTGATAAAAGTAATTGTTCAAAATGGCCAAAAAAATAGATACAAAGAAGTAAGAATCATCATTTTGCTACATTCCAATGTTGAATTGTTGAATGGAGGAGAATATTGAATGAAAGAAGAAAAATGCACTGACGTATCTTTTCTAACTGCTTAGAGTCGACTTACGAGCCCAATGGAATTAATTCAAATGCATCGATTGTTTCAAATCCCAATATCTCGAAAACAGTTGCTCGCATCGACCTCTACCAAGAATATACTTTTTACACAAAAATGTCCTAGAAATCTATTTTCTTACTATAAAACGTTATACAGGTACAAACAGAAAAGTTATGACTTTTCAAAAATTCAAAAGACATGTAGGTAGCGCCACCCCCACGAAAGAGACAAACTACCAAACTTCATTCGATTATCACAATTATTTTGGAATTTATTAACAAAAATCAAAAATAAGAATTCAACTTTGACACTCTGTATCTCAGAAACGGATAACTTTCGGACATATATTTATACGAACTTTTCTTCTTATTTTGACGTCAGCAACATGTTCCTGAATTTTCTACACGTACTTAAGGAACACCCTGTATAACTGAAAAACTAAAAACAATTGTGAAAATTTTCCAAAGTCGTTGGTATGATCATCAAAATGCGCAACTTGTTTCCCATTTAACCGAATCCGTTTCTTTTCCTGTTCCCGAGATCCCTATATTACCTTATCTTGGTTTCACTATACAGGGTGGGCCACCAGTAACGCCTCGGTCTCTAGAAGGCTAACCACTTATCTTCTTGGAATTCTTCCTCTCTAGGAAGTTGCATGTCAACATAGGCTACCATTTAAAATTATTTCGAAACATACAGGGTGTCCCCACAAACCATAAAACACTGAAGTTAAACTTTTTTCTATCGAACACCCAATATATTATTTCATTTTGAGATTCTCCCTTGTGAGCTGATTTCAACAATCCATCATACTTGGGGGTCTAGCAGTTATAATTACTGAGGTATAGGGTGTGAGAAATAGAGATTTTCCAAGTTCAAGAATTTTTTGTGTATAAACCATCCATAATTGGTCAAAACGGCTCACATGTCCCTATCTCAACTTTTGATCAACTATCTACTGACATTTAATTGAAACAAATACAGGGTGGTGCAGAATTCAGAATCTTGATCACCCGGTATATGTCCCAATTAAATATCAGTAGATAGTTAATCAAAAGTTGAGATAGGGACATGTAAGCCGTTTTGACCAATTATGAATAGTTTCGACACAAAAAATTCTTGAACTTGGAAAATCTCGATCTTTCACACCCTATATTTCAGTAATTATAACTGCTAGACTCCAAGTATGATGGATTGTTGAAATCAGCTCACCAGGGAGAATCTCAAAATGAAATAATATATAGGGTGTTCGATAGAAAAAAGTTTAACTTCAGTGTTTTATGGTTTTTGGGGACACCCTGTATGTTTCGAAATAATTTTAAATGGTAGCCTATGTTGACATGCAACTTCCTAGAGAGGAAGAATTCCAAGAAGATAAGTGGTTAGCCTTCTAGAGACCGAGGCGTTACTGGTGGCCCACCCTGTATTTTCAACTGTTTCATCTGAAATGAATTGGGAAAATCGACTAATGGTATTCTTCGTGAACAAAAGTGAAACACTTGTCGTAAACACAATTCTTGAATAACTGGGCAAATTAAAGAGTTCCGAACGATATCTCAAGAAGACTTCAATGAGCTGTTAAAATAATTATCATTCAAATCGGCAAAAGATTTTTTTTCAATGTGTACCGGAACTTTTTTGCAAAATCTGTAAATGGTATACATACCTACTAATTTTTTATTTAAATAGGAAGAAACCTGTATAGGCTTCTGTCACATGAATTCAGAAACACCCAGTAGTGTTAATGATACTTATCCGAGTACTTATCACTAATCCCTACATGTTTTTTCATTGCCCAAGTTTCGTCCTTTGGTTTGAATTCAACCTACCTTTCGATTGACTTTTTTTGCATTTCACGAATGGAACTCATTCGTAATCTACCTATTTTTACGCAAAATTTTGAAAACTCCTTGGGATGTATGATAAATCTTTAGGAAATCCCGGAATTCCTTGGGAAGTCCGGGTAGTCTCTGGGAATTCCTCAGGTAGTCCCAGGAATTCCAGGTAGTCTTTGGGAATTCCTAGGAATTCCTTGGGAAGTCCCAGGAATTCCGGGTAGTCTTTAGGTAGTCCCAGGAATTCCGGGTAGTCTTTGGGAATTCCTAGGAATTCCTTGGGAAGTCCCAGGAATTCCGGGTAGTCTTTAGGTAGTCCCAGGAATTCCGGGTAGTCTTTAGGAATTCCTAGGAATTCCTTGGGTAGTCCCAGGAATTCCGGGAATTCTTTCAATAAAGGAAGTCTAGTGTACCCAATTTCAGCCCGTGATTTACCCCTCGGATGTACCAATGAATGATTATTATGCTGAATTATGGTAAGTTAAGTTATGGTCAAGTTAATGGAAAGTTAGTGTCGATTTAACATGAGTTATTGTCGTTAATGTTGACGTAATGTTAAGTTGATGAAATGTCAAACAGAAAGTGAGAGTAAGATGTATCAGTAAGTTCTTAAAATTAATATCTGATACGTATCTGAAACAACAACATAACTTTCCAGGATTTCAAATGGAAATTTTATAGTATAACACAATGAACAGGCTGGCAAGTATTCTTGTGGTCGCCTGGTATGATAGCAATATCCTATTAGCATTCTAAAAACATCAATATTTAATACTGTTGGTAATTTTCGAAAATATTCTACATTTTCCGAGACATTTACTTCATTATCAGCATTAGCCACAAACGAGGTCACAAATTAACATTCATATTTCATTTACATTATCATCATCATCATCTACCACATTGTATGTATATCAACCTAACTTCAGACAGTTAGATCATGATTCATAATAATAATTATGCATTTTATTTAAACATACCTCACTGTCTCTCAAATTCGATTGGATATTTTCTTTATCGCTATGAGTATCAGCTCCATCAGTTTTTTCTTGAACCTTTAAATGAAAAATACAAATAATATACAGTGTGTGCGATTTCAACCCGCAACTCCTTTATAATTTGGAAAACGTCGGCCGAGTTTCAAAAACAAAAACTCCATAATATAGTAGTCAACGAGATTTCTTCGAAAATATGGACAATTTTTTTCGAAAAAAGCTGAAATACCCCCATAAAAAAATTTTAACGCAATATCTCATATAGGGTGGCAAACTTTGATATATTTGATGCGAGATTTGATGTTTCCATTCACACTATATCAAAATCTAAGGAGTTGATTGAATCGGTGTCAACCGAAAATTGATAAAATTGAAGTTGAAAATTTTTTTTGTAATGATCCATATCCATTTTCCTGGAAGGAAATTTAAATAATAGTAACTAGTTGGAAGAAATATTCTCCGTGCATATAAATATTCATTGTCATCTCAAATTTCCTCGCAAATTTCCCTTCAATTTCAGAGAGTATTTGGCTGTCATTCTATTTTTATCATAATCGACAGCTAATTATCAATCGAGACGATTTGCGAAGTTATTGTCTGGTGGAGTGAGTGAAAAACGGTTTACTGGAGTTTTCAAAATGGTGAACCACAACTTCTAGTTTTATTGATTTTTGGTTGACCTAGAAACATCTACCTGTAGAACTTGCAAAGATGAAACTTCGTATCTAAGTATTCTTCACTGAATGACCATCTCACCGGTTATATAACTCCTTAGATTTTATTACAGGGTGAATCGAAAAAAAGCGTGAATTACGAGGTGAATTCTGAAATTTGCCATTGTATATCTAACACCCTATATAAGGTTTCACGTTAAAATTTTGTATGGAGGTATGAGGTATTTTTGTTATGCCTGAATCGGATAGACAAGACACTGATTCGAAAAAAAATCCTAATAATCGTTTTTGAAATTTTGACCCCTTCAACAAACAAGAGTAGGTAGTAGGATTTCTCCAAATTTTCGAATAGAACTCGTTGATTATGGATTTTTTGTTTTTGAAAATCAGTTGACGGGTTCCAAATTAGGAGGGTGGAGATTAAATCGCACACACTGTATGCAACCATTGCTTCATACTCGGCCTTATACATTCAATTATTGAAATTATTTCCTACTGAATGCAAATCGTGAAAATGAAACTGTTTCCTCGAAATTATTTTTCATTACAATAAAAATAAATAAAGGGAGTTACCTACATTATACAGGGTGTTTGGTACACCCTCCTTTTCTCCTTTGGTTTTCTAGCCAATACCTGGTTTGATTGGGTTATTTCAAACGATTAGGAATATATACACGATCGAAGTTTCCATAAGCTTAATGGGTGTGACGGCGCAATTTCGAATCTTTTTTCTCTGTCATACTCATTGAGCTTATGGAAACTTCTAACGCGAATTTCTTCGTAATCCTTTGAAAAAACCCAATCAAACCTGGTATTGTTGAATTCGTTTTACGTTATAATAATCTCTAACCGATTATGGAATGAAATATAGGGTGTTCCATTTGAAAATCGAAAATTGATGTCATTTCCATAAAAACCGGAAGATGAAAAAAATCCAAAAATGTGAGCATATTCATTCCAAATTTAATGAGTCAGTGTCACCCGGTATACTCTTATACACAGTGTTACACTCTTCGAGAAATCATCGCTTATAAATTCGAAGTTGGATATATTACAAAAATAGTTTTTTTTTATTCTAATAGGAGCCCATAAGAACCCAAAACATGTTTTTCACATTTAGATCCCATTACGTGTTCAATATGGATGATATACGTTTCCAAATTTATAAGAAAAAAGAGAAAATCAGGTATAATGTTTGAAAAACGATAATATCTCGAAATTCATAACACTTTGTATAATAGAATATATGGTAAAATAATATGTTCCAAATGTTCTCAGATATAGGTCGGTGAACCAAACACCCTGTATAGTCCTCAACCACAGAATAATTTCAATTCAGTTTGCCTGGAAAGAGGATATTTAAGATTTATTTAATTCAGATGAAGTATTTTATTTTTCCAATTCATGTGCATGAAGATTTTCCATAAGAGAGATAGAAGTAATATGGTGTGCACTAGCTGGTGATAAATAGGTTGATAACATATCAGAAAACCCGAAGAAAACCACAACTTGACCACAGTCAAAACCGCAGGGTTCTCAAGATATTGGAAGTTTTATATTAAATTCAATTCCTATTTTCATGTTTCAAACAAATAAGCGCTAATAAGGATCGTTTCATGTTAATAATTTTTTTCGATAAATATCACTAAATAGCAGTTGTTACAATCGTAATCGGCATACTTTTGATACCAGTCATTTACGAAGGGTCCAAATCGGAGAACATTTTTTTTAGACCGTGAATGACTGCTATGGAAATCCTAATATTTATTGAAAATAAGAATTAACATGGGGTTTTTACTGAGATCAAGTTGCGGTACTCTGATAGGTTATATGAACTTGTTTATCACCAGATGTCACCAGCTAGAGGATGATCCATGGTTTACCAGACACCCTGTATATTTTCTGCAATAAATTCACTATTCATGCACAACATTCTAGTTGAAATGAGTAGAATTCTTTTCAACATTGAATAATGAATAGACACAAACCTAGTCCAGAACCTAGTAATGACATCACAATACATTCCTTGATATACATTTCCTCATACATTTCCATTCATACATAGGTACCTAGTACCTACTTAAAATAGCAAATGAATACTTATAAATTCAACCATGCAAAGTTCATCTTCCTTCAACAAATAAAATAGGTCTGTAGGTAGAGGTATTATTTCAAGAACAGTTATTATTATTGTCAAAAATAAATATGTAGGTATAGTCATGATTATGAAGGATATAGTACAAGCGACCTAGTAGGAAATGACCTAGTCGAGGACCGTAGAACAAAACAAAAATAATGTGTATTAAGTTCATAATAGGTTTATTATTACACCTTATAAACCACGAATATAATTTATAGTTTACTCACATTTTCTGCATCACCAGCTACACCACTTCGTTTTCTCAAGTTCTCTGACATTATACTATTATGACAGAAATCTCACTGAATTTATTACTAACGAAAAACGAACATATACAAAATAATGGATTTGTATAATCAAATTACAAACTGGTTGATTATTACCGAAAGATCAATACATTTATCAAACCTGAAATGTTTACGCCACCTATAAAATAGAACGTTGAGAAGAGATTAATTATATTTGACCTGGAATTATTCGCAGGATACAATATAATGACTTCCAACTCATTAATGAAGTTAAAATACAAGAAAATTCAGTATTTTAAAGAATTTATCCCGGAAAACAAGTACCAAAGGCAATGCAACAACATTAATAACATTACTGACAGCACACTGACAGTACTGATTACTGAAGTTCATTGCTGAATACTGGCTCTACTGACGTACTGACAGATTGACTGACAGTGTCAGAAAAGAATGACAGGTAAAAACTAGAAAGAGACACAAAGCTACTGTTTGTCTGTTTGCACCTGATGTTTTTATCTTTGTTTATCATGTGTAATTGATCAAGGATAGATTTACATTGACCAATGTCAATTGTCGTTTGTCACTATCACTTGTGTAATTGTCAGCTGAAAAATGACAATTGACAAAGCAGAAAGCAGTAAAAGCAGACAAAACAAACGTTCATAGATGTCAATTTTGTCATGTTGATGTTTGATTTTGATTGTTTCTTGTTTCTATTTCTGATTTTCTGAAAATAATCTAACGATAAACTATAATATAGCGATAGCTAAAGTCATAAAAAAACAATTTATTGTATTTGATAAACGCTTGATTATGTTCAGCCTAGTTGGAAGAACCTGCTATTAATGTGAACTCAACAAAGAGCTTTCTGATGGATATGACTAGTAGTGAAAACGTTATATAAATATTCCAAGGTATTATCAAAGGTATCTATCAAACCTGTGAGATGCCCCAGCAGTTTATCAAGGTGAAAGAACACTCGGCTGCCCTTCCAAAAACCGCTTTTGCCAGTTCCATGAAAACTCCAGACTGGGATTCATCTTCGAATTTATCAAACTCTGTGGGAGATATATGCAGGATATGCCATTGTGAAGCTGATGCAGATAATCCACTTTTGTCTCCTTGCTTCTGCTCTGGCAGTTTGAAGTATGTCCATCAGACATGCCTCAGACAGTGGTTAGCTGCCTCAGATACAAGATCATGTGAACTCTGCAAGTTCAATTTCATTTTACACACCAAAATCAAACCTTTTTCAGAGGTGAGTTGACAGACAACAGTTTTGAGATGTTCCCTAGTGAATTATTGTATGTTTTATAGTTGATAGTCTGATTTTCTATGTGATCAGCTCAATAAAGAATCTGATTCAATTTGAAAAAAATCAGATGTAAGTAACAAAAAATACTTGGGTTGATAGATCAGTCAGTCAGTTACAGTTTGTAACAAGGTTTGTAATAGCTGTACCCATCTAGAATTATAAACACCCTGTAATTTCTATTCTGATCAGATGATTTATTAACATGCTGAAACACCTGGGGTGAAAGCCTGATGATGTTCTTGCTGGTGTTCCAATTAATCCATAAATGGGTTTACCAAAAAGTCATCATTCATGTTTTGAGAGATAGATACTATATCACAAACAATTCTAACAAGTTTGTAAATTATTAATAAATTTTAATTTTAAAAGAATTTGTTCACATGAAGACATCATGGATAGAATATGTATGTTCTCAGGTAGTTTTTTCATATACCAATGTACCAATGAAAACATATTAATTTTGATCAAAAGTTGTATATGATTCCTTAGTGGAGGATCCTGGAGATGAGCAATGTGGAAAGAAGAAGATTGCTATGTGCCATAATGTTTCACTTTGTAGCAGCTGTCTGTGTTATTTGGTCCTTATTTGTTCTGATTGATAGGGCTGCAGAGGAAGTGAGGAAAGGGCTAATTGGTAAGATATTTCAAATAATAAAAGAGTTGGAGAAGACAAACTATCCTATAATTATAAAGTATCCAAAATCACTAGGTACATACCTACCTTTTATATGTAGGTATATCAGATAGTGAAATATTTGAATTTCTCATAAGAGTTTCTGATCCTTAGCCAAGATAGGTTTCTTATTATGTATTTTTATAGTATAACTTCTAATCAATATGGAACTGAATTTCAAGGCTACTTGTACATTCTTGTAAAACACTCACTATTCAATTCTTGAATATCTCCAACATCAAACAGATATGCAATATCCAATTCTTTATGGTAGACAAACCAGATAATTTTATTTTTTAGCATGGCCTTTTTGGACCAAACTTGTAGTAGTATCTGTTGGATCTACTGGTGGTGTTGTATTCATGTATATTCAGTGCAGACAGTACTTACACCTTTTTTCTAGATGGAAAGCACACAACCGGTGAGTATATTTATTCCTGAAATTATTCATTTTGTTATTGGAAAATATTAATTTCATACATTACTGCAAATTGTATCTCATTCACATTCAAACTACAGATTCTGGAGCCCATAATAATTATTGTTCATATTTTATGTTTTCTTCTCAAAAATGTCTAAATATCTTTTTACTAATGTATCAGTATTCAGTCATCTAGAATTTTCCACTGTGCACTAATGAATATGTTAATTAAGGTTGATCTAGATAGCTGACCTCCTATTGATCATATTTCAAAATTTCAAAAATACCTATTTCCAAGATATCTATACTTTTATTGCCTGTTTTTTATGTTTGGAGAGATATCTGAATTTATGAATCACATCTGGAGCCTCATATAACAATAAAATTATGACTTTATTGATATATATATACACATACATACATACAGGATAACTGGAAAAACAAGCACCATAACTAAAAACAGAATAAGATGACCCACTAATTTCAAATTTCTCAACTTCACAACTCACTGGCAAAAAAACCGGCCAGCAAAAAAATAGTCAAATTGACCGCCCTGTAACTTTTTTAATTCATGTCTGATTCTGGTTTTTCAGAAAAGCTGATGGCTTGATCATTATATAGGGAAAATCAGGAGTTAGTCTCACCCTTAACTTCTTAAAGCTTTGTGGCAAAGATGAGTGACTTAGCTTCTTAACAGGACGGTTTTTTATTGACGTCAATATTTTTTTTTCAAGGAGAGATACAGGTGTTTTAAGAAAGTTTGTAATTTCTCAATTTTTATTAACATATTTGAGAACCATTCTCCAACCTTTTGCATCATCATGTTTTTGTCCCTCCTCAACACAATGGTTCTTGAATCATAAGAAAAGGTACAAGTGTTTTAAGAAAGCATCGAATTTTTAAATTTTCATCAACAATAATTTAGAACCTATAGAGTATCTTTGGGATGAACTCCATAGGCTCAATCAAGCCTTCTTCCAGCCTTGTCAGAGACTCTTCAAGAGCTATGATTCACCCTTCAATAAGACTGGGGCAATTCCTCATAATCTCTTGAATGCTGTAATTCAAGCTTGAGGAGGGCATACTTGTTATTGACTACATCTAGGAGCTCTGCCTATCGTTTGTTTTTATTAATTAAGGTTTCTGAATGCAAAAAAAATAAGTGATCTCAATTTTTAGATGTTTTTTCCAAAATTAGTTTCATGTAGGTTCTGCAAATTAAAAAAATCCATACTTTCTTAAAACACTTGTATACTTTCTTAAAATGAAGATATTGACGTGAATCAAAAACCATTGTGTTACCAAGGCATCACACTTCAATTGAGAACATGATGAATCTAACTCTAATCACCCACTTTTGCCATGGGTGTTAAGAAGTTGAGCATGAATAAATAGTACCTTTTGTTTTGCCTTGTATAATGATGGACCCATCAGCTTTTGTGTGAATAAAAATTCAAGCATGAATCTAAGATTTGGTCGGAATTTCAGCAAAATCGGACACAAATTAAAAAAGTTACAGGACGTTCAATTTTGCAATTTTTTTTGGTGGCCGTTTTTTTGCCGACGAGTGTACAATACCTATCGGGAATATTCATAATCACTTGAACGTGTTACAGAAGAGTAATGAAAGGCATTTTTTTAGTATAATACTCGTTCAAAATGCACCCGAGAAACTACCCCCATCCCCTTCCCCATACTTTGAAAGGGATACCAGGCAGCCAGTTCCTACTCAAATAGTCACCATAGCTGAGTACAATCAGCCCTCTTCTGTGACCAATTCCAATTCACAAAATGACATGCAGATGTGTTATGTCTTTGAAAATGAATGTAAGGTATGTAGCATTATGAATATTTATGGAGGTTGTGATGAAGAAATGAAGAAATTAATTTTACACTTGACTGAATTTGTGTAGGTGTTGCTTTCAATCGTTTTCAAGACTCAAAAGTAAAGTGCTGAATGAGAGACTGAAAGAAAGCAAGGTTAAAAGGATTATTATTTGAAAAAAATAAAATAAACACTGAATCTTGACAATGTTCGTTTTATTCAATTGAAGTGCTAGTACCAAATATCTAATTTTGCAGCTTTTTCCGTTCTGATGTGAACTACATTTTTATATACCCAGTATTTCTTTCAGTTTCATTAGATTAGTTTTCTCATAGGAATGAAGCATTTTCCGCGGTAAAAAGTAGCTTGTGTTCAAGGATAATGTCTGCTTCTAATGCTGAAAGAATGGGGAAGACCACTGATTTTTTAAAACGACATCATCCTGAACTCTTCACTGAAAAACTACCAGTGAATTAATTTCGAATTATTCCATTCATGCTAGGACGATGAAAAAAATAAATTAGAATATGTCTATTTCAAAACACACAATTCCTGCGCCATTCGAAATGGTGTCAATTCATTGGTGTGACTGCTGCAACGTATTAGCCCCAACACGCCTATTGTCCTTGAGCTGACCAAGCCCACTGCAACACTGCAGAATGGCAAGGTATCAGAGAGAGATAGCTACAGTTCGGGACTAATACGTCACGGCTCCACCTTCATATTTGGCTTTGGGAAATATCAAATGAAATATTATGCTGATTTCAAAACGCTATAAAATTCGATTCCCTTCAACTTCAACTCATAATATTGATTGTACATCAAACGTAAATCATGATTCGTTTATTGAAAGAGGTTTGCACAGATTTCTTTCCTCAGTGGTCTTCCCCGGAGCCTATTCAATACAAACAAACAATCAAATCTTTCTTCTTCATAATATTAGTAAAGATGAATATTGGAGGGTTTCCTTGTTCTTTTTCATTTTTTCTCCACCCTATATCTCAAAAAAAAAAAACGTTAAAAAGTCTATGTTCCTGAAAGTGAAGATTTCAACACTGTATAATATTTCAGGTAAAATGTTGCAGCAGCAGTTCGTCTTCGGTACAGAAAGCCGACGTTCATGTTGAAGATTTGTGTGATACGCCAAAATTCGAATCAGATGCCCCAAATTCTATGGATATGTCTAGAAGTAACATTTTAGCTTTAGATATCGAGTGCCCTAATAGTAGCAGAAAAAAATATTCCCTGCAAAATTCTCTAAAGACTGATGTAGTAAGAAACAGAAGCTGTGTTTTCAAATCTTTGCCTAACTTGAGTACCAGTAGTGAAAACTTATTGTTGTAAATATATTTTATTATACTGTGAATTGCATAAACGATTACAATAAACTATTTATTATTTGAACACATTCTTGTTTCAATGTTCCTAGTTCTGGATATTGTTAAAAAAAAATTTCAACAATATTGTAATCTATATTCTTGAAGAGTTTGGCCTGGAGAAGACCAATAAGGTGTTGGTTTTTGGTCCTCATTTCTCGAAACAAATTCCATATCTCGGAAACCATTGAGAATTTAGATATACCACATCTTAGGTATTTTTTCGCGAGTTCCCGTTGATCAGCCACCGGTAACGGTTATACCCCCACCAAAAAATAAACCGAAGACGGTTCATCCTTTGATTTCTCACGAAAATGAACCGGTTAACCGTTCAGATTTCTGTCAGCTGGGATTTTAATTGATCATATCAACATGATATATGAACATAATAAATGGACAGTTGCATTTTGGTTGCATGATCGTTGGCTCCGGCCGCTCCGGTGGCTCAACAAAAATCATCTCAAAATGTTCCCAACAGTACTGTTAATGATTCATGATTTTTTTGATTCAACTTCGATCGTACCTGTCCCATCCCAATCAACTTTTCGAAGTACAATTGAAGACATGAGAATGATGAGTGGATAAGCGCCAAAAGTAAATTTCCGAGAAAATCAAGAAAAACGTGTGGAAATTAGAGAATTTCGTTTTTGGTATTCTTTTGCCACATGGTATATTAATCAACTAGTTTGACATAAGTCGGATAAGTAGAAATTGAAAAAAAGTCGAAAATAATATCAAAATTTTGAAAAAACTGTTTTACACTTATCCACGTATCATTCTCATTTTGCTGAAAAGGGGAAAATAATGCATTCTGAACACAAAAAGTCAGTTTATCAGCAGAACATTACATAAAAAGACAACTGGATTCAGATTGGAACTTGAAAAAAATAAAAACTACTTATTCCACATCTGAATCACCAGAATATGACTCCTCCGATATGTCTACTGGAACTTCATCATTAGTGGATATATTAGATGGAATATACTTTCCCAAGTCGATGTTATCCTGTAA
Organism: Phaedon cochleariae; assembly: GCA_918026855.4. Taxonomy (NCBI): domain Eukaryota; kingdom Metazoa; phylum Arthropoda; class Insecta; order Coleoptera; family Chrysomelidae; genus Phaedon; species Phaedon cochleariae. The sequence goes on along the minus strand of OU896715.1, from coordinate 6,718,376 downwards.
TTTTTTTGGATTGAGTGGTATTGGATTATCATATAGATTTGGCAGAGGTTGATATTAGAATGATTTTAAATCAACGCCATTCTTCAGAGCAACAAATGTTTGAGTTGCTATACAGTTTTGATTTTCTGAAACTGTTATCTTATCCCAGTATACTTGAATGTTTTATATTTTGAGATTTAAAATGCTCCATCTTCATTTCGGAAAGTCTTCTTGAAATAGTCGTCTATTGTTTCTTTATAGTTTTCGACCATTGCTTGAGTTATATTAACTACCTGAAAATTTTTTGAGGCATATTTGCACCAAGTTAACGCCACTTTTCTGGAATGAAAAGGTATTCTCTTTTTTTTTAGTACAAATTATAATCAGTTCTACCAACCTTGAAGCAGATAAATCTTCCTGCCATCTCCTGGCGAATGGGGCAAGGTTACATGTTTCCTTTTCATTTCCAACGATAGAGCGATTTTTTATTAAAGAAGATCTGACAAAAAGTGAATTCCACCAAAAATGGTTGTTATCCACTTATATCATTCTCATGTCTTCAATTATAAAGCCACGATTTTCAGAAAGTTATTTTCATCCTAGAGTGAATCATATGGACTGGATAAATAAATATAATGATGTGGTATTTTTTCAGCTATTTCGAATAAAAAGAACAATTTTTTCAACGTTATTGACTGTTCAAGTTGGTGTTATTCTTCCATTTCTTGATTTGAAAAGTGAGTATAGTATAGGTATCTCAAAAGTAGTTTGAATAATTATAAATATGTTTACTTCTAATGATAACAATACTTTGAAAACAATGATACAATGTCACTTGTCAATTACTATAACCGCCAGTATGATGCGGAATCTAAAAAACAGTTCCCGTTTTAAAAATTGTGACGTCACTGATGCCGTCATCATCATACTCTCCCATTACCGTTATGACGCGAAAATGCAACAGGAACTGAATATCAGTTCTCGGTAAATCAACAGGATCTCGCGAAAAAATACCTAACTTGTAATCGTGTCCCACTAACATCAGAATAAAAATTTTGGAAAACATTGAATTATTGAAGGAAGATGCATTGATTATTTTAGAAAAATAATTCAATCACAAAGTTTATAGAGTTTGACTTAGAGAAGATGAAAGAATCGTTGGTTTTACTTGGAAGATCCAATTTTTGAAATTTTTCATAAAAGTATCTTGTTATAATAAATGAATAAAACAAAAACTTTCATATTTTACAATATATTTCCATAAAAGAATGGCTACTTATGATCAATTAAAATACAAAAACACTTATGAAGCATAATATCTAAGTAACTCCTCATCTTGAGGTTTCAATATAACTTTATCCTTAAGATTCACTATCCACCCAGGGTGTAACCCATAGAAGATCTGTCTGGGGTCCTTTTTCTCAACTAACATTTCATAGTTTGGATCATCCTCAATCTTTGGTAAGCTGTAACCAAATTTTTGTGCAAGTACTAGGCGTTCCTCAGATATTTTCTCTGGATCAGCCAGATAGCCTCTTTTGGATGGATCAGAATAATATTCCATGGCATCAGGGGGCGGCATCATCCTTCTGGGTATTGGAACACCTTGATAAGAATTATAGCCTCACATCATTATTCACTACCACAGTCATTTGACATTTGATTGTCCATGAACAGTAAGAAAAATATAGGTGAACCTATATAAAGACTTAGTACTGTTAGTAAATTAGCTCTGACTAAATAAAAAAGTAAATTGGCACTTTACTGGCTAGAAATTCGATAGGGACAGTAAAATACCTGATTTACTGAGTTACAGAAGAAGATGGTAATAAATCTACAACTTCACTGCCTAGTTGACAAATTTACATATTCTACTGATGTTTAGAGATAGTAACTTTTCAATGGTTTCCTCTTTTTTCAATGGTGAAATCAAAACAAATCTTTCTGCAACTATTCTTTGTGATGATTTTCAATAAAACCAAGCTGACATGTCAGTTTTCTAGAAGTTCTAGGACAAGAACGTGTTTTTAAGATACAGATGCTATGCTGCATAGGAACAATGGAAATGTCATAATCAAATTTGATGAAATTTGAAAATGATTTTTGCTATTGCAGAAAAAAAATTGATTGGAAGTGGCCAATTTGGAATTTTGGTAACATGAATGTTCTTCAATGACAAATGAAATGAACTAATATGCAAATTCTATAAATTTCTTTGGGTTAATATTATTTTTTATCAAACCTGACTATGGCAGAACACAAATTATGATTTGACCCAGATAAACACATACATAACATTAAATAAAATTAAAAGAAAATGGGATTTCATATGCAACTGGTAGTCTAACTAAATACAAATAATACTTATACCAGAGTTGCATTAACATTCACTCAGGCATGAATTCAGCACTCACCCCTTTCAAAGAACTTCTTGACATTCACCATAGCTTGCAGACTGTGTGGATCATAATACGCTGTACTAATAACTCCACCTGCTTTCTCTACTGCTGCAATAACCAATTCATTGGCCCACTGTACTTCCAGGTTGATTTTTGCACAAAAAATATCTGCACCTTCATCAGTCAATTGAACACCAAACTGTCTCTGGTCTGGAAAAAGCCTGTACAAACCAGTGTTCATGATTGCTACTAAATCTATGGGTTTTGACGTGTCAATTCTGTTTGTATCAATGAGTTTCTGTAGATCCAACATTGATAAAGGAGGGTACTGTCTTCGCAGGCTAAAAATAATGAGAAACAGAATATTAATAAATGGTTCCTACATCTCAGGATACTAATTATAACATTATTTTGATAATCATGGTGCTTACTGGTGGCCTCTATAGTAGGGCTCCCATGGGAACCGAAGGTAGAAAGGATTGTTTCCAGTTTCATAACCTAACCTCATGAAATTCTGTCGTTGGCCAGAGCCTTTGTTACCAGCTCCATGATAGTCTCCTCCGTGTTGTGCTCTACCTCTAGATCTTTTCTGGAACAGATAATAAGAAATTGGAAAATAAAATCACAAGTAATAATTAGGACTGCTCTCACCTTACCAGATCCAGGATTGTCTCTGATGTTGGCTAAACATACTCTAGGTAGATGCCGCATCAAATTGAGAGCCTTGTCTGTTGTTTTAGACATTGCTTTTTCAGCTGCGGATTCCTGAAAGTTCAATTATTATATATATCATCAAATAAAAGATTACAATTTCCGAAAACAATTTAGAGGTTATTTGCAGCTTACTCAAGACTCAAGTTCGTTTTCATTTATACTTGTTGGCTCCTGCTATAATGGCTAGCCGGCCATTCTACTTCTCTTTTCATCATTCATTTGAACTACCAGTAGTTCAAATTGCCGGTAGGGCGTAGTAGAGGCAAAATAAATGGCGCGAATCGAATATCGTGCTTACAGGGTGATTCACGAAGGTGTCCGTATCGTCGATTTCCTCACTATAATTATTATATTACGACACATTATATAATGAATCGATAAAGAGAGTGCTTCATTGAGAGAAATTAATGATACTGAACAAACAATTAACAGTTAGATAATTTGTTTCCAAAACCTGATTTGTTGTATTGTACATAAATTGAATGCGTATTATCGTTCTCAAAGTTGAAAAACCCTGTAACTCTATGTTGGGTATGATGAAAATAATCTATTTCAAATTATATTCTGCAAAAAATGTGAATCATATGATATGATGATGTTAATTCAATTTATTCACTTCCTCTACCTTTATTACCTGCTTATTATATCCTATATAGTTCCTGTAAAATTAAAATCACAAAATTGCTTGCCGATTCACTTTATTCAGTTACAAAACGATCGAATATAGGTATTCAATATAATTTGTGCCTATAGCATTCATAGCATTCAACAATAATTATCATTAGCTACAAATTACATTATCGATATTAACGATCAATTTCAAGATATTTGGATATATATATATACTGCAGCGATATGATGCAATAATCACATGAAAATGATTATATATAGGACCTACACAACTTATTAGGGTTTTGATCTGAAAATAGTATATCTTGCAATTTTTATTGCGTTTGTCAATTCAGAATATTGATGAACATTACAAAATGATATTTTCTGATGTATTATATTAAATAATATATAAGTAAGATTAAACTAACCTGGAACATGTATCAGTTTGAAAAATAGGTAGATATAGATACCCTATATGGGTACACTTTTACAATAATCATATCACATACAGGGTGATTAATCAAGAATGGGAAATCTCTAAACACATATATAGTGAATACTAAAACATTATAAGATTCAGCATATTATGTCTGTTAAGGATGTTGCCGGTTTTAGATTTGATTTCAAAATTTCTCTATAACTTTTCAAGTTTCCACAGCATGAACATGGAATTTTGTAGTTTCAGGTTTTCTGACATGAGAAGTATGAATTTGCAACTCATTTTGTGATTGCTCATAGAGGGCGCTAGTAACACTGTGTTACTTTGGAAAATTACATCATATCTTCTTTGTCCATTTGAATATTATCAGAATAAATGAAAAATCTGAAAGCCCGTTCAATTTCGCATGAAAAATGTACTCTTTTTCTAATTGTCCAGCTCCAACCGGTGTTGTGTTATTGAGTTAATGAAAATTTTTAAATATATTTCAGTGTTTAGGTATTATCTATGTATCATCTCTGTATCTACGAGATTTCCCATTCTTTTGATGAATCACCCTGTATATTGATATATAATAGTAACCTACAAATCATTGATAATGTTTCATACATCATAACTACAAAAATGTTAATTATTCTAATTAAAATATTGGTTTAAATAATTGTTGTTTCTATCCTCAATAAACAATAACAATTAATATGTGTTGAAAACTGTTTTCACTCAAGTTTTCGTCACTTATTAGTTCTCTTAACAGATACTTTGATTGCTCATAGGAACAGGAAAATCTACACTAGATAAAAGGTTTCCAAAATTTTCTAGCCAAGTATTAGAAAAACATGTTTCACGTTCTATATCTTTCTGGAGGAGGATCAGAAGTACCGAATTCAAATAGAGAATCTGAAAATCCGAAAAATTCCCATTCAAAAATGTCATGATTCAATCAGCATTTATTTGATGATGATGATAAGAGTTATATGTCAAGGTGATGAATTTGCAATAACCAAATTGGACAACTAATTTTAACAGTATAAGACCACTTATATATAGTGAGGGGTTAAAAAATGACACATTATTAAAGATTTCAAATATCGTAATTCATTACAAATTCACAAACCTATAATCAACAATTCTCAGCATACTTGGACTGTGATAAAGAAGCAAGATTACAAGTCCTAGAGTTTTATTAATTCTTTGATTATTTTCCATGGAAACCCCTTTGTTTGAATGCTTTTGACTTATCAAATTCGAAGAATGAATTATTTTAATCGAAAAGATTAGTTTTTTCATCATTTTGAAAGAAAAACAATCAACTCATGATTGAAATCACTTAGATTTTTGACATGTGAAAAAATTATCAAAGGTGATACAGTAGTCCGAGTCATGAAAGTTGAATTTTGCCGATAGAATATAAACGAGTTGTATTTAAAAAGATTATTTTTTCAACTAGTTTGTGTTACTATATAGTTTCGACTGTTCTATGAAAACGAGGTTCATCATCGAGGACGAACAATTGACTAAAACTACACATTGCTATTGGTTGAGATAACCAAAACCTTACATTTTTACAGATAACAAAAAAAAACCGTCAAAAACAAACTCCTGAATGAATGAATTCCTCCAGATTCAGTCATAAAAAATGAATAAGCACCTCCTATAGTGGCAGGTTCAGTATAATAAAATTCTTTTTTCGACGGCCTTTCGACAGATGGGACACTCGCTCATTTGGTCGCCGCACATTTGACAGAGGCCGTGTCCGCAGAGGAAGATCATGTTCTTCAGTCTGTCCAAGCAGACAGGACACATGGTCTGGAAAAAAATCATTACAAGTCAATAAAGGGCTATAAGAAACGGTGAATTTTTTAAAAATCATTCTTTATTTTTCTAGATTTTCTGCAACTTTCTTTCCTTGTTTCGATTTTTTTCGAGAAAATTGGGTTTTGATATTGAAATAGTAACTGAAAATTTTAGGGCCGGTTGCATGATCAGGAATCAACTCACTTGACTCATCAGCTAAAGAATTTATATATTCATTTATTCATTCACGTTACAAAAAATCAATTTCATTCGTGATTTGTCAGCAATACATGTAAAAGGGAATAGTAAAAAAAATACAAAAACAATACAAAATTACACTTCAAAATTATGATGGATGAAGCCTGGTCGCGATTTTACTAAATATAAACTATTGCAGCACAAGACACGCCCCCTACTACGGCATTGCAAAATATAATCGAGCCCAGCACAATCCTGCAAAATCTAATCTTTGACAGCACAACGTAGCTGATTCATATAAATAAATCGATTGAAAAAGTAGCACATACCACGTTATATCTCATCTTCAAAGTACTTTACTTAGGCAAAACTCAGAGACTATTTATCCTCAACGAACTAACCTATCCCTGATTGCAATATTTTTGAGGAAGGAAAACCGAATGGAGTGTAGAAACACATTGATTAATAATATATTTCAAAAGTTGAGTTCTTCAACAAAATTGAATGAAATGAGACTGTTTATCCTAAACGCACTAACCTATTTGACTTCAAATATTTTATGAAAAAGGAAAACCAGAATGAAGTAAAAAAACATTGGTGAAAAAAAAAAGTTGCAAAAAAAAGTTCGAGTTCACAGCGATTCGAACCATGAACCTTCAGACTGAAAGTCGACAGCGCTAACCAGTAGACCATTTGGGTGTATGAATTTACTGCGTACAAGAGATTGACAACGAGAAAGCTTCAGTTCTTGCGTTGGAGCACAGTATGAGATATGACGTATTATGGTGGGCGTGGTTTGTGCTAGCGTGCAGTATATTTAGGAAAATCGCAGCCTGGTCTCCAGTGATATAGGTGGGAATTTAGTGTGTGGAAGTTAATATGCTATACTGATTTTGGTTTTTCACATCTTCCTAATGATATGATCGTTGTCTCTATTCTTATTATTTATTAATTCATTTTATTTGCTTTAGTAAAGTCTACCTCAGCCTCCATGTACTCCCTCTCCGAATAGAAGCAGTGGGATAACAAAAACTTTCGGATTGTTCTTTTCAATATATGTATAGATGTTTCCTTAATATTTGCAGGAAGTTTATTATAAAGCTTAACATCTGTGGAGTTACGTTTTGATATCATTGAACGGTGTTTAGTTGTACGAAACAGATCACAATTTCTTGTTGTATAATTATGAAATGCATTATTTGTTTGATAATTATTTTTGTTTTCATGAATTTCCAGCAAACAATTAAGAATGGTAGAGGAAGTATTTCCTGATTTTTGAATAATGGACGACAACTCTAACGAATCATTAACCAAACAAGAATTACATCGCGATATTGTACCTGTTCTTTGATATCCTGCAGCTGCTGCTGCAACTTCTGAATATCGCTCGAACTCGTCGTATCCCTGCCGCCGTTGTTCAGCAGCTGCCCCTGCAGCCCCGCCCCCGCCTCGCTGGTCGACGGTTTCGTCTCCTCCTCCTCCGCCACGTCTGCCTCCACCTCGCAGACGGTGCCTGCCCCTCCCGAGCACACGCCCATGGGCACCATACGCTCGATCTGGGAGCGGCAAGTAACGCACTTCTTCATCAGCTGAGAGCAGCATTCGCATGCGCACATGTGGCCGCACGGTTTGAACAGGACGGAGGCTTTCTTGTCGGAACATACCAGGCATTCTTCGATCTGAAAATGCAAAGGTTTTATTTGAAAAGATCCGGCTCGGAGGACCAAGGTGTTCTGTGCTTGATAGATAGTGGACTGTATTTGTATGGATATGAATATGAAATAGAGATTGATATGAGAATTGCAAAAAGGGATGGTACCCGGACTGCCCGAGCACATATGGCCGCACGGTTTAAACAGGACGGAGGATTTCTTGTCGGAACATACCAGGCATTCTTCGATCTGAAAATGCAAAGGTTTTATTTGAAAAGATCCGGCTCGGAGGACCAAGGTGTTCTGTGCTTGATAGATAGTGGACTGTATTTGTATGGATATGAATATGAAATAGAGATTGATATGAGAATTGCAAAAAGGGATGGTACCCGGACTGCCCGAGCACATATGGCCGCACGGTTTAAACAGGACGAAGGATTTCTTGTCGGAACATACCAGGCATTCTTCGATCTGAAAATGCAAAGGTTTTATTTGAAAAGATCCGGCTCGGAGGACCAAGGTGTTCTGTGCTTGATAGATAGTGGACTGTATTTGTATGGATATGAACATGAAATAGAGATTGATATGAGAATTGCAAAAAGGGATGGTACCCGGCCTGCCCGAGCACATATGGCCGCACGGTTTAAACAGGACGGAGGATTTCTTGTCGGAACATGCCAGTCATATTCTTCGATCTAGAAGGAATAACATAAACATGCAGCCTTGAAGGTTCGATTTGAAAAAATCCGGTTCGAAGGACCATGGGCTCGATCTGGAAATGACACGTGACGCACTTCTTCATCAGCTGGGCTTTGTTTCCGATATACAGGGTATCAAAGTTTAAGATTTTTTTTGTGTTTTTCAAGTTTTTTCCTACATTTGTCAAAATAATGAATTGTGAATTTGGTACACCTGGTACATTTTGGGAACCCAATATTTGAGACTATCTCGCGTTCTTGAATACCTATAGGATGATACACTTTTGGGGTCGTGCAAACTTCGAAACACTGAATATCGGAAACGAAGTTTCCACGCATATGTTTATAGAAGATTTTCATTCATCTTGAAAAAATGCCTTCTATGAACTGTTGAAGTCCTGCTAGTAAAAACTGACTCACCCGATATACTCTGAATAATGGTAAGGAACAACAATGACCGTTGTAAGCCTTTAATGGAACGTTCCTGATACTCGTTTGACAAAATTAAGTTTTCTATTCGCGAGATTCAAGAAGTAGGCGACATATCTAGTATCTAGGTAACATAATACGAACTTCAAACTGGGGGAAAACAATCTGGTGTCTATGGATAAAGTGCATAGACTACATTGATAGTTCAAACAATTCAAACTAATTATGACGAGCAAATCAATTGACATATAAAAGGACAGCTACGTCCTGCTTTGCATGAACAAATACAAATCCATTGTTCTACAGGAGTTCCTCTGGACCCTAACTTCAATTTTACTTCATGTGGGGAAGATTTCATCGCAGAAGTTTGTAGACAAAGTGCAAAAATGTGCCTTTTGTTGAAGTCTTCTGCCTCACACAAAATCACATGATTGGCACGAGAACTGCTTCTCCTTCCACTACTGGTCGGCTTTTCCGTCTAAATAGAGCAAAATATCTGTCAAAAGAACATCTACAACATGCATTATTAGCGTTGATCGAATATTGAAAATTAATGCCAAGAAATTTGAAAACTCATCACTCTTATAAGTACACAAGCTAATGGCACTAATGGGATTGAGTGAGGATTGAGTTTGTTTTCCCCCAGTTTTGACGTGGTTTTGACATGGGACTATGAAAACCGAGCGTCACCGAGATAACTGTGTTATGGGCAAGCGTTGTTGCCCCACCCACTCGAGTATGGCATGTGTGGCAAACGATAATACCTGCGGTCGGACCGAACAAATGGCTCGCTCTTCGTTAAACTGCCCATGCACAGAATGCACATGGTTTCCTTATAAAAAAAATATTTTTGTTGGGCGTGTATACTCGCCTACCAGCTCCTCCTATCAAATTTTCAATGAATCATCTCTCACCTTGACTCTGCTGACCACCGACTCCCTGCAAATCAGGCACTTCTTGACGCGAGGCGCGCATCCCGTGCAGCAAGCCACATGCCCGCACGGCTGGAACAGCGCCTCCCTCTTGGCGTCCGAGCACACCAGGCACTCCTCCAGCGTGCCTCCGCCCCCTACGTCCTCCCCCTCTCCCTCATCCTCCTCCTCTCGAGTGTTCTGGTGCGGGCCCATGTCCATCTCGCCGCTCTGCTTGTCCTTGTGGCATTTGGCGAGGGTCTTGCAGAGGTTCGGATCGGGACAGAGGTCCAGCGGCGTTTGGCCCTTCTTGTTCTTGATGGTGAGGTCAGCGCCATTGCCTAAGAAGAGAGCAATTTCAGTAGGTATGTCCAGGACCCACCAGGGCTGCCTTTGCCCTGATATAGGAAAACATCTCATCTCTACATTGGACATCAACCCCTCAGTTACTTTCAACTCTATTCCACAAGAAAGAAGAAAAAAAATTAAGATTGTGATGAGGAGTACCATCAAGCATTGTGCATACCGCAAAAAGCACGAATCAGGCTTATAAGGAGTGTTGCAGACTATTAGTAGATAGGGCACTCTGGGAATGACCTCCGACATAATGCCTCAAACGACTTATGCACTGCTTTATACCGCCCTACATCTGAATAGAGATGACTGGTTCCTCCTACTACTAAGAGCCGATAACTGTTGATTCACAGATGGTTCAAGAACGCCCTAAGGCTCTGGTGTAGGTCTGTACGGTCGCAGACAGCCGTATTCCAGGCGAAAATTCACGCCATTGAGTAATGTGTAGAGAGACTGGAGGAAATCAAACTCACGTATAAAACAAGTAAAATATTATTCTAGAATAGCCAAGCGGCTCTGAAACCACTCAACTCGTACCGATCATTATCTTTAAATTGGAATTGAACTGCCAAAAAATACTCTCCACAATAGGATGACTTAACAAATTGTCTGATCTGAATTCTTGGTCACTGCGGCTTCATTGACAGGTGGAATATGAATTGGTGTAAGACAAAATGGACACTTAAGGGTCGCAGAGGAGGAATGAATAAACCAACTCACTCTGAACCTAACCTAACCATCAAGCAGATGGGAATACTTATGTAAGTCAAAAAAATTCACAAAAGGTAAGTATTAGAGCGCAAATGTCTGAAAGAGTCGTTACAGAAATAAACCTCTACTAGGTGGTCTTTTCAGGCAGAACTCAGTCAGCCAACAGATATACAGTCATCGTTCTATGTTCCGGGATATTCCGGAGTAGAAGAAAATGAAGCAGCGGACTGTATCAGAAGAATTTGGAGAAATCAAGCAAGAAGAAGTTATACAGGCAGTAGACATCTGGAAAAATCTCCAAGGTGTCAGACAGGATACATATAACCAGAAGAAATCGGAGGCATATATGTCAGTCAAAGCAAAAATAAACTCCGTATACCAACGTGAGTCCAAAGAGGGCACTGCCGGTTGGAAGGGGAAGCTAGGCTTAGAAAAAGTTATACAGATGTAGGTTCAGCGGGTGAGAGAAGGAAACCTCTATCCACATACTTACGGAATGTTTCACCCTACAGAACCCAAAGGCAAGAAACTTAGAAGTACACATAATAGAGGAAGAGGAGCTATCCTACCTGGAACCACCTCATATACTGACATTTCTAAATGAAAATAGGACTAGAAAAATTGCTATGGCTACGGAGAACAACCTCATCGGGTATGGCAAAAGAAGGGGACCCAAGAGACGTTTTAGGTCGTAGTGTATTCACCCCTTATGCACACATTACGATACAACAGGTAGAACCATCTACAGATGGGTGACAGTGAACATTTTTGTGATTGTCGGTGTACAGTTTTTTTCCTTACCAGCTAGGAAGCAGGCGATGCTAGCCGAGGATTTCTTGTCGGAACCCTGGGTGCCGAGGCCCATCAGCAGTTTCCCCACGTCCTGCACGTCTTGCAGCTGACGCAGCTGCGACAGCGTGTGGTGGCGCAGAGCTTCGTGTAGCGGCGTGTCGCCATCTTTGTCGGCGATATTGAGGTTTGCGCCCTCTCTGACTAACAACTGGAAATGATGAAAAGAATCTCAAAGATACTTATGGCATATATGTTATGTGATTTATTTGAACCAAGTTAACTGTGTAAGTGTTGCTCTGGGAGCGTGGAATAGCAATCAGTGAAACATTGTGTGTTGAGGTTAATTAAAATAAGAATCTTGTAGTTACAATTCTAAGGAACTATCATATACTGAGCTGCTAGTTGCACATTCTTGATACCACTCGAAGTGGCGAGGCATGTTATGAAAAAAATGTTTTTCACAACCTCCTTCACCGATTCACTACCACATACTTGTCTTTCAGTAGGTATTCCAACTTGACGCATTAACACAATTTTTAAATATGGACTTTGTCCCTCTTCTGCCCAGGGCATTTAGACCATTGGCAGTTTTATATAAAGTTAAAATTTCCCTATCATTGTCCCATCTTTTACGATGATCGAATATCGTAATAGCCAGTGGAATATTGAATACGGAATGCATGAAGGGCAATACAACATATTCATTCAAATACTATTTTCGTTGGTTCTAGGTTATAACTTATGAACTAAAGTTCTTTTTTGATAGTTTTTATCAGTATCAGTATTTCGTTTCGCGCCCCATTTGAATGATAGTAGTAAAATGATCCCCAACTAACGTCAAAATTACTATAGGTGAGTAGCAATCTTACTGTTAGCCTCCAACCAATCCCATGAATTCAATGCCAAGTACTACCCACACCACGCCCCACTTCTGAGAACCCGCCCAGGCTTTGATTATAGTAGTGGGGGGATTCCTTAACTGCCGTCGCGACTACTATAAGTTCCTATCAGCATCTATTAGCATCAACTCGGTATGCATACTCACTCTAACAATCTGTGTGTGCTGCCGTTCGACAGCAAGATGTAGGGCAGTTTGCAGATTGACGTTCTGCAGATCCATGTTAGCTTTGCCATTCAATACGAGCTGCTCGGCAACTTCGACGTGGTTATTGAGGGCAGCCAAGTGCAGGGCGGTGTAGCCGTCGTCTTTTTTCTCGTCCACTATCCAAGGTCTGGGTAGTTTGGCCAAAAGAATCTTCATTGCACTGAAAAGGAAAATAGTAGATATTAATTATGGTATATGTTCATTAGCGATGAAACTATACAGAAGACGAGTAAGCGTGAAGTGGTACGGGAGTATTGGCCTATACTTCATCTACAACTCAACCCTTGGCATAGGAGTTGACACATATATCTTCAGTATATTAGAGATCATACAGGGAGCAGCAAGAAGTGATTTAGTTTTTTACAAGATGATCCAACAAGACGTGTAACACGGACATCTAGTATATAAGAAGTATTAGAGTTGTGGAATAAGAGAAGTATATTTCAGAGTGTATATAAAATTTCACAATATTTATTCACCCACCATACACCAAATACAGTTTTTTATGAGCATCTATATCTTGAAAAATGGTTTTATTAGTGAATTCCCCATATCATCCACTGTATAAGAAGGGCCATTCTGCGAAATATATCAGGATACTCTATGAAATAAACGAGCCCTTTTAAGGTCGTTGATCTTTGGGGAAGGCAATAGGCCGCCATGCAATATCTTCAGCACGTTTAAGCTTTCAGTGACGTATCAATGTTCAGGGTATTGGGTATTTGCTCTCTTCATTCAATTTGTACTTATTTGGTATTATTTCGATCATAGATTCATTCCAAATTTTTTGGTCTAAATTTTAATATATAGCAACAAAGAAATGATTAAGTTTGAGTAATTTTTGTTTCCATTTGCTTTACTTATTACTATAATTATGCAAGTAGGTATCAAATAGCTGAAGTATGGTGGTAATTTTGAATGTAAAAATGGTGGTGATAAGAAGACACAATTGCATTAGGGCATTACATATCACAACTTGTGATTATGAAATCTCACCAATATTTGGACAGTAGAGATAAATGTAAGCGATATTGAAACGAAATTTAGAAGAGCATTTAATGGAACCAAATAATCATTCAAAATCTGGTTGGTCAAAAAAACAGAAGTTAATTTTTGGTTGTCTATACGAACTAGGCCTTCTACGTCACTGAAAAGTCCTACTTCCATTCTGTGCTGACATTTTGTTCGGCCCATAAATACCGTGACATTGATTCCAAAACCTTTTGTTTTATTGTTCCACAAATAATAGGGAAAGAAGAATATGAATATCTGCTTAGTCAACGAATACATATTTTTCAACCACTAGCTCCAAACGAGATATCAAATTTTGCATGTCATCTACAATAAGAGCTGAATTGATCGTTTTTCTTAATTTGTTCAAATCTATGGTTCAAGTAAATTATTCTCCCGGATCACACAAAGGTATCGTATACAGTGTGTCCCGCTTTTCATGAATACACCCTGATATATCAGTTATTAATGATACTATTCTCTTGACATTTTAGTGGTGATTGTATGTTAGAACAATGTAGTATTTAGCAGAGTGAAAAGGCCATTATTCGGAGAAAGGATATTAGGGCTCATTTCAGAATCAGCATCTCCAAAAACCCAACAATTCATATTTTCGAAATCTCAAAAAGAATTCAAAATCCCGCTTTTCATGACTATTCACTATGGTGATTGTATGTTAGTTTTCTTACGTACAATCACTATCAAAATTTCAAGAAAATCGCATCGTTGATAACTGCGATATTTGAGGATGTTGTTATGAAGAGCGGGATTTTGAAATATTTTATTTCAGCTCTTGGGATCTTGAAAATATGAAGTGGGTGGTTTTTGAACGTATTTGAAAGAAATTTGAACTCATTCTTTGAATCTATCAAATCTTAAGAATGAATTAATAGATAGATCAATGATCAGAAACTTTATTGCCTGTGCTAGAGTTTAATATATGGTATGTTTAGGCAATATATCATGTAGAGTGCGTATCAAAATAATTGAGCTTTAATGGACGACAGGGTTGCACTCTAAGGATGTATAGTGAAAACATAGATCTGTGAAATACTCGTTCCTATATAAGGAGGAACACCCAACAATTCCAGAAGTTGGGTATCGAAAAAAATGAACAATAACCCTTGGAAAATGTTTATATTTATTTCTATAACAATCAATCTTCCATAGCACACTTTTTTTCAACAGAGAATTCTGTAAACTTTTCTTTTTATAATAATGTTCTATTACGAGGGGGATGCAATAAATTATAATTTCATAAAATCCTAATTGTATTAGTACCTACCAAAGTTTACCTAGATTGTGGATAGAAAATACGAAAAAAGTTCACCTTTAAAATGAAATAGTTGCATGGGTACACAACCGAACAAATCATTATTCAACTAGGAAAAAGCCAAAATACTCAAAGTGGAATAAAATTGTTACGCAGAGGGAGAAAGTCATTATACCAGACTAGTTCATCAAATGAATGAAAATTATAGATAACGAGAAAAACAACAACTTTCCTGGTTATATACCACGCGGAACATTGAATTACATCCTTCTATGCAACGATTCGTGAAGATGAATACGCCCTAGACGGCGTTGTGACCATTCCGCAGTGGTTGACCGCCTCGTGGGTATTAAAAATGCTGAGAAGTGTATACGTTGGGTCAGGGTCACAACAGATGGCGGTCATGAATGCCATCTGGGGACACCCAGACTATTAACCCTATGCCTCTGGAGTAATAGTTCGTGCGCAGTGCCCATTGTAAGATACACGTCATTATATTAAAAGGAGAGGTACTTCAAAAATCGTCTTTGTACAGATTCTACTAAATCAATATAAAAGTACCAAGTATAGTGGCAAGCAAACTGTAAAAGCATATTCTATTTAGACCTTATAACTGTGTGAAGGAGAGTTGTTAACGTTGAAACTTGGTGAAATTATCATTATATCATGATGTTGGTCTAAATTGCCAAATCCATTGCGAAAAACGGAATGCATTTTCCGAATACAACCCTGTCGTTCGATAGAGATAGCCGATGATTATTCGGTAGGCAAAGGCTAGACATCAGACATACTAATGGTATTACTCAAGTGGGAGAGCCACTGATGATGTATAACAAACAATATGAACTCTTGTTCTTATAGATCCAATGCTCGGTTCAGATTTTTACTCAGCCCATAGGCGTCCTGAAAAAAAATATGGAAACGCCATCTGTGCAATTGGATGATGTTCAATAATTAATGACAGGTTTTCGTTATTGACTGGGTTAAAAAAAATCGACAAAAAACGAACGCAAACAATGCAATATCTTTCGTCGTTCGCCATCGAAAGATGAGTCATCAATCATCATTCGCACGCAGCTTTCCGACTCAAACGATGAAATAAATTGATGGTTATAAACGGAACAAAAATGTGAATGTTTACTCATGGGGCCTGGATTCGTCAATATATGAACGTGTATGATTAGAGTATATGCTGAATAAACAAGCTTTATTAGCAAAAATAACAAAATGCAAATATTTTCCATAATTTCAATGTGTTTCTCCAGTGGATACATACAGGGTGTTTCCGAAATTGGGGCAATAAATGAAATGGATGATGGAAGACAAAAAAACAAAATGAATATTTTGGAAGATATTGAAATATTGTAAATCATTGATCAGCGGTTAATAGCCCAACCCAAGCGTTTTCTTTCGGCGAGATCACAAGCACCAGAAGTAGGTACCAAGGACTTTTGCAATGTTGCCGGACGCTGAATAATAGATAATAGATGTGAGTTGTATGGTAGAGAGCTCATTTTTTGAAAGATCCTTAAATTTTTTTTTCTGAATTATATTGTCATCATGAATACCATATTTTTAATTATTCGCCTTCAGAATATTCCAAACAATGTGTCACAGACTATCGACTGAAATTCTCTTCAAGGTTCTACTACAGTGAAATTTCAAATGCATTGACATTTTGAGGCAAATCATCTGATTTGTTCTCAACAGAGATACCTATATTGAAATGATACTTATATTTTCATTGATAGAGAAGACGTGAGAACATACCAAAATTTTTGAGAGATAAAAATGTTATCTCATCGATCAAGCGACAGACAGTATTGATCGAATTGAGAGTTTTTGAAATATGGATATTTTAGATTTCTTCACATATTCGAGAATAACGAATGAAATACAGATCAAGCAAGCATGTGAATCTTGAAGGCTTCCCTGAAGAAATGCCCAATCTGCCGAAATCGGAAACAATTCAGGTATGCGTACCAACCCAAATAACCCACCGTAAAAATGTTCTTCTTCTTGATGACATCTATTACATCTTTATCAGTTCCCAGGAGCTAAAGTTCAACTTTAGCTCCTAGGAACTAAAAGTGTTGCCTAGCAACATACCTATATGTTTGTGTCAGTAATAGAAACGTCATTTCAAGGGCTGATTTTGATATTACAATGGATGACTTTTGTGTCGGTTCCAGAAAAATGAATTTATTCAGTACTTTACAAGATCATTATATATAAAAATTGTGATCTTGTTCCCGTGACCCCCACTGCCGCTAGGGCTGGATTTGCCCTTGAATTAGATATACCATTTTGAACTGCGAGACGTAAAAAAAACTAATTTTCTCTGGTACGCCACTGGCCCACATAAATGTTTTTAATTGGAGCTGTACGGAATACACACAGACAGACAGTATTCGCTTATTTAGTAGAGGTCTTGTAACACACTACTAATTATTCGAGAGTGAAAATGTGGGTTCCTGGTTCTCCAGATTTAGTAATTATTTCGACACAAACATTGTGGTTCGTTTGCAAGTTTTGAGTGCACTAGAATACGTAATCGACTATTCGAAGACAAAAAAAACTAATAAATTGTGTACTTAGTCATTGTTCGTGACGAAAAATGAATGCATATTTTCTTTTCATTTATTCCGCTGGTTGATGAACTGTGAGGATTTGAATAATGGAATAGTTATTGTGATTAAAAAGAAGTGCCGTCTATTCGCTCATTAAAATGCATATTTTCGTAAGTAAAGTACAATATCAAACTACCCGAGTACCCACTCAGTTAGGACCACTTTATGAAAAACTTTATGACTTAAGATTTATCACCTAAAATTTAAGGCTTATGACTTATGACAGATGGAACATGGAAATATCATTGGTTATGTTATAAAACCATTTAAGAGCAATGATTTTACATTATAGTATATTATGTAACAAGTGTTATAAACGTCCTTTCAGTAACGAGTATTTTAAGTACGAGCGGAGCAGAGCAGAGCGTAAACTCAAAACCTCAAACTCAAAACCTCAAATTCAAAATCAGAAATTCAGTAGTGAAATAGCATTCGTATGAAAACAGAAAGTAGACAATCCGATTCAGCTTTTTGTGCAAATTTCAACTATGTAAGCATATATGATGGAAATTCGAAAATACAGGGTGTTCTTTTTCGGGCCCAGAAATATAATCAATTTTCGTTAATTCGGACCTGGATTTTTCTCGTGAATGATAGGTGAAGGGCTTGGGTAGATCAAGGAGAACTCGTGTACCAAATTCCAAAAAAATATACTGGGTGGTTCGTGATAATATTATTCGATTGGGAAAACTCAAAACATTATTTTTACCTATCCAAATGCATAAAACCTCGAATTCAAAATCAGAAATTCCTTTGTGAAATTGCATGTGGGAAAATGAAAAGTACACCATTCGGTTCAGCTTTTTGTGCACTTTCCAAATATGTAAGCGGATTTTGAGAATTCGAAAATACAGGGTGTTCTTTTTGGGGTCCAGAAATATGATCAATTTTCGTTAATCCGGACCTGGATTTTTCTCGTGGATGATAGGTGAGGCGCTTGGGAAGAATGAGGAGAACTCGTGTACCAAAGTCCAAAAGAATATAGTGGGTGGTTCGTGATAATTAATTGTTGTTATTCGATTGGGAAAACTCTAAACATATTATTTTTACCTATCCAAATGCATAAAACCTCGAATTCAAAATCAGAAACTCCTTAGTGAAATTGCATGCGGAAAAATGACAAGTATACCATTTACTTCAGCTTTTTGTGCACTTTCCAAATATGTAAGCGGATTTTGATAATTCGAAAATACAGGGTGTTCTTTTTGGTGTCCAGACGAATAGAACAAAATTATCAACTTTTGTTAATCCGGACCTGGATTTTTCTCGTGGATGATAGGTGAGGCGCTTTGGTAGAAAAAGAAGGAATTGTTTACCAAATTGCAAGAGACCCTACAAATATTCAGGGCCACCTTGATGAGCTCTACCCACCGTTGAAGTTTTTCCGTTTCCCAATGGGACACCCTGTATACATCAACTTGTCTTCATTTCCCCTATTCACCATTTAGCCATGTGAGTGTCCTTATGAATCACCCTGTATATACATGCAATGTGAAGGAAAAAAGTAAAACATTATAATCTTTTATACTTACAACCTACAACTACAACTATAGGCAATACATGGGTTTTTCGACATAATGGCCTAGAATTAATTCATTAATGGGATGTTCTTCTTTCAAATAAGTATTCTTGATATTTTCAATAATGCTTATTGTTCAGTTTTAAGCTGTTGCAGAAATTACTTCTAATTATTCATGAAAGCAATTCGAACAACATGGAGCTTCGTAATTATCTTATAGAGAGAGCAATGAAAAGGGTCGTTACCACAGAAAATTGATTCCATGTTCTGCCAGCCATGTTTGTTAAATGCGAGAGAGGCATTTCTCTCTTCAAAATAATAATTTCTGATGCTCGATGCGACGAAAGCTTCCTTCATGAGGGCACCAGCATTGAAAATAAAGGAGATAAGGGGTTGCAACCCCAAACTGGTTAGATGTATGATCAGAATTTTATTTTGTGGAACACAGTAAGACATTTTGCGTGTCGATTATTGTTTTCTCATTGGGTGTACTTTTGTTCTTTCGTCCTTACTGAGAATGGAGAATTTTGAAGGAAACCTCAAAAAAAAAAAGATAAACTAGCAAAAACATGGCGGGTATACGCAGATGGTATTTCAGGATTTGGCCACATCCCACACTATGGAGCTAAAGTTCATTTTATAAATTGAGTCTGACAATAAATTAAGCAATTATTTTTAGATGATCTCATCAGAAAATCAAATGAGGTGTTCGTGGATTCATTATATTGGCAACTTTGAGGTCAATTCTGAAATGATATCGCTATTTGTTACCACATTTCTTGTTTTGAGAGGAGTTACATCACCTTGTTTTAGTAGAATACCCTATCCATATTCGCGGATACAACTACGAAGATATTGGCGAAATACTCTGTCCAGTATAGTTTCCATATTATTATTATTATCATTATTATTATTATTACAAAAATGATGAGAGCAGGAGGCAGAGGCTCATTATGCTCAGAATAACAAACAGAGGTAACATTTTGTCGAGCATTTTGTACTATACAGGTAAAGGGAAATATTTCAATGGTAGATAGGGGTCACCAAGGTGGTTCTGAAAATACCATATTTGATAGGCCTTAGAGTCTTCATAACGGAGATACAGGGCGATTTATCGATTTCGAATAATTATTCATTCGTCATAAGTATTGAACTACCCAGTATATTTTTCTAAAATTTGGTATGGAGCTAATACTTGGGACGTTGAATTCATTCACCTATCGGGCGAAGTGAAAATCCAGGTTCGGCTTCCGGAACGATTTACATTTATTCGAAATATTGAAATAACACACTGTATGTAATAATTGACAGAGTTCATCAAAGGAATCGTCAGAAGGAGAAAAAACTGAACTGGATTTGATGCTTTTTGTTTTCCCGCCACCAATTCTCATCGTAACAATCATAAACAGAAAGCTAAAAGTATGTCAATTTGAAAAGTATTGAAATTATGAAACCACTTTCAATTATGATTATTTGATATATTCTTGTTAAATGATCGTTCGAAAGAACTTACTCAGTCTCACAGTCTTTATAGTAGAGATACAGGGTGAATTATCGGTTTCGAATAATTATTCACTCGTCCATATAAGTATTAGACTACCCATCGCAGTAATTTTCTCAAAAATTTGGTATTGAGCTTACTTGGGACGATGGATTCATTGACCTATCAGGCAGAATGGAAATACAGGTTCACCTTCAGGAAAAGTCTCATAGTCTTTCTAACAGAGATACAAGGTGAATTATCGAATTATAATTATTTGGTATTATTTCCATTCCGCCTGATAGGTTAATTAATCCATCGTCCCAAGTAAGAAGAAAATGTTACTGGGTAGTTTAAGACTTATGGAGACTTTTTCATAATTCCAATACTCTTCAAATTGACATATTTTCAACTTTCTGTTTATGATTGTTACGATGAGAATTGGTGGCGGGAAAACAAAAAGCACCATACACAATTCAGTTTTTCCTCCTCTTCACGATTCTTTTGATGTACTGTGTTAATTATTGAATACAGTGATTTATTTTAATATTTCGAATAGATGTAAATTACCTTACCAAATTTGAGAAAAATATACTGGGTAGGTCAATACATATAGACGAATGAATAATTATTCGAAATCGATAAATCGCCCTGTATCTCCGTTATGAAGATAGATAGATAGATAGATTTATTTGACTATGTTACTCATACATATTATGGTTTATAGCACGTCAGGGTTACAGAATCATGTAGAAAATAAATCACAGAAAATGTTATACAACTAAATAAAGTACAATCATACACAAATAATAGTAGTCACAGAAAAAAAACAAACATTGAATAAAAAAAAAACGAATAACACAAGAACACGATTATAAAATTGATGTTCGATAAAATTCATCAACAGAGTAAAAGGGATGACCAAGAAAGATTTTCTTAACATTATTTTTGAAACATTCTTCATCCATAGGTCTAACAAAATGAGGTAGTTTATTATACAATTTGAAATTCAATGAATTCTCTTCTGATTTGACCAATCTGTATCGAGGCACAATTAAATCATCTCAAGACTCTAAGACTTACCAAATATGGTATTTTCAGAACCACCTTGGTGACCCCTATATCTACCATTGAAATATTTTCCTTTACCTATGAAACACCCTGTATAGTCCAAATAATTATATGCATTGGATGCTTAGAAAATAGAGAATAGAGAAACCAAGTACTCAATATATCAATATTAGTTATAAATCATGTTCAATCATTCATCATTCAAATATTGGCAGTGGAGCAATATATATAATAAGTGCTCCTTTCCTTGCCAGGTGCGATGGCGTTCGGCGTTCAGGTTCATTTCGCGGATGTTGGAACGCCTCGTGGGGTATAAATGCTGAGATGCGTCTACGTTGGGTCAGGTTCGCACCAGATAGCGGTCAAAAATGCTATCTGGGACACCCCTGTATTGATGAGAGCGTTATCTACCATTTTGGTTCATTTTATGAACTACCGTGATAATGACTTCGAGTTTCTCTCTCTTCCTGATATGAATAATGATATATACATGGTGTTATTCAAGTATGTGGCCAAACTTCAAGGGTCGATCATCTGGGATCATCTAAGACGAAAAGTTCACATAAACATAGGTCCTGAAATGCTTCATTTTCAAGATACAGGGTGTTTGAAGTTGGAAGTATTGATTATTATATTTCATGATTACCCTGTATATATAAGCTTCCATGATGACTCAATTCAGTCCGGTTGGTGACTGAAATAGTCTAAAAACACACCTATATAGGTGTTTTTAGGGTACCTACGATAAAATTTGGATTCGAATCAGTTTCCCATTATTTCCTCAGAAACTGAGTGATATATGTATACAAAAATTCAATAGGAGCCAAGACATTTGTATTTTCAATTGTTCAATCCGATAAATTGTCGAACTTGAAAAAACTATGACGTAGGTACCTTATTACCATAAATATGGAAAAGGTAACTCACCGACGCCACTGGAATCATTATTTCGATTCTAATTATACTATTAACGAAATCATACATTGAAATGGGAAAACAGAATTTGAAGTAATCAATAAAGAAAATGATTT
The DNA here is from genome assembly GCA_918026855.4 of Phaedon cochleariae. NCBI lineage: Eukaryota > Metazoa > Arthropoda > Insecta > Coleoptera > Chrysomelidae > Phaedon > Phaedon cochleariae. Next base: position 6,695,574 of record OU896715.1, on the reverse strand, counting down.
TTTATTGATATTTATTGAACATATATGTATTGACATTTTCAGTCTTCATTTACCTGAATGCTATTCGAGCAAGCTAGCGCTTATATTATTTATATTGAAATGTATTTTTGAACTTCGATAAAAATAAAATTTGCTATATCGTTTCGGGTAACATATCACACGAACGATCGACTCATTACTTCGACCAACGTTCTAGCATGACTGATGGTACGAAAATATCGTTGTTAACGGGTGCGATCTAAAATTAAAGAAATCGCTCGGAAATCGTGGGGAATAATTATTATTATTGCATCTGTTTATTGTTATGACCTCCTGCGCTTGCTTCACTAAAAATAGTATTCCCTGCATTTTTATACCGAGTTGCAACCGAGACAGCTGATGTTTTTTTCCTACACGTCTAATGGACGTGGAGGTACTCCGTATGGTTAGCACACACTTCAGAGTATTTTTTTTATCGCTTGGAGCGCACGAAAGGGAATCCCTATTATGTTCAAAGAACATCGTGCGTTCCTAGGGAGGAAAGGGATAGGAGGTTGGTATTGGAATTCTTTTTTAACTTCTGGAGATTATATGTTGTTGGGAATACTTCCTCACGCAATGAATTCCAGAGCCTAGCCATTCTATGGATGAAGGAGTTTTGATAAAGTGCTGTTCGACATCTTTCGAGGTTGACAACGAAAGGATGTGCTGACTGGGCTTGTCTAGTTAGTCTTACTGATATTGCTAGTGAAGGGATGAAAGCAGAGATTTCCAAAGAACATTTCCCGTCGAAGTATCGATAGAAAAGTGAAAGGTCGCCGACCTTCCTACGGTGTTCGAATGATGTCAAAGAGTGAGTGAGTGTGGCGTCACCCACCAGGCGGATGGCTCTTCTCTGGATGGAATCTAAGAGCATCAGCGTATGTTTTGGTGCTGAACCCCATATGTGGGAACAGTATTCTAGAACAGGCCGTATCTGCGCTTTGTAGATCATGAGAAGCTGTTGAGGTGTAAAGTAGCTTCTGTCACCAAGAAGTGTCCATGATGCACAGAAACGAAGAAATGAATAACAAGAAATATTCTCAATTTTTTATGTTGAATATGGGAGCAGATTTTTTACTACAACGCCAAAGGATGGGCAACATTTTATATTTTTCCAAAACATCAATATTCTTCTTACTCTAACATTTTCCAAAAAATGTATCACTGACAAACGATTAAATTTTTCTCTAGGAACCTGATAGTGACATTTTATGCGCATATATGCAGTGAGATTTTGGGGCACATCATCCCATATATGGAAAAATACCAATATATTTTTTTATACAGACGAAGAGTGAAAATCCCAAAAATTTGGAGAACACCTACGATATTTAATCATGAAATTCTGATAGGAGCTCAAATGTTGAAAGAAGAGAAACAAAAGTTGCATGACTGGGAATTTCGCAGTTATAATATCGAAGCAATTTTCCCGTTTTATACATTTTTATACCATAAAACTTCATAACTAGACAAGTTTTCATTTAAAGCGGTTTTGTGACTCTCACGAGGAAAATAAAAAGCCGTTTTTACGTATTCATCACAGAAATGTTCTGATAAAATTAATTCATGCCAAGTGGAGATCTACACAAAAAGAAAGAATTTCCCAAATAAAAAAAATATGCTTCACTCCAAGATTTGTTCGAAATACTCGAATGAATATTTCCTTATCAAAGGGGTTTATATCCTCAGGAAAATACTTTCAGAATGAAACAATATTTTTTTATAATCTGAATATTTCATGCAGTGAAATGAAAATATTTAACTCAAATGTATTGAATAAATACTGGTACCTTCCAAACAATTTCTTCGAACAAAGAATGTAATGTAGAGATAATATAATATGGAGTCGCAATTTCAATTTTCTTTAGATGGTGCTGAAATATTTCTCAATGAATCGATCTCATTGAAATCCAATATGGCGGACTTCCGTTTTTTCTAGAAATACCAGCAACTTTGTTTCTTCAAATGGAACACCCTGTATATTTTTACATATTCAAGTTCAACAGGTCGAAACAAGTGCAATCTCAATGTCAAATGACATTTTTTCGAAAATATTGAAATTAAAATTGTTATTTTATTTTACCTCGTAGATGAATGGGATGTGGTCAAATTCACAATGAGTCCTACATGTCTCTATAGAACATATATTAAGGAAAAAAATTACATATCATTTTTGTATTTCGGTCATTGACATTGACATTTCCTGAAAAATTTCCTTTCTTGATTTTCTTACATTGTATATTTTGTAAACGTGATTCTCTACGATTTCCCTATAGAAAGTAAGTGAGTCACTGAAATCGCAATTCTTTCCCAATTTGGATGGTGCTTAGTCGGAATTTTTACATATTTCATGTTTCACCCTCTCAGAAGATGAAACCGCTGGTCCCTCTAGTTGCGATAGCTACGGACACTGTGTTCTAATTTTTTTTATCTCTTGGAGCGCACGAAAGACGATCCCTATAACGTTAGAGAAACCTCGTGCGTACCTTAGGGAGGATAGAGAGAGAAGGTAGGCATTGTTTTTTTTTGAACTGGTGGTGGTTATCAGTTCTTGGAAATACTTCCTTTGGGGTAAAGCTGCTTTCGAGTTATAGCTTGAAATTGACAAAAAATAAATAGCTTACACTTTCCGAAATATACTATAAACATCAGATCTGAATTCAAAATTATGCCCATGCTTCAATGGGCGTGTACACCTTAGTAGAACTTTCAAAACTCAAACCATGTTTATAATGATCCTTTTATACATAAATAATGATTGAAGACATAATTCGATCGAAATATTAACTGGAATGTTTCATTCTTGGACATAAAAAATAGTACCTTCTGAAAACGGACCCTCTTATGACGTAGAAACCTCATCTCGCCATAGTTAAAAGAAAATACCAAACGCCCGACGGAGACTGAGGCAACTGATATATCAATTCTTTCAACTGTGATCTCGCGCTGATTCACTCTGTCAGAAATCATGTATCATTTATCTCTGTCTGGAATAGTCTTGTTTCAGTATTAGGGTTTTGACGTTACATCATCGCCTCGTTTTCAGAGGTCCGAAAAATCGGGGATTTCAATAATTTTTCATGAAACGTAGGGAGCTCACAGCAAGAAATGGTTTGCGGTGGTGAGCTACAGTTCTCAACACACCAAATGGACCATTCATAATTTGACTCTATTTCGAAGACCTGTATTTTTTTTTTAAATTGACCGATCTTCATGCGGTTTTCGATATCAGATGTGATGTTTCATCGACTTCAAAGAGAGCTAGAACAATCTGAAAAAGTCCGCAAAACAAAACTCACACAGGGTTTAAAGTGGAACCATTACACTATGGTCTACATTTCCAATGCTGCCAGAACTCGAGAAATTTTTTTCTGATCAAAAGTCAGTCATATTATGATACACTGGGACCTCATCTCGGGACGTTTTCGTGATTTCTCCTTAATTGGCCATTGGAACAAAAATTCGATTTTTTTTCGAAAGTCTTGCATTTCTTGATTTTTTCCTCTAGAACTCCACTTGAGCTGACTATTGGGAAGAACTGTTCTCATGTTTTATGGAGGATAATGAAAGACGAAGAAAGCACTTTTTTGGATTATACAGGATGATAAGAAAGTAGGACAAAATCTCATTTCAGCGAAAAAAATCAAAAATGGTGACTAAAACTATGGCCCATTCGATCCAGTATATTCAGAAACGGCCTTCTCGATATCCATTATTTATATTAGACCATTAACTCGAGACGTTTTCGAAAATTCGCCTCTAAATGAAATACAGGATGAAAATTTCCAATTCAAACTTGTTTTCTGATATTGATGGTTTCCAATATTTATTGCCCAAGTATGAGACGCAGAGTATTGTTGTTCAATGTACTGAGTGTTCTACAACTTATCTGACAAATTTCAACCACAACTACGATATTACATAAGAAGTCTATCACAAAAAAAATTATAGACGTAAAACGAGATGAAAAATAAAATTTGTAACACTTTATATCCACTAAAACTATTCTAAAAGGGCTCTATTGGCGAAATATTACATTATTGAATTCTTCAGCATTATGAAGATCCAACTAGAAAGTCCTATATCCTAAATTTCAGTACTTGGTAGGCCTCCCCGATTCAACAAAACCTCATGAAATCGGTTTGGCATAGATTTTATGAGGTTGTTGATGAAGTCTATTGATATTGCCGCCCATTCTGGATAAGGTTGTCATTATTTTGGGGTGCCTCGCCTTCTCGATAGGTCAAGTTTCATTCGGCTCCACACATGTTCAATCAAATTCAGATCTGGAGATAATGCTGGTCACCACATTCTTCTAACATTATTGTTTTCTAGAGTTCGTAATTTGTCAGATAAGTTGTGGAACACTCAGTATATTGAACAACAATGCTCTGTTTCTCATACTTGGGCAATTAATATTGGAAATCCGTTGGTAAAATGATGAGAATCATCGATATCAGGAAACAAGTTTGAATTGAAAATGTTCACCCTGTATTGTCCTATTTTCTTATCACCCTTTTCGAATAGTTTTAGTTGATATAAAGTGTTACAAATTTTATTTTCCATCGCGTTTCACTTCTATTAAATTTTTTTGTGATAGACTTCTCATGTAATGTCGTAGTTGTAAAACACTCAGTATATTGAACAACAATTCTCTGTTTCTCATACTTGGGCAATAAATATTGAAAATCATCGATATCAGGAAACAAGTTTGAATTGAAAAATTTCATCCTGTATTTCACTTAGAGGCGTATTTTCGAAAATATCTCGAGTTAGTAGTCTAATATAAATGATGGATATCGAGAAGGCCGTTTCTGAATATACTGGATCGAATGGGCCATAGTTTTAGTCACCATTTTTGATTTTTTTCACTGAAATGAGATTTTGTCCTAGTTTCTTATCATCCTGTATAATCCAAAAAAGTGCTTTTTTCGTCTTTCATTATCCTCCATAAAACATGAGAACAGTTCTTCCCAATAGTCAGCTCAAGTGGAGTTCTAGTGGAAAAAATCAAGAAATGCAAGACTTTCGAAAAAAAATCGAATTTTTGTTCCAATGGCCAATTAAGGAGAAATCACGAAAACGTCCCGAGATGAGGTCCCAGTGTATCATAATATGACTGACTTTTGATCAGAAAAAAATTTCTCGAGTTCTGGCAGCATTGGAAATGTAGACCATAGTGTAATGGTTCCACTTTACACCCTGTGTGAGTTTTGTTTTGCGGACTTTTTCAGATTGTTCTAGCTCTCTTTGAAGTCGATGAAACATCACATCTGATATCGAAAACCGCATGAAGATCGGTCAATTTTTTAAAAAAATACAGGTCTTCGAAATAGAGTCAAATTATGAGTGGTCCATTTGGTGTGTTGAGAACTGTAGTTTGGGTGAGTTCTATCGAATTATGAAATAATTTTTTTTGTGATATAAGCCCATTACATTTCACCAATCTGACCTTTTCTAAATTGCAATTGAAACGGGTATCTATATAGTGACAGTAGAATTGCCAATATTCATACATGTGTTTGTATTATCATCAGAATTTTCCTGTTAAAGATGCTTCCTCGAGAGATAGAACAATGGCAATTTCCGGGAAAATTCACATGTGGAAGCCCGAATGTGTCTAGATAATCTATAGCACTTTAATTTAGGACCTTTCTGTCGGACTCCCGAGTAAAGTTGCAATTAAGATAAGGATGATCCTGAAAATGTAACGCTAAATTTATTGTCGCGTCTCCATTGTTTCAGTGCCAGGTCCATAAATATGGAAGAGTCGATTGTTTTGTTGTGAAATTACGCTGTGCGGCTTTAATGGACTCGCCTGATGCATCTACTAATTCAAAAGATAAAATCTGTGATCTATATACTGCAAAATCAAATTTACGGAAATTCAGACGAGAATTTCGAAGAAAAGTGAAATAGGAGTAAAGTAATTTCATCTTAGTTTGTTCATGAATATTTATCTCGACATCATCTTGTTATTTGTTTGAAATTAATTTGAAAAGTATAAGCATTATATATTTTTTTTATGTTCTGGTTCCCACGAAAAGGGATATCCTGATCCTGTGATGTTCAGAGAATATCGTGAGAACCAAGGGAAATAAGGTAGGAATTGTTCTTCTAAAATTTCTTGAGGTTATATGCCTCGGGGAACACCTCCCTTGGCAATGTGTTCCCGAACCTCGTTGTTCGTTGGATGAACGAGTCTTTGGAAAGGGATGTTCTGCAGGTCTCCAAAGTGACCACGAAGGGGTGCGAAGCCTCAACTCGACGGGTTAATCTCGCGGGGACTGCCAAGTGAGGAACAATTGCTTAGACTTTTTTTTTCGATAAGAAGTCAGTGGGAGTTCGTCTCTGAACGTTTTTAGAGTTCTTTCCCAATTAGCATTTGGATGTTAAGCATTTGTTGAAATCATCTTCCATCAGAAAATCTGAAGGAACTGTTTTGATGTTATGTGAAGATCAATGAGTCACAAAAAACGAATCATTTCCGGAAAAATGTCCCATGCACTTCTCAATGTTTATTTGGAAATTTCTCATATTATAACAGGTAGGCCAAAAAAAAAGTCATCCGATGTTGTTTGACTCTATTTTTTTTTTCAAATGGAAAACTTCGATTTTGTCTTTTGATTATGTTTATTTGAACCTTTACATACCTGTTAAACCGGTATTCCCTTAGGTATGAAAGAATAAACTATTTCCAAAGATAGCTTGGACACCCTGTAATTGAGTTATGGTGCACTATTGAAGTTGTATATTTTCATGAAGAAAAGTCCTCTTATGTATCGGCTGTCTATCACCTCTCAAATTCAAGTACAAAATCTGGACCACCCTGTATAAAACGACTACGACATTACTCAGACGGCTCTGGCATGCTGTAGAGTCGTCTGAAATTCTGCTGAAATGTTGATGGAAATACATAAAACTGTTGTTGAAAAATGAGCACTTTCAATATGATTTGAAAAAATTCAGAGCGTTTTGGAAGAGATTGACATGGCAATTGTGAATTGATACATTTTTAGTATTGTTTTTTGCTTTGATTGGATAGAAAACAAAAAATTGTAAAAAGTGCTCGATGTCATCTCCACAAATTTTAATGGTGTTGTTACACAATCTTAAGGAACATGTTTCGATCTTATAAAAGTCCATCTTCAGCCTAATTGAAAGTTCTACAATACAATTAGACTGAAGTAATTTCACCCCACTTTGAGCAATATGGACTTCTACCAAAGATTAGTAAAATTTAGGATTTTTTTGGATTTTTGAGGGATTAGAAGATTCAGTGTTGATCAATAAAATCGTATCTGCCTCTTCTGATTCAGAAGATGAATGACAGACTGACACATACATGTGTTGTATATTCCATTGCATCATCGGTTCATCATAAATTCCATCAGAAAATTGGTGACGTCACGACAAAAAAGCGCACCTATCAGTGCGGACTTTCTTAGATGGAATGAAAAACAAACTTATCAAGAAAGCGGCGGACCTCGTTCAGGGTCCTCCGAGGCGTATATCTGTCTTTTACTTGTCCCTCTTGACCCCAAAAGTCACTGATGTCGGGTCCTAAACGCAACGTCTCGACGTGTTGTTGGTGCTAATCGGCATCTAGAATTTATTGCGGTGTTAGGTCGGCAGCAGCTTCATATGTTCTTCTTTTTGTGAAAACGATAAATATCATCTTCATTGGGGTATGGACAATTTTGGAAACTCGTGATCATTTGTGTATTAACAAATTACAATTTGGTATCTTTTTTGTATATTCAAAAACGCTTTTTGAGCGAGGACGCAAATTCATTGCATAAGGATTTTGATGTTACGTCCCTATTGAAGCCATTGAAGAGTGAAGCAGGTAGCTTTTCTTCCTAAGAAAAAAAATTTCAACCATGTCAAATCGATTACTGATTATTTACGATGAACTGAGGTAAATCGAACAGATAGTGCGTCCACAAACTTTTTTTGTAGAATAATAAATGAATAAATACTTTTCGAATCCTACTCTGGTGAGAATAATATTTTCGAGTGAAATTCGACATTGCCTCTTTCACTTTTTTATCTCTCATTTCGTTATCGATGATAACTTCGACAAGAAATTAGAGAGTCGGATGGTACCCAATGAAAACTTCAAAATGAGGTATCACAACACACCTCATCTCTATTTGAAATTTTCATTTCAAAGCCCTAAAATCGAGGTGTTTTCATTGGACCTCCCTGTTTGAAGTTAATGGAATAGTTATTTACCTAACTGCGAAAAAGTAACCTTTGAGCACTAGTGCGCTAAAACAACTTTCGATCTTATTGATTCATCGTGCGGAGAAGTGAAAGTCGTGCGAAGAAGTACAACTTTCAAAACGAAAACTCGTGCGGAAATTATGGCGAAGTTGCGCAATGATAAGATTAATGAAATGCCGTTTTGAAACTTGAAAAATCCCGAATATTTTCGGAGACATACGAAAAAAAGGAAATGGCTTAAAACCAGTTACATTTTTATGGTATGTAATACTATTCTTCGTTTTCAAACAGGCTACCTTTGAGAAGTATATTGTCCCATGCCTCAATGCATGAAAAACCCAGAAGGATTCTTTCATATATCATTTTTCGCATCAGAATATAATACATAATAATCTGTCACTACCTGTCGGTCTATAGATGATTACCATATCAGAACACAGTTTGTTACATTCATCTTTTGGCAAAAACGAAGTCATTTGATCAAGTCATCTTGGTAACCATCCCAAATATACCCACATACGGTATTATAAACGTAGGTAGCGAGGGAGATGTCATCGATTCAGGCTTCGTTCATCGATATTTTAAAGAGTTGGAAATTAATCTAGTAAATTATACTGATCCGACTGTTTTCGTATATGCACGGTATTTATAGATGACTCGATTTCAGAGCGTGCGCAAGATTTTTCGGTTATAAATAGATAGGAAATTTTACGTGGGCCACGAGTTTCTCATCACATGATGCCTCTCTGTTCGACGGGATTACATTTCACATACGCATATTGGCATAATTATGTATATACAGTGATTTCACGTGAGAAATTTGAATCCTGTGGATGCGGTAATTATACAGCATCCACAGGATTCAAATTTCTAGAAGCATGCGAATCATTATCATCACACGAACATTCAGAATTTTTCAAATATTACTCAAACCCGTATGACACTGCATCTTCTTGCACAATATTCTCTACAACCAAGAGAGTACAGCATAGTCTATGAATGTTCACAACATACCTTCAGAATATTCCAAAGAATATTCATGAAAGTTTTACGAGATTACTTTCTTCCTACCCGTACCCGTGAGGGGTGCAAGCCGAGGTCGAAGAAGATATTTATCAAACAATATGGTAAATCCCCCATACAGAGCACATTACACAGAAAATCATTGTAACAAGGAAAGTCAGTATTGAGGGCGATTTTATATGCTACATGAAAACAGTTTTTTTATGTCGCTCCATTCCAAAATCACCAAAATCAGAAGACCAGCTGATAAATTGATAAAAAACAGCGATTCGAAGATTTAATGATATCAGAATTTAGCGGACGTAGATACTTTTTCTTCAGTCTAGTGTCAAGTAATTGAGAAGACAGTTCTCATTCTGGCTCTTTCTTATTTGACTCATTCTCACAATGTGACTCGTTTCGACAATTTTTATAATAATTTTGTATGTTTTTTTTGTTCACCACAATTTTCAGAATATAATTCATAAAGACCACTGAGATAATCGACTTTTGTGGAAACCTTCTCCATGATTCCATGAATATCCAGCAGTGTCCTATTGATGGTCTGCAAAGTGCAAAGAATTGTGGTCAGTGACGTAACTTCATATTTTGGCCGCCCCCGCCTACAAGCTTCTCAATACGCTTTTTTTTCTTTGGGTGAATAACACAACCATTTTCTTGGAATAATTTGCCCAGCATGACTTTTCTCTGAATAATTAAAATCAGAGAAACTCCTATTTTGGAAAATTTATATCTGGCCATCCATACGAACAATAAACATTTTTATCGTGTTGCTCAAACACAAGAAAATGATTCTTCAATTAATACATCCAGTAATGAATCATCTGACTCAGTTCCATCTCCACGAGTTCTCGCATTCAAGTCAGGTATGGGCTCCTCGTAGATTTCAGATACAGGGTTTCTATAAATGATCGTAGCATCGTAGTGGCTGTTGAAATAGTGCCACTCTCTGCTTACGTTGTTGACAATCGTTGAATTGACCGAATGAGTTATAGTTCGATCTCCATAACAGGAAAGCGGCATTATTTCAACGGTCACTACGATGCTACTATCATTTATAGAGACCCTGTATAATACTTTTTATATTCACACCATCTGTACCTACATTTTCTAATGCAGTAGTAGCAGAAGTCTCTTCATTTGCTGAGTAAAAATTTGATATTTTTTCTATATACCTTCATTTCTCTTCTCCAAACTTTTTTAATACATCAAATTGTCAATGACAAGCTAGTGAATTTTTCTTTTAGGCTCTCTGATAGGAAAATTATTTGAACGCAGTGACATTTTAGGGCAAATCATCTGATTTGTCCTTACTACACGTATATTGAAATAATATTCATATTTTAATTTTATAGAAACGAGGAAAGAAAATCCAAAAAAATCTGGAATATTAGTTTTTCTTACATAATAATTGCAGAGTCAACATCCATTCCTGTTTAAATCATCATACTGCTACTACTTGATGGACATTCATCATGATATTCAACTGTATATTATACGAAACAGTAGTAGTATTCGTAAAGAACGTGGAAATCTTGGAAATTTCACACTTCTCATCTTCAGTCTTTTGTTTTCTTCTTCATTTTGAAGCATCATTAGTTTTAATCAAGTACTCCATTTGAAATAATTGGCTTGAATCGTTGATTTCACACATCACCCTGGACCTACACTGAAAAAACATGCCTGCACTATCAGCAGAAATGGAAAACTTATTTCTGTGGCAAATCCTTATTAAAAAACAATTCATGTATCAACCAATTTGGCTGAGTCCTTGATCTGGTTGGTGGACCCAGGGCCCCAGGGCCCCCTCCGAGGAACGGGCCCCCCGCAACCGCGGGGTTTCGCGGTGTAGTAGTTACGCCACTGATTGTGGTTTCACTTCCATATCAACAAATTTTTTCAACCGTATGCTGATTCAGAGAGAAGAACCTTCTTTCCTTCATATCATACATGCATCATCCTTCCTGAATGTCCAGAAGTATAATTATACTACTTGGCCTCTACAGTTACATATCCACATATCAATAAAGTTGTTTTTATGCCAGAAAGGAATGGCCAGAAGTGTTCTATTTTAGATCTGCATTGTAAAAGGCCCTGTAGCTCATCAGCTTCATTACAAAACATCCTGTTTTTTTGTACTCTGAGTAATGCAATATCCACAGTTACGTCACCGTTAAACATAACAAAACTCGGACTCGCACTTTTTCTTCTCTCAGGCAATAGCACATTCATCATCACCAACTAAACTTAGCAAGCAAGCATATTTTCCAATCTAAAATTATCAGTGGATCAGTGCGTCCTTTCATGATCAGGGCCATTCTTGTGTGCCAAAACAAAATCCAACACTGAACATTTTCGAATGGATAATAGACAGAGAGGGATAGATATGGAATCAAAAACCGCCAACCGGTGTTGTGAAAAAGCAGTGTGTTTACTCGAGACGCTTTTAAAAAGTACGCAGACGTGGCTGAGCAATATCAGAAAGGCATCGCGACGCTGTTCTCTGGATAGTGACCGCGGACGAGTCGAGTTTCGCGTTTGTGAATTGTGACGGATTGATTTCTGACTGAAAAAACGGTGTATTAGTCTTCGACTAGATAGAGTGCTCTTGCAATTTGATAACGATCCCTTATGAAACTGAATGATTACGTACTCTGACGAGCATGGAATGCGCTAATCTCCTTCGAAGATAGATAAATCGCAAAACAAAAAAAATTGATTTTTTTTATAGCATCAGTTGAGAATTTTGCACCTCCCTGTATATTAAATTATTATTTTCGTGCCACACAACGATTTGTTAGATCAAACCACCCTTGAATACCAAATTTTGTGATACTAGGATCAATGTTAACAAAGATAACAGAAGAAAACTGAATTTAGGTACTAGGGTTGCCATCTTTAAGATATGAAAACCAGGACGAAGCTACTCGAAGATCTGGACAAAATCCAAACAGCGGTCATTTTGAAAACTCGAATCATCTGTATTTCCAAAAATATAATAAATAAAAAATGAAATCTATTTCTCTGCATTGTGATATTGTCATAATAATGATATTGTTATGATCATGCAGTGGAAAGGTTTTGTTTTTTTCAGGCGAAAACCGTGCATCAGTTTGAGAGAATTGTAGATATCAGATTTGCTTTGGAATGATAAAAAATTGCAGGAATGATTACAATTTCGAAATTAATCAGTGGGGTACCATCAATGTCTGCCAAAATAGGTTCGTGAGTGAAATGATATGGTGCAACACAAAATAATGTGATGGTACACTAACTGATGCCTCTTGATACATAGTACATCTATGTCAAATTTCATTAGAATATCTGAAGTGGTATTACAGATATTAATAAAAACCAACTCATTTTTGAGAATTTCACCATCCTGTATCTCAAAGGTTAAGACGTTTAGGTCACACGTTCATATGAAATTTCCTTCTTAAAATGGGCCCAAGGATCGCCTCCTCAAATATCGACATTCAATAAGGAAACACCCTGTCTAGTACAATGTATGGATAAGTGTACCTCCATATTTATGTGCTACACAAAACCGGAAAAAACAACAGTATGAAATAAAACTCACATAAATCATACCATATCTATGAATATTCAATTTTTGAGTAAACTTCCACTGACATAATTTCTATCATGACAACCCGAAAATTTCGGGTTCATTGCTTGCCTGAAAACGCAGGCTCAGGTAAATCATCCTGTACATAACATTCAAATACTGCGGAAAACCGCTATATTTATCTCATATTTCGATTCGTAGTCGAAGTCTTCTAGTATAGAATATTATTTTGATATGCTTGATGAGATAGGTATTCTTCAATGGACGATAAATTTAATTGAGTATCTCCAGATGTATTCGTTGAGACAATCCACAACAACAAAAACAGCCATTATAGGTATATCTCCCAAGTCTTCTGACATTCAATCCTTCAAATCCCGAACAACAGAAGCAACATACTTAACCGGAGATCACCCAATCCCCCCCATCGAGCCCAGACTTCCAGATGACTCAGTCGTCGACCCATTCAGACATTGAGTTGAGAGTTCCCACGCAACGTTGCCAGTTTGTATCTTCATGTTTTAGATCTGATATACGGAATGATATGTGAATCACAGTTTATGAATCGTCCACCAAAGAGATCGTTTAAAGAAAAAAAAATCACACATAAACATAATATTTATATTCAGAGTTGCTTCGTTTCTGAGATACAGAGCGTTTAAATTCGAAAAATTACGGCCCTGAACTGATTCAGTCCCATTTAATTACTAGCTCGAAATGAAAAGAGGAAAAATGTAAGTAGGTACCAAGTTTGAGATAAATGGACGAAATGTTTTTCGTACATTAAAAAATTGTTTCTTCAAAGTCATGATGTATGAAAGTGCAGCTTCGATTTTTTCAGTTGCCTCATCTAAGAAGGTAAAAAACTAAGAAGAAGTCAATGGCTAAATTTTTTACCCAATATTATTGATGATTTCAAACGCCTTTTCACTTCAAATAACCAAATTTCACCCAAATCGATTTAAAAATATTTATATCTTATAAATACAGTGTTTAAATGACCTAACGAAGCACTCTCTGAAGTTTTGTACAGTAGCTAGGAAATACCTTGTATACATCAGGGTTAAAGAAAAAACTCTTACTTAATGCAAGATTTTTCAAAATGTTTGTCCGAACTATTCTTTGGTGATGTCGAAACAAAAAAGCATCGCAAATAAGATATGAACTATTCATTTTGCTAGACCACTCCTAATTTTTTTTCACAACTTATATTTTGGATATCGCTAGTTTGGAAAAATTGAGATTAGACTAGACTAGTAAAATCCGGCTCTCTCCCTATCAAATTTTGAAGAATGATATTTTCTGAGGGGCATTCTATATACGTGGTGTTGATTGAGTTGAAGTCTCAACTTCAAGGGATTGAATTTCTGATGGATTCATGAAAATAACATGAAAATAGTTCCGGAACTGCAGCTTCCATAATAGGGCGAAACTTTATGAAAAATCGGAATTTATAAATCTAAATGAACCTTTTATAATACAGGGAATCAATATCTCGCAAAATAAAAAAATGAGTAAATGCCGTTTGGCACAAATATTATAGAGCTAGAAAGAACAAGGATTCCCATATTTTAGTGAATGCCAATAATAATAAACAATACGGATCATAAAGGGTGCCAGGATGAAGCCAAAAATATGAAACAAATGAATATCCATAAGGATTTGGTGGCATGATACGCTATTATAGTAGTCATCAAAGATATGCGTTTCGGTGGACAATGACGTTTACTAGCCTTTCAATCAAAGCAGTATGTGTCTGATCATTTCAAAACTTTTCCTTATGGATAGTCATTTGTCTTCAAAAATCGGCTTCATGTTTCGCTATGGAAACAGATAGAGATTATCCGTATTGATTATTAATACATATATGATGCCAAATGACACTACTCCTTTTGCTATACTTCAAATAAAAGGTCTCATTTAGTATATTATTCAACTATACAAGAATTTTCAAAAGGGAAACATTTGACATCTCAAAGTTGGGATGTGTCGTGCTCAAGGGGTAACTCACTCCTTCAGTGAAATACAATTTCTAACTCCCTAAGTCGCGAGATATTCGCATGAAACTATTGAAAATTTTCAAATTGACACCCTGTACGTAACATTGTTGAATAGCTGCTGATTTACTGTAAAAGGTCAGGTATGTTCTAACGAGCATGACAATATACGTATTGGAATCCCGTATATTCGTTTCCCTAATAAATATATTTGTGCTTGAAGTGAAGTTCATAACGGTGAATCATCGTATTATCACGGTGTAATGTATTTGCGTTTCGTCTTACATGAATTTGTTACTTTTCCCTATAAAAGAAGACCCCAAGAAGCGGTATAAACCCAGGAGGCCGCTGCTGCACATGTGTTACCACATGGTCTATATTTACCCCGCAGTGGTGGGGATGGGTCCCGAACCGACTAGCGAGCGTCCCGGCCATCCCAGATGTATTTTCGGAAAAGACAAATTTGGATAGAGGGGTGGTATCGGCCAATCCAGCGTCGGGCACCATTTTTAGAAACCCGGCTACCTAAGACGCCACAATATGGGTGTGCCAGTCAGTTCCAGTCGAAAAGCCAGGCTATACAGGCATCGATGATGGAAGTTCCTCAAGTTCCGTACTTCCTTACTATCCCATAGTGATTTCGACCGTATGGAATGTAAAGAAGTATGGAGCGTAGAGAGCTTCGAAGCTACGCATAAACGGAGGATAGAGAGCGGCCCGGTGTTTGTGTCTTGTGGGATACCTGTGATGGTTTAGGGAGTGGCGGAAGATCGCTATCGATTGTCCTGGGACTGTTTAAGGGTTAAAAGTGACTCGAGGATTCAATAACCACGTATAAATGTGTATAGTGAGATTTCGGTTTGATTTTACGAAAAGTAAGATCTTCATAAGATAAATATAAGATTTCAACTAGGATAGAGATACATTCTAAGTGCATGGAGACAAATTAATTTTCAGTTGAGATAGTTGTGAAAACGAAACCGTCTGTAGAAAGAGTAAGATAGGTAATCGTCATTTTTCTCATAGATGACTTGATTGGGAGGTTTGTTGGACATTGAAACATATCGAAAATCATCGTTAGATTCACCGTGACCATAAAGGGTATAATGATATTCTGTATCCGGATATATGGTGTACATTTCTGATAAGTCCTGGAGAATTGAAATTGATAGATCCGTGTTTTTTGAGGAAATGATAACTCCATAACCTCAAAGGAATGAAGATATGTATCAGGGACAAGTATATTCATATCCCATTCGTTTTCATTGAAAAATATATTTTGGAAATTTGAAGAAAAACATGTTCTATTAGCTGGAAAATTACTTTTTCTACGGCTATAACACAAGATTGCTCTTGTTTTACTGTGTACGATACATCAATGAGGTACTTTGTATGTCATCAATTTTATTTCCGTATCTGATATCACAATGACTCTATTGTGTGATTATAAAAAAAAACTCATCGTCCATGGAATGTCAAATTTCAAGCAATGACAGCTCTATCTAATAGATGAGCATTACTTGACAGGAAATCAGATGGCTACAAGACGAAGAAATCGAAAATGCCGCTGTTATCTATCATAGCCGTAGAAAAATTATAGTGTATAACTTGCACGAAATGCTAATTTTCTATACCCAAATGATTCATTCTCGTAGGAGATCACTATCATTCCGTGCTCGTTAAACAATATACTATTTTCTACGGCTATATAGAATGAAAACTGTTCTTTCTTAATAGTTTGTGATGAAACAATGGGGTACATTGTATATGTCTCCAATTCCATTTGGTCATCTTATAAAACAAAGATCTTATCGTGTTAGAGTTATGGTTGGTCATCAATGTACAATAAATCACATCTCCCAAGAGATGTCAATGAATATTCTTCTGATGACAGTTCTGTTTTTGAATGACCTTAAATTTGAATTTCATGTTTTTTCTGCTGTGAAATCATCTCACTATCAGATACATGTTGAAGCTGTACGAAGCTGTAGAAAAAGTATAGTGTATAATTCGCACCTAATGCTAATTTCCCAATTGTATGACTGTGCTTCTATATAAATGTCAAAATTTTCTATAATAAATGAACGAATTCAAATATTTGGCTTGCACTTCTTGAATATGCTGATGGTGCTGTCTATCGATAATTGTATCAATGAAACCTTGGAATTGCATTATAATATTGTCAAATTCTAGAGATTAGTGAAATTTCAACAAAATTATTCGAATATGAATACAGTGTGGAATAGTGTTCATTACCGCAGTCGTGTTATTGAAAAACCTTAAATTAGAAATGGCACTGAATTACATATTATATACAGGGTGTTTCAAAATGTCGAATCCGACCACTCAATGGGAATCTCTTGATATCCATAACAAGGGTAATTTTGAAATTTTGAGAATTTGCCAGTCAACCTACCTTAATTTTGCCATACTATAGAAGCTTATATTGGATGATGGTTCTTGAAATTAACCAACTTCATCACCCTGGATGATGGGAGTGATGTATCTCGAAAACGCATCAAGCTAGGACATACGTTTATATGAGCTTTTAGTCTTAAAATGAGCCAGAAAGTCAAAAGTCAACTGGAGCAACTCCAGCAAGAACTTTTATTCGCTCGCTGACGGTCCGTTTGGGCAAACATTCCTTGATCAAGGCGTTCCAACTGACTAACACCAAGTTAGGAACACTCTGTATAGAAAAAAGCTCCCCCATGTTCTCGATGCATTTCCTCGATTTTTCTCGACGTCCTGTCATCCAGAAGAGGCGCGGCATTTATATAGATACCGTGAACCGATTACAAAATGAAAATTACCTTCGGAATGACGCGACATAAATTATCAATCAAATTAGAAGCAGTCACACATGAAATTTCCAATTAGAGTTCGTTCGGGTCTCAACCGGTGACACGAACGCAAGAAACTTTTTTAATATGATAGCCACCTAGCCGAAATTCCAGCTAAGAACTTTGGAAGTTGTTGGAGAGCGACCGATTCCATCTGATCCAAATGATTTTGACATATTGTAACCAAGGGCGTATATTATCATATTTTTTCATTAAATTTAAAAATTAACGAGCACAAGTCCGATATAGCTGTATCACACAACACACCACAACATTGTTTCCAAAATTATCCTTAGAGGGGCGTGGGAGTCTCTTATCTCTTTGAAGACATAGAAAACCTTCACAAAAAATAAAACTTGAATCTGATGATGTCTCGAATTACCCAAAGGCAAACACATCGAGTTAATACTCCATGAGGTTCCATTGAAGAATACTTCCGAAGGAGAATTTTTATTCCTCTTTTAGATATCGTGATTGATGATCTTAAATTTCGATTTCATAATGAGCTGTACAGAATACTCAACAACATTAATAGTTCAATCTCATCAAACATCAAATCAGTCATCAATGCGGACTATTCCTCAATGAAACAAAACTTAGCAGAATATTTATCAAATTTCATGAACGAAGGTAAAGATTTCCAATTAACTCTTCTAAATACCGAGTTAGACCTTTATTTTAAAAATTGGGATGAGGCCACTTATGAAAATTTGTCTAGTTCGGCATCATCTGCATCACAGGTTTGGAATAAGGCTACTTATCCAAATGTATACCTAGCTCTATATTTAATCTCTGTAATGCCTATGAATGTAGCAAGCTCGGAAAGAAGTTTTTCAACCATTAAGAGGTTGAAAACGTGGCTTATGGCATCAATGGGCCAAGAAAGGTTAGTGACATTAGCATTGCTACATATTCATAGGGACATAGATTTGAATTTAGATGCTGTACTAGAGAGGTTTGCGCAATTGAAAAGAGGCATTTAGATTTAATTTTGTAAATGTAATAGAGTTCCTTATCCTTTTTAGTCTCGTTAGTACCTACCGACTTGCCAGAAAACATTGATTTTGTTATTCATTTATAAAAGAAGTTTGAAGGAGTTGATTATTGTTTCTAGTACCTACTTGCCAAAGAACATTGATTTTGTTATTTATTTATAGACGTTTGTGTTTTTTTGTTTTTGACTTGTTTGTCCAAGGTTTATTTCTGTTTTAATTCTATTGAATGTCATTTATGGCTCTTCAACATGTTTTTCATTACCTACTCAACCAAAAAGCATGTACCCCTCGCCAAGACAAAAAATTATCGACGCCTCTGTTTGTAACAGCCACCTCATAGATAGCTGAGCGATCAAGAGGAATAGCTCAGGACCCCTGATGTGAAGACGAGCCATCATTATAGTGGCGTAGCTTGCCCTGGACCGGCCCTGTATCAAAATTAGTGGGAGGAGGGTAAAGATAAAATCGACAAAAACAAAAAATGAATATATCAGGGTGTCTCGAAATTAGCCTGCCAAATTTCACCAGAGGCATCTACGACCAAAGATAGGATGAAAAGATTGAATGAACATGAGTCGAAAAATGTCTCTTGGGGGCTCTCGAAACGTCATGTCATAATATGATGCAATTTGGTACAAGAACTGAACTTTCCATACCCAATGTGGTGAACATATAATCAGAGTGCTTTCATGAAAATATTCCGTTAGGAGGGGAATACAAAAAGTAAATCTCAATTATAATTATGACTAGATTGTGGATTGAAAATATGATTGTGATATATCTCTAGAATGGTAATTTCATACCGAATCGTAATATCCGGAAAGAAATTATACTTTGTATTTGAAATAAAAAAAAAATTATGCACTTCCGGTCAAACCAGAAATCCAATTTCGTCTAATACGAGCAAAATCATACACTCGTGCAATTAAATCGATGTACCAAATTTGAAACATACATTCAAACAACGAAGATACAGGGTGGTGAATTGGTTCCGGACCACCCAGAGGGTTTTAGACCTTCTGCCAATTGTCTTCAGCAAAATTACCCTCATTTTGATTTGATTATGGGACAAGCATTGAGCCCTTTACTTGCTGACATCTTCATGGATGGAGCGATAAATACGAACATCCACTCATGAAACAATTTTTGTATAGGTCGCGTGCACGAAGACCGACCCTGGAGGCAAAATATTGAAACACAACCTCATTCTTCTGTGAATTATTGAAACACAACCTCACTTTTTTATTTGGTTACAGAGGAATCAAAAGGTTGAAATAGTTTTTCACAATATTTTGGCATACGAATCGTGTTTCTTGCGTTATTCATTAATTCAAGCATGCCTTCGCATTGTGCTGTTGTACGATGCACAAAAAACGCAGCAAGAGACTAAGGAATATGATTTTTCAGGTAAATAGTAATCTCACATAGTTAGCATTATGAAATGTTGTCATCCCTTATTAAAATTCCTTCTGCCTTCTGCCACTTCTGCAATACAAGCTAATGCTGCTAATAGATTGAAAATGTCTACAACACACACGATCGTCAGCATGTCAGACCAGTCCTACCGATTGATTGCATGAATCCAATCTTCTTGCATTATTCTAGAAATTTCAGGTATATTTCTATTAGCTGATCCTATTGCAGAAGGAATTCCGATGAGGAATCAGAGGAATAACCAAATTTCAAAAATGAAAACTATGTGAGTGACTATAGTAGGTACTTACTTTTGAATCATAATGTACCATCCGGATTTCTTCATCTTCCGCTGCAGTTTTTGTGCATTTTACAACAGCACAATGTGATGGCATTAGCGAATTGATGAATAGCGGAAAAATACGATTCATATGCCAAAATAATTGTGGAAAACTATTTCGATCACTTGTAAACAAATATGTTTTGCCTCCAGGGTCGGTCATCTGACAGTTCTTGCACGCCACCTATTGGTACATATACATATATGACGTAATAGTATATGCTTCCAGCCAATATGAATAGAATATTTTATCAGTTTTTTAGATACAGTAACATTGCGAGGATACATATGATATAACGATTTTTCATAAACCTTCCCACACTGATATCACAATTTATGATCCCCAAGAGACTAAATAATTTGGGATCAACAAATTTCCATTTGAATAAATCATATATTACCAGATTTGGTTGCAGTGCAGTAAATGGTATTAAACACAAAAATCAACAACTCTATAGAGTTGGATGTGTCGATATCATAATATACACAGTAAATAATTGTTGTTTGTAGTTTAATGTTAGATATTCAAACAATATTTATTGTACATTTTTGTATATTTTTCAATTATAGGTATTTCCAACATTTGACAGATATATAATTCAATATTTTCTGGAATTAGCCAGGAACGACGTTGTTTTCTGTTATAAAATTTTAATAATTAATTTCTTATTTCTCAAAAAGAATAGTTGAACAATATGTTACTAAAATGTCAAATTCCAACCTGATTATATCCTATCCACGTATCCAGTGTTCTGATTTGGAATTCATTATCCTAAATTCAAATGTTTTTATAAAATGATTAGCCTCATTGAAGAAAATATTAGAGGACAATTTCACTATAGGTTTTCTATACTACAAAAGGCAGCAAATTGCTCAAAATCGTTGAAAATAATTCTCAAAATCTATCGGACACTAAAGGATATCAACTCACTATTCTCAGGATTATCAATATCCAAACGCTACGATAGAGTATAGATCAAATTTTATACGCCCTGTACATATCGTTTGTCCGTTGGTTTGGCAAAATATGTTGAAAATACCCAGTTCGACTTGGAGAATATCAGTAGGAGGTATGCTAACACATAAATATGCCTTCCAGATGTGCATCCAACGGATTCATGATTTTCAGAATTGTCTATGGTCTGTCTTCATTCTTCTGGGATGACTAACGGAAAAGGCGTTGGATACAACCGTTTAGCATTTTTTACGACTTATTTGTATCATCAAATCGGTTGGAGTGCAACGTTGCCGCAACACAATAATTTTCAGAGGATATACTGGGTGTTTCTTACGTGTAGAAGCGTGTTGCTAACGTCAAAACAAGAAAAGCGTATACAAACGTACGTCTGTAAATTAGTCGTTTTCAAGACACATATCGATAAATTAGATATAATGTAGGTAGAATGCATATGATTTTGCTGGAATTTCGAGAAGACGTGATGTAAAAGATACCGAAGACTAGAAGAGACTGCGTTTTCGTATTAGTAAAATATCAAGGACCGTGTTCCTATCAAGCATATCGCCCTGTCACAGTATCGATGTATATGGGCGTGTACATCTTAGTAGAACTTTTAACTCAAACCATGTTTATAATGATCCTTTTATACATAAACAATGATTGACGACATAATTTGATCGAAAAATCAACTGGAATGTTTTATTTTTGGACATAAATAATAGTACCTTCTGAAAACGGACCCTCTTATGACGTAGAAACCTCATCTCGTCATAGTTAAAAGAAAATACCAAAAGTCCGACGGAGACTGAGGCAACTGATAATTATATTAATTCGTTCAATTGTGATCTCGCGCTAATTCACTCTGTCAGAAATCATGTATCATTCATCTCTGTCTGGAATAGTCTTGTTTCAGTATTAGGGTTTTGACGTCACATCATCGCCTCGTTTTCAGAGGTCCGAAAAATCGGGGATTTCAATAATTTTTTATAAAACGTAGGGAGCTCACAGCAAGAAACGGTTTGCGGTGGTGAGCTAGTTTGGGTGATTTCTATCGAATTATGAAATAAATTTTTTTTGTGATATAAGCCCATTGCAGAGGGCACCAGTTAACATCAAAAGCTTCATTCATTTTCAATCCCTCAGTAATGCTCAGTGTATTAAATTTCAAGTGAAAAATTAATACTTATTTCTTGCTATGCTATGCAATTATTGAAATAATATCTGCAAAATCATACTGGAATCTTGGCTCCATCCTATTATTCACAGAAACAGACATGATGTCATATTGTCATCATATAGCTCATACATTATTGGTGTTTATGAAAATGCTCTTTTGCTCATTTTTCAACTCAAACATTCGAATGAAGTGATTTTGTTTATGAGTAATTTCATTCTTAAAACAATGTTTTCCTCTTCGAATATCGAAGTCTTTCTACAGGAAATTGAACCACACTGTAAGCTACAAGTATATCTAGCGACCGCTGATAGAATAATAGGAAATATATTCATGTATACATATGGAGTGTGTCCATTCAGTGCGTGATTCTTAGAAATATGTTTCTCAGTTTTTTCGAGCCCCGTATTTCACAAATATTTTCAGTTGTACCGAGAGTTACACGAATGCAGGGCACCTCAGAGGTTTGAATCCTCGATAAAATATACTGGATTATACATTTGAGAAAAATCGAGAACATTTTGCTGGAATTTTTCGAAATTTGCCGGCAAAATCAAACATGCCGTATACATGAACGAATCACAATAATCATTGGACACAGAAATTGCTCGATTATATACATCAAGGTATCTTTGTATAAAATATTCAGCACATCAATTTGAAACAATCTAACGATAGTCAAAATATCAGTTTTTCCTAATTACCTGATTAACGAGAAATTTCATCTTGAGAATGAAACAAAAATCGGAAAAAATCCAAGTAAGCCACTTCGAGACAATTTGAATAATTGAATATCGAGCCTTCCGCACGAAAATTTGTGCAGAGGTGACGTCAGAATTGCCACAGTGTAGAACATTGGGTGGAAAAAGGAGTCTCACTCCAATTTATATTTTAATCCCCAATTTTGAAAATTTTCCAAGAAAAATATGAATAGTTAGTGAGTAGAGCGTCCCGATTCCGAATCTGAAGTGATTTTCGACCTATTTCGACTCCTAATATCATTTTCCGAAAATTGGGGTGGGTCCATGGCTGTTGGCGAGCAGTGTATTTCACTGAATATGACCCCACTTTATCATAGAGTGCATTTTTGGTATATCTCTCGCTCCCAGCAAATTTCAGGATCCTTACCCATGGATTACATAAGATAGATAGATAGATGCATAGAATATTTTTTTGTCCACTCTGTTTCTTTTGGAGATGGCAAAATTCAGTTTGCTATGTGAATGAATGGAGTATCAACAGGAGGATCTTTTTGGTACATAGTTGAATAGCCTTCCATACCATTGTACGAAATTTGAAAATTTTCCGTCCTTGCTCACTTCTAAGTAGAATATAAAAAATAAGATTCCCGTAACGGTGCCACTGGTAGAAAAAATGAAAATTTGTGTACATCATAAGATGCACCTTGATGCATAAAAACGTGTATCAAATTTCATGAGGATGTAAACAACATTGTCTCAGTTATAATCAAGAAACTGAATATTTTTCAAAACTTCATCACCCTGTATCTCAAAAGTTAAGACTTTTAGGACATACATTCATATGAAGTTTTCTTCTTAAAATGAGTCAAAGAAACACCCCCTGTATGAAGATGTTTCCGGTAAGTGTTGAGAAGAGCCATTTTTCAAAAGTAAATACAGGGTGACCAAAATAACTGGACATAGAAAGTATCACTAGATGTCATCGACCTCTATACGGGAGCGCACCAAGAATGCGTCAGTTAAACGTCACATAGTTATGATAGCTAGTCCAGAGTGGAGCGTTTCTGAAATCCAATATGATACTAAAAGTAGATATATTTAGAAGCGCACGCGCTGGCCTTTTCAATGAACTCAACTCCAATATGGAGGGCGTTTCAAATATAGAACTCGGAATTCTATATGTGTGTATATACGCGGCCAGTAATACGATATGCATTTCAATTTAAATTTAAACTCCAAGAAGTGTAGGGATAACGAATTCTAAATAAGGAACAAGAAGGAAAAAGTTCAGGAGCACGCGATTTTTGAGCTACTCAAGAATATTCCCTTCGAAATAACTAGTGACGATCACACTATAGCGAAAACTAATTTTTTCCACTACTAGCTATATAGAACCCACCATTATCGACTCCTTTTCTAGGCGTGAAATGTGTTTTTTTAACCAAGGTATAGTTTTCGTAATTTCATGAACTACTAGTCAATGAAGGCATGATGCGAGATTCGCAGGAATGACACACGAATCTAGTAGGCATTTATCAATAACGATTTGTCATATGAAGTAATGGTCATGACAACTAGATTTCAATTAGAATTGAAAAGGAGTTCTTTTATAGCGACATATAGTGACAATATGTCCATATTTCAGAATCACACAGGACTATAATGCTTGAAATATATTGCTAGTGGTGAAGCAAGTTTAATATACACCTTGGTAGTAATAGTATATTATGGAACAAGTGTTATAAACGTCCTTTTAGTAACGAGTAGTTTAATAAACGAGTGTCTAGAAGAGTTTATAAACGCGTTACATACTATGATTTTTCTACGAACTCCGAAAATTACATTAACATAAGTACCTGCAATTCCTGCTAACCTACAAAATAATTCGAAAGGAATGGGAATTGAGAACATAATACATGCAACTGCATGCAACCAGCGAGACACGTATAAGTGATATTGGTTGTAGATGTGTCCAGTCCATTGCTTACTAACCTTTGTTTCACGTTTATTGTCATGCTTAGCGCAGAATAAATAAATTGTTCTCAGAGATGGATGCTTCATTTTTACACTTCTTGGAGATATACAAGTACCAGAACATTCTCTTCGATTTCACTCTCGTCTACTTTTCGCATATATTTTTAATGAAGAATTCTGATACAAACGAAAATTGTTTGAATAATTCTAATACAAAATTCGAAAATAACAGTTGACAGTTAATACAATTGACAGCAGGCCAGACATGTCTCAAATTACTGAAGCTATCATTACCACGCCCAGCACCTTATACCTCTCGCCTGAAGCCTCGGGATATTATCTTGGTCCCTGGGATCAAGATGCCCCTTTTTTGTATTGTAGAACTTCTATTAGATAATAGATAATCTCATCTAAGATCGAAACATGTCCTTGAGTTTATAACAAGATTATAAACAATTTGTGAATACGACCTTGAGCATTCCTTCCTATTTTGAAACGTTCCACTCCACTTTGAGCAATAAGGACTTCTATCAAAGATTCGCTTCCATTCGCCCAACCCTGTATAGATAGACGCAGTTGTTTTAATTTGTACTGGTACTGAATAGTTACCAACTGTTATTATGTCTTTATTTGCCTTGGAGGTCTAGTATGGGGTCAATGATTGCAGTGTAGTAGTGAAAACGGGAAACCATGTAATCACAGAGACACAAAAATCGGTTATTAATGAAAGCGAAAAGACCTTGCTCTTGACAGAACAAAAAGTTGAATAACGAGGAAATTCCATCTGGTAATTGGACTGCAGGATATTCAATATATATAGCAAGATCAGGTTCAATATCACTGTGATTATGAATTTGTGTATTATTATTTATTATTAATGATGTTTAGTTTTTGTGCGACTTTCACTATCGATGATGAATATATGGACATGTTCATATTTGCAATAATTGAAGAATGCATATGGAGAGATCAATATTCACATAAGTGCATAGGATTCATAAAAATATATTTGTTACATTGTTTGCATGAAAACTCATCAGTAAACATAAGTTTAAAATTATCCAAAAAGATTATTTACATTTCCACTGTTTTTACAGTGCTATGCTTTCATCATTTCCCCTTTTGATTTCCGAAATGTCAATTGTTTATTGTTGCAACGTTTGTACGTTTCACCAGGTTTAACTATTATGCATATACAGGGTGATGTATACATCGACCGACAATAACTCACAGGTGACAGCTGTCGTTAATGAAAACTGATAAGATAGGGACGTAACTAAATTGAAAAAGTTCTAGAATACGAAAATAATAAAAATTCCATTAGTGGCGTAGAATATATGGGAGAAAATGTTACCACAACCTCAAGTAACGTAACACTGGATAAAATGTACAAAATTACTTTCTGATCACAAATTGACCTATATCTGAAGATGAATCCTTGAAGACCTTATGTCCCTTTCTTAGTGTATATAACCATTTTAGTATCAACTATTTCATTCAATCAAACAATTTATTTATCCTTTGAAATTATAAGACAAGTCGAAAAAAACACAAAAATATATAAAACGAGACAACAAAAGAATGAGTAATACATGTGTCACAGTGACAGATAATCTTTCGCCACTCACGTTGCGAATGATTTCATTTTTTAGAATACTTTATTGTAAAGCTATGTTTTTTCTGACGAAAATTTCCCAACTTCCATTAAATTTTCCTGAATATAATTTTTCTTACCCCCCTTTGAACACAATGTCATTTTGAATCGTGGAAATGACTTGGAGATTTTCCTTCGTTCAATTAGCACCACTCCACTTTGAGCAATGTGGACTTCTACACACGGTCAGGAAATAGTATATTGTGCAACAAGTGGGAAAAGTTCAACTTTTCTCACGAGTGTGAAAGTTTGTGGCCTGAAGGGGGAGTGATGCAAACACACGAGTGAGAAAAGTGCTTTTCCCCACATGTTACACACTATACTTTTTCTACAACTGCACTTATTCAAAGAATTCGAGGAATGTCATTGGTATTCATTTTATAATGTAGCACATTGAATATTGTGACCAAAGAGTAGACGCCTTTTCCTAGTTCCTCAAAGTATTTCAAAAAAGTACACTTTCCGAAAAAGATTTTATTTCTTTAACTTTTTAGATTCCATAAATTTTTCGTTCATACCAATTCATACTTTCTTCTTGAGATTTCCGGAAACAAATTCAACTTTTGCAGCTTCTTTCATTATCTCTGTCTCTGAGGGTGTATTTATCAAAATCGTCACATCTCGGTATATACATCATATTATTTGTAATTTGTTGTAATAATATTTGATGGAAAATGCGATATATTTTAAGAGCACTAATGAGAACTACACTAAAGAATTTAAAAAAATTTCTTCTGACAGTTGTGACAACTATTCAAAGCTGAACAGCAGCCAAGTTTTGGACGATTTTTGTTGATTCTCCATGGAAATGTATGTGGTGTTGGCAAAGTGTCCTGAGACAAAATATTTCTCACAGTATGAGCAATACATGGTTTTGAAACTGAGTTAGCTATGACAAATGCGCTACTTTTCATAGCAGTAGTAGAAAAACATTATTCGCAGCTCACTTTATGATGACTCGCTTGAAAGTTACCCAGAAGTAGATAGGTACCTAAGTAATGTGGATAAATAAATGATCTGATATATAGGAATACATAACTTGGGAGCAAATATTGAACATCCTATTACAAGCAATACGTAGGTATTAATACGTACCATTCAAACACATAGATTATCGCATTACCATACAATAAACATGCCATAATTAATGCCAATGACACGGAATCGGTATGTAATCGGCATCGACATTACCGTAACATAACAGACCTTTAAACGTATAAATATAAATATCACGAACACGACAATGCATCAGATTTGCAGCTACTGAACTGAAGGGTCCGACATATTTGCCCACGGTCGTTGAACAGATAATTCGATTCGAAGGGATTCGAAATCAGATTTAGAATACATTCCTTCCTACTAGTTCCTATACTAACTTGGGATAATGAAATTTCTCGACTCGGGATTTACCCAACATATAGTAAAATAGTTCGATTAATAACTCCGGAAAGAGCTTCTTTCAGGCAATTTAGGCAAATTTCAGGAAATTAATCCTTTCATTTTTCCCTCTCCATGTTAAGATGAACCTACACATCTTCAGATTTTATGGAATAGATATTTACGTAATCAGTTAGGAAACGCGTTGTTTTGTGTAACGATGGGATTTTGCGGGACGAGCGAAGTGAGATCCCGCAACATCACAGAGTTACACAAAATGGCGTTTCCTAACGTGTCACGTACAATATTTTTTCTAATTTTGACGAAACATTTCGCATGAACAAAAATAATGACCAGTTTTACATGAGTTCTGCCGACTCTTCACAAAAATGAAATGAACATTACATCACCAGTTATGTAAAATTTTACTTTTCGCAACTGGTTACGTAAAGTAAGACGTTTAAAAACTTCCGTCAGTTTTGAAAAGTGTCACATTACATGTCAAAATTAGAAAAACATCTATTTCTTCAAAGCTGACCATTTTGCTTTTTCATTTCAACTGATTTATTGAAAAGGAATAATCTCAGATAAATTATGAACATGAAAAAATGGATATATAAAAAGAAATACATTGAGAATTCGCTTTCTCTATATGTGATAAAAGTATCAATTCTTTCTCGGTTTATTCGACAAAAAACAACTACTTTCCGGGCTATAGGCCACAACGAACATTGAACTATATCTATTGAACACACACGATAAGAATTAGAAAAGAAAATCTTCTGAAGTTGAGAATTTGCATATGTATATGCACATATACATCATTCTAAATATTGAACAGGAAGCAACAACTTTCCTGGGTATTTGCCACGTCCAACATTGAATTATATCTGTTGAACATCCAAAGGGAGAGCATGAAAAATAAAAATCAAAACAGTCAACTCATCATACATCATTGTATTCAGAGAAAAAATTAAACCATCATGAGGCGTTTTCGGAAACTTACTACTCTGGGTTTTTAACTCGATCCAGAGAGGTCACGTGACAAAAAAACTCGAATCACCTACTCTTGCTCGTGTTCAACGTTTACGAACGTGTCTGATTAGGAACACATAAAAAGATTATTTCCCCTGTATAATAACATGAACGTCATTCGAAAGAAAGATTCAGTTCAGTTCTAGTGAAATATTTCAGTTAGTTCAGATTGAAAGAATATTAGTATGTACTCATGAGATACCCCCCCTTTTTTCTCTGTCTTTCTATTTTAGGAATTTTTTTTCATCTTCCGATTTTCCTGGAAATGACATCAACTCTCGATTTCCAAATGGAACAACCTTTATTTTATTCCATATCGGTTAGGGGATATTATATCGAATTCAATGATACTGGGTTCGATTGGGTTATTTCGAAGATTACGAAGATATTTGCATTCAATGTGTCCATAAGCTTAACGAGTGTGACATGAAGTCAAATCTACTGAGCATTACGGAAACTTCAAGCGCGAATATCTTCGTAATCGTTTGAAATAACCAAATCAAACATGGTATAAAATACAGGGTTATTCCATTTGAAAATCGAAAGTTGATGTCTTCTCCAGGAAAACCGAAAGATGATAAAGAAATCCTAAAACGTGAGAAAGTGCCCTTTAGTGAGCATATTCGATGATCCAAATCTCAGGAATATAGCTAGAAAACCAAAGGAGAAAAGGGGGGTACACTATGAGTCTGATGTGTCACCCGGTATGTTCACATGAGATTTTCACATTAAAATAGTATCTTCTTCAAGCTGTTGAAGTCCTGCTACAAAAAACTGACTCACCCTGTGCATTCGGAAATATTTTACTTTCCGGTAACATTTACTGACTTAATGAAGCCATCAATGTAGCCTCGATACTTTGCCCATAACCGACGGGCATTGTGACCTTTAAATGAAGAGGTAATTTCGTTTTGTGAGGTCTAGTCACGCTCGCTTCCCTCGTATACGTCTGTGATTTCGTGATTCCGAAAAAGCCATTCGAATGACACAAGCCAAAAATTATGCGGGATAAAATGAATGCGTACACATAAACACGGAAATTCAACAATCATGGGCGGACAAGAATCGAAATCAATAAAAAAATACGTCTCAGTATCAATGAGTAGGGTACTTTCTGGAGAAATACTGTCAGAAATTAGATTTCAACTTCATATATTTGAGCCAGTTTTACGAAATCCCTGTATAATTTTCTCAGCGATATTGGCTCACCCACATATTTGGAAACAATCGATTTATGCATAAGTTTTGAGAATTAGGAGCAAATTTCGATTTCCGTTTCCAATAAAATTGTTCATGAATTGACATTGTTCATCCATTCTCATATTTGATTCAGAAATAATGAAGCAAAATTTTCATTGAACATGAAAAAGTCATAAGGTACTATACTCGAATCATATATCATGATTTAGGAATCATGATGGTAGTATATTCCAGAGATGATCTTTACCATATAATTCCCCTTTTTAGTAGGGAACTGAGGATGACTTTCATATAGAGTCGAAACGTTGCCTCATTATCAGAAAATCAAAACTGTGAAGATTCAATTGTGGCATAACTTGATGAACAGGGTGTCCATTAGTTGATGGTACACATTGAAATTGCATTCCTTGGGTGAAATTATTACGAGTTGGATACACAAGTTGATTATAACAAAGATACAAGGTCTTCAAGTAAATAATAATTTTCGATTTTTGTAATCAATTCATTTTTGAATCAATAGTCTCGCATAAACTCTTTTGATTATGGGTTTGTCGGAAGAACAATCAAAATCTTTTGATGATTTTGATATAGATTGTAGAGGGCACTGCACTCACTCTCTTTGTACATGACAACAACTGCAACATTTCTGACTCTTAGAGTAGATATCATTTTTCTGTCGAAAATGTCAACTTTGATAACATTTTTGCTCCGAGCATACAGGGTGTTAAAAAATAAGTGTCACAACGGGAAACTGTAGATTGCTCATGAAAAAAGAAACATTTTTTTCCCAGGGCGTCAAAAAATACAAAAAAATCTGTTTTTTGCTACTATCTCAGGAACCGTCTGAGCTACGGAGTTAAGCCTTCGTACACACTTCATCATCAATAATGACTACTTTTAGGGCTCTTGATCAATTTTCTTAGACATGTCAGTGAAGGATCGAGAATTCAACGCCTCGTAAGGGTTTAACCCCCCAAACATTTATGCCACTGGAGAAATTGTAATTTTCAAAGTGGATTCTGAAGCGCCAATATCTTTCACACAAAAAACGTCCTCATGTCTCAATGCTCTAAAGTGAACAGTTTTCGCGAAAAATGGCTCTTTATGAATAAGAACATACAAAATCCTGATGGTATCTCCAAAAATCGTCTGAAAATCCAGAGGAAATAAACACCCCAGAACTGTCTGATAATATGTTCAATCAAATGTCAGGTTCTTGAGTATGTTGGTCTCGATGCTTGTTTTTAAATTGTTGAGTTTATCAAGTGTTGAAAAGTGTGTTTAATTGAACTAATCATTTTTGATTTTTTGGCGCCCTGTATCTTGAAGACGAAAGTCCAGAGAAACATTTTGAAGGGGGAAGAAATGTTTTTTTTTATCATGAGGAATCCACAGTTTTCCGTTGTGACACTTATTTGATAACACCTTGTATAAATATTTTTCAGTTTCTAATTGCATTCACAGTTTTTGAAGTAGACGGACAATTTGCGAATGTTGAATATATTCCAAAGTAGGCTTATGTTAAATATTTCAAAGTAGGCTTTAATGAAATCAAATGAACTAGCACTTCGAAACCCAATTTCTGTCAAACTTTCCTGTGATATGTCAGTATTGTGAGTGTTTTCTACATGTATCTTGGTAAGGTGAATTATCAAGTTTGGAACTGAAGTGTGTCCAAGTCGTAATATTTTCAGCCATTAATTATGGAACACCCTGTATATTTTTGATTTCTAGGTTCCACTGAATGGACTTCGGGGATGTATTTGAGAGGGTCAATCACCCCTTACTCCCATATGGTCACGACGTCTATGGATGAGCAGTATGAGCACATCCAATTGTTTATGATTGCGATTGTGGATCGTGACAGCTTTACAGAATAGCCATTTTCAATTCGGCCTTTTTGAATTATGGGGCGAAAGAGTTTTCCAGATTCAGTCATTGAAATTGTTCGATGCTTCTAATGCTAGTAGGGCGTAATGAATTGCGCAGAATATTGGGAAGTTCACCTTGAATGCACATGAAATTGTTGTGAAAATCAAGGTTTTTATGATGTGAAGAATTAAGTCATGGAAAGAAACTCAGCCTCAGCAAACCAGAGCTAAAGCTTATCACAGGACACGGCCCTCTGAGGTACCACCTCAAGAAGATGGGCCTGGCGGAGACTGACACTTGCCGCTTTTGTAACAATGTGACCGAAACCGCGGAACACATACTTTCCTCATGTGAATTATCAGTCCGCCAAAGGCTGAACCACCTAGGACAGGTCTATCTCACCCCTGCTGAAGTGGAAAATTCAACCGTCAGGAAAATCGTAGGCTTCATCAGGACCAAAACTAGATAGGGGTAATCACAATAGATCTTCTAGGTCGCAGTGAACGAAAGGTCTCCCAGCCTATACGACCCATCTACAGTCTACAATCTACAAGTCATGGAAACCATCCATTCTCGAAGTGATGGTCCAGTATTTTTCAACAGGAGAAAAAAAAACGAACTCAAAGTCGGTCGACCACAATATTTAATATAAAAAAGATCAGCGTGTGACTATAGTTTTCACAACTTCAGACACAATGAGAATAGTACCTAGAAAATTACAAGTAGTATAGATATAAAAAAAATTTAAGCTGAGAAAGAGTCGACATACCTCTTATATAGAAAGCATCTTTACAATATAAAAAATAAATTATCCGGTCGTTATAACAAAGGATCAATCCAGCCCCGCATTCAACAAAATTTGTAACGGCTAAAAAGCCAAAAGAATTTGAATATAAGTAAGTTCAGCATCGGGAAAAGATGGAAAAAATAATTTTTGGAAATCCACTCAATTGAGCTTCATCTAACTGCGCTCAATTGAGTAGATTCTATACTACTTGTAATTTTCTAGGTACTTTTTTCATTCTTTCTGAAGATGGCCGTAGAGCCGAAACTACAGTCACACGCTGATTAATTCTACATTGAATATTGTGGACGACCAACTTTGAGTTCATTTTCTTCTTCTGTTGATGTAAAGAATTGAAGAAGAGCGGATCAAGTTTCCAGACAATTATTACAAAACAATCTTCTCAACTGTTGGCAGAGATTATACACTCTTCAGTCTTGTAGTCATTTACCATAGAGTTCAAATTTTTTCCTTCTGTTTAGATGAGTTGTATTCCATAACAATTTTCAAATGAATAATATTATAATATGTATGTAACTTAGTTTCAGTCGACTCGAGTACTAATATTATGCATATCAAGCTTTCACTGAAATCTCTCAGAGTGATGTGATACCTATATAAACTGATGCAGATTATCAGTTGTTGTCACTTTCACACTCGTGTACTCGTGATTCAATAATTAATCAACAAGAATGGACTTCACTGTGAGTATAATATTTTTTCTATTGGTCATCATGATTTATGTTATATCATAAGCATGATCCGAAATTTTTTGCAGTTGTCCGTTCATTCATTTGATACTCAAATTTTGAGTAATGAGATCTGTTTTTTTGAAAATTTAATTTCGAAATAATATAACCCCTTCTCGACATGCATATTCAATCGTCAATTTTGTTTTATAGTCAAAATATCCTGAGATCTCATCATGAAATTCACAAAACCTACATCAAATGGCATTAATATACTGATATGATTGTTATGTATCATGACTAGTGAAACAACGTTCTTTTTTCTGCAACCGACACAAAAGTCGTCCATTTTGATACCAAAATTAGCTCTTAAATTGACGTTTCTATTACTGACACAAAAATAGATATGTTGCTAGGCAACATATTATTTAGTTCCTAGGAGCTAAAGTTGAATTTTAGTTCCTAGGAGCTGAAGTTGAACTTTAGCTCCTAGGAACTAAAAAGAATGTACTGGACGTCATCAAGAATAAACAACATTGTGACGGTTGGTTATTTGGGTTGAGACGCATACCTGATTTGTTTCCGATTTCAGCAGATTTGGCATTTCATACCCATGCTGGAGATATAAATACACCTTATTATAGTTTAGTATTGGAATTATAAACATCTCAGTTGAGTATTTCTGTTTTGATCAGGGAAGCCTTCAAGATTCAAATCTGTATTTCATTCATTATTCTAGGGATGGATAACTTGTTTTTGAATAATCACGGCAAGCAATAGTTTTTTTGTCTCAAACAACGATATTGTTTAGCTTCATTTAATCAACAATTCAAACACAGTGTAGTATGTAGAGGAATAAATAATCACTATTATCATTGTTGATATGCTCACTAACCTAACATTTTCCACGTCTTGTTCCTATAGCTGGCACTGGCGCGGTATTTGCCATTAGAGCACCTGGTCCATACACAAATATGTCACTCTGTGGTCGTATTCATATTGAAACTACAATACGAACATTCTTGAAAACCTAACCTGCTGTTAATGCAGGTAGAATATTCTCACCACACGGATTATTTGTCAATATTTGTTGCATTGCATACATATGGCACGGCATTGGTGGTTACTTCACATGTTTATTTGAGTTAATTGTTTCGGTTGCAAAAAAATAGCATGTTTTATTCGGATCAAAAGTGACTTTGTTCGACTCGCAACTTTTGCTCGGCTTCGCTAAACGCTCCGCCTCGCAAATGCAAAATTCGCTTGTCAAACAAAGTGTCACTTTTGATCCTAATAAAACAATCTACTATTTTTCTATTGGTCATCATGATGTGTGTTATATCATAAACATGATCCGAATTTTTTTGCAGTTGTCCGTTCATCCATTTGATACTCAAATTTTAAATAGTGAGATCTGTTTTTTTGAAAATTCAATTTCGAAATGATATAACCCCTTCTCGATATGCATATTCAATCGTCAATTTCGTTTTATAGTCAAAATATCCTGAAATCTTATCATGAAATTCACAAAACCTACATCAAATGGCATTAATATACTGATATGTTTGTTATGTATCATGATTAGTGAAACAACATTCTTTTCTCAAAACGGCACAGAAAGTGGCATTTTAGAAAATTAGCAGACAATAAAGTTGTACTTTCTCTGCCTAGGCAGTAAAAGTTTGTTGCTATGCAACGTTACGCTCCAAGTATTTTGAATGAAATTACACAAAATTTGTTTCATAACATTTGGAGAAGAAATAATATGTTTCACATGGCAGCAACGTAGATTGACTGCGTTAGCTGAATTCCTAGACTCTCTACTACTTTGCTGCCTAGTAAAACAATAGTTATTTGTTTTACTAGGCAGAAAAGTACAAGATTCAATGCCGCGGCTGGAGTTTCATAGCCTAGGCGTAGCCGAGGCTAGGAAACCAGCCATCTTCTTTTCTGCCATGTGAAACATATAATTTTTTCACCGAATTCTTTTCAATTCCACGCAAAGTCCAAATAATCATCATTTTTTGTTCACCCAAAGTCATTGTCGATTTTGATTACCAATTTTATTCAAATTACTTGGAACTTTTTCTGCCTAGGCAGTGAAAGTACACCTTTTCTGCCTGTCAAGTGTCATTAAAAATCCACTTTTAATGTCATTTGCAGCAAAATAACTATTCTCTATTTAGAAGTTGCTTTCAAATGACACTCAACAGGCATAAAAACTAGGAAGAAAAAGTTTGTGGCTATGCTACTTTCCAAAAGTAATGATTTGAATCAAATCAGTAATCAAAATTGACAATGACATTGGGTGAACATAAAATGTATGATAGATTATTTGAACTTTAGCGTGAAATTATATGCACTAGGCAAAAAAGAAGAGTCAATGCCTTAGCTGGTTTCCTAACCTCGGTTTCGCCATGGCTATAAAACGCCAGCAGCGGCATGAAATCTTGTGCTTTTCTGCCTATGGTTAAACTGATAGTTGTTGTTCTATAGCTAATCAATTCATTTTTTTTATAACAGGGCATTGGGATTCTTATAGTAGTCACCTTAGAAACTACCTACGCTGGATACGCGCGTCACATTTTCAACGAAAATAATAAGAATCAAGAACCAAGTTTACAAAAAGAGGTCAGCTTCCTGGAAGGCAGTGATTTCAAAAAACTACAGTTATTCCGGAATAATGAGCCAATGATTCACAAAAATAATAAAAAAGCATTGAAATACACAATGGCTTATTTCAAAGGTAGTGTAGATGGGCTGAAAGGCAATTATCCGATAGAGCCATATAATGATGACCAAGGTAATCAAAAGAACCAGATGTACCAAAACACCGAGCAAAATTATGAACTCATACCCTCGACATTGATGAACAAGAAGAGCTCTGAAACAACAGTTGACTACAAATACAATGCGAACCAGAGATCTGAGTTCCAAAGCATCGGACCACCAGTGGATTCCTACAATATAAATCCTAATTCTCAGAGAATTGAAGTGCTCCAAACACCCGATTTTATCCCCAAGAAGACACTAGGAGACTATACCAAACCATTGGATGGAAACCAGTATAACCAGGGAGCTTACTGGCTCCCAAGTAACCAACCATCAGACACATACGTGCAAAGTTTTCGGGAAACCATGGATGATGCATCGCAGAATGATAATTGGTACCAAAACCCACAAGCCTTGGTGAGACTTATGGAACAAATGAAAACCGACAACTCTGGACATCAAGACGATTACATATCCACGAAACTATTCAGGCAGACCGAGTCCAAGAAAGAAGAAGATTCGAGCGTTCTGGAGAACTCCGGTACCGAATACGATCAGTTCAAGAGCTCCAAGCCCAAGTACGACCAGGAGCCAAAGTACGACCAGGAGCCCAAGGACTACCAGGAGCCCAAGTACTACCAGGAGCACACGAAAACCATCGAACATACCAAGCCGTACCATATACAGGTGGTGAAGAAAACCGGGGTACCCGAACCGCACCTCGTCAAAATCGCGGTACCGCAGGTCATCAAACTGAAGGCGCCTGCTCCTTACGCGGTGCACGTTCCAGTGCCGGTACCGGTGGCGGTACCCATCTACAAGCTGGTGCCACAGGTGGTGGAGAAGAGGATCCCCATCGAGGTGGAGAAGCTGGTGCCCATGTACGTGGATAAGCCCTATAATGTCACCATGGAGAAGCACTATCCGGTGTATGTGGACAGGCCCTACCCTGTTAATGTGACCATTTATAAGCACGTTTATAGGAAAAACAAGCATTCATATAGTGGATTTGTCAAGGAGCATCATCCTCATCGCTATCGGCATTGGGACTGATGACTGCTCTCCTAACTCAGGGATGCTGTTGTTTTTATTTAAGTTTATTTTTTAATAAAATTTATTTAACTTTGTTGCATCTTTAATTCGGTGATTAAGGAATATGTTTGTATCAAATTTGTTCCAACCTTCTCAGTATCAAGTCAAACCTCATTCTGTTCAGAACTTTGTTAGCGGAGACCGAAACCAAAATCAGCTGCTCGAGTAATTTTGTAATGGTGATAGATGAGTTGAGGTGTCTGGGCCTTGAACAACTGTACCTATCAACAGCTTCAAATATTTGAACATCTTGATTTCCAAGTTCATTCAAACTTAATGAGAGCTAGCTGAGCAGGATTCTATCGACCTCAGTCCAGAATTGCCCGGATCCAAAAGTATGTTCCGGTCTTGTCTTGATGAGTATGCTGAAAATGCTTTAGTTTGTCTTGTGCATTACTCGGAGATCCCCAAACATTTCCTTTTCGTGGGAACCAGAACATATAGAAAAAAAGAAAGTAGGATTTCATTCCAGACTCGGAGATCCCCAAACATTTTGATAAGCCAAAAATGTCATTGATTCTTCTTTTACACTGAGTCCCAAAACTCATTTAGACTCAAGGATAGGGCAAAAGAGTTGAAGCTCTCAAGTTATCGTGACTGTCAGAAAACATGTCCATGTTGAAATATGGTGAAACCTTAGCCGTAGCACTTGATATCTCCAAGGCATTCGATCGAGTCTGGCACCACGGACTCCTCGCCAAGCTTTCATCTTATGGCTTGCCTCCCCAGCTATGTTCTCTGCTAGCTAGTTTTCTCTCGAACAGGTCTCTCTATGCAGTGGTCGACGGAGTTTCATCTGACTCTCTCATCATAAATGCTGGTGTTCCACAAGGATCAATTCTAGCACCAACACTATTTCTACTCCATAACAACGATTTGTTGG
Source organism: Phaedon cochleariae (assembly GCA_918026855.4). Lineage (NCBI taxonomy): Eukaryota > Metazoa > Arthropoda > Insecta > Coleoptera > Chrysomelidae > Phaedon > Phaedon cochleariae. The sequence goes on along the minus strand of OU896715.1, from coordinate 6,656,980 downwards.
AAGCAACTTCATGTCCAGTACACAGCTTCGCGGATGATAGTACCCTCCATACCGCCTTGTCTTCCAGGGCTGCAATACCAGCCAGGCAAATCAGAAACAAACGAGGAGTACATATTGACAACATAAATATGGACCTTGCAACAATTCCCGAATGGGGATCCAATAACTAGAATTCAATGCAAACAAAGCACAAACACGCCTTTCCTCTAGAAAACTGATCTCACTGTGCCCAACATAAGCTTTTCAGGAGTAACCATACCTTTGAAGACATCCATTTCGATGCTCGGTATTACTATCAGCAATAACCTTTCTTGGGCAAATAACGTGAGATCAATTGCTAAAAGTACATCCCAAAAACTTGGTTGTCTGTTTCGGGCCAGGATCTATTTTACTTCCAGTCAGCTGCTTATGATCTATGAGCCACAGATCCGACCTGTCCTGGAATACTGTTCACATATTTGGAGTGCAGCACCCAAACATACCCTGAAACTGTTGGATTCTGTCCAAAAAAGGGCAACTCGTCTAGTGGGTGATGCCTTGCTCACAATCTCACTCACTTCTCTAGAATACCGTAGAAAAGTTGGCGATCTGGCTCTATTTTATAGATATTTTCATGGACGATGTTCTTCTGAAATATCAACAATTGTTCCTCCCTTGGCAGTTCCCGCGAGATTAACCCGTCAAGTTGAGGCTTCGCACCCCTTCGTGGTCATTATTTTGGAGACCTGCAGAACATCTCTCTCCAAAGACTCGTTCATCCAACGAACAGCGAGGCTCTGGAACACATTGCCAAGGGAGGTGTTCCCCGAGGCATATAACCGCCAGAAATGTAAGGAGAACACCAATTTCTACCTTATTTCCCTTGGTTCTTATGATGTTGTCTGAACTTCACAGGATATCCCTTTTCGTGGGAACCAGAACATATAAAAAAAATAAAGTAGGATTTCATTCCAGACTCGGAGATCCCCAATCATTTTGATGAGCCAAAAATGTCATTGCTTCTTCTTTTACATTGAGTCCCAAACTCATTTAGACTCAAGGATAGAGCAAATAGGTTGAAGCTCTCAAGTTATCGTGACTGTCAGAAAACATGTCCATGTTTTCGAAGGATCTGGGAGTATTGAGAATTGAAAATCCAGCAATCCCTCAGTTTCCATCTTGGAGTCACCAGTTTTCAATATTGAGGCTTCCATTATTAGCAATGGTGATCCAACCACTATTTTCTGATCTGATCTTCTGGTATCTCAGGCCACAAAAAGTATAAGAATGAAGGCTTGAATTCAAGAAGCGTTTTGGATTGGTTATTTGTCCATTGATTCGTATAGAGAATTCATGCAAGAAATTAGTATTCCCAGTTCCATTCCGCAATCTTGGCATGTCTTCACTCGTCAGAGCAGCAGAAGCAATTGTTCATTCGCTTGCCCCTCAATTGTCAAATTACAAAGTTCGAATTCTTCGGGTGGAAATGCTGGCACACTAGCCGGCAATCTCCTATGTCGTTTCTGGTTCCCGAACAAACTTTCCGTAATGGCAATGGCCACACAAAAAGCCACTGTCAGCAATGCAAACGTGCCGTATTCGGCGAAATAATGTGAAGTATTCGCATTCGGGATTCGTTGAATCTTCTTCATTTCGACAGGGTCGTTCCCGAACGATTTTCATCAGGTCCAAACAGAAGAACGACGTTTCAGTGTGGATCTCACAGTACAGTTATTTATTTCATGAAAATCGAACGATTTTAACTGACTTCTTTATGTATAGATATCGAATTATTTACCGTATAAAAAACAATATGTCACCGTGAATAATAAAAATTCTGAGATGAAGGATATTGATCTTGGTGTGCCGCAAGGCTCGGTTTTGGGACCGGTATTGTTTATCCTTTTCATCAATTATCTGAGTATTTTATCAGTACCGGCAGATTGCACGAATGGTATTCTGCAAATCAGCTGTTTCTGAATGTTGGAAAAACACAATCGATAAGGTTTCAAAACCGTCAAAAATTGTGTCAGGATATCACATTCGGCCCAGATGAGGCTTCAACGCTTTATGTCTCAAGTAATAGTAACGTTATAACGTTTCTAGGATTTCAAATTGATTCATGTATGGACTGGAAAATTCACTGTCAATAACTGATATAAAAAATGAATTCATTATCATATCAATTCAGAACCACTAGGAAAGTATTGGAAATAAATCAGCTACTTGCACTCTATTATGCACAAGCTGACAGTAGATTGCGATATGGTATATGCCTATGGGGTTTACCTGTATCCTCAAACGATGTTTTTATTTCCCATAAGCGAGTTTTGCGTTCTCTCGTTGGTATATCGACCCGTACAAGTTGCAGGGATGTCTTCAAACACTATAAAATTTCAACACTACCTTCATTATTTATTTTCGAACATTCTGTATACTCATTTGAGAACAGAGAAACTTTATTCAGTTCCAATAAAGTCAGACATCAATTTGATACCCGAACCAAAAATGACCTTCATGTACCTTTTAATAAATTTAGCATATCATTCAACTCTCCTTCCTCTATGGCGCCCAGGGTATTTAATAAATTGCCAACATATATAAAAGAAAGTAAATGTATTGAACTATTCAAGAAACAATTGCGAGAATTTCTACTAGAAAAATGTCTGTATAGTGTTGAAGAGTTTATGTCGTAGAACCGTAGCGTCTTGTCTGTATAAGCTTTTATTCTGACATGTTGGCATGTTTGTTTTAAAATATTTTCAGGACAATTCTTATCGGGACTGACATTTTTGATTTCAAACCTGTGGTTTCAGATTTTTGATTTTGTCTGAAATTTTAAATTTCTCGTGTTTTTATATTTACCTAGATTTAAGTTATTGACTATTCCTATACAATGTTGTGTTGTCTACTGGAAAATAAAGATCTTATCTTATCTTATCAATTCGAAACAATCGAAAGGATATAAGGATAGAGGCAGCCCACCTGTCTAGTTCTATAAAACATGGATATGTAGATCATCGGAATTTTCGGAAGAACTCATGAAGATATTCAAATAGAGGGTTTGATTATCGCCCATGTAATAACAAACACAGATACGGGCTTAAAGAAAAAAAAATAACTTTACTGATTTTACATCGACAAATGTTTTTCTGAGCTGAAAGCTCTGAGGTCTTACAATTTCGGGTCAAAATCATTCTGGAAAGACAAAAGAACTGAAAGAAAAGCCATGACACCATCCTTCGGACAAGAAACCTATTGAAAAAAATGCTTCGATCAAAAACAAGGTGAAGCATTTACAGCATACTCATCAAAGAAGGTAAACATGGTTCTAGATCTAACCGAACTCTGGTACTGTGAGAAGATGAAATGTGCTGATTTTGCAATTTCTGTGAACAAAAATATCGAGCTCTTATACAATGTGGATGGAGTGTTCTGATTACTCAAAGACTTGGAATAAGTGACCCTTTATAATAACACCGGAACCAACTAGCTCGCAGAACAATCTCAAACGAGCTGAAATATACTGGCCCCATTACAAACAGGTATAGGTTGCATTTCCAGTTGATGAAAATGAGATGAGATTTGAAGTAGAAAGAAATTAGATAAATACTAGTCGGCCTTACTGACATCAACCTGTATGTATAACAAACGAGCGAATCTCAGTCGCTCTTCGACATTGGACACTATTCCGCCATGTAGAACAAAATACCAAAGCAGAATGTATGCAACTAACTATATGTGATATATTTACATAAATACATTGTAAATGGAATAATACATGAGACATGGCTCCTGTAATTTATAACCCAATTCAGTGGTACTGGAGCCGAATCGAAATTCTATTCCAGACTAGAGATGGAAGCGGACGGGGTCGGAACAGGGACGGGCGTAAGGGTTTGGTCCTTGACTATCTCCAAATACTAGATAATTCATAGGAATTCAAGTACTGTATAGACAAGGTACGAAAAATACACTAACCAACAAAAAAACTGGCCAGGGAACAATTTTGCCAAATTGATTCCCGTGAAACTTCTTTAATGGGCGTGTACACCTTAGTAGAACTTTTAACTCAAACCATGTTTATAATGATCCTTGTAGACATAAATAATGATTGACGACATAATTCGATCGAATGATTAACTGGAATGTTTTATTTTTGAACATAAATAATAGTACCTTCTGAAAACGGACCCTCTTATGACGTAGAAACCTCATCTCGCCATGGTTGAAAGAAAATACCAAATGCCCGACGGAGACTGAGGCAACTGATATATTAATTCTTTCAACTGTGATCTCGCGCTAATTCACTCTGTCAGAAATCATCTGTCATTCATCTCTGTCTGGAATAGTCTTGTTTCAGTATTAGGGTTTTGACGTCACATCATCGCCTCGTTTTCAGAGGTCCGAAAAATCAGGGATTTCAATAATTTTTTATAAAACGTAGAGAGCTCACAGCAAGGAACGGTTTGCGGTGGTGAGCTGGTTTGGGTCAGTTCTATCGAATTATGAAATGGAAAGTTTTTGTGACATAAGCCCATTCTTGTCCGATTTTGATGAATTTTCGACCAAATCGTGAATTCATAATTCGAAACTTCAACCTGAATTCCAGTTTCCGAAATAAGCTGATGGCTGGATCCTCATGAAGGAAAAAGCAAAAGTAACTATTTTACGCTTGATAAAACCCTGTGATAAAAGTGAGTGATTATACTTAGCATCATCATGTTTCAGATTGGAGTGTGATCCCATCTTGATACAATGATTTTTGATTCACGTCAATATCTTTTTTTTTTTTTGAGAGAAGATGAAAGTGTTTTGAGAAACTTTGGATTTTTAAAATTTGCAGAACCTTCATGAACTCAGCGATTAACAACTCTAAAAATCATCTAATAATTTATATGATATCACTTATATATTTCCGCCCCATTATTTTAGCACTCTCCAGCAAATAGAAACCCTAATTACTGAGAATAAACAAAGAGAATTCAACCGCCGTGCAATCGAGTTGAACATATTTCTCAAGCTGTCTTTAGATATTGCCTCATATTCTCCTTGACTTAAAGGGCAAAGCACGCTGTTCTTGAAGGCCGAACGAAGGCGAACAAGCCTCTGCAGTTCATCTCAAAGATGTTCTATAGGTACTGAAATATTGTTGACCAAAACTCAAAGATTCCATCCTTTCAAAAAACATATGTATCTTTTCTTAAAAATAAGAAATTGACGTGAATCAAGAACCATTGTGTTAAGACGAGACGAAAATGGATCTCCTTCTTCTTCTTCTTCTCTGCACAGGTGGGCGGGTGCGTAGACCCCTGCACTCAGGCCTCTTCAGTCGGGCCCATTGTGCGCCCACTTGTTCTGTGAATCAGCTGGGCATGCCAATTTCTTTGACGAAATTCAGCAGCTTCCTCAGCTGAGTCGCTTTAACATCCTTTGGGTGCAGTACAATGCTCCCAAAGGCAGCTTTCCTCTGATGCACCAGCGCGGGGCATTCAGTGAGTATGTGTGATGATGTTTCATCATCCTCCAAGCACCATCTGCAGATGGGATCATCTTTGATCCCTATGAGTTCTAGGTGCCTGTTGAGGTGGTTGTGCCCAGCAGTTAGGAGCCCAACTACCATCTTGAGATCCCTTCTATTAAGTGACAGGATCTCTCTCGTGAGCCTTTTTGAAGGTTCCTTTAAATGTAGCTTTGATTGTCTCATTGCTGGTGTGTCCCGCCATGTTTCAAGGAACTGCCTTTGTAGCATTTCCTTCATGAAGGACATAGCCGTACTATTGGGTATTCCCAATATCGGTTCTGGTCCAATGGGTGTCGTTCCTGGACCGATCTTGGCTAGTCTGTCTGCCTCCTCGTTACCAGAGTGTCCTGGAACCCACATGAGGCTGACTTTCCTAGTTTTTGCCATATTTTCTAAGGCACTTCTACACTCGGACACCAATTTAGTTGTGATCCTATTGGATTTCAATGACATAACGAAAAAGGATCACACTTCAATCCAAAACATGATGAAGCGGAAGGTTGGAGTGGGTTTGAAGAATGATTCTGAATATTGTTAATGAAAATTGAAAAATTCCATACTTTCCTAATAGACCAAGAGTTAGCGACCGCGAACTAACAGAGCTGATTTTTTCATATGTTCAATTGGACCCATTCATGAAGTAGAATATACAATTGCCAGACACTTTCCACGGGGTGTTACCCCTGCCAGACACGTTTAAAAATCGCTCTGCTGCTGGATGCTTAACGTGTGTGGAATACCTCGTGCTCGTGTATTAATAGCTATCAATACATGCTCGTCCCAAAAAAAATACTATTTGGTAGGCGGTAAAACAGTTACAAGTAAAGCCCGTAATAACTTTGGCATTGGGTCGCATTTGGCCTGGATTCATTTATGTGGAAAAGTGGAGTCATATTAGGCGTGATTTATTCTGTATACATTATTCGTATAGGAAAATATTTTGACAAGAATGATACCCAGAGAAGCGGTAGAAAGAACGTTGATTTTCTCAAGGTTCATCGAACATCTCCAGAAAAAACCGTTGATATATTGGCCATAAAGAATTTATTAGCTGCCCTCATGAAACTTCTTTATTTCCGGTAATAGGGAGTCTAAAATTGGGAATTTCCTTGTAACACGTTCTACTCTTGCTAACGAGCGATATATCATAAAGATCGAATTTCCTTTTCCAGTCTTTTCAGCGACTGGAAATACTAAAAATTTTTACGTGTTACGTTTCGCCGTTTTGCCGACCGAAAGTTCGATCATGCAGCTGTAAATATATACCTAAGAAAGCCTTATGAAACTCATAAAGCAGCGCAACTAGTAATGCGTCATAAACAGTAGTGGAAACAAAGAATCGTTATTCAGAAAGTTGAGTTTGATTATGGTTTTGGCATCCGCGTGTTAGAAAAGTGCACACATTTATAAGGAAATGCACAAGAACAATTTCGTTCGAATAGCTCTAGATCTGACGCTGCCTGGGTACATGTATAAGCAGAATAAAGAGATGAGTTTTCAGTGCCAAATAGTATAGTATAGAGTGTATCCCACTTTGGGTCCAGAGTATTTTTGAATAAGGACAATAATGTTCATCAATGAAACAGTCATGAAATCATTTTCAAAATAATAATCACTATATCTTGTTCCGCCTAGTATTAGTATAGTATATCCATCTGCCTGAAGTTTTGGACTGCCATTTTGGGAATGATTCTAGTAATAGTAGGTACTACATTCAAACTGGATCAAATGAATACTCTCTTCAGTAGAAAATATCATGATATTTGAAATATTCTATATTGCCATCTAGTGGCGTTAGTGGTAAAATGTGGAGAAATGTCTTGATATAGGTAATGTTGTACAGAATACTGAGACAACTACGTGGTATTAAAATCAATTAGTCTCTATATGTATGGAATTGAACGAAGGCGTTAACTGCTGCATCTGGCTGCATTAGCTTCCTCATCATCAGCACTTGACGATAACGGTATCGTCGTCACTGTGTCAATAATGAGAGAAATATTCACCAAAGTTTCAGAATTTTTGCATGAACTATGATTTTGTTGGTCAAGAAATAAATTTTCATGTGAGGTTATGTAATGGATTTCATGAGCGCGCTCAAAATTCGGTCCAAATCAATAGTCTTCGAAGCGTGCAAACCAATTCGGACCAGCAGTGTCTAACACTAGCGCGCTCAAACTCAAAAAAATAACCTCAACTCAGACCGCGGGGGAGATCTACTTCAGTGAATAGGACTGGTGGGGTTCCCCTTAAGTATTCGTTCAAGTGGTGCCATCTGTCAACAGAGTTTTAAACTTGTAGTAGCACTCTGCAATGTGTAGACGTGAGATGGTACCGTCATGCTGTGTATATGACTTGCGGCAAAGTCCTACCTTACAACCATGATACTAGATATTCACAAGATTTTCCACTTTCTTTCTAGGAATCATTGGCATCTGAATCGTTGTAACGTGTCTTGAAGCATTATCGATTTATGCTTTAGAACTAACGCCACTAGACGACGAAAGACTAGATCATCATGCAGTTATCCTGCGTGTTCAAAATTGGTGATATATCCGAAGCGTTGAGTAGTACCAGTTATCAGCAGACCGAGAGCGGCTGATGAGGCCTGGTGGGCCGAAACAGTACTGCTGATAATAACTGGGGTAACTCTGTTCATCCTAGATCTCTTATTCATGAGATCTAGTTCAGTGGATAGTCAATACTGTTCGTCAATTCGAATTTTCACTCAATTGCAATGTATCTCTTCATTGCTCACAAGTTTCTTACATGGGTTTCTGGAGATCAATACCCCTTCTCCCCCCCCATCCCCTTTGATGATGGAGACTGCCCATTTTCGCATCAACACTACACCAGAACCGCCCCAATCAGGATGAAATACTCTCCGCTGATTTATACTCTTGTTTTTTCGCCGAGACAAAGTTTGCCGATAAATATTTGCCCAAACTGAGAATTTTCCCAAGTTTCTCGATCGCTGTCGATATGTGTCAGTGGCGGATCAGATACATTTCAGATGGAGATGGAACGAGCAGATCAGAATTTTCATTCACAGGCAAGCATCCTTCAAGGCACTAGGGAGCACAAGGGTAACATTTTGAAGGGTTTGGGCTTGCAACAACGCTTATTCTTACGTGTAGAGTCCTCAAGTTGGGTCTATTCTTTTTTGAATTCTCTACGGAAACTTCTTAATTCGGCAAAAATATATAAACAAACGGATTGATGAAATCACGAGTCCGTAGAAATTTTATTGCAGCACCCAAACATACCCTAAAACTGTTGGATTCTGTCCAAAAAAGGGCAATTCGTCTCGTGGGTGATGCCTAGCTCACAAACTCACTCACTTCTCTGGAACACCGTAGAAAAGTTGGCGATCTGGCTCTATTTTATAGATATTTTCATGGACGATGCTCTTCTGAAATATAAACAATTGTTCCTTCCTTGGCAGTCCACGCGAGATCAACCCGTCGAGTTGAGGCTTCGCACCCCTTCGTGTTCACTTTGGAGACCTGCAGAACATGTCTTTCCAGAGACTCGTTCATCCAACGAACAGCGAGGCTCTGGAACACATTGCCAAGGGAGGTGTTCGCGGAGGCATATAACCTCCAGAAATTTAAGAAGAACACCAATTCCTACCTTATTTCCCTTGGTTCTCACGATGTTCTCTGAACATTACAGGATATCCTTCTTCGTGAGAACCAGAACATAAAAAAAATCTAAGGTTTTATCGAGGACCATGAATTTTTATCAACAGTAAAAACACAAGAGTTTTTTTTATCGGATGAATTTCTCTTCTTAACGAAAATACATTGCCAATCAGTAATTTTACGGGAAAAACTGACATCAAAGTATTGCATCGTCAAATAGCTTTTTCTGTGGAAGAGTTGATTCATCAGTATGATAACGAATGATTGGCTAGAATCAAGTATTGTTATTGGTTGAAACAAAAGAAACGTCAAAATTTGACAAGTGAAGAATACAATCGACTAGATATGCTGCCTAATTCACAGAATCCGATTTTTTGTGAAGCAACTTCAGTCATGGATCGTAATATCAACAGAAAATGCACCTTTGTTTCATTTATCGACAAGTAATTGATCTCAATTTCATCTCAAGCGATAAAAATATAGGTCTTATCTATTGCCATACTAAATACTGAACCCAGGAGAGAAAAAGTTGAGGCAAAAAGAATGTAGTATTAATTTTTGTCTTATAGATTTGAGGAATTTATCCAGAAACATTGAAACTTGATTCAAGCATAAGAGCCATGTGAGAATTTGTGGTTCTTTTTATATCAGAGATAAGGAGAATTATCTATCAAACTTATCAACATCTGAGCTTTCTCATAATATTATTTTCGGAACATGTGAAAAACAAATAATCAACAATTCTATGAAAGGAGCATGCGCCGAATCCACATAACATGAGCATAAGCATAAAAGTTCAAATTAATCAACTTCCAAGGTCGTTTCTTAGGCTTGTGCTTATGCTTTAGAGTACAATGGGCGTGTACCCCTAAGTAGAACTTTTAACAAAAACCATGTTTATAATGATCCTTTTATACATAAATAATGATTTCGGACCCTCTTATGACGTAGAAACCCCATCTCGACATAGTTAAAAGAAAATACCAAACGCCTGACGGAGACTGAGCCAACTGATATATTAATTCTTTCAACTGTGATCTCGCACAGAGTGTCAGAAATCATGTATCATTCATCTCTGTCTGGAATAGTCTTGTTTCAGTATTAGGGTTTTGACGTCACATCATCGCCTCGTTTTCAGAGGTCCGAAAAATCGGGGATTTCAATAATTTTTTATAAAACGTAGGGAGCTCACAGCAAGAAACGGTTTGCGGTGGTGAGCTAGTTTGGGTGAGTTCTATCGAATTATGAAATAAATTTTTTTGTGATATAAGCCCATTGGTGTGCAAACGGCCTAATGCAAGTACCTTGTTTCAACTTCTAGTTATGCTCAAAATTATGACTAAGACTATGATTAGGACTGCAAATGTTGCATAAATCCAGAAATCCACCATATATCGACAAATATAGTGACTTTGAAAATCCGTCACTGGTGTGTGTGTATACAAGGACAGGGCAAATGTTTGCTTTCTGTGAGTTTTTATTGACGTATAGTCGCCTGATTTATATCTCCTCGATGGCACTTGTCAATATAGGAAAACAAACCGATGTGCAAACACCTGCTGTCATAATATCTCGTTGATGTGCGCCTCTAGAAGCTCTGGACCAATAAGATGCCAAGAAATATATTACTGATATTGTTAGAACCTTCAGAATGGAATATTTAGTAATCTGGTTGAACTTTCCACAGATGCATTCATCATGATTTATAGAAACATACAGTGTGAACAACGCAAGATCGAAGTATCTAGCCTGATAAAATTAACATTCCGCCACTGAAAGATAAAATAGCATCATAAAGTATAAGTTAGCATAATATTCGTAAAAACTGAAATTTTCAGAGTATATACTCATTCTTAATACTTGAGAAATAACCAAATGTGAAATTTGTTTGATGTAGTATCGTTTTGCATAAAATATATTTTCTCCTGCGTTAAATTTGGAAATCTTGGCCCATACCACTAGCAAAGTCTGAAATGAATCAAAATATGAGCGGAGTATAAATCATTCAAATTCATTGTGTTCTATGAATGATAAAAATAGGAGCACGATGTTCTGCGTAGGATTAGCCAAGAAAGTAGTTGTTTTTCTGCCGTCATCCACCATTGTTGTTCATTTTTTGAACATTTGTGAAAGTTACTTTGGTTTTCTGTTTCGGTCCAGGAGCTATTTCACTTTCAGTCAGCTGCTTATGATCTATAAAGCACAGATCCGACCTGTCCTGGAATACTGTTCCCATATTTGGAGTGCAGCACCCAAACATACCCTGAAACTGTTGGATTCTGTCCAAAAAAGAGCAATTCGTCTCGTGGGTGATGCCTCGCTCACAAACTCACTCTCTTCTCTGGAACACCGAAGAAAAGTCGGCTATCTGGCTCTATTTTATAGATATTTTCATGGACGATGCTCTTCTGAAATATCAACAATTATTGGTCCTCCCTTGGCAGTTCCCGCAAGATTAATCGTCGAGTTGAGGCTTCGCACCCCTTCGTCGTCACTTTGGAGATTTGAAGTACGAACATCTCTTTCCAAAGAATTCGTTCATCCAACGAACAGTGAGGCTGTGGAACACATTGCCAAGGGATGTGTTCCTCATTTCCCTTGGTTCTCACGATGTTCTCTGAACATTACAGGATATCCCTTTTCGTGGGAACCAGAACATTAAAAAAAATGCGACCTTCAAATTCATTACATTCTGTGTGGGTCACAGCACAAACTTTGAATAGAAATATTGTATCTTTGGTATCAAAACTCATTCTTGGAATTATGATTTTTGTTCCTATTGATCAACATGGTCATGAAAGTATATTTCACTATTCATGTCTGTAGACTTTTTGGAATTTTCACCCCAAAAATCTAGAGAAATTGATATTCCCCCTCCTCGATCAACCTACAAATACTGACAAATAGTATTCATGTTCCTGTACCTTTCCTAATAATTCTATTTCAGTATATATTTTACTATGAATTGATTTTTCGAAATACATTCCCATTATTTATGTAATGACCTGTCAAACATCGCCACAATCAAATATACCTTGAATTTATTAAAAATTTTGCTGAATTCCCTCCCGAAACCCGCGTAGTGAAGAAATATTGTTTGTATCATTATGTAGAGTTTGCCTCCTACAAGTTAAATGGAGATTTGGATTGTGGGAATAACGACAATGAAAGTGGTACAAATTTTTAAAAATTGTCCTTATTCTCGCAATCCAAATCTCCATTGTTTGTATTGTAGAAGTTGTTTCAAAGGCAGGCGTTGCTTTTGGCATGATTATTTGTTTCACATAGGTACATATTCTTTTAATCATATAAGTAACGAGATTAGGGACATTTTCAAATTTGGACAATGCACATATGTATAGAACCTCGAATGTCATGTGAAAAGAAATATTCCCACAATCAAATCAAATAAAGGAACCATGCCATATAACTAGCCCTGAGATAGTGATAAACATAAGGAAATTACTCAACTTGAAAACGCCGCAACCGATTTGGATATCTTTTTTTAGCGATGAAAAGGCGAATGATATAAATAAATCTATGATGAAAAATACATTCAGACTGTAAATTTCAACACCCTATAAAGGATCATCTCGCAAAATTACTGGATTGGTGTACGTGAGACCTTACTTCTACTGTATGCAGAACATATTTTCAAAATTTTGATAAATAAATATACCATACCCAATTCAACATGACCCTTGAATAGTAGTAAAAATTGGTTTACCAATTATAATTTGGCAACGCCGCAACCAAATTCAATTTTTTTACAGCGATGTAGAGCTGAACCTTAGCTGAATGAATTTCGAATAAAAAATACTGGGTGTTCTATTTGAAAAAAATTCTTCTTCGAGTCGTCCCGCTTTTATAAAACACCCAGTATCGTTGAAAATATTTTTGAAATGGGAATCTTTAGCAACGGGAGAAATTTGTCTTCACAAGTTTTTCTCTAGTGATAATGGATTTCGAGATATCGAAGAATTACACACTAAATGGACAGTATACAGTATACGTAGAGAAAATGTTCACATTCTAGCAGAAAATGCCGATAACGATAAATAGAGACACAGAAAAACAAATGGAGGAACGTAATGGCTGCTTTGAGACTGTTTGACCCGCCAGGCATGATGAAAAGAAATTCATAGTCAACTACGTAGGTGGAACGCGAAGAAGTTCCGATCCGCTCCATTTCTTATAGACAAAAGGCCATCAGAAGTTTTCCCGAATAGATTGGAATTTAAAATGAAGTTTTGTCTTTTGCTCTCTCGCGGAATCTTCCAGTTTCTATACTCCGCGCCGACCGAATAAAGTTCGGTATGTGCCTGGGATGCGAGAACGAAAAGGTTTACTTTTTTGTCGGGAAATTCGAGAATAATATCATCTCCCAACGACTCGAGTTTTGTACTGTGGACTTTTGCTGTAAACCGTATAATACTTAGTTCCTTTGTTGCCCAACCGAATCCTTAAGGATTTACATGTGATCACGGTGGTATTTCGGTATAAAAAATCGTTCCCACAAGGTTTGAAGTTTTGACAATATTTACAGAACAAATAATGGATAAAGAGTAGCCCAATTCAGAATAATGCCAGGTATACTATGAGTTAATTGGAGACTTGAAAGTCCTTAGGTTTCCACAAAAAACAATAGGTCGTTTGATGCAGAGTTGTCCCTCAGATGGAGGTTTTTCTTCGGAAGTTACTTTTTCATTTCATTTCATTCCATTGTATTCCAAATATGGTCAAATTACATGACATATGGAGAAGTAATTAGAAACCAATAACTTTTACTAAATACTAAGTATAGGGACACCAATAATTATTGTATACACATATATATATATATCCACAAATAGAATATTCAGTAAAACATGAAAGAACAGTGCACAAACATTATTTTGGAATTTGATTGAAATATTCATCTACCGAGTATATGGAGTTGAAGGCATTACAGTACAACTTCGTGCCATTAAAGTGAGTCTATAAGGGGGTAATCTAATCGTCGACGTAGATCTTATATGGTGAATAACAATATCACCTGATATAGTATACTTACAGATGTTTAAGAATATATATATATATATATATATAATAATATATAGATAATGATATGACTGTTAGAATGCCCAGTTCCTTGAAAATATACAAAATATCCGCGAATTAACCATACTATGACTTGACATTCATCAGAAAGCATCTATTTTCTTGGCTGACAACTAACGATGCATTGGAGCATTCCTCCTTCAATCCAAACATATAGTCTAGTTGGAATTTCATCCAATTATCACATCAACGTCATGAAACATGGAAATTCAAAAAATCTGTTGATCTTGCTATATTTCGCAAAGAATTATTAAATAATGAGAGAATCTTTGATCATGTTATTCATCAAGGATCCTTATTGATAGTAAGTAAATAGGTAAGTATATGTACTTCTTCCGTATGCATGTACGTACATACCAGCTGGTCATCGATCTCACGAGAGATCTTTCAGCGTGTGCCTTTGTTACTTACTCAATACGCCACCTCAGGAGCAGCATCATCTCTGACCTAGAAATATTTCGTTGTTCTGATTGCTAGTCGATCGCTTATACTTTCTTGATATTATCACTGTCTATTTGTATTCAGTGAAATTTTGAATGTGAGGAGGAATGCATCAATGCTATGAATTGTATCGGAAAAGTTGAACGGACTTTTGAGAATGAAAATACAGAATACAATGTCCGTAGTCCGTAGTTCAGCTAGATTATAGAAAGGAATGAAATTATACAAACATTGGGTTCAAATGCACCGTCCATATATCCTATTTGAATGATTTGCATTAAATCAATACTTGAATTATAATAAACTACTAGCTGAACTGATAATCAACAACTAGTGATATTTCAATCAGTGAAGTCGAAAAATATTGACTTTGATATACTTCAGTTCTCAGACCGAAAATCGTTCAACCAATTATTATTATTATAATAGTAAGAAGTTCTATTATCAGATTATTATTCAATTTTTCTCCTGAGGTTCATCAATAATTATCTGTCAATTTATTTTGGTGAAAATATTGAATGTGAGGAGGAATGCGTCAATGCTATATGAATTGTCTCCGAAGGGCCGAATGGAATTTTCAGAATGAACAAGCATATACAATGTCCGTAGTCCGTAGTTCAATAGGCAGATATAAAATTACATACATCAAGTTACTTCAATGATTTGCTTGATTGCTGGTTGCTAATTCAGGGAATCTCGATTCAACAACATCCTTATTGTTCTAATCGGAACTGTTTGGCATGATTTGAAGTTCAGTTACCGATTTAAAAGTTTGTTTATTGATTTCAATGAAGTCTATGGAAACTCATTCAATACGAGGGTTTGATGGCCACGTACAATATTTCACTATAGTGTGTCGGAATAATGAACGGACAGTTGATGGGATAAAGTTCGGTATAACCGTTTACACTGACCAATTATTCGTCATTAGAATGAATAGTCGGTCGATGCATGTATGCCGATCGACCCTGTTATTTGGTAATCCTCATCCAACACTGTGGATTCTGGGGATATTCCGCAGTTAATCCTTTGTACAGCGACAAATGAACTGCTCGCTGGTCCGATATGGTTTTTGTTCAATTAGTCGATCGGATTTCGTTTTGGGGTGAGTTTAAAATATTTAGGAGGTTCGCTGTATTATAACTACGGGGTGTACTCAATTAAACATTATTTATTGCAAGCCTTTTTGGAAGAATATTGGTTCAACCATCATCATCAGTTTCTTCATATCTGAAGGTATGTCTCCCCCAAAGCAACATAGTTCAACTTACTGCAACAACAATATGTTTAGTCACACTATGTTGCATCATGTTTCATTTGATGTTCTCTGTTGCATATTGTTTATGTCGTGGTGAACAAGATGTTGACGTTTGTTGTGTGTTTCGGATTGGAGCGGTAAAGATCAAAGGCCAATTTGAAACACACGCAGACATTCAGCAACTAAACACAAGCTAATCGTTCTTAAGGCGAATTTGCTTCCCTGTAATTTGTGTCTGATTTCCGAATCAAGGGGACTATTTTCATTAGTAAACCTTCCATATCAGAACTAGACATACGGAAAAAATTCTTTAAACTGCCATCTGTTCGAAGTTCACCCCAAAGAAGATCGTCTTCCAGCAAATCTTTCAACAATTCATCTCCTCATTTTATTTCATTTTCTAAAATTAGCGAACCCAGCACTTACGCGTAGTTTTTCGTTTTTTATGTTATGTTATGTTATTATTATTAAAAATAACATAACAAGCCGTGGCCGCAAAAATCACCTCATCTTCGTCGTACAACATGGCTGACTGTGTTGTGTTGCACTGATATATACACGACGTTTATTGGAGTTGCATGTTTGAAAAAATCAAAATCAACATCATGCAACATTGTTGTCTTTGTGAAGACACTTTGTTGGTGAAAGTTGTTCTAGACATTTTGTATCTCCAACAAAGTTGAACTATGTTGGTCTGTGTTGCTTTGGTCGAGACATACCTCAAGAGGAATACCTATACTGTTTCTGGAGTTTAGAGACTTCTAACACACAAATATACACAATCTGTGATGAATCATAAGTGTCTGATGGTTTCGTGAATTTTGCAGTCATCATGATTTATTCGCTCATAATACTCAAAAACATACATCAATATAAAACTCATGTGATTCGGATAGTTCTAATCTTTCTCAATATTTCATTCGGTTATACTACTGCAGTGATTCATTTATGAACGGAATAGATACACATACATAGGGTCACTGAATTAGACCAGTTCCAATCTTCTCTATTTCTGATTATGATTCGATTTGGAGAATATTTGAGAATTTTTGGTCACCTCCTGAGTGCTTTCGTATTGACACTATTATAATAAGTAGTAACGAAACATGTATACCGAGTGACATCGAAATCATTGGCCAGAGTGTCATTCAGTTGGTTTATACAGGGTGTTTCGTAATATCTGGGACGCACTTTTGGAGATGATAGGGCGTCTCAAGAAAGTTCCCATAAATAAAAGTCGTAGAAGGCGTCGTTTGCGAGATACAGGGTAGTAAAAAAGTTGAACAAGCTTCTTTTAGTAAACCTCAAAACTCCCACTTTCTTCACCTACCCTCCACAACCTCATCAATAGGTCTCACATCCCTTTGTTTTGACCGTTCGAGTTCATTCAATCAGCAGATGATAAATGAATTTTTCCCCTGGCACGTGACCTCTGCGTTTCCTATTCGCCCCCGCCGATCGCGATTGTTTATTGCAGGAGCGTCGCCTGCTGCCGTCCCTGCCTTCCGTTCACCCCTGCAGGATTGCATATCTTGTGCCGAAACTTCTTTGGGAATTGGGCCAGCCAGTGGCATGGATAGTCTGGATCACGGAATGGGGTAGGCAGAGGATCTTCCTCCCAATAATTTCCGGTTTTGGAAAATGTTACCGTCGAAAATTTCACACAAAAAATTTTCGATCAATTTAAAGCCTGTACTTCGTATCGTTACCATAGCAACCAAACAAATTTTTTGGACATTTTTTCCTTCTCCTTGGGGAACGGAACATGAAATTACACTTGAAATTTATTGACGTTTATAGGTTGAATGACTTCAGATTATTTCGAGTTCATTCTATAAGTCAATAAATAAAAATCATTTATCAAGAGTTTTCCATATAATATAAGGTAGGTATACTTGCAAATTCTAGATTTATAAAAACACATGTTGATACTATATGTTGATTCTCACATTTCAGTACAAACAACCATCGTTTTCATATAAACATTATGATATTATGTACCTATTCTTCAGTTTTGACATGAAGAATGACATACGTAAATGAAAAAATATACTATTCTTTCGAGTTAATATACAAAGCCTACTATTCGAATGTCAAAACCATCAGAAATCATCATTATCCGAGTAAATTTTTGATATTTCAGTGTGAAATTTTCTTACCGAATACCACTTTAGCTCCAATTAATATCCGGGAATTTTTTCTCGAACACGAATATTTAAAAAATTCTCAAAATATTCGTGTTCTCGAAAAAAATTCCGGAAATAATTGAGAACCTATATTTTATCATCATTGCAAAGACCTTCTGAAGGCCTTTCCGAAAATATATCACTCAATATATTTATCGTCTATATTTATAAAAATATAGGCCATGCCAATTATCAATAAAATATTGATAATATACATATTTAGATCATTGCCATGACTATTTTTGGACAATCGTTCAGAAGTCGATCAATAGTTATTTATTATACAAGGGAAAAAAGTAGTAGATTTTAGCTCCAGGTTGTGTTGTCTCCCGACGCGTAGCGGAGGGAGACAAAAAACCGTGAGCTAAAATCTAATATTTTTCCCGTGTATAATACACTATTTTTTTCTGTGACAGAAGGAAGGACGAATCAATATTGAGAAGATGTTACATTATTTCGAAATCTGAAAATTATCGACGTGACATTTCAAGTTTTTAACAGTAGGGACACCTGCGTTTTATAGACATCTTTATCATTCTTTTGAAGTAATCAAATATCTGATGTCACTTCTGTCAGTTCAATTCTGTGATTTGATTTTGAAAAATTGCGAATTCAGTAGTTGTTTAGTAATATACGAAACCGCGGAGTCGAATGGGAAGATAAAAGGACTTGCATTTCTTTCTCGGAGACGGTATTATTGACTCATTTTTTGGAACTATAGCACAACAAAAGCCATTAACAGAGTATATATATGTGATATATATCCGGGAAAAAAGTACTTACTTTTTTCCCACGGGAAAAAAGTAATTTATGAAAAGTGACATTTTATAACCTGCCAACAGAGATGAAATGCCAAACTTTTCTCCCGTCACAGAAAAAACACTGTTTGTTTTCGATGTCCATAAATTGAGAAATGAGGAAGATATTGCGTGAGGTATTTCTGGAAGGCTTTTCTACATAAATAAGGGTTAGAGTTTTTGATCAGCTAATCCGGTTCTGAGTGAAACTGGTTCATGAAAACCACACCTGATTGAAAAAAGTACTTGCCAAACTTATTGATGAAAATAACGCAACATCCCCATTTTTCAATTCCTTCGATAAAAATGTGCTGTCACTCTCAGATAGTGCTTGCGAAACATATAATACCTCACACTAAACTGTTTTCCTAACTATGTTAGCATCTTTAGGTTAATGTGTCAATGGTACTAAACTAACCTAATATAGAATATAGGTCCATTATCCTTATTCATATCTCTATCACGATTTTCTAACATCAATAAATCAAGGATTTCAATTTGTGTGTCATGATTCAAACGTGTTCGGCAGCACTCGATCTATCTAACCTACAATAATTCAAATGTGCTAGGTGTTCTTTCAACCTGATTATCAAGGGTCGCCTTGTTTGGCCTACATATGTTCTATCACAATAAATATCACCCTAGGTGTGTGTGTATTATAATATTGTCACGAGTGGCTCTAACGCCCACTATCGCAACTCGAACTCACTCGCTTGCAAGAGGTTTTTTTGAAAATGATAACAAAATAATTTAACTCCACTTCACAAGTTTATTCATTTTGAATAAAAACAATTAGGGCATGAAATGAATTGACCATTAATTATCCAGCAAGATACATCCAATCGAAACAAAACAGGAAAACTAAAACTAGTAATACTCAAAAAAGGTACTTACAGAAGGGCTCGCTTTTCGTTGGAGGATTGGAACTGCCACTCCCGAAGTTTAGACATGATGCAAAGTTTGAGATTTACTTTCTATTAGAATATTTGAAAAGACTTCACGGTCCACTGTCCGAACCACAACTGCCGGTTTTTTCTCTAATACTTTTTCATCTTGGTTTTGGTAGTGGTAATTGATTCAGCATAAAAACTAGTGTATTCACCTCGATTAGGAAAAATCCAAAACCAGCAGTTTCTGCCCGTCAGCGACTTTACTTGAATAATAATAAAATTGAAATCCGAACTATAATTTCCTTTGAATATCTTAATTCTCTACTGATATCCTGTAAGCTAAATAATTCTAAGAATATGATCTAGACTAGGTTATTGTACTGTTCTTGATTGAAATGAGAATTTCAAATATTCTCAATAAAATTATAGTTTTTATCCATTCTTGACAATATGATGATATTTCAGGCAGAGGTTGTTTTTTTCTCAGTGTCTTCCCGCCCCCCTTTTGTAATGCCCCTGTTCCCCGTGCAGCAGCAGCGCCGAGGTCGAAGAACGTGATGCGCCTACCACAAACGAAAACCAACCCCCTCACCCTTCGAGCACCCACCCTCCTAGTTCGACGCCGAGGACGATCTCCCGGGAAGTTCCGTATATGCGAGCGTATATAGCGTACTTACAGTGCTACTCGGGGGAGTTTTTTTCCCTGAAACTCCGCGGGGGTATCCGGTTAACTGTGTAGGTATATACCGGGTGGTCCATTCAGGACTATCCACCCTAGATATCTCTCAGAAAAAATGATTTTACGAAAAAATATAACGAAGCACGTAGATTTTTGTTTGGAGGAGGACACCGTTTGATGGAAAATAAATGATCCATACTTCAGCCCTCTACTTCCCAGAGGAACCCCCTCAATAATTTGAATAGGAGGTGCGAAGTTTTTCAAATTCCAACAAGGCGTTCTCGAGATATTCGAGTTCCAATGGCATGTTTTAATTGTCTTTGAATGAAATGTTTGAAATGGATTATCGAATTGAAGATAACGAAAGAAAACAAGTTATTAACTATGAACAAAGAGGAGGTACGTACCTAAAAATTTCTGCCTACTGATAGGCCTACGAAAACTATAAAATGCACACAGCACGAGACTTCATCTACTCTATTTTTTCCAGACCAGTTCATTTTATGTAAAAAACTAAAAATTGAGATCGAAGAAGCCTATGGCCATAATAATAAAATGATAATAATAATAATAAAATATTTATTCCATCACTGTTACATGATATTGAAAAAGTCATAATACATAATCATAATAGATACATAGATACATAAAATAAAGTGAAATTGCAAAAATCACAGGTGAAAGCTGACAAAACAATTATTATGAGTAGATAATCAAAATTGTGAGAGGTACAGGAGATCATAAAAAATTTTATCGACAAGATATATTCCAGTATAGCATTTTCATCCATCTGAAAATTTGTTCACCTTATAGTAGCACTTACTAGGTCTTCTCTTAATTCATTTTTGCACAAAGAGGAACTTTTTCTAAAAATCTTGTTTTATACTCGTGGTTATCGCTATTTGTTAAATAATTTTTAAGTTTTGTCAGTTGTATTACATTTTAGTATAACATAATATTTTTTTTACAATTACTATATATATTATGTACACATAGGATATTATTGACTCATATACACTTATTTTATTAATATCTTAGTGTCCTTATGTTTTTGACTTGTTCCTGAATGTTTTTTATAATTGCATGTTTGTAAATTTGTAAAAATGTGACTGGAATAAATTGGTATCTATCTATCTATCTATAGATCTCATGATGTATTTACAAGGCCCAGTAAGAAGATTGTTTTTGATGAAATATGATTTGCAGGAATCAATACGTTTTAATCCAAATATTGATCGTATAATCCTTTTTTGTGATAAATCATCAGGCTTTGAGATGAAACTGCATTCCCCCAGACCACGAAATAATTTTGTGGAAATCTTATCGTTTGTGAAATTTTCATATTAGTGCATAGTATATGTTGATCAGCTGATGTCTATTAAATATGTTTATCATCTGAAGAATGGCATAGAATCTTCTATTGTTTTTTTTTACTGATATCATGTATGCAGTTTTTGAATGATAGATTTGAGTCTAAGAATGTTCCTAAGAATTTGGTATTTTCAGAAGTATTCATTGTAATCGAATTATTAATATTGATTGCTTTGGAAACATGGTTGTTTTCGATGAAATATTGCATAAAGATGGTTTTTGTATCAATTACGATTAATCGATTTGTGTGACACCAGTCACTGAATCTGCTGTATAATTCGTTGAATTTATTATCAAGCTCTTGTTGATTTTCACTATAGACCGCTACAGATACGTCATCGGCATATGAAACCAAACAGCCAGTTTCAAAATAATCAGGTTGGTTATTGATGAACATGAGAGATATTAGTTAACCTTGTATAGATCCTTGTGGGACGCCTAGATCAATATTGTTCATTTCAGATCGAACTCCTTCGACCTTCACAATGAAACGGCGGAACGTCTCAAATGATATAATGAAAACATAATTATTTACTGAATCCAAAACCCAAAAACTGTTTCTCCCCAGAACACATAGAGGAATTCAAGTACCCATAAAAAAGGAATTATATATTGAATTGGTATCTAGTCTTAAATGGGCCACCTGGTATATAGTATTTGCGTGCCTGTCTGCGTAGGTGGAATTGTCGTCGGTTCTAGGGCTCTCGAATCATTTAGGAATTCGAGTCGATTTCGTTATAGGCTGCTTTGCAAATGACGTGAATATAGCGGCTATCACAAATAAAGTCACAGAATTGTTGATTTGGAAGATTCAATACCAGTTCAGTAGCCTATTGAAATGATCTGAGTCGAATTTCCGTTAAAACTTGTATCTCAGATTTTGAATAATGAGAAGTAGGGCCATCGATTTAATGTCGTGCTGAAATTGATCAAATTAATCATGTATTTTCGAAGCTTTAGAATCATTTGCCAATGGAAGTATTTCCAAGAACTAATATAACCTCCGAAAGTAAAAAAAATACCTTCCTCTTCACCCTATCCTTCTTAGGTACGTAGGTAATGATGTTCCACGAACATTAAAGGAATTTCTCATCGTGCGCTAAGAAAGGAAGAAGAACAGAAAAAAATATATTATCATGATGTCAACTTCATGACTGACATTGTACATATACTTTTTTGTGGAAAGTAAGTACTGAGATTACTTGTCTGAGCTAGATTTCTGCTCGCTCTGCACTTACAGATTTCACTTTAATTGTTCCGACCATTGAGTTCTCCCTGTATACTTCTTCGAATTTTTGAAAATTCTTCGTGGCAAGAATTCATGTATTGACTAAGGAAAGTGAACACGAAAGGCGAATCATTACATTCTCTCTGTGACGGGAAGAAAGTTTGGCATTCCATCTCTGTTGGCAGGTTGTAAAATGTCACTCTCCATAAATTCCTTTTTTCCCGTGGGTAAAAAGTGAGAACTTCTTTCCTGGATATATATCACATATATATACACTGTTGATGGCTTTTGTTGTGCTATAGTTTCCAAAAATGAGTGAATAATACCGTCTCCGACTCTCCGAAAAAGAACTGCAAGTCCTTTAATCCTCCATTCGATTTCGCGGTTACGTATATTACTATATGCACTAGCGGGCCGTAAAGTGCACTTTACCGCCCGGTTTTGCGGGCGTTAAGTTGCACTTTACCGCCCGCGGGCTCATTATGGCCCACGGGCCGTAAAGTGCATTTTACCGCCCGCTGTTCCAAGTCACCTTATATCCACATATCAATTCATGAAAAACCTATGATCATATTCCTAGATTCTAATATATCCAGCGGTATATCATAAACTTCTTCTTTATCCGATTTCATAGTCTCGCTATTATTATTATCACTAATTTTACTTTTCAGTCCAAGAATGACAATTCAGCTCGTTCATTAGATGTATTGCTATAGACAACAACCATCAGATTGATTGAAAACGTCAAAATAAGTTAGGTTTATATACTGGGTATGCATATTGTAAAATTCTGAAGAATGAATCTCTTCTAGAGCTGAAAGAGTTTTACTATCACGATAATTGCAATATTCGTACGATAATTCTCATACGTAAATCATCCATGAACATTACGCTTCTCTTGATATTACTGAATTTATACGTAACAAATTGAATTCTGGGGAATATTAGTTTATCGAAATCTATAGTCATTATTTATGAGTCAAAAAATAAACCACTAGTGCATAAAATTTTGTATGTATCTCGTGCGTGAAATGCGTTTATGGCCTTCAGCGTGTAATGGCCCTCGGCTAGCGCCATCGGGCCATTATTCACGCCACAGGCCCTAAACGCCTACTTTACGCCCTTGATACATAAATAACTATAACAACCACTAGATTCGCAATTTTTCAAAATCAAATCACAGAATTAGACTGACAGAAGTGACATCAAATTTTGATTACTTCAGAAGAATGATGAAGATGCTTGCAACGCAGGTGTCCCTTCTGTTAAAAACTTGAGATTTCACGTCGATAATTATCAGATTTCAAAATAATGTAATATCTTCTCAATATTATATATAAAAATAGTGTATTATACACGGGAAAAATATTAGATTTTAGCTCACGGTCTTTTGTCTCCCTCCGCTACGCGTCGGGAGACAACACAACCTGGAGCTAAAATCTACTACTTTTTTCCCTTGTATAATAAATAACTGTTTCATTCTGCTAACCGAGATATAACACGTCAACATTCATTATTCATCCTGGTTTCGAGTGATCGTTCAATTTAGGAATTGTATACGATCAAGTGGAGATACGCAACGTCAGAAATAAAATGAGATTCCTACATACGTATAGATGTGGAATCGATTTATCAACAAAAGTCTTCGACTTTCCATCGGAAGACAGAGCGGGAAAAACTCAATAAAACAGAATCTGAACGGAAAAGTATAAGTAATTGACAGTCGTGAAAAATGTCGGCGCCATATTTTATACTGCGTCGAGATTTATATCGAAACAGTATTTTATATTGTATATTGAACTCATTCAAAATTTCCGACCAGCTTGTTAAAAAGTTTTTGATAAACATCAACTCGGGACACGAGTTCGAGATTTATTATTTCTCGCGAGAATAGAAATTGCATGAATACAAAAATGCATATACAGAGAAAGGAAACGAGATATAATGTGAGAATGAGATAGCTAACTGCGAATTCTCATAAATGATCAAGATAACAGATACACTGTTCTTGTACACTTCCCAACAATATTTGAATTATCTAGGGAACATTTTTTCTGTATTCATTGCGCTCAATCGAAATAAATATGCATATTCGCAATAATTTTCTTGAACATTTTATGTTCCGTTCAAGAAGATCAAGGTAGAAACAGTTTCACATTGTCATTGTAGGTATCATTTTGAAGTGATTCCAATTAATTCATATCAACTTGTTTCAAAACTAGACGTATGGTTTTCTGTGATTAGCTGTGGGCAGAAAAACAAGGTTGAAAAAAAAAAGAATCAAATGTGACTTCGGTGGCCATGCAAAAGTTGTTGTATTGTACGTGAGACAGTCTCTCTGCAGATCTTGCAATTATACCTCTTCAACATCTGAGCAACTGTCAATAAAATATATTGTGGAATTATCTCGGAGCTTCCTCGAACTGAAATGATATAAAATGGCGAATGCTCCAAAATTATATCCCATAAGAAATTACGATCATTGTCGTTTTCGAATAAATGGCGAATGCGACTTGGGAGTTAGCCATAATTTAGTCACATCACAATTAATTATTGATGATCAGTGAATTATCCAAAATAAATCATGATTGTATCTTCAATGTTATCGCCATGTATTCACCTTCTTCTATCGAGTCGACATTCCAAAGGGATAGTTTTTTTGGGACATACAGGATAGATACAGTCATCTATGTTTTTCGATGAGTTAGCAATCACTTCTTATCCAACTGATAATTGACATACGACCAATTTTTATATTGATGAAGAAGAATATATCGTAGGAAGAGATGCCAAATAACCCGGAAAGAAGAAATATATTTATCAATTCTACCAAGCCTCCGTGAAACTTTATGTCTGAATCCCGTACCTCTTCAACATCTAATCAACTGTCAATAATAGTTATTTTTGTATCTAGAGCGCGAAATGCTACTTTGGTGATCGAGATCTGATTTTTTTAACGAGGCGTAGCCGAGTTAAAAAAATAGTCGAGATGACCAAAGTATTTCGCGCTCGAGTTGCAAACAACATTTTTTCTACAAACGTCAAAAAATATAGTTCTAAAGTAAAAATATGCTCAGCTTGATATAAAAAATAGTGTTGAACTGGCTCAAAAGGCTTCCCCCTATCCTCCCTAGGTACGCACGATGTTCCACGATCATAATAGGAATTTCCATTCGTGCGCTCGAAGAGATAAAACAAAGTTATTGCTGAACATTCAGAAATAAATGATTTCGTAGATGTTTGCTCGATTGAGGACCATAAAGTTGAAATATAAATATTGTCACTCATATATTTCACATAACAATGCGCGAAGTAGGCACTTCGCGCACTGTTTTACTTCGCGCATTGTTTTGTGCAAGGTATCATGGTAACGTAGGAAACTGAAAAAAGCGTCACTTCGCAATTTGTTTTCAATGCGCGAACCTTGTCATTTTTTGACGTTTGTAGAAAAAATATATTGTGTAAATATCTTGGAGCTCGAATCGAAATGCTATAAAATGGTGAATGCGCAAAAATTTACACCTACAAAAATGAGGAATATCGTCGTTTTTCAAATAAATGGCGAATGCGATTTTAGAGTGCACCACAGAATATAGAAACAGCACAACTAATCATTGATGAATAGTAAATTCTCCAAAATAATTCAAGAAAGTATCTCTCAGAAAAGGATTAATCAAAACGTGGTATAACTCAAACTTCATGATTGAGCAGACGAGAAAAAAATCATAATAATTACGGTCGCCGAAGAATTCTATTATTTCCTCTCTTCCACGTTATCACCATGTATTCAATTCCATCTTTCGAGTCGACATATTGAAGAAATAGTTTTTCTGGAAATAGTACAGTGAAGATATGCTCGTCTATGTTTCTCGATGAGTTAGCTATCACTTCTCATTCAATTGATAATTGACAGCCGCATAAGCAGGAATTATGTGCCTACATCCTGGATAATTCGCGACATCACATCCGACTGGAGGAATCCGGCAGGAATTTTCAGGCTGACGTATTCCAGGAATATCTGCGGGATGTCTGCGATGCAGTCTAGCAGGAATGGAATTCGAATATTCCCGAAGTATATGATCTTACATTCATTGGATGTACCGGGTTAGATTGTTATAATGGACCATTCCATCAGCTCATGAGGAACTTTTGTTTTTCCACCACTAGCTATAAAACCTACCATTTTTCAATCTTTTTCATGGCAGTGAGTCTGTTTTTTCTACTGAGCTAGGTTTCGTCATTTTATGAACTACTAGTCGATAAAAACATACCTCTGTTATAATTACACCCGAATTCACTGTTCTGATACAATAGGAATTTCCTTTCGTGCGTTCCAAGAGATAAGACAAAGTTATTGTTGAACATTCAGAAATAAATGATTTCGTGGATGTTCACTCGATTGAGGACCATAAAGTTGAAATATAAATATCTCATATATTTTACATAACAATGCGCGAAATAGGTACTTCGCGCACTGTTTTATTTCGCGCATTGTTTTGTGCAAGGTATCAAGGTAACGTAGGAAACTGAAAAAAAGTGTCACTTCGCAATTTGTTATCAATGCGCGAACCTTGTCATTTTTTAAAGTTTGTGGAAAAAGAATATTATTACGACGGGACCTCATGACCCTTGGCCTCATCTTGTCCCCTCTGGTAATGATCATATTCTCTTCTACTTGAATATATAAATATTTATAGATCCGAAAAACATATATGGAAAACTTATAATAATGACTGAAGAAGAATCGACCAAGAAGGAAAATATTTATAAGAAATGGTCAGTCCATCACCAGAAATGATTAACATCCAGAGAATATTGATTTGTAAAAGGAACACGAAATAGATATTTACGAAACCAGTTAGGAAATGCTTCGAAAAGTACTGTTTTCATCAGAATATAGTGTATGCTTATATACGAGGTATTTCTGAAATGAGTACACATATTCAGCACACCGATATAATACAGATTTACAAATATTCCCAAATTATCAGATTTATTCGAAATGAACAAAAAAAAAACGGAAAAAATCGAGTATTCCACTTTGAAACACTTCAGTGTGATTGTTCCTTTCCCACTGAAATTTGAACTAGGCTGACAGAATTGCTACAGTGTAGAAATTTGGGTGAAAAAAGGAGTTTTTTTTTATTGGTGCCTTACGATAGTATACGTCAAGCTTTCTGAAGATTAAAGATATTTGTATTTTTCTCAATGTTGCCAGCAGAACTAGTGAATATCATCATTTACATATTTTGTATCAACCCGTCAATCACTGTTCACGGAATGGCTACTGAATGCAATTTCAAATGGTGGAAGAGAACTGTGCATTCACCAAAAAATAGAACATTAGTATAATTATTGGCATTCAGTAATTTCATTTTCGAAAATATATTTTTTTAACTACAGAAATACGTCGACAACAATATTCGCTGTTATAGAGTGAATTACAATCCAACAGTCCCCAGATACACAGACTATCAAATTTCAATTAACTTTTGGCGGTTAATATTGAAGTTATTTCAACAATAAAATCGCTAGCTAGTTTATAATAACATCTCAAGAAATCTCAAGAAAATCTAAAGAGGTTTATGTTGGGACTGAACACTACAGAAATCAAAAAATAATATCGAAATTGGTAGCTGGTTGTCTACGCCAAAATCAATTCGAAAGAATAGTTATTTGTTTCACTATCATTTTGTGTTCACCCAATGTCAGTGTCAATTTTTGTAACCAATTTCATACTTCACACTTTTCGTGCCTAGGCAGAGAAAGCACACCTTTCCTACCTTTCAAGTATCAGAGAGAAGAAAATGCCCATGCCGATTGAAACAAAAAATCAATTATTGTCAATTTCACATCACCAGCCATTAAGCACCATGAAGAAATGAGAAAGTCAGATTTTATGACCCCCTACTATATTGAGTCCACCCGGATCTAATGTTTCAGACACCATTTCCATCGCATGTCTTTCCCAATGTGAGAAAAAAATATCTGAGCATCGCCGATATCCGGGGACCAATAAACGATCGCGAATAAATCACGAACTATATATACTCTTGTTTTCGCAGTCGCATTAAAAAAGTTGGACGGTAATAGGAAATAGAAGGTACTGACACAAAACTTTCGCGTATAAAAAAAGTCCGAATTCTAACTGTTCAGATACTGACATCGGCGTGGTATAGAAAATAATATGTTTGAAGTGAAAAATATCACACGATTAACTTACTCCGATTCAATCTTTTGAACTAACGAAAATCCAACGAATATAAAGCAATATAAGCTTCTGGATATCTGTAGTTTAGTTTTTCTGCAATGAACCCGATTTTTTCCAATGTGAGTGGAAACAAGTTGAGAAAGCAGTAATCTTCAGTTTTTCAGGACTGAAACTACTGAAGAGATTATAATTTCATTTAGTGTAGATATCGAGTTGTTAATCTAAATAATATGATTGAATCGCAAATAACTTATTTTTTAGGAGAAAATTTACTATAGCGTTATCGGGAAAATAATTGTCTATATTTATCAACTGAGAAATCGAATATGGCGCCCATATGGAAAACTTGATTGAATTTGAATCGCAATACTGGAATAGCAAATTGTTAAACAGTTTTGTTTGTATGTTTGTTTGTATTGAATAGACTCCGAAACTGATAGACCGATTTGAAAAAATCTTTCACCATTAGAAGCCGACATTTCTCCTGGTGAAAATGCTTCATTCCTTTTTTAAAACGGGTAATATGACAACTCGCAGTGAGAATTATCGTTCCGTACTTATTTTTTCCATATAACTTTTGAACGGCTGAACCGATTGGGTAAAAATTGTATTCAAAAGTGCATCCCAAAAACTTGATTTACTGTTTCAGACCAGGAGCTATTTCACTTCCAGTCAGCTTCTTATGATTTATAAGGCACAGATCCGACCTGTCCTGAAATACTGTTCCCATATCTGGAGTATACAGCACCCGAACATACCCTGAATCTGTTGGATTCTGTCCAAAAAATTGAAATTCCGTCTCGTGGGTGATGCCTCACTCACTTCTCTGGAAGACCGTAGAGAAGTTGGAGATCTGGCTCTATTTCAAAGATATTTTCATGAACGATGCTATTCTGAAATATCAACAATTGTTCCTCCCTTGGCAGTCCCCGCTAGATTAACCCGTCGAGTTGAGGCTTCGCACCCCTTCATGGTCACTTTGGAGACCTGCAGAACATCTCTTTCCAAAGACTCGTTTATCCAACGAATAGCGAGGCTCTGGAACACATTGCCAAGGGAGGTGTTTCCCGAGGCATAAAACCTCCAGAAATTTAAGAAGAACACCAATTCCTACCTTATTTCCCTAGGTTCTCACGATGTTCTCTCAAGATTACAGGATACCCCTTTTCGTGGGAACCAGAACATAACAAAAATCCGATGGTTTCCTGGATGATTTGAAAATACAAGTACGCGGTAGGTGGCACTGCTGTTGGTACGTCAACTACTAAACGGTTTTGACCAATTGGATTGAAATTTTCAATACGTTTAAGAACAACAAAATTCAAAAAATACCGAGAAAATGGAAACAGGTGTAAGTATATAATAGAAGTTATAGGTTAGCACCAGAATTTTGAAAATAACAAAAAAATATGAACTGTTGATACGTGCATAGCTCAGAACGACTGCAAAAAATGTCTCATTTTTTTTTAATGGGTACAATGAACGTGCTATAGTTGATAAATCTGAAATTCCAAATTGAAGGATGGAAGATTTCATATACTCTCCAACTGATGAAAGCACAATTCCATAAAGATCTCTTCTATTCCTTTCTTGAACTATGGAAGAGCTCAGCTGTGTCAATTCCTTGACACAGTAAGCATACCTAAGTTTTGGGTAATATGAACAATGCTGTAAATTAGATCCCGATGAACGAACTTTATCATTATTTCACCAGTATCCTCCTCGACGTGACGCCACTGACAAGTCGAATTTATAAAGGCTGTGGGTTATTGATTCCCGATCAGTGGGACGCTTTTGAACTACTTCTGCAATATCGCGTGGATTTCTTGCAGAAATGTTTTTTCTTCTCCCAGCTATAAATAACATCGGAAACGTTGCGTCAGATTGGAAATTTATTGGAATGAGCAGGTGATTCTTTATTTCGGGCCGTGGATTTCCTAGCACAACTTTATCGGAAAGTATTTCTTGCGGAGGGGTTAGTTGAGATCACTTTAATCTATGGCGAAAGATTGGATGGCGATTTTGTTTGCAAATTTATCTGCTGGGATGTACGAAGGGAAAGCGTTATTATTTTCGAGGAACACCGTGAGTATCTAGAGAGGATATATAGGGAGAGAATACAGGAATTTGATTTTTTCAAACTTAAATGTTTTGAGTTTTGTTCTATAGACAAATGAGTTCTGATAAAGAGTTGTTCGATATGTCTCGACGTTGACGGTAGAGCTCATCTAGTTCGATTGACTGCGGTATTGCTAGTGTTGGAAGAATATGGCCGATATTTTACGTTAGTGGTGCCCGCGAGAGTCTCGTTTTCGAGAGTCTCGCATGGTCTCGTCTCGTTTTCGAGACAAGACTCGAGACGTGAGTCTGACAAGACAAGACGAGACTTTTATTAGTTTCGTCTCGAGTCTCGTGCAAGACTTCTCGTGTCTCGTGCGAGAGTCTCGCAGGTTAATATTTCTGCGTGCCGACTGCAGACTTGAGAATTTCATTCATAATACAACATATTTAGAAATAATTCAGACTATTTAGCACATATAGACGAAACATTTCATTCATAAATATTTCAAAAACACAATCCATGATCTCTTAAGGGCGGCGGAAAATAAAGGCAATTCTGCAATAACGACAGGCTATAAATAAGTCATTCTGTGCTAATAAGATGAAGAATGAATTTGTTTTGACGGGAGTATGGATGCAGGAGCTTCAATAGTTATTTGTTTAACTAGGCAGCAAAGTAGTAGATTGACTGCCGTGGCTGAATTCATAGCCGAGCGTAGCGAGGCTAGGAATCCAGCTAAGGCAGTCAATCTACTTTGCTGCCGAGTTGAACATATAATTTTTTCTCCGATTGTTCATAATGTTATGGGAGAATATTGTATTGGCGAATTAATACAATTCCCACAATCTCTTTATTCTTCCTGTATAGTATTCAATTAAAATAAAATTTGATAGAAATCGCAGTTGTTGGTTTGACAATTCATGAAATTTCTGACAGTTGTGCGAAAAAATATCGGAATATTTGAATTATTATATAATGGACAGTGATAGCGACCTGGAAGTATACTTACACCTCCATTAATAAGGGAGGTGGCAAAAAATATAGAGTTGAATTTGTTGCCGGAGAAGTCTTGGATGGAATATGGAGGAAATTATAAACGATTTATGGATTTTTAATTTTGCTGATACACATCAATCAGCAAAATAACCACTTGCTGCCTAGGCAGCAAAGTACCCACTTTTGCTGCCTAGGCAGGAAAAGTGATACTTTGCTGATCGATATGTGTCAGCAAAATTAATATTTGCTGCCAATCGGAGGAAAAAATATTATTCTGTGCCTCGGTGTAATGAAAACACAGAACACAGATATATTGCAATGGTGGAAAATTCATTCACGAACACTTTGGAGTGAGACCCTGACATTGATCATTTGACCATCTGGACAGTTGGTAGATCGAATCTATGAGTTCTCTAGCTAGAATCAACACTCAAGCTTGCTCCTACGCCTGGACTATTTATTTCAGGTGCCAGGGACTAAACTCACTGGGCTAGTCGATATCTGGAGTAATGCTGTACCTAGGCCTCCTGTAACGTTTCAACTCCGCGAAACATGCAGTGGTAGTTGTTCGAAACTAAATGTGGATTGGATACGCATTTCAAAATAGTTATTGGTACTCGCCGCTACATCAAGTGATCTCCAGAAGCTGTCTACCAACTACCATGAACTTAATTGAATGGGTTCGATATCAATGTTTCAGGTAGGCAAATTGAATTAGAATGCTCCGAATTTAATATCATCAGTTTGAAGAAGCAGAACTGGCTCTTGCTGAATATGAGGAAACGAATTGAAATTTGAAATAACATATTATGATGTTTCAGGATTTTCTTATGGCAACTTATTTGATAAACATATACAGGGTGATCCACGGTGGATGGCCTATTACAAGTATCCGGAGAACGAAAAGACAGATCATTCTGAAAATTAGGATACTTTGATAATTGAACATTATCTATATATTATCAGTTTTAATCTCCTCCTGGAGATGCTAACATATTTAGCGAAACACGTGTCGAAGCGTAAAAAATCGGTTTGGTTAGTGGTAAAACAGTGTAGTGTATTATCGTGCCGAAGTTTCCAGTCTTCGATATATTATCTATCCGTCTAAAATATGTTCATCGATACAGTGTTGCCACTTCTATCAGAAACAACTAGCAACTTCATTATTTTAAATGGAGCACCCTGTATTTTATTGCATTTTTAGATTCTTCCTGAAGAGCTGATTTCATCAATGTATCAAACTTGGGGTCTAGCAGGAATGATTACAGAGATATAGGGTATTGCGATTTTTCAATTTCAGGATTTTTTGTGTCGAAACTATTCATTATCAATCAAAACGGCTCACTTGTCCCTGTCTTGACTTTCGATTCACTATCTACTGACATTCAATTGGAACAGATACAGGGTGATCAGAATTCTGAGTCTTGAAGCAACCTGTATTTTTTTCAATTAAATAGATGTGTGTGATGAGATACTGAAGCAGGTTCAGTCGATTGATATCGTAGAACGAATCACTTATCGATGTTGAATTTTTATGTTTAATTAACGAATGTCTGGAAGAGTTTATAAACGCGTTACATACTATGCTTTTCCTACGAACTTCGATAATTACATTAACATACCTACTATTCCTGCCAACCTACAAAATAATTCGAAAGGAATGGGAATTGAGAACATAATACATGCAACTGCATGCAACCAGCGAGACACGTATAAGTGATATTGTCCATTGCTTACTAACCTTCGTTTCACGTTTATTGTCATGCTTAGCGCAGAATAAATAAATTGTTCTCAAAGATGGATGCCTCATTTTTATACTTCTTGGAGATATGCAAGTACCAGAACATTCTCTTCGATTTCACTTTTGTCTACATTCCGCATATATTTTTCATGAAGAATTCTGATACAAACGAATATTGTTATAATTCTGATACAAAATTTTAAAATAACAGTTGACAGTTGATACAATTATCAGGCCAGACATGTCTCAAATTACTGAAGCTGTGTTTAATGAACTGTGTTGCCATGGTAATGTGTTCAAGAAATCGTGTTGCCATGGTAACGTGTTTAATATTTTGAATAAATCACAGATCCTCAATCCGTGATTAATCGATCATTTAGCGTGGTACATATCCGTACGCTAAATGCCATTTTAGTTATGTGAGTAGGAAAAATATTTTGATATAATGATAATTTCATAGGTTTTTGAATTCTTTCAATAAAAATAACGTAGAAAATCTATATTGAAATTGATTTGCTTTTCATCACTCTGAAACCAAATGCAAATCTTCATCAAGCATGAATGTGTGTCAATAGTGATATTATTTTTTTCGGAGCAGACGAACCCCATTAACTCTTACAGACCGCCCCCTCTTTTTCCATCGATTATTCATTATTTATACAAACGATCTTATTATTCCGCAGCAGGACCCCTCCCATCCTGGCTACTTAAGGCGAATTCGCGTTAGAAAGGACGAATATTTTTGCAGCAGCGTATCGGCTCGAAATGAATGAAAATTCCATTATGGCACTCATGAAATCAGAGGGAGGCTTAATTTTTTAAATTCGTTGAATTCCGTTTTTATTGAACATTTCATTAGGCGCGCACTCTGTTGCTGTGAGATTATTAGAGTGTTAATAAAAATTTTATTGAAAATGAGCTGCTGATCAAATAAACAGCAACAAGCATGTTTTTGCACTTTTTGATTCATTTGGAAGATGAATGAATTCATTTGATATATGACTACTAGACAGGTTATTAAAATATATGGCTCCGAATTTTATGGAATTGTTGTGAAAGTTTTTCAGACACATTTTCTCATCTCTAATTTTCTCAAAATACGAGCTTTTTCAGTAAAAAGCATGTTTTTGCACTTTTTGATTCATTTGGAAGATGAATGAATTCATTTGATATATGACTACTAGACAGGTTATTAAAATATATGGCTCCGAATTTTATGGAATTGTTGTGAAAGTTTTTCAGACACATTTTCTCATCTCTAATTTTCTCAAAATACGAGCTTTTTCAGTAACGAGCATGTTTTTGCACTTTTTGATTCATTTGGAAGATGAATGAATTGATTTGATATATGACTACTAAACCCGTTATAAAATATATGGCTCCCTATTTTATGGAGTATTTGTGATAGTTTTTCATACACATTCTGAGAATTTTTAGGGAGCCAGAATTTTTTTCGAAAATGTGGGGTTTTACATTTCTGTTTCCAATTTTTGATTATGTTAGCAAAATGTATTATCGTGAAAATGTAAATTGAACTAATATAAATTCCTACTCATCAACACATGGGATGAAAAAAGGAACTCAACCAAGTCCCAGTTTCAATATTGGTAGAGGTAGAGTTATGATGATTATTTTCTCTGTATGATTTTGAACCAATCAGCAAGGTGAATTGAGTTAAGCTACCTTGTATAATTATAAATATACGTGGATATACATAGAGTAACTCTACTAAACAGAAATTTAGAATTATTTCCATAGTAAACAGAAAAGTGACCTACTTCCAACGAAACGAACAAAACAAACATGCTTATAGAAAAATTATCATATTCCTAATTCTCAATTCAACTATAAGATTTGAGTATATAAAAAACAGAAACGAATAGTAAAAATGAACAAGAAAAATACAAAACAAATGAAAACATTTTACGTAAGAAACAAACTTGTTATAACAGAGGCATATTATTAATTGAATTTGATATGAATCGGATAAAGTATTGTCCTTCTCTGGTTGAAACATATCATTAGGACCTATATGTCAATCCATTACCTACTTATTTTGTTAAATTAATTCAGACAGAGCGTGTCCAGATATCATGCAACCCATGAGTGTATGCGATTGACTGAGGATTATTAATAATATAGGTAGTTATAATAATAAATAAGAGTTGAACTATTTTTCAGTAGGTTATGAGATGTTTCAGAAGATCAGTAAATCTGTAGATCATTACAAGGCGAAGAAATCGAAAATGTCGCTATTATCTATTATAGCCGTAGAAAAATTATAGTGTATAACTTGCACGGAATGCTAATTTCCTCTATCATTCCGTGCTCGTTAAACAATATACTGTTTTTCTATTTTTTTTGTGTTGAGATTCAACTCCATCTGAATCCTCTATTCATACGAAAGAAACGGCTCAAATCTGAAATTCAAGCAATTTAAGTCCTGGTGATGATTAAATTCCTTTGTATGACGAGTACTCTTCCTCGTAATAAATACACAATGATACTGAGATACCGTTGAACAATATCTGTTATTATACGATAGGCAAACAAGCGAATCGCTATTGTATCGCACTCCCTTCTCTCTTCCGCCATTTTGTCTTGCGCCATTTTCAGCGTGACTCGTCGGCATTCAGGCTGAAATACGAAGTCGAATTTCCATCTCCAGTCGAGTGTTTGCTTAATTAAACTCACCGTAATTATTTGACTTGGCAGGATACGAATTGAGAATTTAATGGAAACAGAAAGTAGTCTTTCCTGCCTATATAAAATGTTTTATGCTTATAGCATATTTGCATCAATGGCAAAGACATGGGAGCGAAGTATGGATATCGGTGGGTATATGTATTCATTTACTCAAAGAACAAGGTAAGCATCAGTTGAACTTTTGCAATATTCAAACTTCGAATTTGTGGGTTTTCAAAATTCGGCAGACCTGCATGAAAAAAAAAAAGGAATCGTTGATTCAAGCAAAATTCAATTGAATGAAGCGAATATCAGTGTCATATATGCAGGACGAAATATAATCTTGAAATGAGTAAATCTATAACTTGTTCCAGAGCAAATTTGAAGTTTGAATCAAGTAGATATGTCTTATTCGATCAAGCATAACCATGAATTGTCAATGAAGAGATATTTAATTGGCTCAAACAATCAAACGAAATGATTCAAAATGACAAGATATTGATTCAATCAAATGTTTAGTTGATTCAATCAGATATTTAGTTGATTCAATCAAATATTTGATTGATTCAATGAAATGTTTGGTTGATTCAAGCCTGTATTTTCTCTAGAAAGGCGGAACTCAGTATGCCCGACATTGTAATGTCTGGCACCACCATCCCCACCAAGCACACCATATCTATGCTCGGTATTTCCATCAGCAACACTCTTTCATTGGATAATCATGTCCATCGCAAAAGCTGCTTCACAAAAACTCGGATTCTTGTTCCGTGCGAAAAGCTACTTTACACCTCAACAGCTTCTCATGATCTACAAAGCGCAGATACGGCCTGTTCTAGAATACTGTTCCCACATATGGGGTTCAGCACCAAAACATACGCTGATGCTCTTAGATTCCATCCAGAGAAGAGCCATTCGCCTGGTGGGTGACAACAAATCCTTTTTTCCCGTGTGTTATAAATTGTCGTTACTCAAGTGAAATACACTGTGTATCACATAATTTGATTTGAATATCGAACATTATAGAAATTTTCATTAGTGCGCACCAAGAGATGAAGAAATATATACCGGGTGTTTTTTCAAGGTGGCTCATCCCTATAAATTTTCAATTTTTGATGGTTGTAAAACGAAATTCATAGGGTTGTGGATTATGGTTCAATTGACATTTTTTTTGACATATCTACTTGCTCTGCCGTACTTCCGGCTTGACCGGAAATTATCCCAACTTTATATTTTCGAATGGAGCACCCTGTAGATATTTCATTCCATAGTCGGTTAGTGATTATCATAACGAAAAACACATCGATCAGTTACTGAAATTGAACATCAACTTATGTAATATACAGTGTGTTTAACTTGAGTAACGACAATCTATAACAGGTCTGCTGATTTTCGAAAACCCACAAATTTTCAATATTGTATAACTCATTGGCTTTCAATCCATGAATGTTGTTATCATCATGTTAGAACATATTGAATCATTCTTTCTATTTTGATTTCGTCAACAGAATAGAACATGTTTTGATGCTGTTACAATGAAATGTGTGGTGCTTCGCCCAAAATTTGTTGTTGTAATGTCACCAATTCTTTGTTGGCCTTGACAACAACTATAACAATACTCAGGATTCCGAATCTAGATTTCGTGAACCTTACATGTTTTGTCCATATTCACAATTGTTATTTGTGCCAATTGGTAATATTCAATAATATCAAAACCTGTATCTGTTGAACCAACTATACAAACAACTGTTTTTGTTGAATAATTGTTGATATGATCTGAATATAATTTCTTTCTGATCTTTCAGCAACTCTCTCATAGTTAATCGAATACATTAACCTACTTTCAGCAAATCTGAGTGATGTATATTATGAATTCACTCCATTTTTTGGAAGCCATGTGAAAATCCTACAGGAACGCCACTGTTATGCGTTCTCAGAAACTTAAATACCATTCTGAGCACATTCAGAGGCCAATTATTAGAGAACATAATACGATTCCGCGATATTGTTCATCCAGTTTCTGTTGAAATCTGCTTGGCATCGAACGAAATCGACAAGTACCCTATATTATGTAGGAACAAAAAGGGTTGACGGTAATTTAATTCCGATTTAGGGAACCGAAACAAATAGGGAACAGGGTGTGGATGATCAGACGTTCGAATGAATGGGAAACATTCAAAGAAACCCTTTGAGAGATCTCCATCGTTACGGAGTTCTTATTGGATCGCTGATTATACGCTTCCAATTTTTGTTCTGAAATGGGTTAGAAAGAATGAGACGTAAGTCTTAGGTATATACAAACTGATTCGTTAACAACGTTGGTTAGCCCTCTAAAATATTTGCGATTTTTAAAGGACTCCTACAGAAGCGTGGAAGTGCCGAATTCCGACTTTAATCTGCATATTTGAACTTAAATGTCGACTTTTATCTAGAAATGTTGACA
Organism: Phaedon cochleariae; assembly: GCA_918026855.4. Taxonomy (NCBI): domain Eukaryota; kingdom Metazoa; phylum Arthropoda; class Insecta; order Coleoptera; family Chrysomelidae; genus Phaedon; species Phaedon cochleariae. Next base: position 6,617,748 of record OU896715.1, on the reverse strand, counting down.
TTTATGTCAATATTTTGGCTTTTATCATAGTGGAAGGAGAAGATGGTGTGCCTACGCGCATATTATGTGACGTCATCTGGGATACCAATATCAGCTGCTAGTCACAGACAGATACCGTTGCCATGAGCTTGCGCAATGAATTCAATCATGTTTATTGAAATTTCTATAAGTTTCTCGATCTGTTTATTGTGATCTTGAGGTAATTCGCAATCGCAAATAGCAAATACATACGAATTATCATGCATTGCCAATCCCATCTAAATGATCCACTACTGTCGTTGACGTTGCTTCTGCTCCGACATCGACAACAGGAGTATACATTTTTGCCGTTTTGTTATTCAAATCTTTGCTGCAATTTATATTTTGTGAGAAATTTATAGTTTTGAATTCATTTTCAATTATTCCTGACTTGATATTCGGAAGATGTTTTGTAGGAATGACATCTTGTTTCAAATATTTGTGATTTTTTGGAGGTGTGTAATTCAAGAACGGTAATTTCGCAGTTGTTTGGGAACATTTTCCATGGAAATGTTTTGAAGAAATACGTGCTGTAATATGAATGTGATGATAATATGATAGGTGAATACTTTGGAATGAGGATATAAGGGATATAAGGTAGGTACCATTATTTGAGTTTATATTCTGTCGGCAGTAAGCTCCCATCGTTTCATTAGGTCTCAATATCTGTGCCTTTTGTATGTTAGTTGGAATTTCCATAACCAGAAACGAAACAAGTAGGCATTTCGAAATTATTTCATTCAATTCTAGTACTTATATAATATCTGAAGTTCGAGACATCAATCACGAAAACAAAATAATAACAATGACAGTTATATCCCAGCTGACGTCATGCGCAGAATAAGATGAGTTTGAGCTTTCTGTTGAGCACACCATCTTCTTCTTCCACTATGGCTTTACTTTTATGTTTATATTATCTCAAAATACAGATTCAATATCCTGCATTGTATCTAGTGCTTTTTTCACTTCCTCCTCATGAACATTGATCATTATGTCGTCAACATAGGAAGTCGTTTTTCTTTACTACCATGCTATTGCTACTAGTAGATGATGAAAACATGTGATCAACTAAAGAATTCAAAATGGAATATTCTCATTAATTCAAACTAGTCAAATCTGGGACACCCTGTACTAAGAAAATATATGCCATTACCTAACGGAATAATAATATCTTTCAAATCCACCACCTGCTTTGTTCACAGCTTTGCAGACATACTACGTTCTATTCTAGGATTCCTATTATTTCTTTCCAGGAAACTAAGAACTTACGACGAAAGGCAGGTCAACACTGTCGATGAAGATTTTGCTGGAATTTCATCCTGGGAAGCAGACAACCTAGTTGAATTCAACGCCACCAAAACTCAATCCTGTAATTTCCTTGAAAAGGCAGTATGCCTGATATAACAATGTCATACTAAACGAAGGACAGTCGACCCACTGACATTACATTCGAGTAACTCTAATCAGGAACGAGTAGATATAACAAATGTCGAAGTTTCGAGATGAAAGCTGTGATTTCGACATATACAAAGATGAAATTCCGAGATATAGTCAAAATTTCTAGACATAAGTCGAAATATCGATATGAAAGTCGACATTTCGAGATGAATTTCGAAATTGGTATCTTGGGATTTTCGGGATCGGAGACTATGATTATTTCGTCAAAATTAGTGAAATTGAAGATGGCAAATCCAATATGGCGGACAAGTTTTGTAATTATGATTCGATTATATTCAAAATTGGTATCTGGGGATTTTTGGAGTCGGATATCAGGATTCTTTCGTCAAAATTTGGAAATTTGGGCGAACATTACACATAATTACTGAAATGAAAATGTTCGTCCGCGGATACTTCGTGGCCTATTTTCTTCGGCATTTACGTCGAAATTTTGGGATGAATGTCGAAATATCGGAATGAGTCGATATATCGATATAAAAGTCGGAATTTCGAGATGGAAGTCGAAATTTTGTCGTAAAAAATGTCGAAATTTTCGGTTGAAAATCGAAATATCGATAGAAAAGTCTGAATTTCGAGGTAAAAGTCGAGATATCGAGATAAAAGTCAAAATTTTGAAATAAAAGTCGATATATCGATATAAAAGTAGAAATTTCTAGATGAAAATCGAATTATGGAGAAAAAAGTCGAAGTTTCGAGATAGAAGTCAAAATTTCGGGACAAAAGTCGAAATTTTGACATAAAATATTGATTTTGGGTGTATGATAAATTGACATTCATCATACAGGGCGTGGAAAGAAATTCTGAATTGAGACTCTATCACGAATATGCGATTAGAGGTCTATAAAAATCACAAGTTTCCATCGATCAAGTTTGAACCCCCCTGTTTTGGAATGAAAGTGTTGAAAAGGAATATTCTCAGATAAATTATGAACATACAGAAATGGATATATTTTTATATGAAGCAATACATTGAGAATGGCAATTCTCAATTTCGGAGGATTTTATTTTTTATTTTCCATGTTCTACTTTTGAATGTTCATCAGATATAATTCAATGTTTGACGTGGCAAATAGCCAGGAAAGTACCTAGTTGTTTTCTGTTGAATATTCGGAATGATGTGTGCATATACATATTTCTAAAGAAAAAACAATGAAAATCCCAAAGTCTGTCGACCACAAAATCATTTAATAAGCGACGTGTTACTAGTTTCGGCCACAGGCCATCATCAGACACAAAAATGATGTTTATATGAGTACCTGAAATATAATGATAGACAATGTTATGGGGTAAAAAGAGTCATACAATCATATACTAACCTTATAACATATTGAGAAAATTATTAAAATTGAAAAGCTAAGTCCAAAAATTCAGTTGACAGTCCAGCATATTCAAGTGGTTTTTAATCTGGAGAATGTCCAGTAAAACCAAATTAAAATTGGGTTATTGGCGAAGTACATCAGAAACTAATTATTCAAAAATTCTTTGATGAATCTCACGTGAGAGAATTTTTGAATAATTAGTTTCTGATGTACTTCGCCAATAACCCAATTTTAATTTGGTTTTACTGGACATTCTCCAGATTAAAAACCACTTGAATATGCTGGACTGTCAACTGAATTTTTGGACTTAGCTTTTCAATTTTAATAATTTTCTCAATATGTTATTAGGTTAGTATATGATTGTATGACTCTTTTTACCCCATAACATTGTCTATCATTATATTTTAGGTACTCATATAAACATCATTGTTGTGTCTGATGATGGCCTGTGGCCGAAACTAGTAACACGTCGCTCATTAAATGATTTTGTGGTCGATAGACTTTGTGATTTTCATTGTTTTTTCTTTGAAATCAATTGGACCACTTTGAGAAAAATGGATGATTTCTATGATTTGATACATATTTCTGTCTGAAGGAGAATGCAAATACTCAAGTTCAGAAGTTTTTATATTTTATCTTCGAATTCTTATCGTGTGTGTTCAATAGATATAATTCAATGTTCGTCGTGGCATATAGCCAGAAAAGTAGTTGTTTTCTATTGAATTAACTGAAAAAGAGTAGATATTCTCATCAAATAGAGAATGCGAATTCTCAATGTATTGCTTCATATAAATATATATCCATTTTTGTATGTTCATAATTTATCTGAGAATATTCCTTTCCAACATAAAATATTGAATCAGAAATAGTCAGAATTTCGAGAAAAAAAAACTCGAAATATCGACAAAATCGTCGAAAAATGGACATAAAATTTGAAATTTCTAGATGATAGTCATATTATCAAGGTAACAGTCGAAACAAACAAAATCCCAAAACTCTGGAGTACCCTTACATTTCGCCGCCCCTCGTCAAAATATTTGCCATGCCATTCGTTCCTACGGTGCCGTAATTACTCTGGAATAAAACGGAATTTATGTCGCGCTGTTCGTCCCGGACACTTTTCAGACCCAGTGTCCGTATAGGCTTTTTTGTCCAGCGGTTTTTGCCTGCCGCTGCCGCCGCCGCCGCCGCCTCTATGCGTTGCTTTTGTTCGTCGGATGATTGACGTCCTTCGGACCGATAGCGGAAAAGTCCGAATGACGCATAAATCTGATGATGTTCGAACGTTTTTTTTCTCTTTCGATTCCAGCGATGATATATCGAAGGTAATATGCATCAGGGGGTGGGTGTATACGTAAATTTATTGGGCTCATTAGATGGCGGACCGAAGATATTTTATCGTATCGTTTCGACCTACTCTCAGAATCAGAATCAGAATCAGAATCAGAATATTCTTTATTGTCAGAAGAAAAAGCTCTTGTAGACAAAGAGAAGATAAAACATAAGTACGTAAAAATTTTAAACAATGTGAAAGATAAAATATGGCATGAGAAGGATCATCATGTGGTATAACGATTCACATTTCTAAGATGAATACTAAAACACATCACTATAATATTCCTTTAATTCATAGTAAGCCTTTTCAGCAAATAGCTGTTTGAGACTCTTCCTGAATATTTTATGATCTTTAATGTCCTTTACGTAGGTAGGTAGGTGGTTATACATCTTCAGTCCATTATATATAACCGAGTCTTTCATCAGGGTAGTCGATGGTAAAGGTAATTTCAGATGATTTTGTTGCCGAGTTATATGTTCTGTTGAATTATTTTTTAATTTTGTTTTATTTTTATGAATGAGGCTGACTGATTCTACAATGAAAAGTGAAGTGAGAGTAAGAATACCTTGACGTGCAAACAAAGGCCGACAAGATTCTCTAAATTTTGCTTTACACAGGTACCTAACGGCTCTTTCCTGTAGAGTGAAAATTACTTTAAAAAGTGTTTTTCTACAGACTCCCCAGAAGGCAATGCCATAGCTTAGATGGGATTCTATAAGGGCATAATAAGCTGACTTGGTAGCAGTATATCCCAAATTGTTGGAAATGATTCGCATGGCATAGCATCCCGAAGCCAACTTTTTACTGAGACTTGAGATGTGATTATCGAATTTCAATGTGGCATCAATCTGTAGTCCAAGAAATTTTGTATTCTCTTTACTCTCTATGGTATCATTGCCTAGTAGCAGTGCAGGCAGATTGCAACGGAGGCATAGTATATTTGTTTTAGAGATATTTAATGATAGTAAATTTGAATCAAACCATTCTTTAATGCAGTCAACATCTCTAGAAATGGTTTGAAATAGTTTAGCTTCATTTTTGTCATGCCATTGAATGGTAGTATCGTCGGAAAATAAAGTGAAACTACCTGATATATTCAAATTGGCCATGTCATTGATGTATAATAAGAAAAGCACAGGTCCAAGTACCGAACCTTGAGGTACACCACAGCTAATGGAATGAAGTTGCGAGTAATGGTTTGTTTTGACAATCTGATAACGATTTGATAGGTATGACTCAAACCATTTCAAAGTCTCTCGATTTGAGTACTTTTTTTTTACTACTGCTATGAAAAGTACCGCATTTCTCATAGCATACTTACTTTCGAAACCATGTATTGCTCATACTGTGAGAAATATTTTTTCTCACGGCACTTTGCCAACACCACATACATTTCCATAGATAATCAACAAAAACCGACCAAAACTTAATTGGGTGGTGTTCAGCTTTGAATAGTTGTCACAACTGTCAGAAGGAGTTTTTAAATTCTTCAGGGTAGTTCTCATTAGTGTTTTTGATAGAAATCGCAGTTTCCATGAAATATTATTCCAACAATTCATAATTAATTAATAATGTCCGAGAATTCTTCGTTTCCGAAAACAACACAGATAAAAAGGATTTCTTCAATCCAACGAATCTATTGAATTGCTTTACACAAGAATTTTTCATTTGAATGGAAGATATACACTTGTCTCAAATCAATCGGCTTGCTCAAATAATGTAAAAACTTGCTCGCTTCGTTTCTTGAAATTTCTTGATATGAATTTGCTCAACAAAAACAGTATATTTCTTCATTCTCTAGAAAAGCTGATCTCACTGTGCCCAACATGAGCTTCTCAGGAGAAACCATACCTTTGAAGACATCCATTTCAATGCTTGGTATTATTATCAGCAATAACCTTTCTTGGGAATATCACGTGAGATCAATTGCTGAAATTGCATCCCAAACCCTTTGTTTTCTGTTTCGGGCCAGCAGATATTTCACTTACAGTCAGCTGCTTATGATTTATAAGACACAGATCCGACCTGTCCTGGAATACTGTTCCCATATTTGGAGTGCAGCTCCCAAACATACCATGAAACTGTTCAAAAAAGGGCAATTCGTCTCGTGGGTGATGCCTCGCTCACAAACTCACTCACTTCTCTGGAACACCGTAGAAAAATTGGCGATCTCGCTCTATTTTGTAGATATTTTCATGGACGATGCTCTTCTGAAATATGAACAATTGTTCCTCCCTTAGCAGTCCCCGCGAGATCAACCCGTCGAGTTGAGGCTTCGCACCCCTTCGTGGTCACTTTGGAGACCTGCAGAACATCTTTTTCCAAAGACTCGTTCATCCAACGAACAGCGAGGCTCTGGAACACATTGCCAAGGAAGGTGTTTCCTGAGGCATATAACCTCCAGAAATTTGAGAACACCAATTCCTACCTTATTTCCCTTGGTTCTCACGATATTCTCTGAACATTTCAGGATATCCCTTTTCGTGGGAACCAGAACATAAAAAAAATTCAAGAAAACCGCGACAAGTGACATAAATTCCAATTTATTTTGTATCAAGAAAATCTCGGCTTGTCTAAAAGACATGCAGTGACGTATATTCAGCGGTACGCCTGCTCCCATTTGACTCCCCAGTCGTTAGCCGCCACTCGTCATTGCCGCTGTTGTTTCTTCTGAAGACGATGCACCTTTGTTTTTCAGTGGTGGAGTGTTCAAGAATCAAGTGTGCTGAGTCATGAATAATAGTGGTGTAGTATCATCTTCACAGCAATGCAGCATTACATATCTGAGGACAATCTGTGGGGGTAAGGACTTTGTATATTTTTGTAACAAAGTTGTACCTAGTACCTAGTGAGGTGTTTTCCCTTCTTATTTTATCAGAAACATGCTGAGATCCTTGATATCAATCATATCTCAAATCATAACTACACATCTCTGTCAACGCATATTGACATGCCTTGTATAACCTGCACAACACACATTCGTTCAGCAGTGACGATTTGAATAATCACATAATCTGACCAATCACAAGCCAGAGACAACTTGTGGTATCGCTAAAACACTAGATATCTTCTAATTCTGATTGGTCCATCAGCGTTGGTGTTTTCAACGATGTAACCATGAATAGCGGAGCAAAGTCGGAGTTCGGCATGAAATAAAGTTACACTACACTGTTTTACCACTAACCAAACCGATTTTTTAACGCCTCGACACGTGTTTCGCTAACTATGTTAGCATATTCAGGAGAAGATTAAAACTGTTGGAATTTATCGCTCATTCATAGTGGATATTTCTGATGCTTCGTGTTGCCGAACGAACATGATTTTGAGAAGATATTCAGAACAGAGTGGTATTTCGCTAGATTATTTCACGAAGCATAAGACGCATTCATTGTCAACAAGCCATATAACCAAAGTGATTCATTTTGACAACTACAGCTATTACATCGCTATATCCATGGTAACATCGTTGAAAATACCAACGCTGACAGAACAAATCAGAATTGAAAGACAGCTAGTGTTTTCGCGATAGTCGCGAGTGATATAGTCAGATAAAGTGATGAAAGTCATTGGTCCACAAGATGAAGAGATATAATGAAAAAACTGTTTCGTCAGCCTACGCTTGAACATCGTATTTATATACTTTGTATATTCAGAGTATGCTTTTCATATAATATACATCCATTACCATTTCATAGTGGATGTTGTTTTGTATTCTTGACGGGATTGAGTTGTTTCAATATTCAACTCATTCCATCCTTCCGAACGACTCAGAATCAAGGGTTGTTTGTTCAAACCCTCCTGCGATACAGATGGAATTCGCTGCCTGACTGTGTTCCACTCAGGTTCCAATTTGAAGTTTATTTGTTTCTCGGAAATGATTATAGTTATACCTAATTTTACGAACCGAGGATGTCCTACTTGTCGTAGTATCTAAACGGCAAAACTGAGTCAATAATATGAAGGATGTTCATTAGTTCTTTCCTCAGATATAATAGGAAATGCGAAGAAATGACTATTTTCTGCAACCGACACAAAAGTCGTCCATTTTGATACCAAAATTAGCTTTTAAATTGACGTTTCTATTACTGACACAAATATAGGTATGTTGCTAGGCAACATATTTAGTTCCTTGGAGCTAAAGTTGAATTTTAGTTCCTAGGAGCTGAAGTTGAACTTTGGCTCCTAGGAACTGAAAAGGATTTACTAGACGTCATCAAGAATAAACAACATTGTGACGGTTTGTTATTTGGGTTGAGACGCATATACCTGATTTGTTTCCGATTTCAGCAGATTTGGCATTTCATACCCATGCTGGAGATATAAATACACCTTATTATATTTTAGTATTGGAATTATAAACATCTCAGTTAATATTTTCGTTTTGATCATGGAAGCCTCCAAGATTCAAATACTTGCTTGATCTGTATTTCATTCGTTATTCTTGGGATGGATAACTTGTTTTTGAATAATCACGGCAAGCAATAGTTTTTTGTCTCAAACAACGATATTGTTCAGCTTCATTTGATTATCAAATCAAACACAGTGTAGTATGGAGAGGAATAAATAATCACTATTATCATTGTTGATATGCTCACTAACCTAACATTTTCCACGTCTTCTTCCTATAGCTGGCACTGGCGCGGTATTTGCCATTAGAGCACCTGGTCCACACACAAATATGTCACTCTGTGGTTGTATTTATATTGAAACTACAATTCGAACATCCTAGAAAACCTAACCTGCTGTTAATGCAGGTAGAATATTCTCACCACATGAATTATTTGTCAATATTTGTTGCATTGCATACATATGGCACGGCATTGGTGGTAACTTCACATATTTATTTGAGTTAATTGTTTCGGTTGCAGAAAAAATAGCATGTTTCATTCGGATCAAAAGTGACTTTGTTCGACTCGCAAGTTTTGCTTTCGCTCGGCTTCGCTAAACGCTCCGCCTCGCAAATGCAAAATTCGCTTGTCAAACAAAGTGTCACTTTTGATCCTAATAAAACAATCTACTATTTTTATTCAAGATTTAATTTAACTTGCAATGTATAGATGTATGTTAGTTCGAGTGGAATCTTTGAACTCAATTTTGAAGTAGATATCTTCAACCGATTGTGCTGAAATTTTGTAGGTATACACGATTAGTTTGGATGACAATACACGATAAGGTGTGTGAAGCTATTCTGAATCCAATATGGCGGAATTTCCAAGATGGCGGAATAGTTGTTGAATGCATAACGAATTGGTGAACTTCATTTCGCTATTTCAATGAAGGGGCTAAACAAAGGACCGCTGGCGAATTTGCGATTGAAAAGCCCTGCAATCAACAAGTATACAATCACAACGAAACTGTCCTCGAACATTTTTGAGCTCGTGGTTTAACTATAAACAAAATCATAGCACAAGATAGTCTAGTAGATTGTTCTCGAGAAACTGACAACTCAGATCTGAATAGTAATATACCATCCGATATAAACAAGACAGGATAACTAAAAATTGAAAATAAATTGAAAGTAAAGAACAATTTTTGATAAAAAGCTTTTATTTAAACGCTCTGAAAAAAATAAGATAAAATGTTCCTCTTTAATTTTAACTATCAACTTTTAACCTCATTATACACAATTTATATGATCATAAGAACTTGTTGCACGATTTACTTGTGTGAATAAACTATAGTACTGATTTAATTTTTTGAAATCTGCTGAGTTTAAATTTTTTAATTTCAATTTGATCAAATATTGATCATCGCGACAAGCTTTTATGATCATACGAATTGTGTATAAAGATTTGTATCAACATTTTGTTTTTACTTTTGATTTATTCCATTAGCGCATTCTTATAAGTACACTTTTACCCTAAATGCGAGTCCTACCGTATTACATTGAATTCTCTCGTTTTTCCTCTTGTCTGGCTGAGATTGAGATAAACCTTTATTTATGTTTCACGCCTTCTCGGCTACACCATGAAGAAGTTGAAACTTTTCCATGAAACTGGGATACAGGTTATTTAGATAGAGAGAGTTTCATACTAGATTACGTTCCGACGAATATCGTAACAAAAGTATAGAAAGAAGTGAAATGCGCTATATTACGCAAAAAAACTGACGCCGTTGGTTACAGCTCTCATGCACAGATCGATTATGGCTAGAATATAGTGTTAATACGAACAGAATAGATTTTTTTTGTACATTTGGAGGTGAAGTTCAATAATAATTAACTCAAACGTTTCCAGAAGACAATTATTTGATTGGACAAATTATGTGCCTCCACCAGATTTCAAGACAATATTCAATATTGTCCTTTCAAATTCAAATGAAGGAACAATTCTTTGTTCTATGAGTTGAATCGAGCTATATCGTTAATATACATTTATGTTGGAAGCATTGATACTTATATCCAAATAAGTGACTTTCACTTCAAGTGTTACACACGAACAAAATGTTTTGTTGCAACAACAAATCATTAATGCTTGAATTAATTTTGTTGGACTGAGCAATTTTTTGTTGAATCAACTAGATACAGGATTATTTCATGGAAGCAGCTTGTTCAAATCAAGAATATAGTCTGATTGCATCAACCGTCTGATATCAGTTCCATCAACAAAATACATGGTTTTCTCAAAAACAAATTATGTCGATTCAAAATAAAGTCGATAAACATTTTGTTGATTTCATAAAATGATGATCATTTTGATGAGAATAAATCTTTGAGACAACATATAAGTTTTCTTACTCCGATGTAGTAATGAACTCGTTTCGAACGGATCATTTGCTTCAATAGAGCAACGAGATATGTGAATTTTCGCCTCTAGATGGCGATCATTTTGCTTAGTCTATGCCTGCCTCGAATTCTTTATATACGTGAAGCCAGATTCTTCGTGTGTTTGTAATATCAGCTGGATAATTCGAAATATGGATGATTAGCAACCCGAAATAGTTTTGCATCAGCTGAAGAGAAGGATAGACTGGAGATCTATACTAGAAGTCGACTAGTATCCTTGTTTAGTTTGTCTACTGATGTGAAATTTCAGAAAACACCGAATTAATACTGAATTTGTTTCATCAAAACGATTTGACGAATAGAAATACAATTTCTCTTGAATCAACGAAATATATCATTGAATCAACAGAATATTTCATTGAATTAACCAAATATTTCATTGAATCAACCAAATAATTCCTTGAATCAACCAAATATTTCTTTGGCTTTGGAATTCATTGCCTGTGGAAGTATTCCCAACAACATGTAATCTCTAAAAATTCAAAACAAATTCCAATACCTACCTCCTGTCCCTATCCTCCCTAGGAACGCACGATGTTCTTTGAACATTATAGGGATTCCCTTTCGTGCGCTCCAATCGATAAAAAAAATATATATTTCATAGAATCAAACAAAATGATTGCTTGAGCCAATTCAATATCTATTCATGAAAAATTCATGGATGTGTTTGATTGAATAATATCCAGAGTTCATGCAAGACATATTTACTTAATTCAAACTTCAAATTCGCTCTGAAACAATATATAGATTTACTCATTTGAAGATTATATTCCGTCGTGCATATATGACGCACTTTTATTTGCTCCATTCAATTAAATTTTGCTTGATTCAACAATTTTCGATTTTCCGTGCTTCCTCCAAACATTTTTTCAAAATGGTGCGTCACTAATTGGATTGCATTTTTTCTCAGGTTTATAATAGTAAAGATTCAAGAGCAAAGACCTCATGTGAAAAATCTTCTATTTGATTCTGTGCTAAAAATGTATTGGAATATTTCTAATATTTTTAGATACTAGGAGAGAAAATCAAAAAATCTAGAGATATTAAGTAGACCCATTATATTATTCGGAATTGAATCTAGTAAAAAACTCGAGAAATATAATGAACAAGTGAACATCAATCGTGCAGTAAAATACTTGTACATTTAATTCACCTACCCTTAAATAGAGTTTTGTTGTACTTAATATATGTAAAATTTATAGACGAATAGTTTTGAATCTTTGGACTGCTTTTATACGGATATGACTTAACATCGAATTTAAAAAAAAGAAAATTGTATAGACATTTCGAATACTTCTCTATGAAGGTGTCACTTGACCACTTTTACAATTTAAAAATTTAGTAGAGTTCGATCTATAGGTGGACAGGGCAGATTATTCTCATGTAGAAAGATAGATTTGCAAAAATAAAAATCTACCTGTCCAGGAATTTTTCAAAATATATCTTTGTTATGGACATACAGATTTTATGCCATCAAAGGTTTCCACAGTGTATATAAACCGATATAAACAAGCCATACTATTCATTCGAAGCATGGTATACAGTGTGTCCCACTCACCATGCTCACCATGGGCATCTTTTTAACAGTGAGAGATACGAGGTCGGTTTAATGACACCAAATGTGGAGTTTGTCAAGGCCAACTATAATATGAAAAAATATTTTGATAAAATCTATTCGTTTATGTTTTATACGCAAAAAACAGATTTTGATCATTTTCATGTCTCCTCCGTAACTTCTTTATTTATGAAGATATTCAAATAGGAATTTCACATTCTCATGGCAGTTTTTCAAAGTGATTTCGAAAAAAATATGGAATTTATAACAACTCTTCTAGAATTTGAGATATCAGCACCAACTTTAGTTTTTCAAATGTAGGTCAAAGCTCACTATGACTTAGTTACAAATAACTTTCTTTTCTCTTACAGATGATTTGTCGCAGTAATAGTTTGATTATTTGGAAGCCGCCATCTTGAATTTATGAATTTTAACACAAAAATCATGATCTGCGACCCCAAAAACCCCCACTTCCCAATTTTGAATGGAATCGGACCAAATCTTATCCGTCATCTTGGAGCAGCCATTTTTTTAAATTTCAACAAAAATTCCATAACTCCGATTAACTCGAAATTTGACAGGTGTTCATAATTTCGGTGACAATACATTATGGAATTTTTGCTGAAATTAAAAAAAATTGCTGCTCCAAGATGGCGGACAAGATTTGGTCCGATTCCATTCAAAATTGGTAAGTGGGGGTTTTTCATCATTTTTTTGTTGAAATCCATAAATTCGAGATGGCGGCTTCCAAATAATTTTTTGTTTTTGTATGAATGACGATAACTCCGTTGTTATCAACACAAAACTATCACTGCGACATATCATCTGTGAGAGAAAAAAAAGTTATTTGTAACTAAGTCATAGTGAGCTATGACCTACATTTGAAAAACTAAAGTTGGTGCTGATATCTCAAATTCTAGAAGAGTTGGAATAAACATATTTTTTTCGAAATCTCTTTGAAAAACTACCATGAGAATGTGAAATTCCTATTTGAATATTTTCATAAATAAAGAAGTTACGGAGGAGACATGACAATGATCAAAATCTGTTTTTTGCGTATAAAACAAAAACGAATAGATATTATCAAAATATTTTTTCATATTATAGTTGGCCTTGACAAACTCCACATTTGGTGTCATTTAACCGACCTCGTATCTCTCACCGTTAAAAAGATACCCATGGTGAGCATGGTAAGTGGGACACACTGTATACATCAAATGAAGTGACGCTTTTTATGTGTGTAGTTCCCGCAAATTCGGTTTTCTCGTTGCTAGTCATCTCCTGTATATGTTGATCGAAGTGATTGCATTTATTACGTGAAAACATCCATCAACGGAGAAGCCAAAGTTGGCGTTGTGTCGAGAAAATAGGCATTATTAATTCATGAAACCGCAACACGAACACCGACAAAGGCGCACTTTATGAAATCCGAGTTTTGCCATATTATAACGAAACAAGAGAAAGCGCGAGTTTGCAATTTTCATTTTCAAGGATGTTTGATGAGCTGCTACTTTCAGCTTATTGAATACACGCCTCCTCACAACTTTTGTTTTCCATATAGGGTAGAACTCATATGGAAATTCAACTTGAGTTGATGGAAACATCATTGGAATTTAAAAAAAGTTATTTAAGTGCGTGGAAGAATATTAAATAAAGAGAGAGACTCAAAGTCATTACCATAATAATGAACGTGTACACCTTAGTAGAACTTTCAACTCAAACCATGTTCATAATGATCCTTTTATTCATAAATAATGATTGACGACATATTTCGATCCAAAAATTAACTGGAATGTTTCATTTTTGGATATAAATAATAGTACCTTCTGAAAACGGACCCTCTTATGACGTAGAAATCTCATCTCGCCATAGTTAAAAGAGAATACCTATACCAAACGCCCGACGGAGACTGAGGCAACTGATATATTAATTCTTTCAACTATGATCTCGCGCTAATTCACTCTGTCGGAAATCATGTATCATTCATCTCTATCTGGAAAAGTCTTGTTTCAGTATTAGGGTTTTGACGTCACATCATCGCCTCGTTTTCAGAGGTCCGAAAAATCGGGAATTTCAATAATTTTTTATAGAACGTAGGGAGCTCACAGTAAGAAACGGTTTGCGGTGGTGAGCTAGTTTGTGTGACTTCTATCGAATTATGATACATATTTTTTTTGTGATATAAACCCATTGTTCAGGAATTTTACGGAAATGGTAGATACCGAGAGAAAAACAACTACTTTCTTGGCTATGTGCCATGCAGAACATCGAATTACCTCTTACCGATAGGCAACGATTCGTATAAACAAGTTGTGCTCAAATTGTTAAGAAACCCTACAGACCGGTTTCGAGCTTTCACTCTCATCAGTGCAGGGATGTCCCCGTATGGCATTCGTGACTGCCATCTAGAGACATCCTTGTACTGATGAGAGTCAAAGCTCGAAATCAGTAAGTAGGTGCAATCTCAGCATTTAGGAACTGAACACTTGCAACTGTATTCGTCTATCTACAGCGTGTCTCAATTCAAACGTCCCCCCCTCTATATCTCAGCTATCAGTCGTGATCGCGATCTCTACCAAATTTGTATCGGTATGAAGAATCATCAATATGATCAGTTCTTCGAAGACAAACATCATTTTAGACAATGCCGTGCATTTTTATTGAAATGAATAGGGGCCAGTTTTTTATTGAACTTGCTAGGCATTTTTTTCACAGGAAAAATGACCTCATAATATTGTTGTTCATGGTTTCAAAGCCACATATTATGTGGATTTTCATAAGATGCCAATGAAGGGTTTCAGAAAAACAGGCACATCTAAACAGCATTCTTGCGAACGTAATAATTATTTACTCGGAAACGGTGACTTCAACATAAAAAATAATAACTTGTTTCTCCTTCCAAATCATGATTTTCCACCTACCGGAGCCATTGAACGTTCCAATATTCGTAGTTGATTTGATGTCACTATTTATTCGATACTGAAAATGGAAAAAATGAAGCCAATCCTGTTAATTCGGAATCAGGTGATTTTTTGCATATGGAGGTTCGAAAGCATGAGGAACAATAATATGAGATTAGATTTCCTGTAAAAAATGCATAATATGATTTTATGAAAAATCGACCCCGTTTTAGTCCTATAAGAACGCACGGCACTGTCCAAAATGATGTGCATTCATGTAAAACTGATCATATTGATGGTTATTCATACCACACCAAATTTGGTTGGAATCGCATGACTAATAACTGAGATATAAAGGAGGGGGGGCGTTTGAAGTGAGACACCCTGTATATGGATCCTCGCCGAAATGTCGAGAGGATGTGAATCAATGTTTTGCGCAGCATATAGCCGGGAAAGTAGTTGTTTTCTCTCGTTATCTACCATATTCGTTTATTTTATGAACTTTTGTGATAATGACTTTGAGTTTCTCCCCCTTTGTTACCATTTCGATCCACTTTGAGTATTTTGGCTTTTCCAAGAAGAGAATGTCAAATATTGAAGCAGAAAAAAGTCAAAGTCACTTCCACACGTTTTCTAGAACATGTATTGACGATGGACGGGAGAAAAACAACTATTTCCCTGATGGTAAATGCCACGCAGAACATCAAATTACAATATAATCTACGTAACGATTTGTATGAACCAATGCTGATTGCTGACTGGTCATATAATGTGATTCTACGCATATTGCTTACTTTTTGAACCGGGCTCAAAGTTGGAGAGACAAAAACTGTCTTCGGACAGGACGTGTATAAATTGAGGCACTCTCCATATGATGCAAAAAAGCGAAGTGAATGAATTATGAATGTCGCACTCACTTTGCCGACTAAAAACTATACTACAAAGATGTCGACTTGTTCTAGGTGGTTCAGCCTTTGGTGGACTGATAATTCACAATTTTTTTTTTTTAGAACATGAGCAAGTATGTGTTCCGCGGTTTCGGTCGCATTGTTACAAAAGCGGCAAGTGTCAGTCTCCGCCAGGCCAATCTTTTTGAGGTGGTACCTCAGAGGGCCGTGTCCTGTGAGAAAGCCTCTGATAAGCTTTAGCTCTGATTTGCTTAGGCTGAGTAGCTCTTTGGCTCGGTTCTGCGAATGGTTGATGAACCTTTTCGCTTGTCGTTGACCTGGAGTTGCCCTCCAGTAGGAGGACTTTTCAATTTCTTCCCATTTCCTGAGTTCTTCCTTTAGGTGACATTTGCTTATTCCACAAAAAGGCTCAGGACCAAAAAGTGCAGATGCTGCACCTTTTTTTGCAAGGCGATCAGCTGCCTCATTTCCTTTGATTCCTTTATGCCCTGGAACCCACATGAGTGTGACTTTGTTGTCCTTTCTCAGTTGCATGAGTGTTTCAAAGCAGTCCCATGTGATCTTTGATGTGAAAACAAATGATTTTAGGGC
The DNA here is from genome assembly GCA_918026855.4 of Phaedon cochleariae. Taxonomy (NCBI): domain Eukaryota; kingdom Metazoa; phylum Arthropoda; class Insecta; order Coleoptera; family Chrysomelidae; genus Phaedon; species Phaedon cochleariae. The sequence goes on along the minus strand of OU896715.1, from coordinate 6,600,879 downwards.
TTTTAGTGCGGCTTGGCTGTCTGAGCAGATATATATGTTGGCACCCCTCAGACCTTTGCTCAGGCACCTTTGGGCGCAAAGGTTGATGGCATGTATACAAGATGAAACCAGTTCGTTTCGGGATTTATGAAAAGAGAGTTGAAGAATTTCAATTTGTTTGACATATTTTCGGAACACTGAATTTTTTTAGAATATTGACTCTACTTGAAATGATAACTTGTCGATGTTGTATTTTTATAAACGGTTATCTTTGTTCAAGCCGTCCTGAGTGAATAAAAATGTGTTTGAGTGTTGAAATTGTGTCTATCTACGATGCCTCCTTTTAGAATCTTTTATCAGAAGTGCGATTCACCCATTTCTACATTACGTCGATGAAATATGAAGAATTTGTTAGCCGATGTCTCGAAGAAAGTCAAATCCACGTCAAATCCAACAGAAGGGGCATCGAACAATGTGATTTGCAGATTTTCTGAACCTAATCAAAAAATCGCAAGGAATTGGTTACGCCCGAGGTTATGGCATTCACTTGACAAAATAATATTCGAATAATAAAATTCGGAAGTATCGGTAAGAGTGAAAAAATAACTATCGTATGAGTCATATATACACATGAGATATACACATGATATCAGGATTCCTATGGAATGGAATTTACATGGAAACTTTTGGAATTGCGTTCAACGAATATGCAATTTCAGATCGAATTAGTTATGATGCATGTTACTTAATATATCCAACAGAATTTGTCGAAATATTAGCAGAGTAGTACTTCAAATTCGATTCAAAAATATTTTTGTGTATTTCAGAATGCATATGTTCACGATTATGTCGGTTTGTAACTATTCCAGATCTCATACTAACATAATGAGACTAGAAACTATTACAGAGCCTACATTCTGTATTCACTACTTAAGGGGACTCTTGAATCACGATCAATTTGATCACAAACAATAAGTTTTAAAATCATCAATGCATGGTGTCATATGTCATCAAAATTCGAGGAAAATCTCAGATGAGAATTTTGATGTACAAGTGATGGGAATTCATTGGGAATTGTTGGAATTCGATATCCAGTATTTGCTAGACATTACAGGAAGTATTGTGAGAATTCAAGGGAATTTGTTGAAATTCAAGGAGAATTGTGAGGGTTTACGAATTGTGAATTCAATATGGAAATTGATGAGGATTGTGTACAAAATCCACATTGGTGGAATGCCCCTCGTCAAACTCCATTACGCAATCAAACCATACGTACCAGTATATCACCTGACGAAGCTACTGTGTTAGCGCAACATGTCGTGTGTTTGAGAATTTCGTGGAAATCTTATCGTTTGTGAAGTTTTTACATTTGCCCTGGATTTCGGCAATTCGCAAAATTATGTTTTGCCTACAATTTGTCCCAGTGTTGTATTTTCTTCGACTTGTCATGAATTTTCAATTATTTTTCCTACCTAATTTTTTTTCACTCGTGAAACATTTCCGTAAAAAATACTCACAGCTTGCTGTTGCTATCAAGATATCGTGGTGATAATATATGGCAATCATATTGAGTCAGTCTGTGAATAATTTTAATACGATGTGTTCAGCTGAATGATTCCAAAATACACAAAATCTGATAAATATTCCACGATATGAAAGGAAAGAATAAACTTTGTGATATAAATATACTTCCCTCTAAATACGCTCGATTTCATTGTCTGAATGTATGGTTGTCTATCATCTTCAAAGACAAATAAGATAGGTTATATAAAGGTGAAACCTAGTGTGGATTTAAAATGAGATATGCCATAAAACAACAGATCTTCTCGGCAAATATAACGTTTGCAATGTATGCCGAGCAGTTCCATTGGTCGATTTTCTTTCCAGATTCTTGCAGAATATTGGATTAAAACTGGAGAACAAGGAGCGTAACTCATGTTTGCACTCGGCGTTTGCGGTTTAATTTATTACGTGGCTGCATCGGTGGAACGATTTTTTTTATCTTCCTCGTTTTTGAACATGATAAATCATCCGGTTAAAGCTGAGATTCATTGTTTTCGAAACCGACAGAGAATCGTGTTTTATCCTTATTTACGAGAAGTTTCATTTCGGAAGGATATTCCAAGTAGTTATGATTAGAAATGCCACACAATACAGGGAAAAATTTGAACGCGAATCTTTCAGGAAATTACAGATATTTACAGAAGCCACCACTCTTACTAAATATTTATGTCAGCTGATCTCTATTTCTTTAGGATGGAAACTAATATAAAGTTGCCAAAATACGTATTTGGGTCATAGGTGCCCGCAAGAATTTTTGTCAACGGAGGCCATCAGAGTCAAATTCTCTGACCTTTCGACAATATAAAGAAGCACCGCAGGCCTTTAAATTGGAAGTCAGCCGTCCACCAGGCTGAGATGAACTGTTCATTATCCATTTCATGTACCAGAAATGAGTCTACAACAATATACAGGGTGTCATTCCTGGAAGGTATTTAACATTAACTACCTACCACATATTATTCCTCAGACCAAAACTATTTGATTCAAGAAAAGTCAATTTTCAAATCGCTTTTGGTTCATAACTTCGAAACGGCTCATGAGATTTTACTCACATATGATATACGTTGGCATAGCTTAAATTATCAAAAAATCCAGATATCATGATCATGATGAATTTCATTCCATGCCATGGGCACAGAACTTTATTTCTTCCGTAGATGAACATCTGGAACGACACCTTCGCCAATAAAAAGAATTTTGATAAAAAAATTGCCGGTGTGGATTACGCCCATAATAATAATATTATTGATGTGGTATTTTGGGTATATTCTGTATGCGACTGTTCAATCACAAGTCTACTGAAAGTTCACTTCATGAATGTTATTTCTTCAACACCAACATTAGTTGATCCATAGATTGAAGACACTTTTCCGTAATAAACATAGCACGGCAAAGCTTGGTAATTCTTTCAATAAATACTGTGCTTTATTGTCCAAGAATAATATTTCTAGTATCCCCAAGAATTTATATCCTCCAAAAGTTCGAAAAAAAGCAATCCAATCCTGTCTAGGAACGCACGATGTTCTTCAGACATTATAGGAATTTTCATTCGTGCGTTCCAAGAGATAATTATAAATATTGGGCGATTGTTAGTAGTTTCTGGATGAATAATAAATTAGCGAATTGAATTTTCTCCATTGCAGGAGAAGTCTAGTCGAGGGAAACAATTTTTCACCAACTCGTACATAAACACGCTCGCTTTGCTCGCACGTGAAAAATTCTCGATCATTAACGACCTCATTGATACACTTGTTGGTGGAATAACTTTCAATATATGGTCCATTCTTCACATTATCATTCCCAATTCTCCACCATTGGAAATTAGGGAGAGGGATGTTATGGACGAACGATTGCGACGTTGCCATGATAAACTGCCTCAGACAATCTGTTTAATGCAATTTCTAGTCGCTCTATTAATTGCTGCTACTAATGAAGTTTGTGTCCGAGACAATCCGATAGAGAAGTGATTCTGATATTATACTGTAAAAAACCGGTGGAAAATCACATGAGAAATACTAGTTGTTCGAGGTGATTAATACTATAGTGTCTTGGTATTATTACATTACAACGATATATATCGTGACCTTACTCAATTTTCAAGCCGGTGATGTAATGCTCTGTAGAAATTTGGTACATATACATGCTTTTTAACATTATAATAATATAGATGTTACATCAGTTCCTGTGAAACATAGTAAGTTCACATGATTCCACTATAAAATTGCTAAATTCACATCAATTTCACAGGAGGGATGTATATTCACATAGTAGAAATAGAAATAGAAATATTCATTTATTCTTTGTGACATTACCAGAATGTATAGGACAAGTCAATAACTTACTCTGAGATATAAAAAAATTGTTTATAACAAAAGTACAGGCGGCAAAAATAAAAAAGGTTTTTACAAGCTATCCTGGTTCTGGAGTATTCCTTCACACTATATATAGTAACATTTATTAGTTATCATAGGTTTAATTGTCTTTTTGAAACTACTGAACGATTCTATACTCCTAGTATTTAATGAAAGCTTATTGTACATTTTCGTTCCCATATATGTAAAACTATTCTCCAGTTTTCTAGAACACATATAGGTGATCAGAATTTCTGGTATAATATGTAACTCCAATGGCCATCTTGTAACTGAACGTACCAGACTGGGCTGTTGCCAAGTCGCCAGTATTCAGTCGTATATTATTGTATCCACAGGCCCACAGGCGTTGAAAGTTGGCGCCTTTGTTTATGGGCAGCACATATATACGACACTGAGTTTCTATGAAAAACCATGGAATATCACAGATTTTTCTCCGTGGGAAAAAAATGGAACGTATCAAAGTTTTTTTTATGGAACACCTTGTATTTCATTGCATTCTGTCATTCTTCTTGAAGTGCTGATTTCATCAATACACACTTGGAGTCTATCCGGAATGATTACAGAGATATAGCGTGTTCAAAATCGTGATTTTTCAACCTCAAAACCAGTATCTAATCATCATTGGTCTGAATGGTTCATGCACATGACCCTATTAACTTTCGATGGGTGGTTCAAGATTTAGACTCCTGATCACCCCCTGTATCTGTTCAGATTAAATGACAGTAAATAGTAAATCAAAATTTGAGATGGGAACATGTAGGCCGTTTTGACCGACAATGAGTAGTTTCGACACAAAAAAATCCTAAAGTTGAAAAATATCGATTTTGAACACCCTCTCTCTGTAATCACCCCTGCTAGATCCAAAGTGTGATAGATCGATGAAATCTGCTTTTCAGGGGGAATTCGAAAATTCAATAAAATATTAAGTTTTCAATTCGAAATGAGGAAATTAATAATAATTTCGGAATAACTGAAGAAGTGGCAACATTGGTGATTACATTTTCGAATCCGCCACATTTTGAAATCATCCTGTACATAAATTCAAAAAAATCTGAAGAACCGTTACCGAGATATTCACCTGTTTCCATACTTTTGCCTAACCAGTATATCATAGTTTTCAATGATTGTGAATTCATTTCCTTCTAGAAAACACTCAATGTCAAAAAGTTTTTTGCGTCCCGTTTTGCTCATGCTTTCATCGTTCCAGACGATCCTTTGTTCACGAAACTTTCGAATTTCACCGATGACTGGATGCCATTCCAATGAAACAAACAAGAATTCCTCTCAAATTATCGAATTGTCTACTTTTCCTGTAACAAATAACAGTCCATTCTTCGCTCGTCCTTTGTATAATTTCGTAAAACGTTCTTGTTTCATGTCAACTCTCCGCTCCACCGATGAAAAACCGAACAATATTAATGTACCGTGATGCCCCGGCGGGAAAACTTTCTCGAGAAATAATATCCGAAATATTCTTTATCTTCCGTATAATCTCCAAGTTATTAATGATCTCGCGAAATTGCTTATCGGATTAAGGAGTGCTGCGATCGGTGCAATATTTTCCTCCAACTGATGAAAATATTCGGGGCAAGATAATTTCCTTCCGTCTTGCTTGTGAACCATGACCGATTAAACTTCCGAACCATAATACACAGTAAAAAAATTGAAAGTAAAAAAAAATCTTTAATGAAAAACTTTTATTTGAACGCACTAAAAAGAAGAAAATTAAATTTTTCTCAATAATTTTAACTATCAACTTATAAACTCATTATACAAAATTAAAATACCCATATTGTAGAAGTATATTGAAAATGACCATTCCGCCATCTTGGATGGTCCGCCATAATGGATTTAGAATAACGTCACATAATTTTTCGAGTTACTCTCAACGAGCCTTTTCATTTGATACCCATATTGTAGAAGTATATTAAAAATAGCTATTCCGCCATCTTGGATGGTCCGCCATATTGGATTAAGAATAACGTCACATTATTTTTTGAATTACTCTCAACGAGCCTTTTCATTTGATACCCATATTGTAGAAGTAGATTAAAAATGACCACTCCGCCATCTTGGATGGTCCGCCATATTCGATTTAGAATGACGTCACATCATTTTTCGAGTTACTTTCAACGAGCCTTTTCATTTGATACCCATATTGTGAAAGTATATCTTGGATAGTCCGCCATATTGGATTTAGAATAACGTGACACACCTTATCGTGCATTGTCATCCAAACTGAACGTGTATACAAAATTTCAGCTCAATCGGTTGAAGATTTCTACTTCAAAATTGAGATACAAGGGTGATCAGAATGCTGAATTTTGAACCACCCTGTATTTGTTTCAAATAAATGTCAGTAGATAGTAAATCAAAAGTTGAGATAGGGACATGAAAGAAAGTTTTGACCAATGATGAATAGTTTCGACGCAAAAAAATCCTACAGTTGAAAAATCTCGATTTTGATCACCCTATCTGTTATCATTCTCGCTAGACCTCAAGTGTAATGCATTGATGAAATCAGCTCAAGAAGGAGAATGCGAAAATTCAATGAAATACAGGGTGTCCCATTAGAAAAAGTATAACTTTGATACGCCACGCATTTCTGAGTATGAAGAGAAATGATTTGGAAATCTGCTGCTCATGATCCTAGATCATCTCTGAAATTTCTGGTCATCTATCTCAAACAGTAAAGCCGTTATCTCACTTTGCCACACTAATGACTCACCCTGTATAAGTCTCAAATAACGTGACACGTACATACACAACTACTGGTGCTCTGTAATATTGGAGATTCCACTCTTTTCTAGCGTTCCGATGCCTTTTTCCTCATTTTCTCATCGTCTATGATTGAAAAGGAAGTTCGTTTGGAATCTGCCGGACCATCGGTCTGTGAGGAAAATTCGAAGTGTGTCCTTCTTATTCCCTTTTTTCTTTTAATGAAGTGTGCTTTGAAGTCGGAGGAGGATAAACAGACCGTGTTTGGTTAGAGAAGATCCTAAAACTTTCAATTCTATTCTCCGGATTATAAGGAATGATGGGTCCTTTGTTTTGTTCTGTTCAGTTCTATACTAGCTGCCGCTATCATTGGAAATGTTTGCTTACGTTCCATTACGAAGCGGTTTCAGTTACATAATTTATATACGCGACCCTTTCAATGCATTCTTCTGAGATTTTACATTTTTTTATATACAGGGTTACTGGTAATTCGATATATTCTTTTGGTGATCCAATATGGATTATGCAAAAGTTAATAGTTTTTGAGACATGAATTTTTTTCTATTTATCCCCGAAATGGAGACTTCCAGAGTTCAAAAGTTAGTTTCCGAAAATCTGCTGTATATTTTTTCAACCTCTCAACTAGAATACATGATCAACACTATGATCTTATGTTTGGAATGAACAAATTCCATATAAAATTCTGATAATAGATACATTGTGAATACAAAGTCGTATTTTTGTTTGTTAATTGTGGATTTCAACACTTTGTAGTCGTTATTTTAAGAAAAATCTTCAAGCCACATTTGTCAAAAATTTGTTAAAACTTCCTTAATGCAGTAGCCATCTAACTGGGTACAAATGATAATAAAAGTGCTTGATACGGGTTTGTTATTTCGAATGAATAGTAAAATGTACTGATATGAATATTCACTTTCTACAAATCCTGTTCGAAATGAGACCTCTTTCACGAAAACATGCTTGGCAGCGTCTTCTTATTTCCGTCTTTGTGATTATAGAACCAAGGGAAATAAGGTAGGAATTGGTGTTCTTCTTAAATTTCTGGAGATTATATGCCTCGGGAAACACCTCCCTTGGCAATGTGTTCCAGAGCTTCGCTGTTCGTTGGATGGACGAGTCTTTGGAAAGAGATGTTCTGCAGGTCTCCAAAGTGACAACGAAGGGGTGCGAGACCTCGCGGGGACTGCCAAGGGGGTAACAATTGTTGATATTTCAGAAGAGCATCATCCATGAAAATATCTATAAAATAGAGCCATATCGCCAATTTTTTTACGGTGTTCCAGAGGAGTGAGTGAGTTTGTGAGCGAGGCATCACCCACGAGACGAATTGCCCTTTTTTGGACAGAATCCAACAGTTTCAGGGCATGTTTGGGTGCTGCACTCCGAATATGGGAACAATATTCCAGGACAGGTCGTATCTGTGCCTTATAGATCATAAGCAGCTGACTGGAAGTGAAATAGCTCCTGGTCCAAAACAGAAAACCAAGTTTTTGGGATGCACTTGATATGTAAGTATCTCATGGGAGCAAAGGTTCATTCCATCCCAAACTTCACACACGGCAGGAAATGGATACCTTTGTCCCCTTCATATATCTAAAACAGTAATTATCTCGGCTCGACACTTTTTACAGCTTGACCATTCTAGCTTGGCCCTTGAGATGCACGCAAACGATAAACAGAGATGTTTAGTGTGCGACAAAGATTCACTACACCTTTTTATTGGGAAGTACAATCGTACTGTACTGTTCTAACCGATGATCACTGAACCAATTCCTCCACAACAATGAGCTCTCCGCCGACTGGTCTACTGCGCATCCAATTCTCAGAGGCCAAGCTAGAATGGTCAAGCTGTACATTCACGGGGGTGTTGCTTATCAGGGCAACATTGCCTTGAACCATAAGTAAACCGTTCTTAAATGGTGGTATATATTTCTTTTTCTTTCTGCAGTTCCAAGACTGACAAGTTTTTTCTCATTCTAGGCATTCTAACTAACTTGAAAGAGAAATAACATTGAGTAGCAATTTGCATTTGGGTTAATGCATTTTGCAGGGTTTCTATCATAATTCATGGCTTGGACTGATGAATACCACCATCATATTGAGTTTTTTTCCATCTACAATCGTACTGTACTGTTCTAAGCGATGTTCACTGAACCAGTTCCTCGACAACAATGAGCTCTCCGCCGACTGGTCTACTGCGCATCCAATCCTCAGAGGCCAAGTTAGAATGGTCAAGCTCTACATTCACGGGGGTGTTGCTTATCAGGGCAGCATTGTCTTGAACAATCAGTAAACCATTCTCAAATGGTGGTATATATTTCCTTTTTTTTCTGCAGTTCCAAGATTGAAAAGTTTTTCCTTATTCAAGGCATTCTAACTAACTCGTCAGATAAATAACTTCAAGAAGTATTTTGCATTTGGGTTATACATATGCATTTTGCAAGAGTGTCTCTCATAATTCTTGGCTTAGACCGATAAATACCACCATCATATTGAGTTTTTGTTTCATCTACCTCAGTGCCGTCACTGTCACTTTGCAGCCCGATGATTTATTGATATCTTAGGTAATTACCGACTCCATGAGCCCACGTCTTATTATGTAGTCGAGATAGGATAAGGGTGGGATCAGATTACTTATATAAATTATATCCAGTATTCAGAGGCGCGGAAATAATTCGAAGCGATCGTTCAATATCATAAGGAAAGGTGGGAGATTATAATATAGGTGGGAGGAGGAGGTATTTTTTCAATTTATTGCATGGAAGTGTAAGCTTCTCTGAATTTAAAAATTTGAGAACTCTGTTCATTTTTGTCTAAATAATGTGCCAATATTGTGCCAATTTTTGCTTCATGATATATTTTGAGTTTAGATCGCCTACTTTGCAAAAGTGACATGGGAAAATCTAGCCAAGAATTTCGAAGTTTTAAACCAAATGTACAGGCATTATAACAGATTCATTTGACTTGACTACATTTTCATTGTTGCATTTTTGTCGAAATTGTGTCTCTACTTTCAATGATGAATTCTTGAACAATCAAAGTCCTAATTCAAGAATCACCTTTGATAATGATTCCTCAATTTACATTTGGTACAGAAAATAGAACGGATTTTCGGGTTTTTATATGATCTGCATACTATAGCAATTATAGCCATATCAGTTGAGGTTATCAGATTTCGATCGTTCAATTATTTCACATGGATGTTTTGGATGTTTTGGGAAAGAATCTACTCAACATGAGAATGGGAAAGTTATTCTTGGCAAATTGTCTTTGGATTTCTGTATTTACACCTCTCAGTGACATATAAGTTGATACAAAACAGTATGATGGAATATGCTGTACAGTTTTCCTGACTGAAAAAGTATAGAGGACAGAACCATTCTTGCGTTTCTCATAAATTCTGTTCTTGAGAAATGCAGCTGTCAAAACATACATTAGGTGAGCTGATTATATCTCTGGCATGGAAACAGGAAAAGGGTCGCAAAAAAGGGTCAGAGGCCCAGGACTAATAAAAAGAATAACAAATTATAGTGAGGCGTGAGCGGAATATGGGGGATGTTTGATAAACGATATAGTGAAAGACCAGCATTCTTGAAAGGGTTTTTACTCGAGAGGATGTCTGAATATACGCGATATATAGGAAGAAAATGGTCCTTCTGGATGGTTCGAAGAGAACAATAGACTAAACAATGCTGGACATTCAACATTAACAGTTGTAATATCACAAGGTGATGATTGATTAATTGTCATCTAGTAGTTAAAAAGTTATACAGAGTGGTCTAACGACAGGTATATGTACCTAGATTTCCTCTATTTGGAAAAGTTGATTTTGCTTCTGACGGGGATACCTTTCAGACATATTTTTCAACCTATGCCTTCAACCCCATAGCGGCCAAGCCAAAGACAAGAATCTCACTGAGCTTAGGCAAATACGCGACGGTGTTTCAGGCAGAAATTATTGCAATACATCATTGCGTGAAAGAATTGATAAGGCAAGAGTTTAAAGGCAAAACCATTGCAATCTTTCGAAGAAGTTTGTGTTCAACATAATTATTAATGACGTACTGTATCATTGTTGGAAATTATTTCGAAAATCATCTAAATATACAAAAAAAAGGATTATGATTTTGTCATGAAGACATTGGGAACACCACTGATTTTTTTGAAACGACATCATCGTGAGCTCTATACCAAAAAACTAACAGTAAATATAATTTTGAATTTTTCCATTCTTATAATGACGATTAAAAAATAGCCAACTGAGGCGATCCATCTCACAGTGGAGTGTAGGCAATAGGGTATGGTGAAAATTCATACAGTCTACTCCACCAAAACTATACTTTATTGTGAGCAATTCATATAAGGGACATGTTTCTAAGCGTCAAAGCTTCATCATTAGCATTGAATTACATAGGAGCACTGTTATGGAGGAAAAGTTTAAAACATTCGGAGTGGGTCTCTTCTTTCCTCCACAACAGTGCTCCTATGTAACTTATTGCTGATGATAAAGCTTTGAAGATTCGAAACATGTCCCTTCTATGAATTGCTTACATTAAAGTATAGCTTTGGTGGAGTAGACTGTATGAATTTTTGCAATTTTTGTCCTGCAAGGAAAAATATGTTCATTTCATAACAAACATTTCCTGCGCCATTTGAAATGATGTCAATTCATTGGTGTGACTGGTGTGACGTATTAGTCCCCAACACACCTATTGTCCTTGAGCTGACCAATCACACTGCAACACTGCAAAATGGCTAGGTATCAGAGAGAGATAGCTACAGTTCGGGACTAATACGTCACGGCTCAGCCTTCATATCTGGCTTCTTGATCGAATGGAATATGCTTCTACTTATGATATTGATTGTACATTGAAAGTAAATTATGATTCATCGATTGGACGGATTTCATCCCTCAGTGGTCTTCCCCTGAATAATTCTTCCAGAATTCCAATATAAATTCCACATCGTATCATCCGTCCAGAAGCTATAATCATTCAAAATCCGATATATAACAATTCGAGTTGGCCGTTTTCATTCGATTGCTGTATTTAATCGACCATCCGGCGATGTCAAAGTAATGGAATCCTAAATCTGTCGACCCGAATCTCTATACGCGTTGACAACGATGTCATTCTGCGTCAGAAAAGGGACCCTGGCTCCGGATACCTCCATAATATCCAACGAATTTCCTGTCACGTTTCTGACCAAGACCAAGTTAGGGCATGGACCCACTTCCAGCGCTCGCTCCCTTATTAATGCCTATGCAACCATAATAGGTGCTTCACGATTTAACTAGATCAATTTATACGTTGGCGGTCATCCGTCTCGAATTAGCAGTAACGACGACCTTTCTAATTGTTTACTCAACAAATAGTGTTCAGACGGCATTCAGATGAGGGTTGTCTCGTAAAATTGTTCATTTGGAGTAGAGCTTCGCCTCTCGAAAAATAAAAACTAAATAGGACTCGAATTTAGAATCCAGATCCGCCTTCAGGCAAATCAGAAAACTTCTTCTTTCTCAATAACAACAATGGCTATATCAGAATTTTGTAGATATGTTCTGATATCTGCTAGGAGCAGGAGAAACGAATGAATTGTTCTACTTTTCAACAAGTGCGCATCCAAATTGAATAATAGATTTTTTATTGAACCCGTAATTCAAACCCCACTTTTATCAAAAAAAAAAAACTGATCAGTCCTCAAATTTCAACTTAATCAAAGCTGAATCCAGGGAACTATCGATGAATTTTGTTCCATGGAATGATTTGTCAATCATTTTAGATATTTTTGTGTGCTCATCACATTTTCACACACACAAATGTCAAATTGGATGCGCGCTTATGAAAAATAGGCCACATTGTTCATTATTTTCCTACTCCTTCCAGTTATCAAAACATATCAAGAGATTTTGGGATAGATTATATTTTCAACCTGTGTTCAATCATTAGACTTTCGAAAATAATACTGTCAGTATATCCGTGTTCAATACTTCATCTTATATTTTGAATATTATATATCTTTTTTCCCCGTATAATGTCATCATCATCATTTGTCATAGATTTCCCCCCGTATAATTTCATCATCATCATTAGTCATAGATAAATCATTTGTTCGGAAGTTAATCGGTTAGCAGCATGACTCAACTTATAAGTCATTCATTCGGGACCAGGTGGTAAATCAAGACAGTCTTATATTAGATGTCATCACGTACGGTCGAATGTTGTGATTGACATACAAACGGAGTGTTCCCAGGAAAATGAGTAATAGTAATGTGTTTTTGTATTCCTCATTCAATAATTCGTATCGCGATCGTGTGATGATCTGTGGAAACTCGAAAATTTCAAACAATGGAATTGCAGAAATAAATTTTCACTTTTTTCACGCTGGTGAGTTTTCCTTTGATTTTTTCATTATGAGTGATAGTATAATCTACATCTAGAAATCTTAGAGTAGGTACTCCTTTGATTCATTTTCATATACATATACGTATTTTTCGTGAGATATGTATGCGATTAGAACAGACCCGAGAAATATTTGTCAATCCGTATCGCTGACTGTGCTAGGCTAGGTACCGCCAAGTCGTCAAAATTTATTTGAAATGGTCACACACGAATTGTCAAACTCTTATCATTGTCCATATACTTCGATTGGAAATTTGTCTCGAAATACCCTGTACTAATTGTATAAATTCCTATGGTATATTATATGTATATCCATTGAAATATGAATAACTTTTTTTCTGCTTTGAACAATTTGCATTCGGTTCATACTGTTCGCTAGCCCAGTCCTTCTATAATAAGCTCGTTCTTCCTTGAAACATGAGGTTCTTCATAAAAACTCGCTACAGGGTGTCACCTGAAACTGTGAAAATTTTTTTAATTTTCAAAAGGATCCCAAATGAACGAAAACTTTTTTTTCAACTTTGACAGCAGATTACCTTGAGACATTTCTCAAATTGTCTTATTATCCCTTCCACTTACAGAGTGATATCAACAAATTAACTTTCAGGTTCCGCAATCAGAAATAATTTTTATGGACTTCGATATTTGATGTCATGTTTATTTGCAGATCTGAGGAGCAAAGTGTTTGATACTTGCCACTGAAACGGAGAAAACCATCCAGTCAAGACGAACCGAACAGAAGATCCGCGAAGATACCTGACCAGAGTATACTCTACAGAATTCAGATCTTTATATTCGTACGGAAGGCGATATATTTACATCCCTTCCAGATTCTCAAGAAAACAGATAAGACAGATATTCACCTTTATGTCTTCATGGAAACACGACAGGTACCCTTACGAGGGGAGAGTATCAACTCGGCGTTTATAAACCCTCTCTGCAACGGAGGTAGGCGCATGGTGGGTTAGGTATATACAGTGTTCTTCATTGCAGAGAAAATTGTTGTTTATCTGCCTGTCTCGTCTTCATTGAGATAGTTGATGATTTGATGAATTACAAAAATTCATCGCGTTCCAGATACGAATGTTGGAAACAATATCCAGACTTTCCATTGAATTTGATTCTATGTAGGTCTCACGATTTGAATTTGAAATTGATACTTAGTTTTAGATCCGAGAAGCACATTGTTTGGCCTTCAAGGTCCTTAATATAACCAACGTAATTGGACTGGAAAAACCACTACGTGGAAATAAAGCGGAAATGTTGCAATCCTGTTACGGACGTTGAAAATATTATTCAGGTATGTCTCAGATTCAACATCCATGTACTTCATCTAATGATATTTATTTTCTGAAATGAATGTACTTCGATTGATATGTGATGTTTTGTTGCAGATCAGAGAAGCAGTATTTGATACTTGCCACTCAATCGGAGAAAACCATCCAGTCCATACAAACCGAACAGAAGATTCACAAAGTGAACTGACCAGAGTATACTAATGGTGACTAGTTATGTTTTATACTCGGTATATTATGATTTGATTGTCTGACATTGATGTGACATTTTTATAATATAATCACAACTCAAAGTCTTGTAATTTGTATCAATTGTATCCACAATTTCGTGACCCCGACGTGATAATATGGAGCCCCAGCAAACATTGAACTAGCGGGAGAAGTCCGGCCTAGTGCAGGCTAGTCTGGGAAAGTGACGATGCCGGGGTATAGGTAATGGGCCGATGATTTTCCTATACCAAGTAACCATCAGTTAAAAATACGATGATGGCCTTGTGATGGTAAGATGTCTGGAACTAATTGAATACTAACGAGATCTGGCCCTTTGCTGGCCAATTTCATATTCACTACCCGTCCCCCTGGTGGATGTTTTGAGAACGTCTACATCAACAATCAGCTGATCAATATCATATGTGACTAAGATGGCTGACTCTCGTGAGTGGTGATCGCGTACTAGTTTGTTTATGTCGAATTAATGTGGTCCTCTCTGTTCGTGGTGGTTATTTATGATGGCAGGAGTATTCTCAATTGATAATAATAGAACACAGATTCTTCAATTATGATAATATTGAGTAAGTATCAATGTACCTACATAGTGTTTTGAATTTAATTATTTAATGCATGTGTTTGGTATCTCGTAACCTCATATACCTAATGATCATGATAATTGGAGTTAACTATACTTCTCTAAAAGCAACCATCATTTTTAACTCGTTTGTTGCTCAAAAGCAATCTCAGATTATGTGAACCTATCTCTATATTAAAGAACTGAATAACAATAAGGTTTCAGCTACAGAATTGCCTGTGCCAAGACAATAATGAGAATTGAAAAGCTCCATGTTATCACGTCATTTGACTATATTATCAAGTTATAAACTCATGCAACTCATAGGCCACTAATATAAAACAATTGATGCATTTTATATTTCAGAAGTACCTCACAACGAAGAATCAACTTCAAAGGAATGCTACCCAATAAAATGTAGATACCACACACCAACCAGTAAGCAGTCACTTCGAGAAGTTTCATCGTTGAAGAACAGAGAGGTTAAGAAGATATCATTGTGTCATTCATAAAATTGTTTTCTTGAAATCTGGTATGTGTTTGATTCATGATGAGAGGGTTATGTTGTGAAATAAAGAGGTACTAGAACTTTCAGATCCATTGGACCCCTAAAACCCCTACCCCTCCCCTACTTCGATAGTATGTAACCAATGTCGTTAATAGGCCATTACAGTCCCATCATTTATGTATATGCTGGGCTTGCTATGGGAAACTCAATGTGTCGATTATGTTGTACTGGCCTTTTGCCGGGGAACTGAATATGATTGCTGGGAAACCAGCACTGGGACCAGCTGCCGGCCGCAGTGTACTGATATATAGAGTCCCGCATATGGGACCATTTACTGGGCCGCTGATGTCAGGTATGGGAAAAATATACTAGGCCATTGATGCCCCATATCAAAATGTTTGCTGGGGCAGTTGAGCGAAGGCGAGATCATACACATTTTAAGACATTCCAACATCCATGTTAGAGATTAGATGGAATTGTCGGATATGAAGTGAATGCTGACAGAGTACATTGAAAAAACTAATGAGGACCAATCCCACGAAGCCGACTATAGGAGCATTCGTTCAGAGATTTCATCAAGAATCATACCTAATGATGTTTCGAATACTATTTTAACGAAGAAGATCGATATATAGATTTAGTAATTTATTGTTCTGCGTGGCATCAGCCAGGAAAGTAGTTGTTTTTCTCCCGCAATCTGCCATTGTTGTTCATTTTATGACTTTGAGCTTTTTGAATTTAATTAACATTTCATTCCACTTTGTGCATTATGACTATTTCGTAGTTGAAATTCCGCCAGTCGGGCAACCAGCCACTCCGTATGGGAATTTCAGTTTTGGAGTGTTTCTTTTCATCTTTTCTACTCAGATGGCGTTGCTTTCATATTGTCTATGAAAGACGCCTCCGGGGCAATATAATGCCTACTTGAGTTTTGTTTGGCTAGGCTACGCTTAGTCGGCGGTCTTAGGACTGCTGGCTGGAGACTGCCCTGCACTGATGAGAGTCAAAGAGCTCGAAACCGGTCTGTAGGTGTCTAGCGTGGCCTGGCTAAATAGAAATCAATAGGCATTCAGGAAAGAATCACTTGTATCAGTATTCGTTTATACGAGTCGATGCATAGATTTCGGGAGGATGTAATTCAATGTTCTGCGTGGCATCAGCCAGGAAAGTAGTTGTTTTTCTCCCGAAATCTACCATTGTTGTTCATTTTATGAACATTGTGTGGATATGACTTTGAGCTTTTTGTATTTATTTATTTATGTTCATTTCTGTTCGCCGAAACAGTCGCTCTTTTCTTAGCGTCTCCAAGAGAAAAGCCACTCACGTTTCCGCATGAATAATTAAATTGGGTATTATAAAGTTTTACGGTTATGGGGCAGTTCGTTTCTCGTCCTCGCGACTTCTTCGGTCTGGATGTGCCTGATGATGGCGTTCCCTAGGCCTGTATTAAGAGTTTACGATTGCACCTGACGAGGCCTGAGAAGGTTTGATCATCAGAATCTAGTGCTATAGCATGTCAGATTTTTTTCCACCACTAGGTAGAGAACCTACCATTATATACCCTTTCTCAAGACGTGGAGTGTGTTTTTCTCTACCATCGAGGTAGCTTCCGCCATTTTATGAACTACTAAACTGCTGATCAATCGAACCGCATCAAGCACATTTTTGCTCTAAATTAAACATTGAATATTTTCGCGAAAATTCCACTTATTTGGATGCGGTTTTCTTTATTCTGAAGATTGATCCATTGGGTATATGACAGATAGACCGCTGATGGTAATACATGGTTACCTCTGGCTATACAGGGTGGCAAACAAACCTCTGCAAGATATTGAAAAATTATCCATACTCCCAATTTGATGGAACATTTTTGAGATTTTTTTCAAGCATATTTTCATAATTCTCAAGCATATTACTCGAAATGATTTCGCAATTTTCCTCTTCTCTTTCCAGGTTTTCGGGAAATAGATTTTTTTTTGGAAAATGTGAATTTGTACTACTGACCAGAAATATTCTTATTTGTAGCTCAATCACAGATTTTCTCTTGAATGAGCTATTGTGACCTTCATTGTATGAAGTCTCATATTGTTTATATACAGAGTGTTTGGCAACAATATTTGATAGATATTATTACAGGAAGACCGAGCACAACACATTGATCAACTTGTATAGTGTTCGAGATTGAATGACAGCAACTTTTCTTGAAGTTGCAGAAAAAAAACGGGAGAAAGAATTTACAGGGTGATATACCAAGATTGATGGAAGTTTTATACAATAAAAATGTATGTGATATATCAATAAATTCTTAGTCATCTCTCTTACTCTTACTCATCATCATAATCTATAAGAATGATTGTTGTGGGTGCTAATGATATTTTCATTCCTTACTCTACATATCACTTTGTTTATTATATAGAATCTCGATTTGTATAACCAGACTCGTGCAGTATGGATTGATTTATTGAATTGAATTAGATATCTTGACTGTTGTTGTTATTCATTGATATTGTGAGGCCGCCCCTGGCCATAATCAATTCATAAATGTTCTTTCACTCCTTTGTAAAGTAAATGTTTGTATGAAATTGAACCCGTTGCAACTTGAATTAGTTGAATTTCAAATTGAGAAATTGAAAAAAAAATGATGACGGTTCATCCAACGAACAGCGAGGCTCTGGAACACATTGCCAAGGAAGGTGTTCCCCGAGGCATATAACTTCCAGAAATTAAAGAAGAACCCTATTTCCCTTGGTTCTCACGATGTTCTCTGAACATTATAGGATATCCCTTTTCGTGGGAACCTAAATGTAAAAAAAAATTCGACAGTTATTCGTTGAGTCAGACTCAAGTTATAAAAATAGTCTCAACATGATCTTACTGTGACAATATTGATTGACAAACATGAATTACGAATGTTATATAGGTTCTTCATTAGTGAACGGCAGAAAAGGACACAATACTGAACTTCATTAAGAAAAATAAATAGATACTTCTTTCGAGAGAGATGGAGTTGTGTATAGTGGAAGCAAACGTCTTCTCATTAGAGTGAATTCTTGAGATAACATTGACTGACGTAATAATTAGATGACCCTACTCATATAAAAAAAGTGAAGCTACAAAACTCGACCCAGGCAAACTCGCCTCTCAAGACCGACTACTAAATTAAACTGAATGATAAATGCTTGGAAGAAATAAGTTTCAAGACGCAAATGCTCACTTATTAAATGAAGGTACTGTTTCGAAAGTATATATTGCGAAACTTTTTCAGCGACCTTTTTGCCGGAAGTTCATTTATTTTTCGACAGAGCGCGACTTTTTGTTATTCTAATGATGTTGAGTTTCGCTTGAAGTTGGCCGGGGTGAGTTTTTAACGTGCAAAGTGGCGCGATGAGCGAATTCTTATACCGGCAGACGTGCAAAACATATTGGAAATTTTTGAAGTGAACTTTAACGATTAAATGAAGATAAACTGGCAGAGATCCATAGCGTTTTAGGCAAAAATCCAGGATGTAATATGTTTTGAAAGTTTGGGTTCGGCGGAATATTGATGGTTATAGAAAATCTCATCGCGAAGACTTCAAGTCGGAAAATCACCTCATGCCTACTAGATTCGCCACCACAAACTATTCTGAATTGAATTAACGATTTTTCTTTCTGATTAACATCGTTACAATATGGCGACTTTCTGTTTAAAATTCATGTTACATTAGTGGTCATATGAACACTAGTACCGATATGAGATTTCATGAAACCACTGTCTATAATAAAAAATGGTTTGCTTCTTTTTGTTCTAATGGCAACCATTTCAGCTCTCGTGGATTCGAAATGTCAATGATATCTCAGCTCTCTGACTACTCGTATGAAAATAGTGAATGTAGCAGATGAAAACAATTAGGGTGATTACCGAGAGTCCATTATTGAAGAAAATCGTATATGCAGAGGTAAAAGGATTATACAAAATCACCAGAAACAGCTAGTAAAAAAGAATAAAATTCATTGGGTGAAAAAAACATACCAACTCCAAGGCGAACAAATCTTACTCGAACAAAATCAAAAAATGAAGAACAATCTTCAAAAAATTGTATATGTATATGAAGTATATGAAGTATTAGATTAGATTAGATTTAGAATGGGGCCTTCGGGCTATCTGCCTCCACACCGCGACCTTTTCAGATCTATTGTGTCTGCCCTCAAAATCGATTAGAGTTCTTCGGCTAGCCCCGTCTTCTCTATGAGACTCCATAGGCTAGCTTTCAGATCCCCTGTGTATCTCTGGGCTTCTGGTTTTTCCTCACCCAGCGTAAGGAACCTTAGTCTTGAGAAGCCCTCACAGTGGCAAAGTATGTGTACTGCTGTTTCCTCCTCTTCCTGACAGAACCTGCACAGCAGTTCTTCAGTCAGACCTATCGTACTCATGTGTTTGTTGAGCCTACAATGCCCTGTGAGAAGTCCCACTAGTATTCTAGTTGAACTTCGTTTCTGGCTTAGTAGATATACTGTGAATGTTGGCGATGGTTTTTTAATAAACTCTTTTGCCTGTCTCATTCCTGGCGATTTGTTCCACCATTCTTGAGATTTGGTTTGCATCCATGATTTGATACTAGTCTTTTGTATAGCTTTCGCAATACCACAGAAGGGTTCTGGGCCATTCAGAGCTTTGTTTGCTCCTGCTCGGGCAAGTGAGTCTGCCTCTTCATTGCCCTCGTACCCTGTATGTGCTGGTACCCATGCTAGAGTCAGTCTGTTCTGACTGCCCAGTGCATTTAGGGTTTCTAAGCAGTCCCATATGAAGTATACCTTATCATCAATATCTATCTATCAATATACAAGTGGAAGAAATAGACTTCTCTCAGAACATATGACATATATCGATAAATCAAAGTTAGATTAAATTCATTGAAATAAACAACATACCTATGGAAGAGTGGCATGACATTGAAATAATAGGAAGAAGAGATAACACGAAAAAAGATGATGGAAGAATCCGCTTGCATGATAATGGTAAATGCATGGTCAATTAAATAACATTCTGAATATCGAACACGCATTTCCATCAACTTTTGTTAAATGTCAAAAATAGTAAAAAAAAGTATATTGTGTGACGAACACGGAATGATGCAAAAATATTCACGAATTGAAAACATTAACTTCGGCTGAAGCCTCGGGATATAACCTTGGTCCCTGGGTAATACTGATATTCTTTACTATCTTGGTGTATAAATAACTATTACGTTCGGAAAAATGCTGTTCAGATTGGTATTGGTATTGGTAGGTTGGATGGTGACAGATGCGCTGCGACCTAATTAGATCTATTGTGCCCCATCTGCTTCTGCTATATCAAGGATTTCTTGTTCATAGCAGCTCCTCGAGATTCAATTCCTTCAGGAATTTTTACAGCGTCACACTCCATCAGTATGTGATGAGGTGTTTCTGGTTCTTCCTCACAGAATCTTCAGGTGTCGTCCTCCTGTGAGCCTAGCTTCCTCAGGTGTTCTTTGCGTCTGCAATGCCCCGTTAGAAATCCCGTTATTGCTTTGAGACTTTCTTTGCTGAGGTTCGTCAGTGTCTTAGATCTTTCTCGGTTGAAATTTCCAAGGAGATCTTCAGCCTGCCGTAGTCCTGGAAGTCTTCTCCATTGTCTGGCTCTCCAGGCTCCTTCCGCCTTCTCAAGTTCTTCTTGAAAATAGGAATTTCCAAGGTCGCAGAATGGCTCTGGTCCGATCAGTGGCGTTGAAGCCCTTTGTCGTGCCAGAGTGTCTGCTTGTTCATTCCCCTCCACTCCAATATGCCCTGGCACCCAGAAAAGGATCACCTCATTTTTCATTCAATTTGCTTAGGCATTTCCATACCATCTTCGAGTTGATGTAAGGAGAGCTCAACGCTTTGATGGCTGCTTGGCTATCGGATGAAATCGCGATGTCCTTCTTCCGGTATTTCCTGTCTAGGTTGAACTGGATGCATGTTCCTATGGCGTGTATTTCCGCTTGAAAAATGCTGGGGAATTGTCCCATGGATTCGAAGTATGTGGTGCGAGGCCCAAAGACTCCTGCTCCAGTACCCTCGGGTGTTTTAGACCCGTCCGTATACCAAGTAATGGTGTTTCTTCCCAGTGATTCGATGGATTCTATGCTCCATTCGCGATTGTTGCTCAGCTCCACTCGGAAGTTCATCTGTTCAGATATGCATGTTTTTTTGAAATCCTTCAAAAATATAGGAAAATTCACTAATGGGGGAAGAACATATGAGGCCAGCTTTCCTGTACATAAAATCCAAATATGATTTCATAAAAAATTGACTCCTTTTCATTTCAATAAAAACCCACGGCACTGTCTTGAAGGATGAACATCTCTGAAAAACAGATTCTATTCATGGTCATTCATACCGGTCCCATTTTGGTAAAGATCGCACGACTAATAGCTGTAGATTCGTAAATATTGAATATTTTTCTATAGTAGGCTTTGGTTTAAAAAAATGGATGTCGCTTGACTCTTAGATACATGCACCTTTCCACCATCTATATTTCAGAAAAAAATCCATTAAAATTGCCTCACGTATAAAAAAATTATGTGGGTGGTCCGCTTTCCGAAGAAAAAATAATCATTTCAACTGATTTCACATCAGATTGATTTTTTTTGCCATCAAGAAAGCAACATAGAAAGGAGGGGTGAAAGAACTCACAGTCACAACTCCTGATTTATATCACCTCCACTGTAAGTTATGGATCACCTATACGTTGGTTAATATAGAAAGGTATGAGGAAGCTCACGTATCGACATACTTCCTTCTAGAAAACTGTTTTTTTTACAAACGCTTAACAAAGTAGCCTTTGACGCTCTCATATTCCAACACAAAATTGACGTTTTCTCAGAAATGTCATTCTAGCATTTGCGCTCATGAGCGGAAATATTGAAAAAACGCTCGCACATCGCTATAACCTATAATACTAATCTATTCTTGAAAACCCCCAATTCTTTCATGATGGAAAATGGTGACCGGAGAAATCAAGGTTGAAACATGAGTAACAAATGGTAACAATATGATACATTCATATATTGGTGCCACTCCAAGAAGGTGTATTAGTATTCAGAAAACGTTTTACTGGCTTATTTTGGTGAAAAATCGAAAACTTTGAAGTTATCAACTCTGGTCTCTATATATTCGATGATATGTTTACATGCTTGAATGTTAAAAATAATATCGAAATCAATAAGTATCCGAAACTTATCGCATTTCTTAAGAAACAATCTATTGGATATGAAGCGAAAAAATCCAAAACATTTACCGCTGAAGATATATACCAACAAATTTCTACAAGAAGCTCCCAATGAAGAATATCTGTAAAAGGTAAATTATACTTTATATTCAAACTCTTTGTTATCATCAGAAAAACAGTGAATCTTTCTTTCATTGCATCAATGGTTTATGTTTAATTCGATTACAGAGTTTATTGTACTTTGGCTCAGAGATCTCAAGCGCAGGTTGTCACGCTGGTGGTCCGGGTTCAATTCTCGGTTGGCCCGACTTTTTTTAATGGATAATAATTATTTCAATCACTGATACTTTCAGGGTAGTTATTTCCAAAAGCTGCGTTTGTAGAAAAAATCTTGTGTGTATTTCGAGCACAAAGTGTCATTGCCTCTCTCCAAAAATTACCGCGCGATGCGCGCGACAATCGATCACTTTGCGCTCTAAATACACAAATAGCTATTTTTTCAAATTGTATGAATATGTACTGTCTGTAGAAATTGACTTTTTTCAGAGTTCTGCTTTTTATTTTCACGTACTGAATGATAATGAGTACGAGTCTCCGGTTCCATCCTAGTAAATATAAATTTCATTTTATATGCGAAAGAACGACACTTGTTTCGAACATACCAGCCTATTTGAAATTCTAATCGTAAACCAAAATAAACCACGGACCATCAATTCCCTCAATTATTCACAGTCATTAAATGAAGAGAACAAATCGGGTGGGTATATTTGAACATTTGAACAGTCTCGGAACAACTAATCCTTCCGTTCGGAAGGAAATTCCACTGTAATAATTGACGATGCCGCGGGGAACCGAAATAAAAAAACACAGTAAACTAATTTCGCTCAATAAAACAACGCGAAAACACTGGTATAAAAAAACCGAACGGCTTAACGATTATTGCGGTTATATGACTTGTAAGAGGGTGTCGTTCGACGGAATTAGTGTCAGTAGTCCCCGGTACGTTATAAAACGATCTGGATTGCCGCCTTTACTGTTCGAGCAAGTCTTTGAATCCTAATGCCCGACTTAAAATTCCTTTTCCTCGGGGTGCACTTCACTTATAGTAAATGTCGGAATTATTCAGGCTGGTCTGGTGCCATCAATCCGGTATGCAATTGTGGAGTTAATTTTCTTATACTCCCGAGGAAAGGGGGCTGATGAATGGAAAGGAAATCTAGTGGATGAGTTTTTCATTAACTCGTGAGAAAACGGAGATGTTCGAGATTCCCTTTGATGTCGCCCTGATGAAGAATATTTATCAGCTCTATACCTATACAGGGTGTTTCATAATTGAATGCTGATCCTAAAGAGCGATAATCCTTGGGTGATTTTAAGAAAAATTCTTCATGTGAACATAGGTCCGTAACAGCTTCGTTTCTGAGATACAGGATGTTGAAATTTAACAAAAAAATCAGTTATTCTCCAATATCTCTGAAGCCGCTATGGATTTTTTCTTCAATTTTGGTACATCGATATCAGGAAACAAGTTTGAATTGAAAATTTTCATCCTGTATTTCAATTAGTGGCGAATTTTCGAAAACGTCTCGAGTCAATAGCCTAATATGAATTATGGATATCGAGGAGGCCGTTTATGAATATACTGAATCGAATGGGCCATGATTTAAGTCACCATTTTTTATTTGTTTTACTTAAATGAGATTTTGTCCTATTTTCTCATCTTCCTGTATATTCCACAATCGTGCTTTTTCCGTCTTTCATTGTCCTTTCGAAAAAAAATCGAATTTTTGTTCCAATAGCCAATTGAGGAAAAATCACGGAAATGTCCCGAGATGAGGTCCCAGTGTATCATAATATCTCTTTTGATCCGAGAAAAATTTCTCGAGTTCTGGCAGCATTGGAAATGTAGACCATAGTGTAATGGTTTCACTTTACACCCTGTGTAATTTTTGTTCTGCGGACTTTTTCAAAGTGTTCTAGCTCTCTTTGAAGCCGATGAAATATCACATCTGATATCGAAAGCCGCATGAAGATCGGTCAATTTGTTAAAAAAATACAGGTCATCGAAATAGAGTCAAATTATGAGTGGTCCATTTAGTGTGTTGAGAACTGTATATTTGTATTAATTCTCGCTGGAGGCCTCAACAGGACACCGCTTAGGCCTTAAAGGGTTGAATATCCTTGAGTACAGCCCTGGTAACACAGAACTCGAGAGGGCCGCATGTTTACCGTTCGAGGTGTCAGATCCGTTGTTTACAAAATACGAGTAGCGCCAGCGAATGTCATTGCGAAGAACAAATAGAAAGGTCGAATAAACCTTCATCTGAAGGCAAGTGTTGTTTGACTTGCACTCGAGGAGGTGCCAGTAAATTGAGGGGCCCTCCTGGACTCATTATCAAGTTGTAGCGCTATACAATAGGTAGATAAATCAGCAGGCAACAGTGCAATCAAATTTTTTTAAACTAATGCGGACTTTGTTTCACAAAATGTACAGAAAGTTTTGCCTCCTCCATGTTAATCAGAGGATAAACAGGGTGATTCTCAACTCAAACGCATGAGCTTGGGTAATTTTTCTCCTTTTTTTATGTTCTGGTTCCCACGAATAGGGATATCCTGTAAGGTTCAGAGAACATCGTGACAACCAAGGGAAATAAGGTAGGAATTGGTGTTCTTATTGAATTTCTGGAGGTTATATGCCTCGGGGAACACCTCCCTTGGAAATATGTTCCAGAGCCTCGCTGTTCGTTGGATGAACGAGTCTTTGGAAAGATATGTTCTGCAGGTATCCAAAGTGACCACGAAGGGGTGCGAAGCCTCAACTCGACGGGTTAATCTCGCGGGGACTGCCAAGGGAGGAACGATTGTTGATATTTCAGAAGAGCATCGTCCATGAAAATATCTATAAAATAGAGACAGATCGCCAACTTTTCTACGGTGTTCCAGAGAAGTGAGTGAGTTTTTGAGCGAGGCATCACCCACGAGACGAATTGCCCTTTTTTGGACAGAATCCAACAGTTTCAGGGTATGTTTGGGTGCTGCAATCCAAATATGGGAACAGTATTCCAGGACAGGTCGGATCTGTGATCTTATCTTACAGATCATAAGCAACTGACTGGAAGTGAAATAGCTTCTGGCCCGAAACAGTGGTTCCACTAATAAAAATAAGAACAAACAATCGAATTAACCCAGGTCGAAAAATGCCTCCTATATATTCAGGGAGCTATACGAGGTGTCCCGAAGATGGTTATTTCCCAAATGGTCTGAGATAAAATAATTGAATCTTGAATGTTTACCCCACGATTTAAGCTGAATTCAAGGATGTTAACACAATTTTCAATTCTCATTCTATAGTGTATTGAACAGGGTTGGCTTAGAGTACTTCTATGTTAGCAATAAGTTTTTCAACTTCATAACAGAAATTGAAAATGTGCATTTAAATATAATTTTCAATGAGCAAATCTCAAAATTTCCAATTTCTGTGGAGAAATTTTAAACATTATGCCTCAAAAAGGAGGTTGGAAGTATCCTGAGCCGACTGTGTTTGATACACTCCTGGAAAATAAAGATTTTCGTTCACATTTTCGAATTCAGCAGAGGAAACTCCTACAAAGACTATATGATGTAATAATTATCGCGATTGGGATATTATTGAAAATGGTGAGCATGCATACTTACAGATATAATTAGAGCCATATGATATCTCACCTGGAACAAAAAAAAAATAACAATCATTTTGAAATATGAACAAATTTCATTTCATATAGTTTAAACCACGGAATTCATCACAGCTGAAAGCAGTTTTTCAAGTTATGAAAAATGTTTGGAATAATGTGATCATTATTAATCCAAAAAACGTCTCAACACAAATCATACGTGAGCTGTCACTGTCATGTGTGAATTAGAGCAATTCAAAAAACCATGAGTTCGGTATGGACATCAAATTCAAAATCAAAATCATAAATTCATTAGTGGAAGATCATGCGGAAAAATAAAAGGCACAAAATTCGATTAAGCTCTTTGTGCACTCTTCAAATATGTAAGCGAGGCCCAGAAATATGATCAATTTTAGTTAATCAAGACCTGGATTTTTGCCGTGACTGATTGGTGAGTCTCTTGGGTAGGAGAAGGGGGTTTTGTGTATCAAATAACTAAAAAATATACTGGGTGGTTCGTAAATTATTTAGTCACCAGGAGTTGAACACAATCGATACAACATCTCGGTTATAAAACTTACAAGACCCTATACAAATATGCATGGTATATTCCGAGCTATACCTTGATGCATCAATCTTGTTTTTTTTTTCATATTATTACTATAAAACCGTCAAAGGAATAAAATCCTTGATCACTGAGCATTCCTCCTGTCTTTTGCCTTGTCTTTTGCTTATTATGTATGATACTTATTGGCAAAATTTTCGCCCCCAATTCAGAATTCGCCTCTGGGCAGTTGCCCCTCGTGCCCTATGGTGAATCCGGTCCTGGAAAAAGCGGTGTGCATGAAATTTAATGATAATCGGATGAGTAGTTTTGGCGTGAAAGACAAACAAACAAACTTACATTCACATTTTTATAATAGTAGGGATAGTAGGAATAGGGATAGGAATTCTGATGGAAACACTTATTGTTCAGAGGGTTCGAATGGCCATGCATGTTCGTGCACTCCAACCAAGATTCGAACGACATATCCACAAGACCGCATAATAATATATCTGCGTCGACATGTCTTCTAGATCGTAAACATCGGCCACGTTTTTAGGACGAATGGAGGAATCTCGAATATTAGATCGATCGAAAACGTGAAGGAGCATCTAGATGTTTATTCGAGAGAGATTCACGAGCATCGAGATCCGCAGATATTGGCAAGATAAGATTTATGGAAGCGATGAAAATAGTCTATCGCAGCGATTGTATTTTGTTTCAATTGAAGCAAGTAAATTATTGATCCATTGGCTATATTCTATATTTATAATTATGAACATGAAAAATGGATATACAGGGTGATCCACGGCGGATGGCCTATTAGAAGTATCTGGAGAACGAAAAAACAGAACAGTCTGAAAATTGGGATGTAATTCTAAACGCCGAGCTAAGTGGTTCGCAATTCTAAATTGTTTGATGTATCGTTACTTGTAGTGAGCAATAACTGAAAATACTAAAAATTGGTTTACCCTTGAAATAACGACTGAAATATACTGAACAAATACAACTCGTTTTATTGATTACTAGATGTATAGCTTGGCTTCGCACGGTTGGTGTACCCATTTACAAAGAAAATAAGACAAGTGTTGCAGTCGTTTTGAGCTAAATGTGCGTATCAACAGTACATTTTTTCAATTCTTTATTTTTTGTGCTTGCCTATAGCTATTATTACTAAACTTACACTTATTTTCAGTCTCTCAGTATCTTTCGTATATTTTGTTGTTGTTGTGAAAGAAGATTTGAAGAGTTCCCTTTGAAGTGAGTGCAGGTGCGGCTCGAAACTCTGCAATTTTTTTGGTCCTAACTTCACTGTTCAATACCTCCAATGCATTCAATAATAATAATGATACTGAGCGTTCAACATTCCCATTTCATTATAACGTGGGGAACATCGATCTTCTCCCCATTCCTCCACGCTCTCCAACCCCCGTTCGATCTCTTTCAATTCGATTCCATCCCTGCTGCCAAATTGAATATGAGGAAAATCCACCGGTGACCCCCAAAGTGATAATTAACGACATGACTTGAAAACCAGATCGCGTTCATTTGCGAGGGTCGCGGCCGCCATCTTGTAATCCCTAGCGCCGGCCGGCAGCGAAGCAGATGAAGAAAAAGAAGTAGAAGTAGGCGGAGGAAGAGAAGAAGAAGTTGAAAGTTTATCCGGCGTGCCGACCATTGAAATTACTAGAGTCTAGGGCTAGCACCAACTGAGGATTCGAAATTACTCGAGAGCAAACTTTGTTGACAAAAATTAGTCTGGCATGATGTTATTATTAATCTTATTGTTCACGTTATCTGTCAATCTTCGTGTTCTATAATTAACCTATACCGAGGAACATTTTCGATGAGAACTTTCAAATGTTTGTAAAGAATTAACATATTACAATAAACTAATACTATACCTCTTAGTTGTTTTAAAATGGATCGAAATTAAAGAACTGAATGATAGTATCATCAATCAATTTGAGACAGCTTTTTATAAAGGGGAATATAATGAGGATACAAAAAGAGAGCTGGAATACTTCAGAGAGTTATATACGAAAAAATTGTTCAATAAGCAGTGTAACTAGTTTCGGCCACAGGCTATCATCAGACACAAAAATGATGTATTCGGAAGATAATTATGGACATTGTTTTTCAGACTTGTGCTTCCCGCGGTCTATCTCTCGATCCAAATCATTACGCATCACGAATGTACAGTATGCCATAGATTGACGGCATTTGAACGAAAGTCAATTTGACACTTTTGCCATCATCAAATTGATTGATTCGTATATTGTGTAACTGCATTTGAAAGTTTTGATCAGAACGTTCAGAATAATATGAAGAATATGAAGAAGCGTGTATAATATCATTGGGATTCGAAAACGATATTATTATTGTTATTTGTTTAATAATAGAGATGAAGACACTCATTACTTGGATTGCACAGATTTTATAGGTATATCCACGCCAAAAGATGCATTCTGAAGCCAATTTATCTCACCTCCCACGGGCTTTAATTTTTTCCCGTGGGAGTTAATTGATAAGTAGATAAAATGATTTTTTTTATTCGCATGATTGTTTTCAATGGAGGCTGGGGCCCTATATGTATCCTTGGGGCCCTGGGCTGCAGCCTATGAAGGTTTGAAACATTGTCTTTCATAGAGTTGCAACATGTCAGAAGTTGCATTTTGTCAAGTTATTTGCTAAAAATAGGCTTATTTGTTTGAATTCCAGAAAAATTCACATAAGAAAGTAGTTTCTATTTCCATTTATACATGTTGAATTTGAACATTCCATATTGCAACTTTCAGATTTTGAAATTTTTTGAATTTCTACAAAATGTCTAATTTAAAAAAATATATCACCAACAAAACTGTCTCATACCTGTACCTCCATCATGCTACCAACTTTCAGTTACTAATTATCGACAAAAAAATTATTTTCTTTCAAAAATAATAAACCCTGCTCAAATTTCCGTTATGTTTGAGATTCATTTGAATGGATTATTTAAGTATGATGAAGTCATCAATCAAAATATCATCGAACTACTTTACTTATTTAATGAAAGTTTAGGACAGTTTTGTTGAACTTACAATTAGAAGAAATCAAATTATATCAAGAACTAGAAGTTGCACATTCGAGACACGTGTGAAACATTTTGGAATAGAAATATCTTTTTTCAGTGACTTTTTTCAAAATTCAAACCCCGACCGAGTAGACCATTTCTCATCTTCTTCAAAGCAAAACTGAACGCCCAAGTCGAATAGCGAAATAAATTGCTATTAAGAGTTTTTCCCGTATGATACCAACTTTATGAAACACACTGTATACAGGGTGTTCCTCAAAGACATGCTAATATTCAAGGAGGTAATTATTCAACTCATTTCAAGAAAAAAACTTTCCACTAGCGTATGTCCTAAGTCTTAACTTTTGAAATACAGGGTGATGAAGTTTTGAAAAAAAAAACAGTTTTTTAATAATAACTGAGATAACATTGTGGACATCTTCATGGAATTTAGGACATATCTTCTATGCATCGAGGTGTATTTTTTGATGTACACGAATTTTCCTTTTCTCTACCAGTGGCGCCGTTAGGGGGATATGATTGATTATATTATACTTGAAAGTGAGCAACGAAGGAATATTTTCGAATTTGATAAAATGCTATAGAAAGTCATTCCATTTCGTACAAAAAAGACCCTCCTGTTACAGAATGAAACATTTTGAAATTTATGCCATCAGGAAAAGCTATACATGGTGGAGAAAGAAGAATCTATGTATATGTTCAACTTTGATACCCTGTATCTCAAAAGTTAGGAATTCTTGAAATGGGTTCAAGAATCGCTCCCTTGAATATCATTAAGGAACGCCATGTATAGATCCGCCCCTGTTAGTCGAGGACGTTCGGGTGAACTCGACTCCTCATATGATGCACTCCCTAGCCGCTAGTATCAAAATTGGAGCTGATGAACAGCTCGTTCGTTGTCGGCATTTCTAATCGACTCGTCACCTGCTGCCAAAAAGTTTTTTCATTTCTTGCCGAGTTGGCTGAGTTGGCTCTGTTCTCGGCTTTCTACTACGACTATGATGTGAATCGGGAAATTAATATCGAGTGATAGATGAAGAATGTTTCATCGATGTACAGTCGTCTTCAGAGATCATGTCGCGGTAGGACGGTGGTATCAGCGCTCTTACTTCTTGTTCAGTTGATATAGATAGAACATGGTATTCACTACTGAAATTTGAAAATGAAAATGCTAAATTCGAAATTCCTATAACTCATTTGATTGCCAACGCCCCCAATTGTCACTGAGAACTCAAAAGTTTCAAGACAGATACGAATTTGCTATTCAAATAACCATTTTCCATGACTCCGACTCACCTGTACTGTCCCAATTATTATTTTTATATATACATCTCTCTAGTACCTGGTGATATTTTCAATAAACTGAGATTTTGAGTTACGCTGTATATGGGGATATTAAATGATATGTGAAAAAAAAATGTGAGGAAAAGAGTAAGGCAGTCCAAAATTTCATATTTTTGGATAGATAAATCAAATGATTTGTTCACAATCTCATAATGGAATTCCTATTTCACAGACCAAAACATGCAGGCGAGAGAATTTTATTTTTCAAAAAATACCAATCGCTTCATAAGTGCAAAGTTACCAAGCTAGAGAGCTTTTGAGACGGCAAATGATTTCCAATATTCTTTACGATTCCAAGTGAAAGGAAATTGTGATTCCTCGCTTCCACATTTTTCACCTCGCATCTTCTGATCAGTTCATAGGACGACCGACGAGATGCTGAAATCGTCTGTGGCTGAATGCTCATTTCTTTTTCCCATCTCAGTGGGATTTCCATTAAATTTTAATAACGATATCCACGCATGCATAATATGAACGGAAAGTGCACTCTGGAATCTTCCACAGTACCGTAATCGCATATGCATATTGGGTCTTTATATGAGTTTAGATCTATTCACAGTTCTTGCACAGTATAAAACCAACGCGAATCGAATGTGTTTGCAAACATCAATATGGTTGTAGAGAAGATATTGCTGTCACAGCAAGATTTCAAAATGTGAAATGCTAATCATAGATTTTTGGCAATATAATCTGTCGATTTCAATGACATCTTGTTAGCTTCCTTGCTATCTCTGCAACATCAATTTTGTGCTTGCTATCTCATAACAAAGTTGAAAATGACAGTGGATTATTTGTTTTCCATTCAGAATTGTTCATTTTGTTTCCAGTAACTCACTTTGAACGTCATCCCCCTCTATATCCCAGCTATTAGTCGTGGGATTCTTACCAAATACAGTGTGTCCCACTTATCATGCTCACCATGGGTATCTTTTTAACGGTGAGAGATACGAGGTCGTTTAAATGACACCAAATGTGAAGTTTGTCAAGGCCAACTATGATATGAAAAAATATTTTGATAAAATCTATTCGTTTTTGTTTTATACGCAAAAAAACAGATTTTGATCATTTTCATGTCTCCTCCGTAACTTCTTTATTTATGAAAATATTCAAATATAGGAATTTCACATTCTCATGGCAGTTTTCCGAAGTGATTTCGAAAAAAATATGAAATTTATACCAACTCTTCTAGAATTTAAGATATCAGCACAAACTTTAGTTTTTCAAATGTAGGTCATAGCTCACTATGACTTAGTTACGAATAACTTTTTTTCCTCTTTCAGATGATGTGTTGCATAACAACGGAGTTATCGTCATTTATACAAAAACAAAAAACTATTTGGAAGCCACCATCTTGAATTTATAAATTTCAATAAGAAAATCATGATCTCTGACCTCAAAAACCCCCACTTCCCAATTTTGAATGGAATCGGACCAAATTTTGTCCGCCATCTTGGAGCAGCCATTTTTTTCAATTTCAGCAAAAATGCCATAACTCCGATTAACTTGGAATTTGGCAGGTGTTTATAATTTCGATGACAATACATTATGGAATTTTTGTTGAAATTTAAAAAAAATGGCTGCTCCAAGATGGCGGACAAGATTTGGTCCGATTCCATTCAAAATTGGTAAGTAGGGGTTTTTGAGGTCGGAGATCATGATTTTCTTGTTAAAATTTATAAATTCAAGATGGCGGCTTCCAAATAATTTTTTGTTTTTGTATAAATGACGATAACTCCGTTGTTATCAACACAAAACTATTACTGCAACATATCATCGGAAAGAGGAAAAAAAGTTATTTGTAACTAAGTCATAGTGAGCTATGACCTACATTCGAAAAACTAAAGTTGGTGCTGATATCTCGAATTCTAGTAGAGTTGGTATAAATTTCATATTTTTTTCAAAATCACTTTGAAAAACTGCCATGAGAATATGAAATTCCTATTTGAATATTTTCATAAATAAAGAAGTTATGGAGGAGACATGAAAATGATCGAAATCTGTTTTTTACGTATGAAACAAAAACGAATAGATTTTATCAAAATATTTTTTCACATTATAGTTGGCCTTGACAAACTCCACATTTGGTATTTTTTAACCGACCTCGTATCTCTCACCGTTAAAAAGATACCCATGGTGGGCATGGTAAGTGGGACACACTGTATAGACTAATTTGGATAACCATCAATATGATCAATTTTTCAGAGGCAAGCATCATCATGGACAGTGCTGTGTGTTTTTATCAACAATAAAAACACGAGAGCTTTTTTTATCATATATGTATAATACCACAAGTGATAATATTTTGCCGGAAATATTCGGTGATTGTTACGACAGCTTGTTGAAAAGTAATTTCGTGAATGACATTGTTATCAAAACTACGAGCCGTAGGCGAGTAGTTTTGGATCAATGTCATGAGCGAAATTAGAGCAGCAAGCTGGAGTATGTCAATCGACGAATATTTCCAGGAAAAATAGTATCACGAGTTGTATTCGTATGACTATTTCATGATTGAATGAGACAATATATATAAGAAATAGGAAACATAATTTAAGTATATTCCAACTCAAACTGCGGAGAAGAACATAATGATAGTAATGAAATACAGAATTCAATTTCCAATTCGAACAAAATAAATTGAATTTATGTGACATGGAATAATTTAAAAAAAAATTATTGTCGTCGACGGACTTGAACCACCGACCTTCGTATCACCGCGCAACAACCCTATCAGTTGAGCCACATCACCTGGATTTTATTAGACACAATAACTTGAGTGACTGAAGAAGATTACTTCAAATGGGAATTTGAATTCTAGTATTGTTGTCAGACCGTCAACAAATATGCAAACTTATTGAATTACACATGAAACGTCCAGCCAGAATGAAATTGTCTCGCCTTTCGTACAAAATGTCTCACTAACGCGAATTATAAGTAAATAAAATGAAGTAGGTACTTAGGTTATTGTCTCTTGTGTCAGATTTGAATACAAAGCAATCTTGACCAGACACGATGTCAAAATTTTATCGCTGATAAACGAGGTTTGTTGGTCACGTGTGGGTCAATTCGGCTTCTGTATTGGTAGAGCAAGTCCGATAAAATTTAATAAACAAAAAATATCGCTAGAATACAGAAGAAACCGTGAAAATGGTCGATTCTGATTGGTTCTCGAGATCAAGAGTGGAATAGTCATATAAATTTCTCTTGGTAACGAACATCATTTGCCGATCAGTAATTTTGAAGGACAATATCATGAGGTTAGTTTTGTCGTAAAAAAATGCTATGATTTCATGAAAAATCGACCCCTTTTCATCACAATAAAAACGCACGGCACTGTCCAGAATGATGCTTGTCTCTGTAGAACTGATCATATCAATTATCGGTTATTTATACCAGTCCAAATTTGGCAACAATCGTACGATTGATAGCTGAGATATACATCTGGGGTAGGGGGCGTTTAAAGCGAGATAGCGATAGGCAATTGTCATTCTTTTTTCACGTGACTATGCACACTTTCGTTCCCCATTCGGAAAAATCCATTGAATATCGACGATAATTTTCTCCGTATGATTTTAAACCAATCAGAGTGTTCAATTGAGTTAAGCTACCTCGTATAATTTCGAATATACGTGGATATACATAGAGTAGTTCCATCTAGAGTCACTGGATGGTATTAGTTTGATAAGAGTTCGGACACAGCTGAACTTTTGTCCTTTTCTATTTTCTATAATACAATGGTTTAGGTGAATAAAAGAATAAGACATATATTCTGCTCTTTGTCTTTTCAATTTCCCTAGTAGCGCCTGATTGTCAGATACGATTTTAGAGGTTATATTTTCTGTCAAATCAATCATAGCCGTAGATGGACAATGGAATTAGGGTACAAACACCCACTTCAATTCATATAGTAATACACTTCTAGCAGAGCAAGATTTATATAAATGAAAAAAAAATGCATGTAACAACATTTTAATACCAGAGAATATATACATATGGATAAACTTATAGCTATAATTCCTTATTGTATGTGGAACGACTGTACTCTAGTGGAGTATTCCTGAGACAATTTTAAGAAATAAAGTCTATATAAGCTTGTGTCTGGAAATGCTTTATTTCGGAGATACAGAGAACAAATCATTTTTCGATAAAGATTTCATGGGAGAAAAGTAATTTATTGTGACGAGACCTACCAAATACTTAGTTTTGTTAAGTTCTCAGCAACTTCACTTAGCGCCCTAGGAGCTAAGTAACATGGATCGATATAGAAAATATCTCCAAAACGATAACCTCCAGCGTAATTAAGGCCCTTATAATAATTCCCTTGATACATAAATATCTATTCACTTTTCACTGTTGAATTTTCGCGGTCAGCACCAAAACGCCATTCAATAATATATCACATTGTAGTTTACTTGCTTTTCTTATTTCCGTTTTCAAATTTTCAATTTCATAATGTAATTTTGCGATCATTTCCCTTTTTTCCATGATTATTTTGTTTTGTATCTTGTGTGATGATAATAATGGAATTTTGTTCTTGAAATCGTCTGCTCTGTAAATTGATGGAACAGTAGATTCTCTCAAACATATTTTGAAATCTTCTGTTTGAAAATGGGCCTAAAAAATAGATTCATTCTAATCAGATGCTGTTATGAGAAGTGAATTTCAATGAGTA
This sequence comes from Phaedon cochleariae, assembly GCA_918026855.4. NCBI lineage: Eukaryota > Metazoa > Arthropoda > Insecta > Coleoptera > Chrysomelidae > Phaedon > Phaedon cochleariae. The sequence goes on along the minus strand of OU896715.1, from coordinate 6,564,745 downwards.
CCTCACAAATTTTGCTCGTCTTCAAATTGATTTTCCACCCAGGCCGTTTCATATCTTCCTTCCATAAGCGAATGCTTGATATTTGATTTGGAAAATCGAATAAATGATATCCATTTGTTTCAAAATTGGCACAATTTATTATACAGCAAGTGATTTTCATAGCTGCTTTCATCTCGAAAGTATAATAATTATGAAATTTCATTTCAACTCTGACGTTTATAAAATGAATTGTCAAATTCAAAAAAATTTTAATGAGAAAGCGCGGAACGACTATGGTGCTCGTGTCACAATGCAAGGTGTGTAACTTCATAAATCTAAACATTCAAAAACCCTAACTGTTGTCATTTCTGTGTCCGAACTCTTATCAAACTTATATCCAGTGACTCTAGTTCCATCGATCAGAAATTTAGAATAATTTCCATTTCCATAGTAACCGATTTAATTGTTACATACATTCAAACAAAGCGCGTAGTAAAATGTTGACGTTCGTTCAGAACTACTCAAAAAATAATCGCATCGAATACAACTCGAACTTCGAAATCTTCAAGGTTATACATCTCAAACTTCCTGCACAATTACAAAATCGTGTCAGGTTAACAGAATAATCCTCCTGCTTCGCGGTCAGATTAGGTATTTCAAGTTAAACTGACAATTTTTGTATTGTAACAAGTAATCGATGTATAACCCGAATATTTTGAAGTACTTATAGTAAATACTGCTAATTATAATATGACATACTAAGCCCTCCCACCGATCATCACCTTTGTCATGTTCATAATTCCTCTGGTGTGCCCACTCTTCAATTGTTTCTTCAGACTAGCTCTCGATATGAACAATTTAATGCGAATTCGGAACGTGTGGTTCTCACATTCGATAATAGATGGCGTAAAGGATGGACAATTTCTTGAAGAATTTCAAAATGCGTTTCGAATCTTATTATGAAGTTGGACTAGACTCTCAGGGATGTGTTTTCCTTCCTTCGGGACCTGAATACTCCCGTTGATGATCCACGAATTCAATAATAGCTGGGAAGAAGCATCTAGAGACAGGGCGCAACAATTAATTCGTTCGGCAACATCCCGATCTTGACATATCTGTCACGAGTGTCATATTCAAGATTTCGATCAAATTTCAAATAGAAATATTATGAATTAGTAGTAGTTTATTATATTATAGGTTTAGTGAGTGTATTGTGGCTTTCATGTTTGCATGCTGCAATGTTTGATGATTATTCGAAAATCCGAACATTAGTTTCATTTTATGTACGAAAAATGAGTGAATAAACTATTATCACATGATTTTCTCGAGTAAGGACTTTGTGTCGTTCATGGATTCCCCATTAAAAGTCAAAAATATAACGCACCGTGGTTTCCACCCTTCGCACTGTCCCTAATGCGAAATTAAATGACCTAAGATGGCTGTCGAAGAGAATGAAAATACGTGCTTCCTTCGAATGACGTGAGCAAGTGAAGGCCTTAAATTACTTGCCTTCCGATTCCGATGCAACGGTCATTCCTTATCGATGCCTCTCCTATATTATAGCACTGTCGACAAAGGTGATTGAAAATGATCGAGAGCCCTGTTCTTGTCCTTACGGTCCAAGTATGTTGAAAATTAGGCAAAAGCCCGCTTGATCGTCCGTGTGCATCGTGCCTGCCGTTTAACGTTCAATAACGCTCTCCACAGACGAATTCCTGATCAAAATAGAATTCTCGGATGGATTACTGCATTAGAAGGTACCAAAAATGTATTCAAGAGAAGATGAGCTCGAGCTGTGATTTAACAGTTCGCAGCAATTTGGTAAGAGGCAGATATTCTTGACGTTCCATCTATCAAATTCAATTAGCACCCCTGTGAAATGAATGTCGTTCAAGAATTGAAGCCATGCACGTGGTTTTGAAGGCTTACTAAGTGTTTGGGACGCAAGACTCCAATTGACAGATATTTTGCCCAAACTAATTGTGAAAAATGAAATTTTGCTTGTTGATAAATCAGAAAAAATATAGGTCGTAGCTTATTATCCTCAGGTGTTCTTTGAGTTTGCAATCCCCTATTGGAAATTCCATTTCGATAATCTGGTACTCATCTTGCTCAGAATGATCAGTGTCTTGGTTCTGACTTAGGAGAAATTGCTGAGGAGATCTTTGCCTTGCTGCAGTCCTAGAAGTATTTGGCATTGTATCAAAGTTACCAGGTGAAGATTTAATTTATACTGGTTTGATGCATCTTCACTGCTTTCAGAAGATCCAGATGGATAGCGGGAGATATGTCAATATCCTACGTTTACTGGTCTATTTGATTCCAGGTTTTCGAACCAATGCTAGTCACACCTTTGATTTCGCGGAAAAGATGGGACGGTCTCGCTTCCATGCCATTATTTTTCAACTAATTGGACAAGACTCACACAGAGAATTGATGACTCTTCTCCAATAATCTATTGTTGGGCTGAATTTTAGTTTGCTTGAATGATTTGTCAACTACAAGGCATAAAGAAATAATGGAGATTTGAGATAATTAATTTCATGATCAACAAAATATATACCCCTTGAATAGAGACATCAAGCGTAAAAGCAAGGTGAAGGATAGTGGACTTCTATATATATGGGGAACTAAAAATAGCAGGATTCTGAAAATTCGTGGGGTCAGTGAAGGAAACATGGAAAATCCAACTGAAATAGAAGTTTTTCAATTGGATAATCTGTATTTTGCGTCATTTTTGAGTTCCTCTCATGAATCTGATTCAAATTCATATATCATACCCCTTACCTGAAATGAACGGTTTTTGAGTTATTCAAGTTTTTCTAGAAAAAGGGCATATTATTATGCACTTCATCAACGCCATTTTATGTGAATTGCAATTCAAAGTGATACTCAATAATTAAATCGTAAATAATGGAGGTTGAACGGATCACTCACCATAATCACAGCATTATCACAGCCACTGAATAAAATTACAGGGTTCGCAGGAAAGTGGGTGCAAAAAGTGAATGTGAAACATTGAGAATCTCAATTTTTTCGAAGGTAATGCCATTTCTTCTTCTCATAATTCATTTCTATCATAACAATTTGCAGTGATTCTAATCAAGTTGCCTATACCAAAAACCTATAATTTGAAAGATTCATGCACGCATATAAATGGCATATGTCCTATTGCTAGAAAAACTCGATGTTCATGTTGGGTATAGGGTATGATATACATGTACTTGAATCCGAATCATGAAAGGATTTCAAAGATGTTGTGAAATACAGGGTGTCCCAATGAACATTACAAATATGACGTCAGTTCCGCAAAAACCGGCAGATTCGCAATTATGAAAATTTTTTAGTTCAATTCCCCCTATTTTCTTCGGCGTCTGTATGAACTTTCAGAATCGTGATACTTTCAGTTTTCCATATACGGAGTGTTTTTGAAATAAGGGCACGCGTATTAAGCACATCAATATGATACACCCAGAAGAATATTTCCATGACATCAGATTTTTTCTAATTATTTCAATTAACGAAAAATGTCATCCCGAAAATTCAACAAAAAACGGTACAGAAATCAAGTACGCCACAAAAACAATTTGAATGATTGAACTCCGCGTGATTGTTTCCGCATGGAAATTTAAACAGAGGTGACGTCAGAATTGCTACAATGTAGAACATTGGGTGGAAAAATGGATCTCACCCCAAATTTTATTTTGATCCATATATATATTTGTACTGGTACCATCAGATAGTTTACGTTGAGCTTACTCAGGGTTTGAAATATTTGCAGTTATTTCAATGCCACACTGTATAGAGCGCGTTAACTCATGAAGATATAAATATACCCTATAAATTTTTATAGAATTTGTCGATTTTTTACATTTTGTTGAACTTTCTTTCTTAAGCTCAAGATATATGAATTAGGAACATGTCCTGAAGATCACAGGTCGTGACACGTAGAGGAATAAAGGATACGGAATAAAAAATAAGAAATGCAGGTCTATTATTGGTCAATGCTAACCTTGAACGCGTTTCGAACCAATCATAGGGCTATTCCTCATTCCAATTCCTTATTCTTTTGCATCCTGTTGCACCTTAAGGGTTGTGAACGCAATTCTGAGTAGTTCTAATTGTTATCACTATACTCTACTTTGCTACCATCAGATTTTCATTTTTTTTAAATAAAAATAGTTATTTATTATACGAGGGAAAAAAGTAGTAGATTTTAGCTCCAGGTTGTGGTGTGTGACAAAAAACCGTGAGCTGAAATCTAATATTTTTCCCGTGTATAATACACTATTTTTTTCTATGACAGAAGGAAGGACGAATCAATATTGAGAAGATATCACATTATTTTGAAATCTGAAAATTATCGACGTGAAATTTCAAGTATTTAACAGTAGGGACACCTGCGTTGTAGGCATCTTTATCATTCTTTTGAAGTAATCAAATATCTGATGTCACTTCTGTCAGTCTAATTCTGTGATTTGATTTCAAGAAATTGCGAATTTAGTGGTTGTTTAGTAATATACGTAACCGCGAAGTCGAATGGAAGATAAAAGGACTTGCAGTTCTTTCTCGGAGACGGTATTATTGACTCATTTTTCGGAACTATGAAGCACAACAAGAGCCATCAACAGTGTATAAATATGTGATATAAATCCGGGAAAAAAGTACTCATTTTCTTCCCACGGGAAAAAAGTAATTTATGAAAAGTGACATTTTATAACCTGCCAACAGATGAAATGCCAAACTTTTTTCCCGTCACAGAAAAAAGGTCGTAATTATGATATAATTATACAGGTATTACCTTCATCTTGAATCGGAGCTCATTCTCAACAAAAATGCAATATGTTAGTTCCTTAACTAAACGAATGGAAAGAGATTTGAGGTCGAATTATTGTATTTTGTACAAATATTTATACTTCAATTTCTACTTGATTCCCAGGTAAATATCGCTATGAATCATGGATATCGATTGGGATACCCATTCAGAACAGGATTCTCGGCAATTTGTATCCAGCACTTTCCGATAATAGCCAACATTAGATCTTCGGTAATAACAGTCTAAGCCAATTCAATTTGCAATATAGCTTCTGAAGTGAAGAATGCTCCATCATTGCATTAGAGTTTATCCTGCGTCTCTGCAATTCCTGCATATCGGAAACAATTCTACAGACGGATAAACATGGAGGAAAATGGGAATTGCGATAGCTATTTTCTGTATCGGAATTGTATTCGTTTTCACATATAGATATATCAAATAAATATAAGCTTGAGGAAAACATGCAATGGTATTCGAATTATATAGTGATGATGATTAAGAAAGGCGGCAAATAAAGACAATATTTTAACGGCACCTATATGATGTGGCGATCATTCATATAAAAACCATGTATTATGGTTTCCTTCAATGTAGTTATCCCATCTTAACTTTGAATAATATTCCTGACACACTTCAATAGGGCTAATTTGGATTCTGGGTAGGTGATATATAATTAGTGTAAATAGACCATTGGAGTATATTTTTATTCAGCTATACCGGGTGTCAACGAATCTATTAGACACGTCATAACTTCTAGACCATTAGGTGTATCAAAATGAGATTTTGTATTGGTAAATGGTATGTGAAGAGGAGAGTTTTCACATATTTTCCACTTTCCGGTCACTTCCGGTTTCACCGGAAATTGCTCCGGTTCTAAATTTTTAAATGGAACACCCTGTATATTGTGATATTTTTTGGATTTCTGAGACAATTCTAGATCAGAATGTGACATTTTCGAAAGTTCTTATGCCTACCTAATTTTTTCGTAGTCACTTTTGAAATTACATCTAGGTGGCCATGATCGGAAGTAAACTAATCTAAGGACCTCAGGTGATATCAGAAAATTACAATCGCGAAGTTTCAGTGACAAGTATGATAGATATGAATAAGACCAGTTGGCAGAATTGAATTTTTGTGTCTAACTATTATTTTTCGAATGGCGACCACTTTTTGACAAGCACTTTCCGAAAAAAGGATATTTTGACGAATCTAACGATACTAATTTATTTGCGATTGGATTACAAATAAGAACAAGAATTAAATATTTCTAAAACTTTTTTTACTTTCTAGAACGTTTTTACAGAAAAGTTGTTTCTATCATTTATTTTGCACATGTTTCTCAAATTTGAACGTACTTTTGCAACATGCAATTTTTTTTTATTTCTAAAACATTTCTGTGATATTGAAAAAATGTGGGAAACTTTGGAAAAACTGTTTAATACCAGTAGACCATCATGCTAACTCATGCAATACTTATATATTATCGACAGATATGATTTTCTTTAGAAAATGATAATATTGTTTCTTTCTGTTGTTTGATGCAACGTTGATGCCAAAGTCATTGATCAAAAATAAATCGATGATCAAACTACTTTACGTATCTAACCAAAGTATAGGATAGTTTTGTCTAAGCTGAATATTTCTGGTAAAACTGCATTTATCATGCGGTGGTTTTTTTTTCGAAAAGTTTTTTTGATACTTACGTATTTTTGTTTCAAAAACACGAATTTGATAATGAAAATGTGAACAAACCACTATTTATCGAGATATTCCAGAAAAATTTTCGAAATTCCGCCTTCCTTTTTCCCTTGTGTTGGATGCATTGAGAGCTACTTGCTCTTCTTATTTTGTCATTGAACACTTTATATACTCATGATGTACATATTTCAATGACACATTTTTTTATAGAGAATTCAACAGGAAATATGATTTTTATGGCGAGTTTTTCATTTTCAGTGAACAAGCATACCAGATGACGGCCATTTAACAAATAGTCATTCCAAACACGAGATGTCAAATGTCAACAGATTGCTTTTGAATGACATTACACACGCCATTATTTTAAATGATATTCTTCCTTCTTTTCACTGAATATGGATAAAACACAAGAAAATCATATTCCTAGTTGACTCATATAATAGAAAAAAATGTGTCGTACATTGTGATATATATAAATTGTCCAATGATGGAAAAAGAAGGGTAAATTGTTCTTAATGCGATCCAGAAGACAGGCGGAAATGAAGGTGAATAATAGTTTGTTCACATTTTCATTATCAGATTCTCGTTTTTCAGACAAAAATACGCGAGTACTTACCAAAAAAATTTTCGAAAAAAAAACCATCGCATGATAAATGCAGTTTTACCTTTCTAATAATATAACAAAAATTTCGTAGAAATTGAGAAATATCAAAACTAAAAGATACAAAGGTTTTTGAATCGGATAAAAATAAGTCTATTTTCTGCGAATAATAATGAGAAACTTACCGCCCAATTCGAATTTCAAAATAAATTATTACCAAAAGTTTTTCCCATATCATTCCAATAATTTTCTGAAATTCACTGTATAAAATATATGTTGGTTTGTAATGTAATCATTCATTTCCACCGACTTGAATACAACGTAACGGATATGCACCATGGATAAACGAATAACGTCAGGTCGCATTGTGACAATTTTCAGGATTAGTGAAACACTGAAACACTCGAAATCGATATCTACGTTCGAAATCTGGAACAACAGCAACGTTCAGTTTTGGCGTAGCATCAATCATTTGGAATGTCCATGACACTTCGCAAAGGCTCGAAGGTTTATGTTTGTGTGTATTCCTCAACAGTTCCGAACAATGTGAATGTTTGATTTAGGACCTCTCGCCAGTCATAACTGGATATTTTTTTGTAGGTGACATTCCAGTCGAAAAAACAGGACCAGTTCACTATAGCCGGATGATATTTTCATGTGCAAATAATGCCAATCTATGGATGAACCTTTTTTTACAATGATTCCGAACAGAAGTTATGTTAATACATCGATATCAACATAGAGGGTATAGGTAAATAATACGTCAGAGGCCGAATGTGAACGAGACAAGATAAAATATATCTAGATACTATTGACACCAAATTTTTTTCAAATGGGTTGCCATGTATAGCCAGGCGGCCATCAAAGCAGTCAAATCTGTGCAAGTTAACTCAAAACTAGTATGGGACTGCATAGAAACCCTAAATGAACTGGGCAGTCATCACATACTGACCCTAGCATGGGTACCAGCACATACAGGGTACGAGGGCAATGAAGAGGCAGACTCACTTGCCCGAGCAGGAGCAAACAATGCTCTGAATGGCCCAGAACCCTTCTGTGGTATTGCGAAAGCTATACAAAAGACTAGTATCAAATCATGGATGCAAACCAAATCTCAAGAATGGTGGAACAACTCGCCAGATTTGAGACAGGCAAAAACCATCGCCAAAAACCATCGCCAACATTCATAGAATATATACTGAGCCAGAAACGAAGTTCAACCAGAATACTAGTGGGATTTCTCACAGGGCATTGTAGGCTCAACAAATACATGAGTACGATAGGTCTGACTGAAGAACTGCTGTGCAGGTTCTGTCAGGAAGAAGAGGAAATAGCAGTACACATACTTTGTCACTGTGAGAGTTTGCCAAGACCAATGTTCCTTACGCTGGGTGAGGAAAAACCAGAAGCCCAAAGATACACAGGGGATCTGAAAGCTAGCATATGGAGTCTCATAGAGAAGGCGGGGCTAGCCGAAGAGCTCTAATCGATTTTGAGGGCAGACACAATAGATCTGGAAAGGTCGCGGTGTGAAGGCAGATAGCCTAAAGGCCCCATTCTAAATCTGATCTACTATAAACAAAGACCACCCGGTATAGCTGACCGGAGAACGATATATACAATTCCGTGAAGAGATCTCGACGATAAGGATATTGTAAATATTTCGGGACGTGGAAATACCCCAGATGCTCTCGTAGAGGTCGACATTTGAATGCGGAGTACCACGAACAGGGGAAAACTGCCTACTGGAAAATGGAAAATATACGCCGTTCCTTTCCCGATTTATTCGAAAGAGAGCGCCAGGCACGTTCCGATTACCTCTCTTCGAAGACGATCCTTCAAAATTCTCATATAAGCCGTTTCCGGACAACTTTCGTCGCCTACATATTTCATGAATGGTGTCATAAGTCGACAGGGGAGAGGGTCGTTTCTACACTACTTCTATGCAGTGTGGCCGTTTCAGAATTTCAATTTGTACTAGAAGTCATTTCGAAATTGTACTAAATTCAAGTATATTGTACTAAATTGAGACAATAACACATTTGATGAAAAACTTCATATTCATGTATAAAAATTCAAGATAATAATATACAGCACATTAACACCTCTGAAAAACGTAGGTCATGGAACAATTATAACTGATGAAAACCGAAAATAAGAGGTGAAAAGGAACAGATCAGATTACAGATTGAGAACAAATACTATCATACTATCAATGAGATGAAATATAGATGACTCACCCTTCAAAGTCAAATCAATTCATCAATAACAGCTCCGTTGAATTGGAAACTATGGACTTTCTATCAGGTTCATTAGGATTCTAATTATAACATACAGTGTGTTCCACTTACAATGCTCACCATGGGTATCTTTTTAACAGTGAGAGATACGAGGTCGATTAAATGACACCAAATGTGGAGTTTGTCAAGGCCAACTATAATGTGAAAAAATATTTTGATAAAATCTATTCGTTTTTGTTTTATACGCAAAAAACAGATTTTGATCATTTTCATGTCTCCTCCGTAACTTCTTTATTTATGAAAATATTCAAATAGGAATTTCACATTCTCATGGCAGTTTTTCAAAGTGATTTCGAAAAAAATATGAAATTTTTACCAACTCTTCTAGAATTTGAGATATCAGCACCAACTTTAGTTTTTCAAATGTAGGTCAAAGCTCACTATGACTTAGTTAAAAATAACTTTTTTTTCTCTTACAGATGATATGTCGCAGTAATAGTTTTGTGTTGATAACAACGGAGTTATCGTCATTTATACAAAAACAAAAAATTATTTGGAAGCCGCCATCTTGAATTTATGAATTTTAACAAAAAAATAATAATCTCCGACTTCAAAAACCCCCACTTACCAATTTTGAATGGAATCGGACCAAATCTTGTCCGCCATCTTGGAGCAGCCATTTTTTTTAATTTCAACAAAAATTTAATACCTTCGATTAACTTGAAATTTGGCAGTTATTCATAATTTCGGTGACAATACATTATGGAAAATTTGTTGAATTAAAAAAAAATGGCTGCTCCAAAATGGCGGACAAGATTTGGTCCGATTCCATTCAAAATTGGTAAGTGGGGGTTTTTGAGGTCAGAGATCATGATTTTCTTGTTAAAATTTATAAATTCAAGATGACGGCTTCCCAATCAATTTGTGTTTTTGTATAAATGACGATAACACCGTTGTTATCAACACAAAACTATTACTGCGACATATCATTTGTATGAGGAAAAAAAGTTATTTGAAACTAAGTCATAGTGAGCTATTATGACCTACATTCGAAAAACTAAAGTTGGTGCTGATATCTCAAATTCTAGAAGAGTTGGTATAAATTTCATATTTTTTTCGAAATCACTTTGAAAAACTGCCATGAGAATGTGAAATTCCTATTTGAATATTTTCATAAATAAAGGAAATACGGAGGAGACATGAAAATGATCAAAATCTGTTTTTTGCGTATAAAACATAAACGAATAGATTTTATCAAAATATTTTTTCACATTATAGTTGGCCTTGACAAACTCTACATTTGGTGTCATTTAACCGACCTCGTATCTCTCACCGTTAAAAAGATTCCCATGGTGAGCATGGTAACTGGGACACACTGTATATCTTCAACAAATCATTATTTTGTATGCAATGATAGCTTGGGCTATCCCATGGGGCTATCCGGCTCTCATTTTTGTACTAGATTAGTGTTAATTGTATTGACGAACTGAATGTGTATGGAATGTACAAGAAAAGTATAATAGTACTAAAAACGGCAACTCTGCTTCTATGCGATTTTGGCAAACAAAGCGAGGGCTGCAAGGCCGTTCCGCCCTATATAGCAAATCGAAATGCGCGATATAGGAACTAGGAACACTTGCATCGTGATTATCTGAGCCAGACCAGAATTACAAGGATCGATATCGAAGACATCTTTACGAAAGCGTAGAAAGGCCACTGTTGTGTGTATTTCATTTTGTTTTTTCAGACTTTTTTCTCTGAAGTCAGACATTTTTCTCTGAATGCAGACTTTTCTTCCATATGTGTATACAGGGTGTTGTAGATGTAGATTGTAGATGGGTCGTATAGGCTGGGAGACCTAGAAGATCTATTGTGATTACCCCTATCTAGTTTTGGTCCTCTAACCCTAGACTTCTGATGAAGCCTACGATTTTCCTGACGGTTGACTTTTCCACTTCAGCAGGGGTGAGATAGACCTGTTCTAGGTAGTTCAGCCTTTGGCGGACTAATACTTCACATGAGCAAAGTATGTGTTCCGCAGTTTCGGTTGCATTGTTACAAAAGCGGCAAGTGTCAGTCTCCGCCACACCCAGCTTTTTGAGGTGGTACCTCAGAGGGCCGTGTCCTGTGAGAAAGCCTGTGATAAGCTTTAGCTCTGGTTTGCTGAGGCTGAGTAGCTCTTTGGCTCGGTTCTGCGAATGGTTAATGAACTTTCTCGCTTGTCGTTGACCTGGAGTTGCCCTCCAGTAGGAGGAATTTTCAATTTCTTCCCATTTCCTGAGTTCTTCCTTTAGGTGACATTTGCTTATCCCACAAAAAGGCTCAGGACCAAAGAGCGCAGATGCTGCACCTTTTTTGCAAGGCGATCAGCTGCCTCATTTCCTTTGATTCCTTTATGCCCTGGAACCCACATAAGTGTGACTCTGTTGCCCTTTCCCAGTTGCATGAGTGTTTCAATGTAATCTTTGATGTGAAAACGAATGATTTTAGGGTTTTTAGGGTGTTGAAATTCACGCTAGATCACAGGCACGAATTCCGAAATATATAAATATATACGGGGTGAGTCATGACTGACCAGCCAAAGCCTAAGGGCGGATAGGAGAAGTCGAGGAGAGTTGATATACAGGCTGATTCACGGTGGAAGGCCCATTAGAATGTAACGTGGGATTATTCTGAAAATTTGGTGCCTTGGATAATAATCTGTGCTCTATCGACCTATAATAGTCTCAGCGCTGCGACGTTGCCGCTAATATTGAAAAGAAGCACCAACTTTGATTTTTTAATTGGGACACCCTGTATATTATTCCATTTTTTGTTGGCTGGATTATGTAGGTATGATTCTCAGTAATCAGGTACTGTCAGTGCACAATACTTTACCTGGGCATGTTGATATCCGTGGATTGTAATATCGGGATCATTCTTTAGTTGTAAGACCTTTTATAAATAGTCATTTCACAATTTCCATTTTCATTTCGATCATTTTTGTGAGGTAATCTTCTTTTGTTTTCGTATTGACACACTTCAGGCCTGTTCGTTTGTATTGCTGAACTTGCTGAAGTTGATTCTTCGTCCATGTTTGTCTCTGTTCATGGCATGATGTAAACAGAGAAAGTCATAGAAAAATATCAAGTTCTTCAGGTGGAGCAAGCACAAACGAACAGGCCTTTCTTCTCTATCTTAAGCCGCTATCAGAAGAGACTATTGACGGTAGTTCAGTTTGATTTTTTTTGGAGATGGGGTCTAGCCCTGCACACAAGGTCATGATTATGTGTTCACAGAAGAAAAAAGAACGAAATCGTGAATATTCGCTATTTTCCAAAGATCCTCGGAATTTTTCAAATTCAGAAACGGCATTTTGTTTGGCATTAAGTTCCGCAACTTTGCCTCCTTTCACCCCTCTCTGTAGCTCTTACCATTACCAAGATCCACATTCCCCACGCATCTACTGGAATTTCACATGTGCGTTAGACAAAGACGAAATAGAGCTATGGTAGACAGACACGTGTTGTTTGCTCAGAGGCGCAAATTTCCCTATTCCCCTGATGGAACGATTTCAATTTCTGCCACGTTCGTTTGATACGAAGCAATTCCACAAGTAAATTCTGACTCAATCTGAACGTATACACAAGATACATTCGAAAAGAGGACGAAATAAAGCCGATCAATTCCTACAAAGATTCTGCTGATTCTTGCCAGGAAATAAAGACTATTTGGAACAAAGAATCCTACTAAATCTTCGATAGATATAGTACTTTCAATGAGAAAAACAACCAACTCTTCGCTATACTTACAAACAAGTCTCGCAAAAAGAGTCAGATATATACTCCAAATAATGTGACTACACGAGAATACTTTTTCTGTGCTACTACCTTCCAAACGAAATGTCATCTCGCGATCAGATCTGATTGATCACTATTTTTCGTCAAAAAACTAGTATAACCGAAATCACGAACTTAAAAACCATTTTATATGGAAGCTGTAATCGCCAGACTAACAGGTTTCAGATTCTTTTATGTATCAGGCTATTTCGGATTGCCAAACCTCAGTTTCACTATAAGATAGCTGACAATCGTTTAAGAACAGAAAGAAAAATCTTCCACTCAAATTAATTTCATCTAGAGAACAGACAGCAATTTGTTGTAAATGACGAACTCCTAAAAGCTGACAAAATGACTATTGTTAGAGGTCTGCCGCAGGGTTCAGTACTGGGGCCTTTACTATATATTCTCTACACTAATGACCTTACGGAAGTTACCACAGAAACAATCGTCCAATATGCAGATGACTGTTCACTAATACTAAGCTCGGACACTCAACACTTACTACAAAACAATATCTTCCCTCCACTACAGTTATCAGAAAACTACTTCAGTGAAAATAATCTCAAATTAAACAGCAATAAAACCCAAATAACAAGTTTATCTAGAAATAGATGCCATAGAAAATCAATTAGACTGATGGTGGCGTACTTACTTCAGACACTGTCTGTTACAATAGATTCTAAGCTTCACTGGGAGAATCACATTGATGAACTTGCCATACATTTATCAAGGTAAGCTCGAAAATTTTGCTTTCGCTTTCGGAAATGCAAAGTTCGCTTGTCTAACAAAGTGTCACTTTTGATCCTAATGAAACAATCTACTATTTTTTTGTACAGACCACAGCACGTTTTGTGTCTATATGCTTCTTTTTATTTAGCATGTGCTCATTTTTTTCATATGTTATGTATTGTCTATATACACAATTATTAATTTGATTACATGTTCTACACCGTGTGAGGTATTTTCCAAAAGGAAATAATAAAGATTTGTACCTAATATTCAAACTTTTTCGACAGCTTTCGAAAAGCTCTGCTTGAAGTATAACTTGGAGAGACGGAAAACACGAAGTTTACATTGTTCCATGGAAACTCCAATCGCCAACTCACTCGGAATGCACAATGCAAATTAGCCTTTAGAAAAGAAAATTCCTCGCGAAGAAATCCGGTAATGTTTATTGGACTCGTTCCGAACGCCAGTTCCATCGTATATGTGTCAGCGAAATTTCTCATCCCCAAAGCCAAATCTCCCCCCATTCAAATCAATCACGTGATGCACTTAGGACTCGGGTTTTGGCACCTATCTCGAGCCCTGTAATAAAATCCGAAGTTCTTCTAGAGAGAAAATATTCTGGTATTAATTCCAGCATAGTTTGGGAACTGTAAAAGTCCGACGATAAAAGTTGGAGTTTATTATGACAGCATGAAAATAATATTCGACCATTTCATTATAGGTGGACTTGTGAACGTAGCCTATAAACATCTATCCGAGAAGAATGACGTTCGTAAACCAACTCTGGGTAATTCTACAGTTGAATGTAAGAAGAAATGTTCCCAAACATGTGCTCGAAAATATACTGCTCTATACAGACCTTTCAAAGTATAGGTCCTTGAATGCAGTTTCATTCAATTTTCATTGTTACTATTGATCCAAGAATCACGAAAGTTGGTTAGGAATAATTTTATCTTATGTTATACCACAAGTGATACTATTTTTCCGGAAATATTCGGCAATTGTTGAGACATCTTGTTGCCTAATAAATTCGTGAATAAATTTGTTAATCGAGAAGTTTTGGATTCATTTCATGGACGAAATTGAGGCAGAAAGCTGGAGTATGTCAATCGACGGATATTTCGAGGAAAGAAAGAATCAGGAGTTGTATTCGTATGACTAATTCATGATTGAGACAATGAACAAGCGTCTCACGAGAGTTGCACACAGTTCCATCCATCACTCTAGCTTCCAACATAATTGACGTTTCAAATTTCAAACATTTCATTGCTGAAAAACGAGGTTAGTTGGCCACGAGTAGGAAAATTCCGAAAAAGTCCGATAATTTTCGGTAAACAAAAAATATCGCTGTAATGAAGGAGAAACCGTGAAAATGGTCGATTCTGATTGGTTGTCGGGAACAAGAGTAGAATAGTCTTGAAAAAATCGTTTGATAGATAGGGATATGGGCGAAACTCCTAACCACAATCTTCATTCACGATCCATCTCATTTTCATTATATCATGATATAAAAATGACACTTTCACTCGAAAACCATTTCAGAATCTGTATTGAATAGGCAACTTTTTCATATGATTCTTTATCTTTGTGGGACAGTTTTTAAATATGCCAGCGGCATTTGAAAATCAACCTAAATATCTCATTCGACGACTAAACTCAAGGAAAACAACATTTTCCACAGGTAGTTGATGAGAAGTAATACATGTCAGAACATTATTTCTGGTGAAAGGTATATCCATGTGGATGAGATTTGGGAAAGAAAAAATCACAAATGTGACATAGTTTTATTGTAATTCATTCTTTTATAGAAATAAAGAAACATATATATCTTTCGAACATCAACAATTGGATGACCACTTATACGGTTAGTTTGATTCGAAATGACCACCCCACTTTGTCTGATTCATGACTTATGGGACACCCTGTATATCAGATCATGTTTTCGGTACTATGAAACGATTTGTAAATTTGTAAGATCGAAGTACCCTTAGGTACCAAATTTCGTGATACTAATCATTGAAAACTTCCGCTAATTTTCATTTGTTGAATTACCTCCCAGAATACACGAACGTTATTCTAGAACACCCTGTATTTTTTTTATCACTTGGAGCGCACGAAAGGGGATCCCTATAATGTTCAAAAAATATCGTGCGTTCCAAGGGAGGATAGGGATAGGAGGTAGGTATTGGAAGTTCTGGAGATTATATGTTGTTGGGAATACTTCCTCAGGCAATGAATTCCAGAGCCTAGCCGTTCTATGGATGAAGGAGTTTTGATAAAGTGCTGTTCGACATCTTTCGAGGTTGACAACGAAAGGATGTGCTGACTAGGCTTGTCTAGTTCGTCTGATGACTGGTATTGCTAGTGAAGGGATGATAGCAGAGATTTCCGCAGAACATTTCCGGTGGAAGTATCGATAGAAAAGTGAAAGGTCGCCGACCTTTGTACGGTGTTCCAATAATGTCAAAGAGTTAGTGAGTGTGGCGTCACTCACCAGGCGAATGGCTCTTCTCTGGATGGAATCTAAGAGCGTCAGCGTATGTTTGGGTGCTGAGCCCCATATGTGGGAACAGTATTCTAGAACAGGCCGTATCTGCGCTTTGTAGATCATGAGAAGCTGTTGAGGTGTAAAGTAGCTATTCGCACGGAACAAGAATCCGAGTTTTTGTGAAGCAGCTTTTGCGATGGATCTGACATGATTATCCCATGAAAGAGTGTTGCTGATGGAAATACCGAGCATAGATATGGTGGGCTTGGTGGGGATGGTGGTGCCAGACATTACAATGTCGGGCATACTGAGTTCCGCCTTTCTAGAGAAAATACAGGCTTTAGTTTTGGTGGCGTTGAATTCAACTAGGTTGTTGGTTCCTTCGTTCTGTGATTTCCGCAAGGTCTTCATTGACAGCATTGACCTGCCTGCGCCCTGATTTCTTAGTTTCCTGGGAAGAAATGGGAATTCTGGAAGAGAACGCAGTATGGAGGGTACTATCATCTGCAAAGCTGTGGATGGGGCAAGTTGTTACTCCCAACAGATCATTGATATGAAGAAGGAATAATGTTGGTGCCAAAATTGATCCTGATGTAAAGGAGATACGGGATGTTATTCGAGTGATTTTAGACGAAAACTGCATCTGAACATGGCACCAGAAATGTAAAATTATAAAAATACATATTATATTGTGATGAATTTTTTTTTATTGATATTTTTGTGTATCCAGTTATGGCTCAATTCGTCTTTTATACTAGTACCAATAATACTGTGATATATTAGCCAACTTGGGTTAAAGATTTTCGCGATATTATCGAAAAACCTTCTCTAAAATCTTTGAGAACAGTGTAATTCCGGGAATATGTTTGCATTATGTTTTCCACTCGGAATCACTCAAGAAATCACCCCTCGAAGTTTGGCCACCTACCCACTTGAATAACACCCTTCATATTATCCAAAACGTATAAACCAACCATCACAGATTCTTATAATATATCATTATCTGAAACACAGCCAATTTTCTTTCGAAAAAATAGAAATCAGGAAGATCGCTATCTAGTACTTTGCTTCGTGAAGTGCCGTTTAATTCCGCTAAAATATTACGTAATTACAAGGAATTAAAATCCAATCCGAACCAACGATGTTACACGCAAAGGCATATTCAACTACATACCTATATCGATTATGCAAAATCCGACACGCCAGAAGAAAATAAGTTCAGCTGATTTTATTTCGTTTTTGGGTCTCGCGCCGGGGTCAGTATATATATAATAAAGTGGAAACACGCGGTGTTCCATTTTCACACAGATAATCCCAAACATAGAAGGACCTTTACGTTTTTGTAGCTGTCAAGACTATACACCTATTGTGAATTGTAAGAATTTTGCAAATAAATAAATATGAACCTCTTTTGAAATCATTAGCAAATCATGTACAGTTTATACAGCATATACAACAATTTTTATAAAACAAGCAATGAACCTTCACTTAAATCAGAGCATCCTCATGAATTTCACATTCCACATTCCATTGTAACATTTCCAATGGATCGCCTCAAAATATTGACTCAAATAATAATATATTCATTACCTCCTGAGAAAATTGAAACATTGAGACATTTTTGAGACGATTACCTCAAAATATCAACTAAATTTTGCATTGGATTGTCAATATATGATAGTTCTGCTATAGATGGCTATACAGACCCGAAATAGAAAGAAAAGTTCCAATCATGAGTATTGAGTCACAGGCTGCTCCTGAAGATGATATTTCTCAAATATTTCCGAAACGCTATGCGATAGAATGATGCAATTCGGTACAGGAACTAAACTTTCCATACGCATTGCAGTGAGAGTAAAATCATTCTGAAATTTCATTCAGGAGTGTTACATACAGGGTGGGGCTACATAAAATATTGCTCAAACTATTTTTGTATGCATATTATTTGGCAATGTGATCTCGGATTATGAAAGTCCACACCTCTTCACAGAAATAAGTTGCTCCTATTCCGTATCGTTCAGATGTAACATTTTCGAGTAGATTAGATTTGAAAATATTGTTATAGCTCACATATTATGCAGAAACTTGCAATAAATTGTAGTGGATATGGAAAAAAATCACAAAAATCGAAGTACTTTTATTTTCATTATTTTCCTATTTTACGCGCCTCTATGACATTGTTCCGTGAAATAAAAATATTTATTTTTTTTTTGTAAAGTTTTGTGGAATTCCATAACCCGAGATGAAATTGACGAAATATATGCACACAAAAAAGGTTTGAGCAATATTTACTGCAGTCCCACCCTATATTATATACTCCTGAATGGAATTTTGGAATGATTTTATTTTCAGTGCATCGAGCATGGAAACTTCAGTTGGCGTTTCGGAAATATTCAAGACATCATCTTCAGTAGCGCTCTTTCAGGGACCCGTAGTTCCTTCAGAAGAATTTTCTCGACTCATGTTCATTGGAACTTCTCTTCGTATTTTTGGTCGTTGAAGCCACTGGTGAAGTTTGGCAGGCTGATTTCGAGACACACTGTATACTTTGCTGTCGCGCTCAAACTACCAAGTCTGCTCCTAACTCGACCTCACGATTCTTCATTCAACCCTTAATAAAACTTCACAAGGGTGGTCCTGGTCATGTCGTTTCCATCGTCCCGCAGCAAGTGGTATTAAGGCCACATGCTGCAAGATAGAGTATTGTATTATACTCCATTATTAGGATCGTGCTTCGTTTTACGACGTTGAAAGCAAAATTAGATCGAGAAGATACTGCCGTGTAACGCATCATTATTACATAAGGACGATGATATCATAGATATTCATATACAGGAGGATTTGAATTTTTTTCAAAAAAATTAGGTGATAGATAGATAGATCATTTATTGTATCAAAAAAAGTTTTTTGCCAATAATTTCACTGTATATTCATCAATTGATATCAAAATTGGCACAGAGGCATAATTCCATACATGGAATATTATTTTATGTACTTTTCTACATTTTGATAAAGGGGGCGCCACGTGAATGCTTCCTGATGATGAAATCGCCTGGTTACTTTTTTTGACGAAACTTTTGAGTGATTTTGATTGAAAAACATGATCCAAACATCATTTCTACGTAATATTGGTACTCTTGTTTGAACACGATATTTTCATCCGTTTTCGAGAAAAACGCTATTGAACAGTTCAGAGTCGCAGAAGTTAATTACAAATATTATTTCATTCATGAAGAGTGTGCTTTGAACTGTCAGATAATGTTGCTGGTAATGGCATTTCTTGTCAGAGAATGAATTTTGGTGCGAGTTTATAGTCAAAATTTTTTCGATTGAAATGCCTCGTCACAATCATTTAATGAATGAATAAATGCGGGATGCAGAAGGTATGAACTGTAATATCTCTAATATCTAGACAGAAAGCAAGCAAATCACAAAACTCTTTAGAATATATTTCATATACAGTGAAATTATTAGCAAAAAACCGACAAAAAACGAAAAAAATAACTTAAACGCCCTGTATCTCTTTTCACAGCAATATTTTATTAAGGCATGTTTGGCCCAATCGCCATATTTTGGTCCAAACAATCCGCCCTTAGCCTATGTCCCAATAGTTATGACTCACCCTGTATATAACTATTATGAACTTAAGGATAGGTAAAACGGTAAAAAACGAGAAAAAAAACACTAAACGGTAGGTACTTAACGACGTCAGTATAACTATGGTGATCCAGATCAGTTTTTTTCCCGAAAATAGGAATTCAAACTACCCTTTAAAATCCCTGAAGTGTATAAAATTATTTCCTCAATCTCTCTAGTTTTCTGCGTAACTCACTCTCTTTGTTCGGTGACAAACGAGTTTGGGACTGGATACTAGATGGTGTCGATTATCTCCATGCTAGTGAAATAATGGCGCACAATAGACCTCACTCTCTGATCGAACAACTCTTTCAGCGACTCATCCAAGACTACGCCTAGAAACCCTTTGTCCTGCTTCTTCTCTGCAGGTTTCACGGCGATGATAACTCTCATCGTGTAAAGGGCAACAATCAACCCTCGCAGAGCGTACTTCTTCCAATGGGCTTTCAGGTCTTGCAACGTGAAAAATTCAGGGTCGCAGTCCAACCTCTTCAGATAGTGAGTCAAGGAGTCGTGATAACTTCTCAGAAGGACACCAAAGTGTTCCGGTTTGGCTTCCGATACGGAGTAGATCATGTTCGATATATCGTATACGGGGGAATGGACATGCGCAGATTGGAAGTCTATTAGCTTCGCATTTGTTGGATGAGTTCCATCACCATCCTGGAAAATAGGGACATTTTTGATTATCCTCCGATTGTATTCTGAGTACCGTCGATATTCAAGGATTTAGGGCCATCAAGCAATTGAACACTCTCTTTGCATCTATATGGTTGTGAGTTTCAATCTACTGAGTGAACTCTTAACTGAAATTAGATGACAAATTTCATTAAATTAGCATATGAATTACAATTTCACATGGTCCAGTATTAATAGTGAATTTTCAACACATTTGGGAGTGACCCGAAATTCAGACATTTTTGAGTGGACCTGAGTAAAATTTCATGAATTTTCTCTCCAGTGAACGAGTTAATTGTTACAACAATGAAATCGAGGATGAAAAGGACACCTCTATGTGCCCTTGGCCAACTTTCAGGAAGGAATAGGCCAATAAGAAAAGGTAGAAGTAGAAGAAGAACTGACCTTCAGTGCCTTCATTAGTCTGGCTAATTTCTTCACAGGAAGAGGACAGAAGAAACAACAAGATGTAAGTATTGTGAGGTGAACGGTATGAGTGATGATAATGCATTTTTGGTAACATGAATATACATTGTAGGAACTGAAGGAGAGCCTATAGGTATTTACTCAGTGCTGCACGTTCGAAGTGTTGATTTCATTTTTAGTTTTTAGGAGATGAACTTCAACTTTTGCTTCCAAAAGTGTTGCCTAGAAATCTACATATTGATCATTTTATTGGGTCAGTAGGAGAAAAATCAACTTCAAGGGCGAATTCTCAGAAAAAAAAATGGACTTCAGATTTTGTTGCATGAAAATCTCATCTTATGGAACCTCTAGAAGTAAGCCAGATATAAATTACCTCATACTTGAATAGATAGTTATCATTCCAGCAATCCCCGTGGTTCAGAACTGTTTTTTCTTCCACTGCATTCAGTTCCAGAAGATCCATATACACGTCAGCTGGTAATTTTCGAAATGAACGGCAAGTTCTCTCATACAGATCATGATCTTTGCCTTTGAAAGAATCGATAGCCGCTAAGGCAGATTCGTTCACAACTTCTACGACGTCACGATTATCGAAAGACATTTCCAAAACGTCACCGTTGAGTGGCATCAATTTTTCGTACAAATCCTTCTGTTGTACTTTCAAGGCCACAGATGATGCATGGATTTTTGCGTGTTCCCTTAAGAGCAATATCAAATGGTCGAGATTTAACGGCCGCGTTTTGTCCTGTACCTCAAACCCAGCACTACCTAGGTGCTCCAAAACGATCACGTAGACATTATCTACATTGTAACAACCGTAGCATCTTGGTGCCGCTATGGATTCGTCTAATCCGTGTTGTTCGAGGATATCATTCAAAGCTGGAAATACGTTTTTGTACACGTGGTGTTCCGATTTGCAGATACGTTGTACGGCATTGTTGTGCTTGAAGATTTCGGTGTCTTTTATGTATTTCACGACCAATTCATACTTCTTCGATTCACCATCCACTGTCGATCCACTTGCCTTCACAAATATAGCATTAGATATGAACCCTTCCGATTCCAAGTGCCCCATCAACTCTACACTTGGGCTTAGGATACCTTCCTTTGCCATGGAATGTTTGACCAAATCTACGATTTGCGAATTCGAAACCATCTTGACTGGTACTAGCAGAATTTCGAGATAGGCATTCAAATTAATAGTTGTTCCATTGCAATAAAGTGAAACCTCGAAATAAAATTAAGATAAAATCACTACATGACAAGGTGAGGTCTCGGATCATTAACGTCTAGTACTTGAGTGGTTTGATGAAAATAAACAGGGTGTTCAGAAATTTAAACGGAATACGAACTTCTTTCTTGTGACTTTGGGAAAATGTAAGCATAATAAACGTCATATCCAAAGTATCAGAGATGACTGAATTATTTTGGCGTAGTTGAAAGATTTTTTCAAATTTGCATAGCTACATACACAAACCCATATTACTTTTTGCCCAAGAGCAGTAGAAATAAAAATGATTAATGTGTGGAGATTTTATTCTAACCCTTTTATTCCTCTGGTTTTCTCAAACCATTTTATATGTTTGAATAGATCTGGAAATCAGGAATACAGGAGGTATGAGTTTTTCGTGACATCAAGATTCCGTAGCATTTGGGGCAACATAACATTCAGAAGAATGAAAGTGGAGACCTCGATTTTTCCGTTTGGACAACATAATATGGTAGAGTGGAAAAATATTAGAATCATATAGAAGAAGATATCGAACAAAAGAGAGAAATCAAGAAATCAGCTTGCACCCTTCCTGTCAATAGTAGAATCAGAAGAAATTTTGAGAAGCAGAATATTTTTCGTGTTGAAAACGAGAGCAAATTCGTTTCTGAAATGCCCAGAGCGAAGTAAAAATTTGATATTTTTTCGATACATTAATATTTCTCTTCTTCTCAAAATTTTTCAAAACAAGTCCTCACTGACAATCGATGGAATTTTTTTTTGATTTCACAAATAGGAAAACTTATAAACGAAGTGACATTTTCGGGTAAATCATCTAATTTGAATTAATGAATTAATTGAATGAAATCTCATTGTTTATTCGTAGAAACGAGGAGAAAATCCCAAAAAATCTGGTAGAAAGGAAAATCATTTCTGTACAGAAAACAATTACATTGGCTAATAGCACAGGATATTGAATAATATCTGTCAAATATTGGAAAATCCTAATATACAGGATGATTCATTGTGAATGGGCAATCTCCGAACTACAGATAGTATAGTCACCGAAATATAAAGATTTAGCCTAGCAGGCCTAATGAGAATATTGCTGGTTTAGGAGATACAGGATGTTCAATATGAAGATTTTCTTTCAATAAATTTTGTAGATTTTCGACATAAGTAATACGAATTGTTACTTTGGTAAATTACATCATATATTTTTTGTTCATTGAAATATTATTGAAATGAGTCGAAAATCTGAAAGCCTTTTCAATTTTGAATAAAAAATGTATCAGTTTTAAAATTTTCTAGTTATTTCAACGGTTTTTGCGTTTTTTTGTTCTTGAAAAGATTTGTGTTTCACTTATTACAAATTTTATCTATCCTTTTAAATTTCAAAAGTAGCGAAGTGAAAGTGGAAAAGAGACAATATTCAATAATGAGAACGCCAACAACAAAAAACAAGATTTCAAAGTGAATGTAATATTGAACATCTGCAACGCAAATTTTATAAGGTTATAAGGTAAGGTTGGGCTGAATCTTCATATTTGGGTGTTTACCATATCTGTAGTTCAGAGATTCCTCATTTTCAATGAACCACCCTGTATTACATATATAATTCAATATTCTGTAGTATTAACCGAAGTAAGTTGTTTTCTGTTAGATATTTCAACAAATAATTTCCAAGTACCCACGATATTCTCAGAGAATTTTAGAGATTCCCTTACGTGCTTCCCAAAAGATAAAAACCAGAATTATTATTTCTCTGAAAATCGAATGAGTATGTTTTTTCTGTGACGGGAAAAAAGATTAGCATTTCATCTCTGTTGGCAGGTTATAAAATGTCACTTTTCATAAATTACTTTTTTCCCGTGGGAAAAAAGTGAGTACTTTTTTCCCGGATATACATCACTTATATATATATACACTGTTGATGGCTTTTGTTGTGCTATAGTTCCGAAAAATGATCAATATGATCAATGATCAATAATACCGTCTCCGAGAAAGAACTGCAAGTCCTTTCATCTTCTATTCGACTTCGCGGTTACGTATATTACTAAACAACCACTAAATTCGCCATTTTTTGAAATCAAATCACAGATTTAGGCTGACAGAAGTGACATCAGATATTTGATCACTTCAAAAGAATGATAAAGATGCCTACAACGCAGGTGTCCCTACTGTTAATAAAACTTAAAATTTCACGTCGATAATTTTCAGATTTCAAAATAATGTAATATCTTCTCAATATTGACTCGTCCTTCCTTCTGTCACAGAAAAAAATAGTGTATTATACACGGGAAAATTATTAGATTTTACCTCACGGTTTTTTTGTCTCCCTCCGCTACGCGTCGGCAGGCAACACAACCTGTAGCTAAAATCTACTACTTTTTTCCCTTGTATAATAAATAACTATTTGTGCGTTCCAAGAGATGAAAAAACAAGTAATATAAATGTAATCAGTATGTTGAAAATCGTTACGAATACGTGCTAAACACATAGAAACAATGTGAGTAACACGAAATCAGGGCAGTCGAAATCCAGCCACTGTCTTCTCGTGTCGTTGGCTCCACGTCCTGGATTCCGCGACCCGGACTGAACGGCCGTCGTCTTCGACGTCGACGTCGGACGCAAGCGCCGCGACGCCAGCGGCGGTGACGCGTACACACAGACGCGGCAACGATGACGATTCTGGAGGTATTCCTCTGTTCCATCACTACGTAGAGTGAGTGGTGATCAGTGTGCGATTCTTAGGCGATCGCCAAAAATGCTGGTGATCGGCTATGATACGATCGTGGCGTTTTGGAAACGCGGGAAAGCGCTTTTTCCTGGTATTACGCGTTCTTTTTTACTAGATCGACGTTTTGGAAAAAGAATTGTGATAATATATTCGTATGCATTGGGGATAGGTGAGTATAGTGTTTCTGTTATGATCATCCAGTTATGAACATATTCGGGTGTCGCAGAGCTTTAAGACTAGCAGATATTTGGGTTATCCAACATACAAAACATTTTTGGATGTATGATGAATTGATGTTCGTGATACAGGACTTGGAAAGAAATTCTGAATAACTGTTTGTGAGAGATATAATTCCCATATCACTGATACGAATGATTTTTTGTTTGGAAGTTACAAGCTCATCGATATCAGAGTTCATGCAAGTATACTTCTCCTATACATTTTAATTTTCATTTCAATACTGAACATATTGGTAAGTTATATTCTTATAATCATGATACATCATATCATTCTATTCGGTTTGAGAGATAGTGTCAATTCTCAATTCCAGAGGATTTTGATTTTTCATGCACTCTTTTTGGATTTTAACAGATATAATTCAATGTTCGACGTGACAAATAGCCAGGAAAGTGGTTATATAATGCAAATTTAGTAAAGAAACAATAAATTCAATTTCATTCAAGTGAATACTTCAATCGCTAATCGTCTGGCTGTAGTGAGAGATGAACAAAAGAGATCAATATGAGAAAAATATAAATCATAAATTTTTTCTAGTTGACGGATAGGTGAATTTCCATGCATTTGTGTAATATATCCTGTGATAAAATAGGTTATTATTATTTCTCGTGACTCTGATTTTGGAATTTAAACATAATTAGTCCAAAATTACAAAAAACTACAATATATCTTGGAGTTGATCAGCTTGTGAAGAAAAATTTAATAACTTATATGAAGTTGAATGCGAATTCTCTACTTCAGAAGATTTTGTTTTCAAATTCTTGTCGTGTGTGTTCAATGGATATAATTCAATGTTCGTCGTGGCATATAGCCTGGAAAGTAGTTGTTTCCTGTTGAATAAACCGAGAAAGAATTAATATTTTCATCACAGGAGAATACGAATTCTCAATGTACATCTTTATACATATATATATTTCCATTTTTTCGTGTTCATAAATATATCTGAGAATATTCCTTTTCGATACAAAAAATGCTTGAAAAATGAGGAATATACATGGGAGCAAAAGCTCTCCAAGGCAATAAAGTCAAATCACTCTCACGGCAAAAAATCTACTAGAAACTATTCCTAACTTTGTCTCTTATCTCATATTTGATTTTGTAAATTGACATTTCCCAGTTACTGAAAATGGTTCATCTTCCAGGTTATACGTTAAGATGTTATCAACTTCACTATCTTCCTAGTTTCTTTAGCCCACATAAATTTGAAGTTGGTCTGGTAATTTTTCAGAAAAATTAAAAATTTCCCAACTCCTGGCTCGGTTGTTCAGTCATTTTATAACAAGTTTTGTAGAAATCTCCAATAGTCATCTGAATTCTTGTGATTGGAATATGTGTTGTAATGACAGATGTGAACACGAAAAATTCAACAAACGAAATTGCAGGTGATTGCATAGGTATTGACGATATTTTCTATACCTTTAAAATAGAAAAAACTAATATTCTATATCACATGGTGAGTGATCATACTCAAATAGAATGAGAGAATAATGTGTATCTATAGGAAAAATGGCATGAATTAGGCAAGTCAAAAGCTAAAAGGCAATCTGAAAATTGATATCAACTACACAGAATCTCAACTTCCACCGCCTCGCTCTCAAGTTCATCGCTAGTGTCAAAAATGTACCAAAACAACGCGTTTCAAAAATAGAATGATGGTAAGTGAAGCGAGAAAAGGAAAAGCACGTGGTTGATGTATTTTTAGAATTACTGATAGATGTGTTTTCCGAAAACTTATTTTTTCACGATTAAGAATTTCAAGATCCCTAGATGCGATTTATTTTTCGAGATGGCATAATAATATACACTATTGAAGAGCAAAACATTAGCTTGCATGTGATTTATTAATTTTTCGTGGAAATTTCTCATGTCAATTCTACATGCTACAGGACTAATCCTGTAGCATGTAGAATTGACATAGGCCCCAACTATCAAAATGATGCAAAGTCAACTGCTGAGAAATTCTTTCGAAACATATTCTATGGAATTTAGATCTCAAAATAGGGTTACAATAATTCAAGTTTTTCAAATATGGCCTACTATACTATGAGCTGCGCGTGAACTCGAACATATTTAGTGACTACTTCCAAAGAATTGAAAGAATATGAACCTGTATCACCAGGTATATGTATATCTCCATAAAAGTCATCAGACTATGAAAAGGCTTCAACAAAACTAACGTACCCTTCGAAGTTTCACTTAGGTCGTCACATTAACTTATTATATACATAAAAATATTTCTGATGTATTTCTTGTTTGGACTATAATGATGCTATTTTGTATCTTTTCGTCGGAGAGTCATTTTATGAGGAAGGCATAAACATTTCATGCACTCAAGAGATTGTCTCGAGATAATCACTTTTCTCCATGAATAATATTCATGGAGATATTCAAGATGGGAACAGATATGACAAGTAGTTTGAATAAAACAAGATGATTCGGAGATTCTTTCCAATTAGATGGCTGGAATTGGATGGAAACCGATATATATTTCCTGGCATATTGTTGGTATTTTTTGATAATCAAAACAGCTGTTTCATATACAGAGTTGATCGGAAGTATGAGATCATCCGAATATTTCTGTAACAATTTGTTGAATTTTTACAAAATTTCCTAAAATGACACCGTCATTAATGCCAAGTTTTCAGAAATTCTCCATTTCAATTGGGACACTTCATATCTATTGAAGTATATATACAGGGTGTTCCTAAATGTTAAGAGAGGTATAACTACTCTAGGACTGGAACTTTATGTAAACATGTATCCTCAGAAGTTTACGTTATGAATATTCATTGATTTAGTTCATGATCAATCATGGTTGGTGACTGATAAATTCCCAACATTTCAAAACAATATAACAATAATGGTTGCTGATGGGTAAACTCAATAAGTGTCGAACAGTTTTATGGGTGAGCACCTGTATCAGGAAACATTTTTTTGGAAAATTTTGATGCTTTTTCATTCATATTCGCGTTATATTATGGTAATGTCCACAGTCATATATCTGGAATTCTCATTCAACGGTTCTATACCAATTGAACATTAAAGCACTTTGATTTTTTCAGATTTTCTAGGATTTTCTATTCTCGGTTCTTCTTATTTCAATATACGTAAGGACAAATCAGATGACTTGCCCCAAAATGTCACTGCGTTTAAAAATGTTTCTATTAGAGTCTAGAAGAAGAGTCTAATCGATTGCCAGGAGAAAAAGATATTTCACTAGAGTTCCATCTAAAAAAACTGATTTCGACTATATATATACGAAGTGTTTTTGAAATAAGTACATATATTTAGCACATCAATATAATGGAGTTCAACGAATATTTCCATGATATCAGATTATTTTGTAATTCTTCTAGTTAACGAGAAATTTCATCCCGAAAATTGAACAAAAAACGAGAAAATAATCCACATCATCTGGTTTGTCCTCACTACAAGTATATTGAAAGAGTATTCATATTTTCATTGTATAGAAACGAGGAGAGAAAATCCCAAAAAAAATCTGCAATAATGAATGTACCACCTCCTCGATTAACCTACAGATAGTATATTTACTATTCATTTTATTGTGTCAGTAAGAGAAACGTCAACTTCAAGAGCAAATTCTGGAACAAAAATGGACGACTTTTGAGCCGATTGCAAAAAAAATTCAAATGATTTTTCGAACTATGAAATCGGTTCAAAAATAAATAAGCTACGGAAGGAGGAGGGGGAATTAAGGCGAATCACCCTGTATTTTTTATGTTCTGGTTCCCACGAGGAGGGATATCCTGTGATGTTCAGAGAACATCGTGAGAACCAAGGAAAATACGGTATTGGTGTTCTTCTTAAATTTTTGGAGGTTATATGCCACGGGGAACACCTCCCTTGACAATGTGTTCCAGAGCCTCGCTGTTCGTTGGATGAACGATTCTTTGGAAAGATATGTTCTGCAGGTCTCCAAAGTGACCACGAAGGGGTGCGAAGCCTCAACTCGACGGGTTAATCTTGCGGGGACTGCCAAGAGAGGAAAAAATGTTGATATTTCAGAAGAGCATCGTCTATGAAAATATCTATTACACAGAGCCAGATCGCCAACTTTTCTACGGTGTTCCAGAGAAACGAGTGAGTTTGTGAGCGAGGCATCACCCACGAGACGAATTGCCCTTTTTCGGACAGAATGCAACAGTTTCAGGGTATGTTTGGGTGCTGCACTCCAAATATGTGATCAGTATTCCAGGACAGGATCTGTGCCTTATAGATCATAAGCAGCTGACTGGAAGTGAAATAGCTCCTAGCCCAGAACAAAAAACCAAATGTTTGGGATGCCCTTTTAGCAATTGATTTCACGTGATTTTCCCAAGAAAGGTTATTGCCGATTGTAATACCAAGCATCGAAATGGATGTCTTCAAAGGTATGGTTACTCCTGACAAGCTTATGTTGGGCACAGTGAGATCGGTTTTTCTAGAGAAAAGGCATACTTGTGTTTTGTTTGCATTGAAATCTACCAAGTTATTGGATCCCCATTCGAGAATTGTTGCCAAGTCCATATTTATGTTGTCAACATTTCTTCATCGTTCGTTTCTGATTTGCCTGGCTGGTATTGAAGCCCTGGAAGAGAAGGCGATATGGAGGGTACTATCATCCGCGAATCTCTGTACTGGACAAAAAGTTGCTTCCAAAAAATCGTTGATATGGAGTAGAAACAGTGTTGGTGCTAGAATTGATCCTTGCGGAACACCAGCATTCATGATGAGAGAGTCAGATGAAACTCCGTCGACCACTACATGGAGAGACCTGTTTGAGAGAAAACTAGCTAGCAGAGAACATAGCTGGGGAGGCAAGCCATAAGATGGAAGTTCGGCGAGGAGTCCGTGGTGCCAGACTCGATCGAATGCCTTTGAGATATCAAGTGCCACGGCTAAGGTTTCACCATATTTTTCAATAGAATGCTGTCATATATGTGAGACGTAAGCGAGCAGGTCACCAGTTGATCTCTGATGACGGAATCCATATTGCCTATCGTTGATAATACCTGAATGTTCCAGGTATTTCATGAGCTCGATGTTGATCGCCAACTTTTCTACGGTGTTACAGAGAAGTGAGTGAGTTTGTGAGCGAGGCATCACCCACGAGACGAATTGCCCTTTTTTGGACAGAATCCAACAGTTTCAGGGTATGTTTGGGTGCTGCACTCCAAATATTGGAGCAGTATTCCAGCACAGGTCGGATATGTGCCTTATAGATCATAAGCAGCTGACTGGAAGTGAAATAGCTCCTGGCCCGAAACAGGAAACCAAGTTTTCGGGATGCACAAACACACATCGAGGAGATAGAAAAACGCGCAAAAGAACCCTCTCTCGCAAAGGGCGCGGACGGCAGCGTCCGGGTAGGTGTGCCGGCGTCGAAAAAGCGCCGGGCGCGCATGGCCTGCCGCCGTCGTCGTCGCTCCTCGCGATGCTGTGTAGATACGCCGCGGCTCAGTCGAGATCCGGTCGGGCGTCGCGACGCCTGATCGCCTGTCCCCGGGACCCCGCCTGAAGATGGTCGGCCGTCGCGAGGTCGAAACGGGACGTAGTCGCGATCGAGCGCCGCACAGAAATAGCCTCGCGGGCTTCGGTTACAAACGACGCGCATTCCTAGCCTTCTTGGGATCATCGTCTACCTGCTTGGTGTGCCTGAGGAAGAGGGTGGCTGGAGGAATGGGGAGCTTGCGGAGAAGGGGGATTGTTAGGCGATGTGCAGCTTTAGCTGGTTGAGACCGGGTCAAATTTTGATTCGAGATTATTTGGTCCCCTTCAACCAGCTGTGGTTGACATTGCAAACTACAAGTAGCTGCGATGGTGATGGAACGATTTCGAGAAAGACTTGGGATAGGAGGATGAAGATATTGTAATCTGTGGTGTTGACAATACTCGTATTTTTCTGTATCGAAATGAAGAAGAGGAAAACTGAGGTTTGTTTGTTGATTTACTCTGTATAGGTTACTCATTCTCAGTATGAAACCATAATTTGGTTGTGTATCTCTATGAAATAATATCGATCATAAAAGAATTGAGGATGGAAGAAATTAAAATAGGTTAAGATAGTGAGCAATAGGTTTCCACATACAGACCATTTTTGTTGAATTGACGTTTTTTTTTGTACTTCAATTCTTTCCAACAGTTGTTTTATACATATAATCGAGTTCTTTTGAATATTGACATCTCAAATTTCCAGAAATAACGAGAGGCAAATTTTAACCGCTATGTTTTCATTGATAATTGTTACAGCACTAATCATTTTCATTTAATACTGCTGATTTTTGTGTCTTCACCATGATATACTTTTTGAAAAGAAGAAGATTTTTTCTGGTTGTTAGTTGATTACGTTTTTGCAAAAAGAAAAATCCTCGATATTTCTGAGTAACGAATAGGAAATAGAAAAACTTCCTGAAAATTCATTAGAATTTCAAGTAGTTTACTTCTTTTGTAGGTGTTTCCAAAATTTCAGTGATAAATGGAATTGGATATTATATCAGACATAATGACACAATACATAGCAGTAAACTGTTTGTTCCAGGAATAAAAAATGTACTCGACGAAAGTCAAACCTCATCAAGTCAATGATTATTATTGACAAAAATTCCTGGCAAATTTTCAAACACAAATTATTTATACACATTTTTTTTTCGTTTAGTTTTTCTCTTCTACAACTCAATTCATCGTTTCAATCTCGGCAACATCGTGTTGCTATGCTCATTGAATATTCGCTCCATTTTCAAATTTACGTCTTACGTTTCTTTTTATGAAATAGGTCAACCAGATACATTTCTCAATTTTGAAAAGTTTCAGTTATCAATAAAAATGCTAGAGTTTACAAATTTTGAGATCAACAAATTTTGAGAAAGATGGTATCGGAGAATGATCATCATTTCGAATTGAGATTTATAAATTTCGATTTTTTACCATGTTGACAAGAAGTACTTATGATGACATTTTATTATATCAGACAGACACCAATTCCTTTTGCTCAGTATCGTTACCATATTATTAGGTATTCACAATACCTACACTGAAAATCTGCTCAAGTAAGATATTAATATCACTTTCTTTGATCTTGAAGTCACCAAAACAGAACCATTGATGCTTTTTTCCTATATTTTCAATTCTAAAAACAAGGAACATCACTTGTATTGTTTATAGAGATGAAATTAGACCGAATAAGTCATGTGGTATGTCAAAATACAATCTAAAAATATATTTGATCTGATTGTTTTCATATACTTAATACAAGTATACCGTTGATTATTCCAACGACTCTGAGCTTCTCAATGAACAACACGATTCGTCAACAATTTGAAATTTGGCAATGGAACCTGAACTCGATAAACTGTGGAGAAGCATTCATATTTTTGTCAATAGAACCGATATCGTATGTCGGCAAATTGTCAGTATCAAGATTTCAGAGGCTTATTTTTCGCACCAAAATAAGATTTTTTTCCTATGACCACACTGATTAAATTTCTCAATCTCTTGGAGCGCATAAAAGAAAATTCCTATAATGTTCGTTGAACATCCTGAACTTAGGGAGGATAGGGAGAAGAGTTAGGTGTTGGAATTTTTCTAGGGAATACTTCCATTGGCAAAGAATTCTTGAGCTTCTATAAAAGAACGAGTTTTAGTAGAGTGTTGTTCGACATTTTTCGAGGTTAATGACAAAGGGATGTGCTGACTGAGCCTGTCGGGTTCGTATGACTGGTATTGCTAGTAATGGAATCAAAGAGCGTTAACAATTCTAGATACTTTTATTTTTTTCTCTATATCCCTTCGGGTTTTCGAGATATTCAGATCATATTTGAAATAGAGGTTACGTTCAAGAGGTCACATTATACAGTATGTTTAGTGATTATCAGAATCACTAGGGAAATATTTTTTCCGAGGTCAAGCCCTTTTTCGATTCTCAAACTTTAGTTCTTTGTTTCGTTTGTGTATTTTTTGTCTCTTGTAATTTTAATGCGACCATTATCGAGTAAAAAAAATAATTTTTTGTAATTTACAAGATTTGATCAATATTCTTTACAGAAGGGAAGAACCTATTATCACAATTGGAACAGCTAAATATTTAGTTTGTTATCTTAAATTGCAAGTTTCTGAACATAACTGGAGAATAAGAAACCAAACGAACCTTGACTTTTTATAATAGCAGTGTTGGATAATAAAAAAATGTTGACACTTCAACGCTCTGTATATCAGTATATCGGTATAATGAAGCGTTTGCAGACACAAACTAATGATAACGAAAAATCTT